>CM060877.1:23895295-25095295 GCA_030737845.1 Acorus calamus | reverse complement strand
CCAACAGTGGTTCTCACTCTATAGAGGAGAGTGAAATTATGGGAAGAGAATCTGTTACACCGGATAATGCGTCGGACGATTTTCTGTGGTCGGACTTGGGGGACCTCAATGTACTGGTAGATGATATGGAAGTTCCTCATGTTGTAAATTGTGTGACATTGGAGGACCCTTTTGAAGCTAACATTATGTTAGAGAATCTCTACGAGGAGTACTCGCGTCTCCTTTTCTCAGAAGAATATCATCCCACGATTGATGATTTCACAGATTCTTTGTTCGCGTGACTTTGCAGTGATCATATGATATAAATTCAGTTGGACACTCCACGTACAAATGCGTCAGGAGAGGCCAGCAAAGTAATTAATCATTCATTTGTATGTTTTTATTTATTTATTTTCAGGGGCTCCTCATTCATGGGGATATTCTTAATTATTAGATGCCTACATGGTCAGCATAATACTACGTTGATGAATTGTAGAAGAAAATGGTATACCAAAGTTTCTTTTGAAGTCCAAATTGTAGTCTCGGGATCTAACAAGTCCCACTTGCATTATTTGGTGTGAGTTATTGGATTACATTATTCAATTCAATTGTTTTGAATTTTGGACTTTAAGTTTGAATTTTTAATGAGGTCTTCCATACCATGGGTCCCACTGACCTCCCTTTTCATCACACGCAACACACACACACAAATGATAATAGTGAAAAAAATAAATTATTAAATATCACAAAGATGATAGCAAAAAAGCGATCACTTTTTTTCTCAATTGACGTCACTATATTTCATGTCGCATTCACTTTATTTCGTGATCGATATGATGACATGCTCACCAAAATAGCCCTTGTATTGCTGAAGTAAAAACACATATAAGGTAGTGTTTAGTTTTTAGATTAAATTATTTTTGTATTCGTAAGAAGTTGAATATGTAATCGTACAATTAAATAGTTTTACGATCGCAGTTTTCTGTAGATAAATTTTAGACAAAATTGGTTTTGAAATTGTACAACTAAACAATATTGCAATCGCAGCTTTCTACATATAGATTTCAGACAAATAGTATTCAAAAGTTGCGAGTGGAGAAAGCCGGAGAGAGACAACTTTTCTACAAAATCAGTTTAAACACACATTTGCAGAAAATCAGTTTTACAATCCTGCTATCAAACGCTACCTAATAAATAATGTAAAAGAATTTTTAGTTTGTAGGAATTCTGTAGATTTTTTTAGAGAAGATTACTTAAATTTTCATTTTATTGGATAATTACGGTTGTCAGTCATTTCAATTGAGATCGATGTTATGAAACCCAACAAACCTTTTAACTTTGAATTTTCCTTGTAACAAAAGTTAATATCTTTGAAAACTTAAGAGTTGATCTTATTTTATAAACCACTTTATCTTTGACTTATCTATGCATTTATTAAACACCTTTTTTATCTCCAAGTAAATATGTGGTAATACAAGAGTGTATGTTTTTTTTATATAATTAAGGTACTTTTCATATTACTTTCCTATTTATTTTTAGATTTATTATTATAATTAATGATATTTTATTATAATTATTTTATAGATGATGCAGATTTATTGTAAAAAAGGGAAAAACATGTAACAGTCCCATGCATTTTTAACTCTTCAAAACGGCTGAAGTTTAATTTAAAACCCATGATTGGTTCTGACGACGACGAATGACATCAGTTTCAAGCAGAAGAAGTCGAGGACTTTTGAGGGTGGATAAGTTGCCCAAAACTTCCATCACTGTACAAGAGAGAGCATTTCCATCATTAAAGGTTTTTTTTTAATAGTTTTTAGTGTATTATAAATAATTTTTTATTATTTTAATTTTTTTAATAATTTATGAAAGAATATTTGGAATACGTTTGAATTATTATGTTTTTACGTGAAATCAAAATATTGTAAAAATATTTCAAACATAAAAAATTTTAAATAATTATTCAATAGTTAATCATAAATATTTGGTTAAATCATGAGTGTTAGGTTGGATCATAAATAAAAAAATCATATAGTTTTTAGGTTGGATTAATCGGGTTCATTGGGTCCATAGGATCGGGTCATAGTGAATCCAGACCCAACCCATTTTGATTGTCGGGTGGATCGGGTATTTATGCATCCAGTTGTACAATCCAACACCTATTCAGTGGATTGCATGGTATATGCATCCAGTTGTACAATCCAACACCTATTCAGTGGATTGCATGGAAGAATACCACAAACCTCCCGAAAGAAAACTGTCTGATTAAAGCTCACGTTCAGTGATCATACTAGGGGTGCAATTTTAATCGGTTAAATCGCTGAATCAATCTAAACCAATTTTTTTTTCATATTTGGGTAAATAGTTTTATAGTTTGGTTTGGATATGAATTAAAAAATTAATAATTCGATTTACATTGATCTGAATTTGATTTTACTTAGAAAAAAACTGAATTAACCGAACAAAACTTGATTAAATTTAAACACATGATTGCTCATAATCAATATTCATTTAGAGCATTCTTTTTATAATAAAACTATGGATCTTGCTACATGGACCCTAAAATTTAAACCCCATTAAAAAGCCCTAATAGATGTCATTACCTGATTGGTTCCCTGTTTGATTTTTTTAAAAGGTAAAAAGAGCAACAACAATATTACCCTTCCTTTCCTTTGTATTTGAATTTTTCATTATAAAAAATAATCTTAATTGGGATTGTACAACCACATCTAACACTCTCTTTGAAATTTTTTTTTTACTCTCTATCGCTTCACAAATTCATTCCGAACAGCCTCCTCATCTCCGGCGATTGGCATCACCATCCTTGGATTGCTCTCGTCGCCCTCTATCATATGAGAGGAGGATCAACTACCTTTCGAGATCTCATCCGGCCTCCACCTCCTCTGACCTCTACCTCCATTTTTTTCAGATTCAGCTACAAATAATTTCAAATATAGATTTTAGATACAATATTAATGTGAAATTCATATAAAACAATTATGATCTACATGCTAATTAATGAGGCATTGCTTAGATGATTAATAAAAATATTTAAATAGACAAAAACAATTAAATATTATTAAGATATACATTAATCAAATCCATCGAAACAAACATAACAAATAGTAAATTGGCTTGGATAAATTATTCAGATACACATATATCTAGAATTTGAATTAACAATTTACATTAGATACAAGTGTATCTGTAATCTGAATGAGTTTTAAAATGTAGCAATTATGGTTTACATGCTAATGAGGCATTGCATAGATGATTAATAAAAGTCTTTAAATATAGATAATAAAAAATAATTAAATATTATTCAGATACACATTAATCAAATCCATCAAAACAAAAATAACAAAGCAAATTGGATTGGATAAATAATTCTGGTTTCTGAATTACATTAGATAAAAGTATATCTTGAATATGAATGGTTTAATAATGATCACGCAAGGCTAAAAATATACTGAATGACTCAATATGCATAATTATACACATACACAACAACAAAAACGATTATACAAATCGTACTTATTCAGAACTCAAAAATCGTATCGAATAATGATCATGCAAGGTTAATAATCTACATACAATGGCCGTGTATCTAAATTTAAATTAAATCCGATCTTAAAAATGTATATGATGATTCAAAGATGAATGTAAAATCAGAACAATATGTTTTATTCAGATTGAAAAGCTTGACCTGAATTGATCGCTATTGTTTGCACTACAATCAGATCGTAAATTAAAAAAAAACTACTTGAGTAATTATAATCTCCTCCAATCCCCACAAAAATTGAATTCGATATTTTTTTTTCGTTTCCACAAATCAATCTGAATTAAAAAAATATGAATCTTGTTTTTTTTAGATCCAATTGAATTGATTGCTTAAAAAAGAGAGATAATATTCCACATCGTAACCACCTCGAGATTTAAGGAATCGATTATGGTCCATTAAAATAGAAAAAGTAAAGTGGGTAATTTAATCTTGCCACCTCATGAGGCTTGAGATTGAGTCTACCAATTGGGGCCTAAAAAAAATTATTGTAAAATTATATTATTATTATACCATTAATATTCATTAAAAAAAAATTAATATACTAATTTATACCATAAATCCTAGCATTTTGATATTTTATGTAAAGTTATAAACCAAAGCCCAAAGAACTTTAACCAACCCATCAATTTTTAATAGTTCGGTTCAATTTAGTTCAGTTTAACCAAATAAAAAACAATCTGGTTCGTTTTTGGGTTTCCAGTTCGGTTTCGGTTCAGTCCAGTTTTCAATTTTCATTAGGCTTGTGAACGGGTCGCAGGTCGACCTAAACCTGATAAAAGGTGTATATACCCGACCCGAAGGATCCGATAATCAAAACAAATCAGGTCTGGATCCACCCGACCCAATCCTATGGACCAGATGAACCCGATTGACCCAACCCAAATACTATGTGATTTTTTTTTATGATTCAACCTAACACTCATGATTCAACCAAACATTTAAAACTAAATATTGAATAATTATTTAAAATTTTAAACATTTGAAATATTTTTATAACTTTTTGATTTCACGTAAAAACATAACAATCCAAACTGTATTCCAAATGTTCCCTCATAAAACATAAAAAACTCAAAATTGTGAAGAATTATTTATAATTCACTAAACTCTATTAAAAAGAAAAAAATGAAACCATTATATGCCCTTTTAAAAGTCCATCGACCTCCCTTTGTCTGGCATGGACTTGTTAATAGGTCGACCCAATATGGACCCAACCCAAAGGACCCAACAATCAAATGGATCGGGTCCGGGTCCACCCCGACTTGAACCCGACCTATTGACAGGTCTAGTTTACATGTGAATATAGTTTGATTCAATTTAGGTTTGTCAACAACCAAACCAAACCAAACCGCCCAGAATTGCACCCCTAGTTCATATAACATGCATGTTGCGTCGTCCAGGGAAAACTTGGTCTGCATCAAGAATAGCATAGGCCTTTCAATTCCTCCAGGAAGGGAAAAATTACTATACAGTAGGAACAATGATAATTAGGGGGCATTGAGCTAGACACTGGCATATTTTTACGACTCCAACTAAGGTGGACAAAATGGGCACCCCTGTGGAATGGCAAAAGAAACTACAGGTGATGACAAATACAATGAACAAAAATACAAATTTCTCAAAGATGTTACTGATAACTATTCTACTGATCAAAATGGATATAGATCAAATCAAAATTGGACCAAAACTAGAACAAATTTTGGCAATGCTAAATAATTTTCCAAGCTGCAAAGTTCTCACCTTTTATCATTTTTTTTCTCTTAAGCATAAAAGCATCAAGTAGACCACCCAACAAAAAACTGTGCCTCCTAGAGTTTAGCTGTATAGACAGGCTTTAATGATAAATAGAAGCACATGCTTTAAGCAAACAACAATGTCAGCATGATTCATCTTCCTTCTAATTCAGTATGACCAAGTTGACTATGGAGCACAGACATGGACATGGGACACGACACAGAATGGATACAGTAACACAACAAATCATCAAAAAAGTAGCATAAAAACATGGCAGACACATTAATAAATAAATAAATAAATCAGTGTTATTAACAAAAAGATTAATGTTGTAAGCCATTTGTCATGTGCACGTGTGTCCAACGTGTGTCAAAAATTCAAAATTATTTTTGAATTTTGGACACATATGGTGTATCGAACACATGTTGCGTCATGACCCATGTCTGATACATGCTGGATAAGGACACAGCATACACATTGAAGTGCCCATGGTTCAGGGACATTGAATGCTCACCTTGTTGGTGTGAGAAATCTGACTACTAGTGCTTCCTTTAATATTAGAAGGGCCATAGATCACCCCAGAGAGATTTGCGAGCCTGACGGTGTAGACTAGGATTGTCCATCTTCGATATTACTATCCTTTCAAATGAGCCTTCTGAGCCATCCTGTTTGGTTGATCGACATACATCCATTGTCACTCGATTACCCCTCCGCACAGGTGTGAAAATAATCCGGCCCCAACCACCTCCAACATCTGCAGGAACTTGCTCATCTTCTTCATTATAGCCATTATCTGTATCACTATCTGTTATGTCTGAATTATTAGAGACTGGTTCTTCATTTGAAATATCTTCATCGGCCTCCGGTAACAATTGTTCCTCTATAACAGATTAAAAAAAACCAGGACTATCAGTAACTGTTAAGTGACTGTATTTAATCATCTAAATCCTTATTGCAATCACAGTATTCTGAACCTAAAAGCTCTTGGTTGTGACACAAATTATAGGAAATTGGACAGGAATGACCTACCATAATCAGTCTCCAGATCTTCGGGTTCTTGTACTGTTTGTCTGTCAGTCTCAAATTTCACATCATCCAATGGCCAAGTTTCCCTGGTACATAAGTCAGTGAACCTTGGTCAGATTATTAGACTGCATTACTTGGTAAACTGAAAAAAAAATGGGAAGGAAGAATCCATTTGTAATTGTTTCCTGGATAATTTCAAAAAAAAAAAAAAATGAAGGTGATGATAAATTGTTAGCATGTCTTGGACATATAATTTGAAAAGCATTACCCAGCCTAAATCTCTGCCTAAGAACAATTAATGACTATAAAGATGAAAATGGAGATATTGATGAATTGACGATTATAATGGAAATAAAGTATCATGAAATCATATCTTTATTAACAAGAAACTCCACACTTACTGCGGTCGTACGCCTCTCCTTAAAGCAACAAAACAAAATTTCTCATCCTCAAATCCACGTAACGATTCTCCTTTGGACCGCTACAAAACCGGAGAGGCAGAAACACAGGATATTATCATCCATTTCATCAACAAAATAAATCCAACTAGCAAACCAAGCACCACTAAATAAATGAAAACATAATGGATGGTAAATGATCCTCAAAACTGCATATTCAGTTGACATTTCATGTGCGACTGCTTTATTTTTATATTGCTTCTCAATATAGTTCAAACGTCATATGCAGCTTATTTGGATATGTGATGTCAGAAATGCATAAGATTTATAGGATCAAAACTCGGCATTATATAAATCAAGTTCAAAATTGAGTGTCATACAATGGAATAAACTTTTTTTTTTTGAATATAGGAACTTTTATTGATTAAAAGCCCCCGAACAAAAGGAGACGAGGGATCTCCATAAAATTACAAAAGTACTTTGAGGAAATCCCAAATCAGAGAATAAGAAATAATTTGAATCACTTCCTCGTGAACCACAATAGACCCATAACCGTTGTAGGATTATCTTCTTGGAGGATCATCTTCACCCAATCCTAGTCACTTCAAATGTTGTTTGTAAAAACTGGGCATGATCTATGGTTGGGGAAGGCCTACTCAAATTCTGAGTAAGGGGTGACTGTTTGGTAGTGGTTCATGCATGATGTGAGCTGTTTACAATCATGGCAGTATATGTGTATTTCCTCCAATAACTCTTTTCTGTGCATCCTAATGTTAAGAATATAAAGAATACAAGTCCTATTGGCAATAATAATAATAATAATAATAATAATAAACAAAAAGAAATTACAAAATAATTGAAGGTTCATCACGACACACATCAGAAAAGTGAAAAAACCTCGTATGATTTTGTATGACACAAAACAGTCAACTGAAGCAAATGTTCACACACAATCAATGCATGACTAAGGATCAGCTGAGAACCTTGTATGTGCGTTGCGATGATGTCCTCTCCAAGCGCTGAACAAAATGACAATATTTTTCTGATTTTGCCAATGGACAAGGCCCATCATGGGAACACTACAAGAAACATCAAGCAGTTAAATATCACTTTACATAAATAAGCGATTCTCAATGAGTAACATACATGCAAATACAATATTAATTTTCAAACTTACAGGGGCAATTACAAATGCACCAGTTCTCAAAGCCATCATGTTGTTAGAATTTTGCATGTCTTCACAAGCCTTGCTGGATGCCCCCTCATTTTTACGGCATTTCTACCAGTCAAGGAAATTTAATAGCACAATTACAAAAGATATCAGAGAGTTAAAAAAACAGCACACCCAGCATAAATCATTCCTTGAAGACGGCCCTAATGGAAAAAGCAACATGCTAAGTAGCACTTAGAAACAGCCCCAAAGAATAGATGCTCCAAACATGAAATAAATTCCTATGGCAGGTGAAAGATGTTCAAACTGCACACTCTCAGAAACAATATTCAATGAAGACCTTGATGTTCCTTGGCTACCGGCTCCTATGCAGCATGGAAAAGGACACAGCACTGACACTGCAAATCTTGGGGAAAAAAACTAAGATATATGAACATGCAATAAATAAATAATATATACTAACATATTCAATGAAAAAGTGATAAAGAATCCCTCCATTGTAAGATATTCTAAGATATTCTATAGTATTGTGCCACTTTGGCACTTTCATATTAGAATACCATCGATTTGCTTGAAATTGAGGACAAAAAGGGAAGACCCCAAGAATTTATAATCAATGAAGGGAAGCAGCGAAACTAAATGAAAACACCAGCACTAAACAATCAAAGGAACTATGATTTCACATATGCAACAAATTAATATATATCATTACCCTTCCGTGCTCAAACTCAGATCAGTGCCCACACCATGTCCACCCCACGTCCAACATTCATAAAATATTTCTGAATTTCAGGCATTATCCAACACGTCTAATATGTATCTGTTCCTGACACAGCACATACATTTTGTGTCTATGCCACAGATTACCAGATAACACATGGAAGTGTCCTTGGTGACTAACAAATATATATAACAAATCAAGCCTTAAAAAGGTGACTGGATTTTTTTTTTTTTGAAGATTGGTGCCCCCAAGGGTTTGATCCCTTGAGCTCCTTTACGGGGAAGGGGGGTGCTAGCCGACTTTTCCAAAGCTCGGTTCGCAAGGTGACTAGATTATTAACGAGCTTTGAAACCCCGTTGCTTAGAGATACTAGGTTAGGAAATACCAATTTTAGTATCACAGATCAAATGGTGTAAATAATCTGATAATAATTACCATACATTAAAGAAAGCAGAAAAAAGAGTATGGTGAAGTTGTAAAATATACTCCTAAGATGTATAAAAACGAGGGAAAACTTGTGTTATTAAGATTAACTGACTTTGAGCCATGAGAGAACGGATAACCTTGATCAATAACCAGATTACTTTGAAGAAAAATTGGTCACAAACAAGGTGTATACAGAAAATGCATAATCTAATATTTCTATCTCAAAGCAAAATGTGAATGCCAACTGACTGAATTTTTTTTTTTATTCGAAAGAATTAATTGAAAAACACTAAGCTTACCCTGTTGGCCATCCACAGAATATAAGAACGCATCTGATGAATAATGTCAAATCCATGAGGAGTTCCAGGCTCCACGAGAACCTATTAAGTTGCAACAAATTGACAAAACAGAAATAAATAAGAAATTGAACATGGCTGAAATATAAATCAGTGGCAGAAATTCTTCAACTTTTGCATGAAACATAGTTATGTAACTACGACAATCACAAGTTGATACTGGTGTACTGCAAGAATTAGACTTCATTCTAATCCAAGACAATGTAAAAGTGACCTATTGATGCTTATCCCCCCATAGGAGGGCTCAATCCCAATGGATAAGCCTTAGGCCTCTAAATAGCAGAAGCCTTTAGTTAGAACCTGAATGTGAAATGTCAAACCTATAAGCCTCAATGTGAGGCAAGTATCGTTGAGTAAACCTCTTAGCCATTGTGATCTACAATAGCATACATAGTGAAAGTGGTGAGGAGAGATGATGAAAGACAACATATTAATGGTCGAACAAAAGGCAATTGATGGACATATACAACTGGATCACAAGATGGGACAGCTCCACGGACTCTCAATGATGTGGAGTTGACGAAGGTGAATTTGCTCTTTGCGACTCTCAAGAGGTGAATTTGAATTTAGAATGATATTGTGCAATTGAAGAAGTCCCCCAAAGTAGTCCCAGTGAGATTTTTCTATCACAAGCTAAACACAAACTTGTCCTGTGCTATCCCCATTGTGCACAATAGTTGGTAAATTTGGGGAGCTACCACCCAATTGAAGATCTGGTGCTTCATGTGGATCCTCACGTGCTTGACAAGGTTCTCACCAATCAAACCAGATGCAATGGACAAATGATGTTAATAGCTCATGTGAAATATGTAGGAGGGAAGAGAAACAAGATAACACATATTTTTTAATTGTCCTTTAAGTGCAAGAATTTGGGAGAAAATACGTTCGGTCATTGGTTCACCGTGTACCTTAATTGACCTCGATGGCATGTGGGAATGGTTCTAGAAGAGGCACACAAAGGATGATCAGGGCAACAAAGACAAATTCCAACGGATTATTTCCCACCTCGAATATTGGGGAATTTGGCCTTCGTGAATGAATGTATATTCTAACACAAAAGAACCTATGATGACCTCTCTCCTTAGAGCCTGGTCCCTGTACCTCTCGGGGAGTTCTTCATTTATTATTATGAGAACTAATTGGAAAGGGCTGTGATCTTCCTTGGTTGACCCTAGCAATCATTACTTTGCTTCGGGGTTTTTTTTCTTATGTTCTAAGATTGTTCTCTTAACTTTTCTTTTGTTTTGGAGATCCCTCATCTCCTTTTCTTTTGTTCGAGGGGTATCATTTTCGATTAATTTGTACTGCAATATCTTTCTCATTAAAAATAAAAAATAAAAAAATAAATTTCACCACTTGATTGAGAAACTTTTTCTGGTGGGTTTAAGAATGAGTTTATTCCCATTGACGAACTTCAAATAATTTATTTAATCCTTAATAAGACTTATAGAACAAAAATTCTAGGTGTAAACTCTTCTTGAAAATATATTTACACATCACTTTAGACAATAAGAGAAAAACATTCATGTTGATGGCTTGAACAGTACTTATTCTTGAATTATAGAGGATAGCTGCAGCAATTATACATAACTTATAAATGATAGCTCATATGGGGATTGGAGGTGAAGAGGGAAAACAATTAACCCAACAGCCAACTAGCCCTACCACCGCAAATGGAAGTGAATACCAAGCATTCCCATCCATTTATGCATATGCTTCAACTTGATAACAGATTCATGCTGGATGCTGAAAAAAATAAAGGAAAGAGATGGTGCAGCAGCAACAAAAGTGCATTGAATCAACACGGTGCAATCCCCTCTCGAGAAATAAGATGCCAGTAATCTTGGAAATCATTGTAAATATCCTACACAAAGGTTTTATGGAGGAAGGGACTGAAGCTCAAGAAAGAAATTTATCAGAGTGACAAATGAAGCAAGCAACAAAGATATGAGATGGCTAAAATATCACAACGTAGGTACAAGAGAGAATAAATAAGCTTCGGGTGGTAAGTTCCAACCTTGTAAATATAATGATATAAGAGAGATTGCACTAACATCTTTAAAATATCAGCTTTTTCCTCGTTCCAGGGTCGATAGGAAAAGATTTTCATGCACAAATATGCAAGAAGATTAAAACTCGCAAAGAAACCTTACCAAAACATCACGTGTCAGATCCCACAGCTGACGAACCACAGTGATTCGATCTTTTAATGAAGGTATCTCTCCAAGGGCATAAGACTTCAGTTGGCAATTACAAACACAAAAAAGAATATATATTAGTAAGCACCAGCAGAAAAGCCAAGAATTCATGCTTACTGTATGACAACAAAAGAAAAGTATCACTTATCCAGAAGATGTCTGAAGGGAAAAAAACATTTTGGAAACTAAACTAAACCAAGAATGCATAAAGTGAATGAGGAGATGTTCACGAATAAATAAATAAATTAATTAAAAAATGTCAGATCAATTTTAGATTAAATGAATTGGATCGTAGGCATAATAGTTCAAAGTTAAACTGATTTATCAGATCCTCATCAAATTCGAGATAGGATGAAAATGTATCAGAAATTTATATACATCAACAAATTCTTATTTTAATATTTCGAATATAACTTATTTTTGTTATACTACTCTAGAATAGCATTGATCACTTTTTTGTTACATTTTAGAAATCCACTCAATTCATCTGTAATTGAAGTCATAATTCTCATATGACAGATCAGGTTATCCTTGTACTACTATGAAATGCTTTGTCCTATACATCATCCAATTATTCACCAAAATATATGGTTTGTTAGAAATTTGATTAAGTTCATAGATTCACATGCAAAACAGATTGCATAGTAGGAGTTGAATCATAATTCAGAGGATATTTTTGGAAAATGGTAAATTTATAACAAAATCGCAAAATCAGTGTGTAGCCACCATAAAAAACAGAGTATACAGTGAATGGTCATCCCAGATAGGGAGGTAATCAAGTAAGGTATAACTAACTGGACGCATCCCTTAGCAATCCTTTCACAAGAGTCAAATCTTGCTCTTCCCCATGTAAAAAAACAAATGGGTGCAATAAGAAAGCTCCTACATTTTTTATTTTGAAGAAAGGTAGTCAATCTACCACGATATATTAAGAATAACCAAGGTACAAATTGTCAGAGAACAAAAACACAATTTAAAAAAAAAATACAACACCTAAGCCTGGAGCAGTAGTACAGAAATCTACTGCTCCATCTGGGAACTCCCTATCTCCCTTCTATAACAAGCCTCCCATTGATAAACTCCATCTGACTCAATCTAGAACAAATAATCACTAGTTTTTTTATGAACTTTCCATCATCTCCCTTACGTTTTCAAAATACCGAGTGGACAATCACCCCTTCTTTTATCCCTGTGAACCACAGAAATAATCTTCTGAGCAACCTAACCATGAAGCCATGTTTAAAAGACCTAACCAAGACAAAGGCCAATTGATTTTTTCAATCACAGCCTTTATCTGGTTTGCAAGAACTTTTGCAATCATCTTATAGTCACCGTTAACTCAATTTCCATCTGAAAGAAAAGATGTACTAAGCCTCATAATTCCAGTATGCCTGCACCATTTTTATGATACACCAGTACTTGATTATATGGGATACAAATAGGTGATGTCATCATCGAGTAACTTAGATCTCTCTAGGTAGATCCAAAGCATCTTGCTTAAATTAGGACAAATTACCAAATTTCACATGTAAGGTTTTTAGAAAACAAAAGGAATTTAATGTTATAAACATAATGGAGTATAATAGGAAACTCCAAGAACAGAATGATATGTCACATGATCATACGAAATCCAATACTAATTTAATATATTATTTGATGAGTAATTTGATAATGTTAAAGTTCAATGAGCTGACCATGCAGGAAATCTCTACATACCAGCCCAAGCCTTTTTTTTTAATTTGTATGAATTTCCACCTTTTTTATACGAAGGATGACAATATAGAATTCAACATTGAGTGATTAATTTGGACAGAACCCATTGCTACAAAATTGATATTAAGTGACAAGTGATGAAATAAGTGACAAGTGAGAAATAACAATTCCTACACAAACACGTAACAATAGGTAGAAAAACTTACAGCAATAACAAGATCGTGCTCTCTATCAGTCTTCTCAATATTTCGAGTCAGCGCTTGAATGCTCTCAAAGCTGTGGATGACAGGCAAGTCTTTCAAATCTAGATGGGCCCAATAGAATAAAGTTACTGGGAAAGCTAGCCATTTCAAATATGAGCTACACAATTATAATTAATAAATGAATCCAAATAATTAACAGCCCACACTTAATGATTAGATCTCTTCTGACCACAAGAACAGGCATATAAGTGGTAAGAAGAAAAAGATTGTAACAGTGAAACATCAATTTTTCTTTTTTAGCTGTTTAATTGGAAAAAGACTGAATTTTTATGACAAGTACAGTCAAGATTTTCAGGTAAGAATGGTTTCCTAGATGGTGCTATCCTAGCAACAAAACCTTGTTTATGCAAAGGATTGACGTCATTAGAATTCAAGGATACCTGGAAAAATTTTTGTTTTCTCTCATCAACACTAAAGAATTTCAGTTATGAGATTTTCAAATGTAACTTGGTATTTGGAGTAGATTATTAAAAGAATACAATGCGCTATTACTAAATTACTAGAAAAATTCTTTCTCCCTATATTTATCCCCTCTTCATCTCTTCTATCTTCTTTGTCTTCTCATGGCTTAAGCATGGAGGCTTAATACAACCCAATGTTCAGAAAGTCGGCATGTGCGACCGCATGCGGCCGCACAGGCGGGGTCGGACAACCGAACCGATTTCGTTGGAATCGGGCCATATGCGGGTATGGCCCGCATATGCGGCCCGATTTTGAAAAAAAAAACTAACAAAATCGGAAAAACTAAGTTCAGCCAATCTTCTTCTTTCTTCTCAGTTGGCCCTAATTAACAGAGAAAACAAAGTTCTTCCTTCTTCAGTCGATCTTCTTCTTCAACGGCGCGGACTGCTTCGATCTTCTTCTTCATTGACCACGCTGACCAGCGACCGCAGAGGGCCAACGATCTTCTTCTTCAGGTATATCTCTGATTTCTATCTCACTTTGTTACTCAGCCTCTCTCTCTCTCTCTCTCTCTCTCTCTCTCATTCCCTCTCGCCTCTCTCTGCCAGACTCACTCTTTGTTCTCTCTCACCAATTTTTTTTTCCACATAGCCTTTGAATACACTGACAATTGTGACACTCACCATATCATATTGTTTACACCTGTCCTTTGTTGTTTTTGGTTTAAAATTGTGAAGTTTTGTTTTTTTATATATACAATTGTATAATAAATTATTTACATTGAGAATAGACTTTTTGAATGTTTTTTTATTTATTATTCTTAGTTTTATTGGATGTATGTATTGGTGATCTAAAATATCTAATATCTAAGGTATATTCTTTATATTGCAACAATTTGATTAAAATAGAACATTTTAGGGTCTTTAACAGATTCTTTGTATATATGTCTTTAATATTTATATTGATATGTTTAGAAATTATATTTTTTATTAATAAAAATACAAAACCGCATATACTCCCGTATATACTCCCGCATACTGCATATACTCTATGCAGTACCCTGACCGCACGAAAACCGCATACCGCATTTCCAAACACTGATACAACCTCATTCTTGTCCTCCCACCCTTGACGTGCTCTACTTGTCAATGTTGACTGAGACTATTGGAAGAGCCTCAACAAGAGTTCCAAGATGACCTTTTTTCTCTTTTTTTTTTTGGGAGGCATGGGTCTCCCAAAGCGTCCTCCTTTTACTCTTTTGTTGATGTGCTATTGAAATCAGGATACTACAAAAGCGACACTACTCTCTACTTAACTGGAATATCCAAAGTTAACATCTTGTTGAATACTCCATTATTTATTTCACTATAAATTTCATTTGGAATTATCAGTTCACCAACATGATTCAATTCATATTCCATACTAATTATGAAATTGAATCATAAGAGTTGAATTGGGTGAAACTAAAAGTAGCTAAATTAGATAACAACTTAAAACATAAAAGTATTCCAGAAGCAGAGAAGATTGAGATTTAGGGACTACAGATAAAATGTCAAACCCAATGGTAATCATAGGTTATTTTTCATTGTTATTATAGAACTATACTATTCTCAGTCACATTTATCCATCTCCATTGAATAAATGAATTATCGAATTCTATAACCAACAAATAAGAAAGTGAGGACTCTTGGCTGAAGAACAAGAGGAAAGATGAATAGCAAAAGAAGTGTTTCTGCACATCCTATGGAAAGAGGAAGAAGAATAGAGGCAACAATCAAGGGAGATGTGGCTTAAAGTAATAGACGGCAACACAAAGTTCTTCCATAAGAGTGCATCAACCAAACATCATTTGAATTATATCATCTCAATTAAAGATTTGCATTTTGAAGACAACGAAGAAAATCTTTTGGAGAATCATTTAAAAGTTTTCTTTAAAAGAGATGGATCATAGCTTCCTCCTTGGAAGGACTATCATCTTCCTGCATTCCACCGTCTTGTCATGAAGAGTTGGAGGCTCCCTTTAGTGAAAAGGAAGTTAAGGAGGTAATATTCCAGATGGACGGCAATGATGTCCCCAGCACGGATGTGTATACCTCAATTCCTGCATCTCCTTGATTCCTAAGAAGGGTGGTGAGAAAGGTATTGTCCTATTAGTCTCCTCAATAGAGTTTCCAAGATCATCACTAAAGTCCTCGCACGTCGGTATAGCATAGTGATTTGATTCCTAGTTGATGATTGCCTATCTGCATTCATAAATATATAGGAGGCGAAAATTGTTCAACTTGCAGAACTGCTAGATACAATCAAGGACATCAGCTGGAAGATCAACCCATTTAAGGGCTTCTCTATCAGGGAAGCCCATAGATGGTGGAAAAGGCATTGTATGTATCCCCAGCAGTGTACAGCGGAAAAAATGAAAGAAAACTGGACATTTCATGAGGCTGTTATACCAAGAGCACGACCTCACGAAAGTGTATCAAGATAAATGGTACCCGACCGATTCCATGGCGTGTGTATTGTGCATGGGTGCCTTGAAGAAGATTGTTTTGTCAATGCACAGTAGCAAGCCTCCTGTGGCCAAGGCTCGGAGATATCTCGGCCCTGCAGTCCAGGTTTCATAACATCGAGAAAATGTGGAGAGAGTAAATTGTTGAAGAGAAAAGGGGACCGAGCATCCGGGCCAAAGTTCCCCAATCAATCATCCTAGCCAACACGTGGGTGATTTAACTCGTGAGAAACCAAGTGATATTCATGGGGCAGAGGATTGACATCGCGGAAGGGATGATATAGATCGAGGGATAACATAGGTACAGTTTGGTCCCCACCACCACAATAAACCCCTCCTCTACGAGGGTGTCGGGGTTCTCTTTTGGGCCAAGCAGCTTTGATGGGGTCTTTTGCTTTCTTTTATTTGCTCTCTTTTTCCACTCCTTACTCAAGACCCTTGTACTTCGACAATATTGATAATGTATCAAGGTAGAAATCATTTAACATTTCCTCAACAAAAAAAAGGTCTACACCTAATGAATTTTTGGTGGTCCCATGAGTGCGTCATTGGTGCACATGCATAAAGACAAAAAAAGGGTCTCTTGTGCAAATTTGACTTTGAAAATACCTATTACTCTGTGAGGTGAGACTTCCTTTGGACACTATTGGATGACTAGGACTTCTCAGATAAGTGGAAGAGATGAATCTATGATTGAGTTTGCACAACTATCAATGCCAGTCAATAGGAAAGCGGTCGGCTACTTCAATATGGGAAGAAGATTTCGACAAGGGGATCCACTGTGGGTTTTTCTATTCATTCTTATTTCCAACGTCCTAAGTAGAATGCGATCCAATGGAGTGGAGCGCGATTGGTCAAGGGGATTGGAAGGATCACGAGGAGATAACAACATCTCTCATATACAATATGCAGACAACACCATTCTTTTTTGTGACAAGGGGAAATATAATTTAGTTGGTTAACAACTAATCATCAAGTGTTTCAAGGTAGTTTCCATATTAAAGGTAAATTTTGCCAAGAGCAACTTCTTGTGCATTCAAGGAGGTGTCCATTCGAACAAGGAGGATGGGTTGCGATGCTTCATATTTTCCCATTAAATATTTGGGCATTCCACTATACACGAGAGGCTTGAGGAAGAATGATTGGCCTTCTTTATTGCAAAGGTTCAACAAGAAGCTAGAGACTTGGAAGGAAATTGTTAAGTATGGGTGGATGTCTAGTTCTCTTGAAAGCGGCTCTCACAAGCCTTCGTTTATACTACACCATTTTCAAGGTGCCATATGGTGTTCTTGACAAGATAGAAGTTATTAGACGGAAATTTCTTTTGTTTGGAAACAAGGAGAATGAAAAAAGACCCAAGATTGGTTAAGTGGGAGTATTAGTGTCACAACAAGGAGAAGATGGGTGGTAAGGGCATTCTCAATCTCGTCAATATGAATTGGGCTCTCTTGAACAAGTGGCCAAAAAGATTTCTAGTTGACCTGAAATCATCATGGAGTCATGCCATTTGGGAGATTGACCTTGGAGCCCAACACAAGAGTTTGTCTGTCGATGAAATGGAGGCAAATTGTGGACATGGCATAAGAGGCAAAAGTGGATCTCCAATTTTGCCCTGGTAATGGGGCCATGACCCAATTTTGGAAGGATACTTAGCCCCCGTGTCCCTTTTTCCTAGCCATTCGTGGCTATGGACAAAAAATGACCTTATATGTGACTCCTTCATGTCTGGAAGCATCTCTATTTTGGAGACCTCTCAATAATGCGGAGATGGAGGAGGCCGGTCATTTCCTTGCTTATTTTCATGATGTTAGGTTGGATTTGGAGAACAAAGACACCACGATGTGGAAGCACGCACATCAATATTTCTTCTCGATGAGATCTTTTTGCAAAAGCCTCAATAAGGCCCTATCGTAAGAGCTTCCTTCTGCTTAGTATACCCTCCAAATTTAGTGTGCATGTATCATCACCTTTGAAGGTTCATTGTTTTATGTAATTATTCTACATTGATAAGATCCTCACAAAGGTGAATCGTGCAAAATGGGTAGAAATGGAAACACTACTTATGAGCTTCAAGAAACATGCAACCATCCTTTTTATTTTGTTCATTTTTTTTGTAGCTAAATACTAAGACACGAACCCATGATTGTGCTTATAGTACCAAAATTTGGTCCACAATGGGGAGGGCTATTGGGACTAATTGTAGTTTCACCAGTCTTGAAGAGATGTGGGACTGCTTTCAAAGAAGAGCTAAAAGAGACAATCGAAGCAAAAAGGCCAAGCTTAATAGGATTATCTGTTACACTATGTGTTGGAATATTTGGATAGCTATAAATGAATGTATCTTTCAATGGAAGAAAAATTAGAAAATCAACTTTGAGAACATGTGGGCAGCTATTAGGGGACTACTTCAAGCTTCGACCTCCGTGCTCATTGGAGAGGGATCATGCATTATCTACTCATGGGACATAATTGGGAAGAGATTGAGCTTAAGACATTTTAGGGTGTTTTGGTCATCTTAAGCTTTCCTTTACTTTGCCTTTTATCATTTTGTTTTCCTTCATTTTGGAGATCCCTCGTCTCCGTTCATTCAAGGGGCAACATGTTTTACTGTGAAGCTCCAATCTTTAGAAGAAGAAAAAAGGTAGAAGAAGTAACCAAAAATTGAAACTATATAAAGTAATTCATTTTAAAATTCTAAAGTTAAAAAAAAAGCATGGAAAAGAAGTAAATACCTTCAAGAAGGCTTTGACAGGTATGCTGCATTGTTTTAGATGGTTCAACTAAATTAACCCTTTCCAATGACCGAGGCCAGACTCCCCGCATAGCCCTGCCAGTTCCAAATCACACAAACTCAAAATTACCGGGAAAAAAAATGATAAGCTTGGAGATACTATCAAACTAACATGTGGAACACATCTTAGCATAACTCAATAAAGATTCATGTATATGATGTTCTTAACGACCATTATGTCATCAAGTCCAAGCAAACTTGACTTAAATGTATATTAACCAGTCTTGGATGAGATGCTCCCTTAAGCTTCTCTTCTCCTTAGGTTCACAAGGCGCCTTTCAACTGTATTAACTCTTATATATTATGGAAAGAAAACATGTGCCATTAAAAGTGCAGTCAACCAATAGTCATTCTCTGGGCAGACAATCTTATTCCCAGAAATCAAATTAGCATGATAAATTAGAAACTAATTTCATTTCTTGAAAGCACACATAGTTTCACGGACCACACCGCAGAATAAGGAGGGCCTTAAATCCCAATCCTTATTTGAATAACAACCCAATTCCCACAAGTTTTTAAAAATATAACAAAAAACAACAGACCCAAACATGAAAAAAACTCACCACAATGCAGTGCCAGGCCCGGATCCGAAATCCAAAACCCTCTTTGGGGAGAAATCCGGCAATCTCCTCCTAACCTATCAATCCAACGCCCAGAAGGAATAGATTTTTAAAAAAAGCATTGCCAATATTAGGGGAAAAGTAAGCACAAGCGTGATAGGGGAAAAAATGGAAGACCTCTCGGAGGACACGGTGGCAGGCGGAGTAAACGGCGGGCATGCGAGAGGCGACATAGGCAACCGCCTCATCGTCCCCGTACGTCAGTCCGATGTCCCCGTACGACGACTTGATCTTCCAACGCTTAGACCTCTCTTTGCATTTCTTCAGTGGGTCCTCAACGAGCTCCCTCGACGCGGCCATGACGAGCTGGAGATTGGCGTCTTTGATGGATTCGAAAGACTCGGAGAGACGGAGGACCTTCCGGTGCATGTGCGCCTTCTCCTTCTCTACCGGAAAACAACAACAACAAAATCAAATGAACCCGCGATTGGATCGAATGAGGGAAGAGAAGAATACAAAGGCGGGGGGAGGGGGGGGGATTGGGAAACCTTGGAGGAATCTTTTGATGGAGCGGATGAGGGAGGGGGGGACGTGATGGATCCCTTGGGATTGTTTTGCGGCGGAACGGAGGGTCTCTGACGTGAAAACCCTCATATCTTCTTCTCCTTCTCTTGCTTCTATGCCAGTTCAGGAGATGGTGGTTCTGTGGGGGTTTCGGAAGGGTTTTCTCAGCACAGGCACAACCCGGAAGTGCCGTTTCGGCTGGGGGGTGTGTTACTGAAACAGTTATTCCCACTAACTTATTTATTAATCCCACCTCATATCTGAATCCACCACTCCATATCTATGTTTTTGTTTTTCCTAGTCCTATCTCCTGACAAGTAAATTAGATAGTCCCACTAACTTAATTATTAATCCCGCCACGTTTATGAAACCACCACCCATGTATATGTTTTTGTTTTTCCTAAGCACACCACCTGATCATGTAAATTTCTAATCCCACCGCTCTCTCTTTCTCACGTGTTTTCTTTATTCTCTCTCCTCCCTTTCGGCCGATTTAATTAACATGTTGTCATTTACTATATATAAAATTTTATAATTGTTTTCGACGAAATTTTATATTTTAAAATCGTTGTATGATGATTTCATTATCAACATTATCGAATATGTCTTTTTCAATGTATGTGACCAAACAATCATTCAGCTATTGATGCTTTTCATTTCTGAAAAAATAAATAGACTAGTGTATATATGAGGTGTTTCTTTGTTTCCACCATCTAAAAATCTATGATTAAATATCTGAAAACACAATTAAATGAGGAGATGGGGAACATGACTAACAATAATGGGCGCGTCCATCCATCCATCAATGATCGGCGCATCAGCCTGTGTGTGGGTGATCAATGAATCTGCTGATAAGGGGTTCCAGAGGCTAGCATTTTTTTTAATATGGTATTTTAAGATCCTACATTTTTATTTTTTCTAATAGAACAATGGGTACAAAGTTTTTAATTGATAATACTTTGGAGTCTGAGCCAATTTATTTTTAAATTAATAGGCTGATTTGTTTTCCTTTAAAAAAAATGGATGTATCATTGTTTCTTTGTAAAACAAACTTATAATGGATCAAACTTGAATTAAACAAGATGAGTGGACTAGTTTTTTATTTTTTATTTTTTTTTTAACTTCATGGGGTCATTTGACCCCACTGTTGAAAGGGTAGCGCTGCCGCTGGTTGTTGATCTTGTTATGATGGATAGAAAACATTTTAGAAAGAAAAAAATCTAGGGTTTTAGATTAATTCGATAGTCAATGAACAGGGTTTGTGTTTGTTTTAAATTACAGATTCACGAGTTCAATGTCAACTACATATTGATTTTTTTGCTTGGTATTCATATCTTCTTATTAGATCTTTTTACATGAATATTGTTGATCTTGTTACGATGGATATAAATCATTTTGGAAAGAAAAAACATAAGATTCGTGATTATTGTTTAGATCATCTTAGACATTTTTTTCTCTATTTTTATTTATTAATATGATCTTTTCTTGAATTACATGAAATCACAATTTTAATATAATTTATTAAATGTTTTTGTTACTATTTTTAAATTATAATATATAATATATTTTCGTTAGTGTGTGTGTACACTTTTCACAAGCAGCAATGTATCCAAATTTTGAAGATTTGGTGAAATTGTATTAAACAATAAAGCAAAGAATAAATAAACAGCTCACATGAGGTAGTACTGAAGTTGGAGATATGCATGTCAGTGGGTCAGGTCTAGACCTGGACCCAACCCGATAAAAAACGTAAAATACTCAATCTAGAGGACCCGAGATCCTATATAGACGTGACCATCAAAATGAATAGGGTCCGGATCCAATCCAACCCAATCCTATGGACCCAGACCGAAATCCCACCCCCACATGTAATAAATCTTGGCCCATATGTATCCAACCCATCCAACTAAAAAGCCATCAATCCATTAACTACCTCGCCCAGTCTAACTTAAAACAGTCTGGCCCTTGCATCACCCAAACCAATTGAATAAAACCATGGCCCATATATCTTACCCCCCAACCCGATTGAACAAAATCAGAAGTCCAAACCTTAGTTTCAGGGTTTTATTTTCGAGCGCTGTGTGTAGCCTCGTTTGCAGACCATTTAAAGTTCGATACACTATGATAGTGCAATATATATTGCGCTATCATAGTATATAGTTTATATTATAATGTATGACAATTTTTTTTCATTTTTTCAACTCGAAAAAAAATACGATATAGACTGTAATTGAAGCTGTAATGGGGCTGAGTGTATCTTTTTCCCTTATTTTTGCCTTCTATTTCTCTATCTCCAGCACGCGCCGCTTCTTCTTTTCAATAATCTCCACTATTGACCCAAGTCTTCCACTATTGACCCAGCCACCCAGGTCTCCAATCCTCATCTGTCTCAAGTGAATTTGCTGAGATTAGTAAGAAAAGTGACAGGAGTGGGAGGGGTAGTGAAGGGGATGATTTATTTTTCTAGTTTATTTATTTATTTTATTTTATTTGTTGGATCTAACCTGTGTCCAAACCCGAGCTGGTTGTCTTCAAAACCTATTGAATCCTGGACAAGACTCAAACCCTACAGACCCAAGCTCAGGTCGGATTTTGGTCGACCGTAATCTGATCCAAACTTGACCCGTTGATAGGCTAGCTGGAGTGACTTTTAAGATGGTACACATAGATGGATACATGGTGACAACGAGGAGAGGGAACTTCACTAGAGGAGAAGATACGCCGGAGGGGACGATGAATCACTCAGGGAGAAAGAGCGTGGGAAGGACTGTCATGTGTTTGTAAAAAGGTATATACATACCTTGTTACAGTGCGCATGGGTGTGGCCCATGCAAAAAGGTGTTAGAACTCATTGATGTGTCTGGAAAGTCGTAACATGTAGCAAGCCACGTCTATGTAACAGTTGGTCTACAGTCACCGTAATGTTTATATACCTCCATAGAAACGAACTTTTTGTTTTTGTCATGATGGAATATATTTATCTCGATAGGAATGGACTTCTGTTTCATACCAATGGTGAGCATTCATCAATGAGATATATACTTTGATTTGAACCTACTGTGTGTCATGTTTGGTATGAGTCAAAGAGGGGTGTGTGCATGTATACATTTGTGTATATAGGGAGACATACACCTCCTTAGTCACCCCACAATATGTATTTTATACTGTAACTGATAAAATGACTTCATGACAATTGATTAAATGGAGATACGAGGTGCATACCTCATTATGGGATCATATCATAAGCAACACTAGGGTTTGTGTTCATCCTTGTGAAGTTATGTAAGGGCTCACGTGGATTATTTATTTATTTATTAGACTTATGTTACTGTCATTTCCATTGAGTAAAGAGTGATAAAAAGTCTGAATAGGATGTGAGCGGATAGGAGAGCAAAACAATACAAAACATCAAAAGGCCCATGTGGATGTGTTAGAATAGTCAAATCTTCTTCTTTTTTACCTAATATTATTTGAAATTTAAATTTTAAATGCATGGATTATTATGTTATGAAAAGCAAAAAGCAACAAAATAAATTTAAAAGAAAGTCCACATCTGAGACAAATATGAGATATGTTGACATGGAGATTACAGGAAGGACTGTATGGAGGATCGTGCATTCCAAAAAAGAATCCAAATATTTGTCATGACCAGCGTAGATGCAGTCTGAAAGCTGCGTTACATCCAACAAGAAGATATAATTAAGGGAAAAATCCATATAACCCCCTACAAACATACAAAAATCCAAATAACCCCCTACATTCTTGGAAAATCCAAATAACCCCCTGAAAACATAACCAAAATCCAAAACAGACCCTGAGTTAATTAATCACTGACGGAATTGAAATATTCGAGGAATATTCTATTAACCTAACTTAGCTAAAATAGAATAATCCAAATAACCCCCTGTAATCAAGTAAAAACACAAATCAGTCCTTGAAAATTACATTTTTACCATTTATTAGTCTTCTTCATTTCGTTCCCCAAGACGGATGTTGATGAATGTTACCATTGGAGTCGTCCGCTGCACCTTCCGCCTGAAGACCACTGATACTCTCCATCTTGAACCCTTGATCACCTCCCACTAAGTAGGTTTGGCTGTTTGGGTATAAATACTCCAACCATTGATCCCATCCATCCCAATTGGCTATTCACTTTTTTTCGCATCCATATTTCAACTATTGTCGATCTTACTGGTTAACCCATCCTCATCGGTCATTTCTAATCTCTATTGTGTTCATTGATCTCCAGATTTACTTCAATGTCTGAAATGGTGAGGGATTTTATATCATGTATTTCATATGTTTGATAAAATGCATAAACCAACTGTTTTCCTTTGATCTTCATGTATATGCTGTATTTTTTGTGTTTTCTAACCTGTTTTAATAATTATTTATTCAGAATTGTACAGTATGACACATTGAGATGATTCTTTTAAGATTATCATTTCTTGCAAGTTAAAGCATTTTTAAATCCAGACACAATGCTTCAGACACTGTCGTACTTGGAAATTGCTGAATGAGGGTTGTAAATTTTACGTCTGGAACATTTCATAAGGCATTGTGAAAGTGCCCATTGATAAAAAAAATATACATTGGCTCTTATGTGCCTTTTCATGCCATTGATGAGTTTGTTTAACTAGGTTAAATTTAGAATTTTTTGCTTGTTGATACTATTGGATATTATTATGAGGATATTGTCATAGATTTTTATTATTTTAGCATCTTTATGATAATTTCTGATGTTAGATGCATTACAATTTATTTTAGGTTGACACACACCAACCTCCAACGCATGGCCTCGCGCGCATTTGTGGTCTTAGACCCATTTGACTCCTGCAAAGAAACAGAGACCTCATCTGCCGCCGCTGACGCCACAGCCATTGCTCGTAAGCTCCCATCCTCCAGTACAAAGGGATGGTCCCCCAAGGCCCCAACCCAACGGTCGGTGGGGGCCCAGATCCACCGTCCACGAGAAGCACCGGCCCGTCTGGCTCGGCACCTTCAACAATGAAGCCGAGGCCTATCGCGCCTATGACGTCACCGCCCACCCCTTCCGCGAAGACCCTCTCCGACTCCCCCGTCGACGATGTTGACGCCGAGTTAGAGCTCGCCTTCCTTTCCTCCCCTCCAAGTCCGAGATGGCTGACATGCTCCACAAACACACATACCTCGACGAGGATGCACTTTCGGAGGAGAAGACTCAGGGTTGGTTCCTCTTAATAATAATATAATAATAGCCCCTTCACATTTGGTTTTTATTGGGGAGAGCATAATGGTAATTTCCCACGTCGAGTTTAAGTCGGGTTAACCTTTGGTTAATTAACTGACAGAAGGGTTGATTTGGATTTTGATTATGTTTTCAGGGGGTTATTTGAATTTTTGAAGAATGCATAGGGTTATCTGGATTTTCATATGTTTGTAGGGGGTTATATGGATTTTTCCCTATAATTAAATGTTCACACGCAGATGCGCCCAATGTCATGTCCCTTTCTCCCTTGATTAGTCAAAGATTCGTAAGAAACTGAAACAATATTTTGGCATCCCCACAACACACACACACACACACACATTAATCCTCACAAAACCTTAAAGTCCCATTTTGTTTCTTCCACATTAACTCCCAATAATTCAAACCACCCACGTAACACCATGTGACAATCAATAGATGCAACAGTTGACGAGGCCCCCACCGATGCACATGATCCCAATAAAATCATGCAAAATCTCTCTAACAACCAACTAAATAAGAAACAACATACAACACACAAAAAATGTTCTAAAAGAGCAGTTCCACCAACTCCCCCCATGTATACATGCATATACGTGCATTGTCATTATATCACATGCTTCCATCCATTACTACCTAGGTATACTGTATATTATATATGTTTTATACATTCATATTTTATCTTACATTATGTGTGTGTATAGATAACACCTAACAGACCTACAAAAGACGGACCATGATTATTGATTGGGTCAGAATCAGAAGGATTCGGATCCGAAACAGATCCGCGGGACCGGACCCGACGTCATGGCTTCGGAGGCGAGCCAGAGTCGTGCGGCCTCGGTGGGGCTCGAGCCCGCTTTGGAAGGCGAGGCCTCGTTGCAGTCCGCGAAGTACTTCCCCGACACCCCTTCCAGCCTATGATGCGTCGCCACGTAGCATGTCGTCGCTGCTGCCTGCGTAGCACCGTACCAATAACTTAAGTTTATAATAAACAAATCAATCAAGTTGGACTGGATATGGGTTTCGGTGATTACTTGGGTGATCGTTTTCAGGAGTTTGGACGCCAAGAAGAACACCAGATCTGCGTGAATCGGATCACAATATCAGAATCGTTTATAGTTTTTTTGTTTTTAAGAACAAAATATTATAATATATTTAATCTTGGTACCTGTGATGAAACCATCTCGGTCGCGAGTGAGTCTGGTCCGTACGATTCCGGGATGGACGCAATTCACGGTGACGTTCGCTTCCATCCTCTGTTTCAAATTTTAATACTTTTTTTTAAAAAAAACGCAAATAAAAATCACCAATTCTTTTAATTGAAATAAAATAATAACGAAAACAGAACAGAAACCTTGAGTCGCTCGGCCAATTCTTTTGTGTGCAAAACGTTAGCGAGCTTCGAGAGTGCGTACGCCCGCGTCGCATCGTATTCACTGAACAGTAAAAAAAAACCATTAATTTAAAAAAATTCACATACAACGTCAACAGTGAGCGAATTTAATTATTTACTTCTAAAATGACGTCACGGCACCTTCTCTTGCGAGTGATCAAGTGGAGGTAACGGAGGGTGTCGCCGGAGAACCAGGTGTGGATACTGGAGGAGACGTTGACGATCCGGCCTTGAACGCCGGTGACCCTCGCCGTCTCCGCCATCTTGTTTAAAAGCAGCTTCGTCAGCAAATAATGCCCTATTCATTTTAATCAATTCCCCCCCAATCAATAATTAAATCAACTGAGAGCCATCTCAAATAAAAAGACTAGCTTTAATTATTACCCAAATAATTAGTTGCGAAAGTCATTTCGATGCCTTCTTCCGTTATCGCGTGCTCGTGAGAGAACTTTCCCGCGTTATTTCTAATGATTAAAAAGAAAAGAAAAGGTGAGAGAGGGGAATGATTTATATACTCCAATAGTGATGAAATTTTAAAAAAAATTAATTTATTACATGAGGAGATTGAGGGGGAGATGGAGCGACTCGAAATCGGAGACGAAGCTTCTGACGGAAGCCAAGGAGCTGAGGTCGAGGCGGAGGACGTGAATCTCCGCCCAAGGAGACTCCGCGGAGATCCTCGCCTTCGTCTCCTCCGCCGCTTTCAGGCTCCGCGCCGGGATCACAAGACGGGCACCTCTCTTCGCCAGAACCCTCGCCGTTTCCTCTCCGATCCCCGACGTCGCACCTACACGAACAAAATCAACATTTCAACCACGATCGTCCGATCAATTCGAGGAGGAGGCGATCGATTTGAACTCTTCTTACCTGTGATGATGGCGGTGATGGATCGGAGGTCCCGCTCGGTGACCTCCTCGGAAGTCGATTTGGAGCCAAAACCGCTCGCGCCGGCCGACCCGATCAGGTACCTTACGGTCTCCAACATCTCTCCTTCCCTCACTATTCTTGGTTTCGAAGATATTTAAGTGAAATGAAGGGGTTTTCTTCTTCTGTTTTTCTCTGCAGAAGCTATTGGCATGGTTTCTGCAGGGGACGCCGGACCAGCATTTATATAAAGTGAGTGGAGAGGGGACTCCATATTTTAAACAAAACTAATTAAATGTTTATCTTTAGTTAGTTAATCATTTAATTAGGAAAGTGGAGGTTGGTTGAACGTCATCCGTTCGGGATATTATAATCAAACACTTCCGTGAGGGTTAATTGTAAAACACGAGGATCGAAGGTGGACGGTGATATCGATGCGCCGTGTTTGGCAGAGAGAGAGAGAGAGAGATCGGGCAGTGTAAAAGAAAAAAAGTTGGGGAGAAGTGATAAAGCGTGTAACGCATCGGATGATGATGTCATGGATACCGGCGAATGCCTGTGAAGAAGCGATACTGACCGTTCATGGTCGGGGAACAGCCGATTTTTTAGTTTTAAGGGCATTGAAACTCGACCGTGTGATTAATGATGGAGGAGGTAACTGCTACGGGGGGGAGTAGGGACCACCAACTGGTAACCGTTTAGAAGAGCAGAGGGTTAGGTTGGGAATACTACTAGGCCCATGTATATATATATATACAATGTTATTATTGGGTGTTATTTGGTTTTCCCTTACCCAGTTATTCTTGTAGAGGACAAGTCAGCTAGCAATACATATATATTTAATATCTAATGTCAGTATAATATGTAAAAACATGAATATGTTTTTAAAAAAATCAAATAGTGTGTAATATATATGTCAGAAAGACTAAACATTATCCTACTGGATAGATGGACTGTGGAGAGTTAATTCACATTTATGATTCAGGGTAGCACTTAGCCCATTTAAGAGTCTATGCAACCAAAAGAATTATTTTAATGTAAAAGATAGGAAAATCATGTTCATCAAGCTAGTTTATCCATGGATGGGCCTCATCACAACTCGGGGTGGAGGGGGTGTAATCTTGCATGTGTTTCCTTATGGTTGGGGTCCACTCCCACGTCCAACAAAAGCAAATACAGACTACCTAGTTTTTTATAAGAAAAGAAAAAAATAAAATAACAAAAAAATGATTAGTTTAATGAGTTAAAACTGATTTGAATAAATCTCTCTCACGGATGATTACAGTCATGTAAAAGGTGATAGAAGAACTCTTATAAATGGATAAGATCTCTATTTGTTTTGATGTAATTAATTGCCACCTTTTTCCTTGTTGATGTTTAATTACAAAAATTTTTACTCTAACCAAAATTTGTCACGTCACTCTTGAGGTCTGTTTGTTTTGAGGTAAAACTCGTATGCGCTAGTTTTTTCTAAAAATAGTTATAGATCACATGCTAAGAACTTTGAAAAATAACAGAGAGTCATTTTTATGACTAACCTTACCATAGGAAAAATGGCAGTAGTGAATTAATGTGTATGTATATTGTTTTTCATCAACATCTATTAATCTTTTCAGTTTTTTTTATCTTTTTATCTTTTATTTTTTCTATTTAAAATCCATCTCTTTTATCTTTTAATTGAAATTTATTTAAATTTTTATCTTTAATTAAAATGCTAATTTGATTCTATTCTAAATATGATTCAAATCATTAAAAATAAAATTTTGAATATTTTCTTTTGGAAAGTTTCGTGATATTGTTAAAAAAAATTATAATTGATTCCAAGGTTAATTTAAAAATATGATCCGATTCATAACACCTTTTAAAGATATAATTAAATGATATAAAATCATTTTTTGGATGAGTCATCACTCGTGATCGCCAAAGCGCAACTCAATGACCTAAACAAGCCATGCAACATTAATGTAAGTATTTGAGTGACATTGCTGCCACGTTCCACTAAGCTTCAGCTCTTTGTCACACGGATTCATAAAAGAAAATCAAATTAAAAAAATGATATAAAATCTATTTAAATATTATCTTTGATTCAAGTATTGATCACTTATCCATGTTATATGGGGAACTTTCACGAAATTGTACATTCATATTATCTCTTCTCACTTCTTTTTTTCTGTTCGGAGACAATGGAACCAGAAACCAGAGAGAACAATCAAAATTAAAATCAACGGAGTTTGAAAAGGCAGGCACAAGAAGTCCACTTAACAGGCAACTTGAGAAAGGAAATTGACTTTGGTAGGGTTCCTCATCATGCCCATTTGCCACTACCAGGGAGGGTTGGAACGGATGACAGTCGCTGCATGCATGTTTGACTTACCATCCACTGTTCAATTTCCACTTCTACTCTTCTGACAACTCAATTTGAATTTGAAACTACATTTCTGTTTCATCATTTTAGTGTTATATCCAATCTCGATTGTTATAGTACGTATACGGTCTCTGAGTTGACCTACTAGTAGAATATTTTTTCTTTATTATTATAGTATATATACTTTACTTGTGTAATATATTATCATTATTATTTTTTTCAAAATATAAAAATATGTTTATAAATGCTTCTATATATTTTATTAAAAACTCAAAACAGTGAGAAGCAAACTAAGCTGCGTACAGAGCTTGAACATAAAAATTTTGAGTATTGTTAAAAAAAATTTCTTAGTCTCAATTCCAGTACTCTCTCATACTTAACAAGATACGTGTCTTAACGAGATATGTGTCGATTGAAATTTTTCAGGTTTTCACAAATAAATTCATATAATTCATTAAAATATATTTTTTATTTTTATAAAAATATATTCTTTATTAGATAAGGTGCAATATTTTTTAAAAGTTCAAAACACGTGTAAAAATAAAATTGGAACTAAAAAAATGTACTCTCCTTAACATTATCCTAAAATTTTATTTCATCTTTATAATTTTCAAATGAAACTCATTTAAAGCATCTTCAATCGTGTACTAAAATGTATATCCATATTTAAATTTGAGTAAAAATCATCAAAAAAATCTCTCCAACCATATAAGTAAGGGTGAATTGTTCAAATACCTCTTGACCAAATGTCTTTTTTTCTTCTGCCCTTGGCCATTTTTTATTTGTTATTTACCCCTGAAAGTTGGTCCTATTTTTTCTTTCCCCTGACTTTGCATAATACCCGAATTGTCTCTTACAGACAGAGTTACAGAAATATAGAAATATAATGTGATACATACAAAAATTATACACATAGTCGCAGATATTGAATAGTTATCTACAAAAAAATATTAAAGTATGCAAAGATATTTAAACACAAAATGGTCATATATACATTCTCTGTGTCATTACATTATCATCTGTAAGTGCATTCAGTATACATAAGCAATCCCAAAGTTTCGTTAAAATATATTCATCAATTGTTTGAATTACGACGTTTTCTTCATATCTTATTGGGGGTTAGTCAATTAGGACTTTCATGACAAAAAGTCCATGTTCATGGATTTTCAAATCCTGAGTTATTCAATCAGAGCATTGGTTTGTGGACAAAAAGTCAAAAGTTATTCGATTAAGATATTAATTCATAGACAAAAGGTCTAGCGTAATTCAATTAAACATTATTTCATTGACAAAAAATCTAATGTTATTCGATTGAGACATTAATTCGTGAAAAAAATGTTAAGTGTTATTCGATTAAGACTTCTTATATCATAAACATAGTCATTTGTTATTCAAATTTAAGAGGATTTGTGAAGTTTTTCATAAGTGATGGACTTTGTGGACTTCCAGGGACTTAAGAGAGAAAAATATGAAGGAACGTGTCATTTCAAAATCCCACCCATATGGGTGGGATTTTCGTGAACTTTCATTCTAGTATTAAGAAAATCTTCTCTTTTTTTTTGTACAAAACTCCATTCATGTTTTGCTCATTTGGATTGAAGAATATGGGGAGAATAAGCAGGTATAAGACTGGATGGTAAAAAAAAATTGTTTGTTTGGGGGGAATTAGCTGGCACACCAATGTAAGTATAAACTGGTATAATAAGTCCAATGATCCCATCGGGGCGGACCTAAAGGTGGGCTCGGTTGGGCTGTAGCCCGGTCCAGATTTTTTTTTTGTTTTTTGTTATATATATTGAAATAATGTTACGTATATATTTTTTTCAATCATAATTCCATTTTACATGTATTTTTTTTAAGTAATATATACTTTATTCAATGAGATACATGCATTTATTAAAAAAATAAATATATACTCTAATAAATTACATAGATATATTTATAGAAAAAATGTAAAATTTATATCAAAATATATACTTCATTATTGTGAATATATGCTCAGGTGATTTTTTATCAACGCATATAAGACTGAAATAGGATTAAAAAAAATGATATGTTATTCCCTTCTGCAGCCCCATTGCAATTCACACCGTTTTTTTTAATGATTGAATGTCTTTCGAATAAAATATTATTTAGAATATAAAATAATTATATAAAATATATAAAAAAAAAATTATATTAATATTTAATATAACCCATCCAAAATTATTGTCCTTGATCCGCCCTGGATCCCATGGTATAGGCCAATACCATGTTATCAATTCCAAGAGTATACGTGGTCCCGTGATCATATCAAAACTTTTTCACTGCCCTCATCACATCTCTCACCCCTCACTTCTTCTTCGCTCAAATAGACGCCCAACCACCCAAAAAAAAAACTCCATTAAATTAAAATCAAACTTCCTACGAACCTCGAGAAACTCACCTTCCCTGTATTACATTGATTTCCTCTCCGTTTACCTTCAAACCTCCCCTATTAACTACTTAGATCAATCCAATTTGGTTCAAGAATAGACATATAACAAGGAGAATTAGTTAGAATAGTCTCATTAAAGATGTTTGAATGGTTAGAATAACTAATAATTTATATGTCATAATTAATTGATATAAAATGATATATATATTCTAACCTATCATGGAATTATGTTGTTCTAGACTATTCAACCCAAAAGAATATATGAATCTACTATCAAATTAACTATTATCAACTTTTATAAATCAACTCTCAAAATATATCATAGGTTAATTTTATTTATATATCATATTAATTTTTTATGATATAAGTGATTTAAAATGAGTATAATAGGGCAGTGCGGGTTTTGCATTTGACTCCCAAACTCGTCTCATATCTTCATTGAATTGTGATGGGTCGAGTTCAGGTTTGACTTTTAGAGGATCAAACCCGTCTCATATCTTCATCGAATTATGATGAATCGGGTTTAGGTTTGACTTTTGAAAGATCAAACCCGTCCCAATATGGTTGGGTTGGAGAGAGTTTCTCATTTATCTCGTCTCACTGCTATCCCTATTTACAATCAACAAAAACTTTATGATTACTTTTTTCAATGAGAATAATTTAAAGAACAATCAAACAAAAAATTATTTTATCAGAATTTATATTATAATAGTCATAAACCTTATAATAACTTAATTCTCGAACCAAACATGGACTTTGAGAGAAAATGAAATTTCATATACAAAAGTCTGTAAAAGTCTACAAAAGTTTGTGAAAGTTTATGAAAATATGTGAAACTCCATATGTGAAAGTTTACTTTGACTGTGAAAGTTTGCAAAGTTTATACCTACAAAGTTTGTGAAAATCCATCACTTAAATAATGTTAATAGAAATTCGTTAAAATCCTAATTGACTATCCCCTATTAATCCCCTATTAATGATCGGTTGTTGTTTCTACCTTAATCATCTTTATGTTCTCTTGGGGTGAAATGAAATTTACTAAACAACCATTGAACTCAACATTTAATGTACTTCATAATGAAGAACGAACTTTCCAAGCTATATAAAAAAATACAACAATCAGTCAAACACCTAAATAATTATCAATGTAATGTCAAAATGGCATAATCTACCAATTACAGAATAGAAATGTAATATTATCTATCATTCTTATAACAATTAGAACAGAAATGATAAAAACTATAATTTACATAATAGATATGTAATATCATATATGGAACTGAACTAAAGACATATAAATTATAGAAATGTAATTACCAATTACAGAAATACAACGACTAATTACAAGAATGTAATACTAATATATATATGTAAGTAATTTAAGTATAAAAAAATGAGATGATACAAAATAAAGATTAAAAAAATCACATTTAAAGGATGAATAAAAAATAAAAAAAGTTGGAATATAAAAAAAAATTTGACCCTTGATCAAAATACATTTAAACAATCCACCATTTAAATAAAACACAAATAATGATTGAAAAGAGAACATATCAAATAAAATTTTTATATAAATTGTTAATAAAATATAAATATAAATAAGAACGGATAATGAACTTCCAGTTGAAAAAGAGAGTCGAAATGGGATGTAAAGCACACGTGAGGGTTGGGAAGGGATGTTTGATTTGATCGTGATCGGTCAATTTGTCGGCCTCGAAACCCGCATAAAATTAAAATCACGGTCCCATTCCTTCGTTCACTCTTTTTCCTTCCTTCTGTTTTTTTTTTTATTTAAAAAAAATGGATATTCTAACCTTCGGTGCAGAGAGTTCTAGTTTAATTTATAACGGGGTTTTGATCATGATAAAAAAATTATTGTGAATATTTTTTTTATTCAAACATATTTTAAATAGAAAAATGAGAGTATTAAAAAAATGAGTTGTCAATTTTTTATTTTATTTTTTTAGATAAAATGTGTTTGAATCCTCTGGAGTTTTCTAAACCTATATAAACATCTCCATATAATTCAAATATATGCAATTACACTCTTGTAATTTAATTTTTTATTAAAATAATATAAAAGTGTGATTTTACTATTTTAATTATATCTTTATCATATTTTTTTATTGGGTTGTTTTACTTTTTAATTAATCATTATGTGATTTAATTATCACAAAAATGCATCTAGATGCATTTGATTTTTTCTATGGATATTTATATAGTTAATGGTAAAACAGTAATTTTAAATTATTTTTGTTATATCTTAACAAAAATAAATAATGATGGGAGGTGTAAATGCATGTTTTAAAACTTTAAAGGGTGTTTATGTAGGTTTCAAAAACTTTAGGGATACTAAATGCATTTTACCCTTTTTTTTAATCATATTTTAGGGTACCAAATCCTTTTCCTGTGTGAGAATCAATTGAGTCAATTGTGTTATTAATAATGCATGTTTTAAATATTTAAAAAGTACATTTTCAATAGCATAAATTTTCAATAAAAAATATAGACATATAATCGAGAGCGATTTAAACATATATGCATCGCCCTATTTGAAAATACATTGAATCGTACAATTGACAACATACATGCAGCATTGCAATCTTTATAATTGGAAAAGCTCATCTTTACTCTGTCGGCTGGGATTTATTTTGAATGGAAAAAATGCATTCAATGAACATTCGTTTCTCTCAACAAAATCGCGTGACAAGATGCAATGTACTCGGAATCCCCGATTCAACTCAATTCAAGAATAATGCAACACATTTGCGTGTGTTCCACATGTTCATTTTCATGAATCTTAAAAAAAAAAAAATCATGAATTTTTTTTTCTTTTCGTCTAGACGATTTTTTTGAATGAGATTTGGGATGATCGAATCCACCCACTATTGCTCTTGACCAACTATTCCTCTCCTTGTGAGTTTTTTTTTTCTTCTAAACACCAAGAACAAGTTTAACAAGGAGTTAAAGTTTTAAGAATAAATTGTATTAATTTTAAAGGATAAAAATATTATTACTTTGTTCATATTTATATTTATCAAAATTGAGACAGAAAGTAAAAATAATTGTTATTCCAGTATTTAAGTTGAACAAAAGATCATAAATTTTCATTTCAAAATCGAGACAACTATTCATACTTTATCTCAATTATTTTTATATCAAACAGGATAAAATTTTCATTTCACACACTTATTCTCACAATTACTTTTTATCCTACTACTTATTCCATCGCCAAGCCAGCTCCAGGAAAAAGGAAGAGTCCATGTCATTCTGATGTTGGTGTATTGTGCTACCTCGACTCAAGGATTGCATTATTCTATCTGTGGTTGGTTTGGTCACAATTCAAATATGGAGGAATCAATCTTTCCAATCAGATGAGCATTGTGACTCGATGATGACACCTAGTAAATCATTGTTGAACAAGTAAGAACAAGTAAGAGCATTGTCTTATCACGATTCAATCATAAGACACGTGGTGAGTTATGATTTAACTTATAAAACATCTGATGAGTTATCATTGAAACAGAAAAAATAACACCTATATTTTATTTAAAAAAAATTATGCCTAAAAATTATTTTGTATGTTATTTTACAAAATAGCTTTAAAGGTTTAATTTTGTGTGTGTGTTTTTTTTTTGTCGGGTCAGGTTTCACATTGTTACGGAATAAAAAATCACCTGAACCAAAAATAAGTGACATCATTCGGTTGATTTGTATAAAATATTGTAAATTTTGAGGAACAGTAATTAAAAAAAAATATTATACGAAAGGCAAAGGACTAAAGAACAGGCCCAGTGGCACGTGCAACTGTTCTGGGAGGGTGAAACTTCTCATGCGTGCGCATGCGCGTGCGCCCCTACATATAATAGTAAACATTAAATGCTACGAAACAAAACAGCTGATATGGATTACTCTTTTTCTGGGATTCAAAGCTCCCCTTCCAAGGCCTGCCTCTCTATCTATCAATCGTACTTTTGTTTTTGTTTTCCCCACACGCACGCACACTTCTCAAGAAAACCAAAACCACCCCCCACCACAACATAATCCACCACACCACACACCAAATTTCAAGATCCACTCTCCTCCAACTCATCTTAAATGCCCCCACCTTTTATCATCAATGGTTTAGAGAAAAATAAAGACATATTTGTCTCCTCTTTTTACCACAAGTGATTATTGAAAAATAAGAAGAAAAAGCTTGTTTTAGCTGTAGAGGTGATCAATCTATATAGGCTTTGAGAAAGAAACTCATTAACAGGGATATGCAGAGCTTTTTCGAACATAACATCTTTGGAAAGTTTGGAAAGACTTTATCTCACTATTTGACTTTTATTATTATTATTTTGTTGAAGTGGGTGGGGGACATCCATCCATCCGTTCATCATGAACCGTCCAAATAATGGGTCCCTGGGCTGCATTGCTGAGGAAGTTATGGAAGGCAATTGAGATCGGATGGATGTTCCAAAAAAAAGGTGACCAGTGTACAATACAGATGTTGTAATGCACGTTCGTCTGGATAGGACTCTTATCACTGTTTGGGGTAGGGCCGGGGAACCTGTATTTTCTTTTTGGGTGAGTGCGACACAATGTAACTGTGTTCATCAGTTCAGGGCAGAGGCATATAAGGTCACACTCTCTGTCTAATGTCTCTTCACATTTTGCAATTGAGTTTTTTTAAAATTCTTTTCTAGCTAGCTTTTTGTCCTTTTTGTATTTTGTAGTTGGTAGGTCTATAAGGATTTTTTTCTTTGGAAATGTTATGTACTTTCTTGTTTTTTCAATTCCCATTTTCTATTTACATATTGTTTTTATTATTTATTAAACACACCCACCAATATTTATATATCACGACTCTATATATATATAAATCCTTGGAAAATGTTATGTATTTTCTTGTTTTTTCAATTCCCATTTTCAATTTACACATTGTTTTTATTATTTATTAAAAACATGATGTGTGTGTAAATATATATAATTTTTTTTATTCTTCTTTAAAAAATGTAAAAAAATTCTAATAAGATATATCACGTTAATGAGTACACGTGTCGATGAGATATATAAGGCTGAAATGAGAATAATAAAAAAATATATGTAACATAGCCGTGGGATTTGAAATGATGAGTTGTCATATTTATATTAGTTTGGGTCAATTTTTTTTAATCATATTTTGGATTTCAACTTAAATTATTATTTTTTTGTTACATTTGAAAACTTATGGAGTCATGCCATGTCACCTAATGTATCATATGAAATCACTCAACATATACAGTAGATACTAAGTTATGCGATGTATACTTAATTTATTATGAAAACATACAAAGTGTATGTGGTCAATTATTCATTTTAGTAAGTATTTTATATTTTATTATAAAACTATATATCTTATTGGACAAGTATATATTTCAAATAAAAAATTCAAACCATATATGCACGTGGAAAAGTGATTAGAGGAATGACTAGATATTATTTTATAAAATTTCAAGGGTCATTATAAATGAGAACTGAATTAATGATTTTTTTATGGGAGCACATCAAAACTTTTTAAATTATTTTGAAAAAAAAAACAAAAAAACTTTGATTTTCACAAAACGCTGATCAAATAAATCTGTTAAGAAAGTTGATTTTACCACTTTACACCAAAATAATAAATAAAAACCTAGAGTTAGATCTTTGAAAGTAGCATTTGCAACCATTTAATTTAGAAACTTAATTTCAAATGCAAATATATTCGTAATTGGTTCCAAATACTACCTAAGTAAATTTTTGTGTAGTTTTTATTGCACCCTATACAAGTATCATATTTTTTTCCATAAGTATATTTTAGCTTCAATAGTGCACTAAGGTAGTTTGTGGAATTGATGGGTCTGGAGATTTTCTTGTAATCAGATTTTCAAAAAGATATAAAGTTCCATATATTTTCTAGAAAACTCCATTACGATTTATTACTGCATAGTATCTAAGTTCTCATTTTCTTCCAAAATTTTCTCTTAGGATTTTTTTTTAAAGTTCGTTGGCACCATTTTAATTTCTAATCAATATATTATTTTTAAAAATATCCATAGTGTCTCCTCCAAAACTATTCCCCTTCTATTGTTATTATTTATGTCATCAATGAAACACTACTTCTTTTAATTGCAAAAAGCCAGGTTATACTATCTGGGCCTCAAATGATGAAGATATGCATAAAGTTGTGTATATGTTGAATTCTTGAATTTAATTAGGTTGATGAAAGAGAAGCTCATACGCTTTATTAAACACTTTGTACTGCCTTTTCTTTTTTTTTTGGGGCTAAGAATCTTTAAAATCAATTTTATTTATTTATCAACTAAGGTACATAAGCAACGAGGGTACATAGAGTGTTGAAAGCAAATCAGATACGCACCCAGATTTATGAGAACGGATCCATGTCATATCTTGTCCAAATTCTAGACCAATCCTGGCAAAAGCATGAGCAACTATATTGTTTTGATATATAAAACAAGGATGGATGCTCTTATACAAAATCTTTTATACAGTCCCAAATACAGTATTATATATGTCTCGGTAGTCATCCATCGAGATGTATATCTTCGTAGGTGTAGTATATACATCATTAGTTATTTTTACATAATTAAAAATGAGTCTATTCAATTTAAAATGAAACGATATACACTGTTCGTCAAATCAGTTACCTTATCAAATGAAATTTATTATTTAAAAAAAAAATTAAAACATGTGAGGAGTATTGTCTGTAAGATTGCATTTGAGGTTGTCCCTGACATTATCCATAAAATAAAAATGACATAAATGACTTAATAATCCCTTAAAAAAAGATTTCAACAATCAATTGATTAGAACATAGGTCATGAATAATCCCAATGTTCATCAATATGAACAATATAATACAACTTGAAAGTCTTTATACTTTCGAGTTCAAATCCTCTTAAACTAACATGTTGCAAGGGTTTGTTGGTGATCATGTGTATAGTGAATTTTCTAACATTTAGAAGAATTTTTTTTATATATATATTGAATTCCTTGTTGAAAAAATTAACAATTAAAGGTCCCTTCTCACACCCTTGGCCGAAGAATGTGATACTGCTGGTATGACACATGATCTCTAGCTTCTAAGGGAAGCATATGCACTATTCTTTTCAATTCCACTAGTGCATTTAAGTAAATATTTTTTGGTACGTGCATTTAGGTCATTTTAAATCACCATGTTGGAGGTCAAGATTCTCTAGAACAATATCTAAAAGTTTATTAGAACTAACCCTCATTTTAATTAAAAAAAGAATATTTCCGGAGCTTCACACCTCTCTCTCTCTCTTGATTTTTCAATTAACTATGCAATAAAACTCTGATAATGTCAAGGAACAGTCCCATGAATTTTTTAGTTTCTTTTAAAATTACATATCTCATCTCATGAAATATGTATTTTTATAAAAAATAATTTACAATAAATTGTATTTTTATGTATAAAAAAAATTGCATGTTTCATCATATAAAACACATATATAAGGATAACGTGTAGCAACATTTCAAAACTATTTTCATTGAATACCTTTATAACACACCAACACCGAAAGAGGATCCTTTAAACATACATCCAACTTAAGGCACTCTCTTGGATACACCCAAAAGTGTCTTTCTTTCCTTGGATATTGTCTTTTCTAACAAAGCAAGATACAGTGCATTCTCTCCAAACCTAATCACAATCAACTGACCATTAATCTATCATTTCCCCCATAATCATGTGTAATAATCAATCCAAGGTGCTTAAACCAAACCATTTGACTATTATGACACTTGAACAATAGGACCAATGTACATGGTCACACGCACCTCTCTTCATTAGCAAACAAAGCTCTGAATATTATATATCAATCAATGGTGCCATTCTTCAATGATTGCCAGATTATTTTTTTGCACAATACACAGAATCTCCAAGTGGGTCGATCCTTAAAATGAGGGTTGGGGTTCTTCCGGTCACCATCTCACACCAATATATTGTATTTGGGCAGCATGTATGAAATCATCTCCCACTGATCCTCACTAAACTAATCAAGATATTGTAGGCCTATTTTGGGTCGCTTTATTTATTGAAGGGGGGCACTTATGCTCTCTCTTAAATGTTAGGGTTGAGCTTTAGACCTTGTGAAGTAATGGATTTCCTTCATTATTATAATTGTTTTTCTTACTTTCTAACTTCTGGTCATCTAGGATAGGTTCCTTTTCCCTATCATTATAGGATCTCTCACTACCCCCACTATCCAATATACATTTGATAGGCTTTAATTAATCTTGGTACTTTGTTATTCTAATTGATGGTGTCATTATCAACAAACCTCAACATCAGTTGGTGAGCATTTTTTTTTCTTGGGTTTGAATCTTTGCTCACCTTTGTGGATTTGTACCTAAAAAGCTAACGCAGATGGACTTTCATGGCCTCAATATTTGCTCCAATGTGTGATCAAAGGCCTTTGATACAAATTATTAATCACGATCACATATCTAATTTTTTGTTAGCAATGTGAAGCTAAAGGGAACCAACCTGTTCAGACATTTAGAGGTTGGTGAAGTGGGCATGTTAGGGGGGGCAGATTAGCTTGCCAGATCACTTGTGTCCATGCTTGAATAAAAAAAATAAAATACAAAAAGAATAAAATACAAAAAACAAAGGCTAATTTTGAAGGATAACATGGGAATGGAAAGCGCATGTAAAACATTCATGTAAGCATGGTTATTCTAAATGCAGTTAGTCATACTGATTAAATCTCAGGTGTTAACAAATTTTAATAATAGCTTTTCATTGTTCTCTGCAGTTCCGGGATTCCCTCCATTAAATTCAGAATACTTTACATCAGCTACAAGCCAAGATTGCATGTACAGGTCAAAATTTATATCTAAATCACATCACAAATATATTTCTTAAATCATTTCCATAGGCCCTGCTGTTTGATTTGATGCAAATGGAATTTTAATTTCCTAATGCAACAGGACAATCAGATAGTAGTTTTGTATTATATATATCACAAACCCATGTAGGAAGACTGGAAGACTAATGAGAAAAGATTCCAAAACTTATAGGCTCTCCATAACCACTCAACCACATCCATACACATATTATATGCGAACACGCCAGATCACGCTAATTAAGTAGCAATAACAAAATGGGGGTTTTGGTCATCTTGGGTCAAAATCTGCCATCAAAAGTGGCGCCATCGTGACGATAGTCACCATACAAAGTAGAGCTAATTTGCACCTAATAGAATAGCTTTAGCTGTTATAGGTAATTAGTAGAGGTCAAACAGATATGACTTTGGTTTATGTTGAATATAGATCTACAAACAGCTCGAATTCAAATATCGAGGTTGTGGAGGTCACGACATCATAATCCAATTAAGATCTTCATGGATGCATGTGCTGTTAGACAAATGGGACCTCCTATTTTTTGGAAGAGAGAACTAATGAAAATTAGCTTTAATCCAGTCAATAGTCAAACAAGCATTCATCGTAGAAAGAGACCATGGTCCACTCTTAATTAATTAATTAACAATAAGATCATTAATTATCTGATACTACCAATTGATCAAGACATTAAATGTTTTGTCCAAAGAATTGATGGATCATTATAGGCAATCCTTTGAAAACTGATACCAATTGTGATTTGTGACAAATATTGTGTTGAAACAATTATAAATAAGAATGAACATGAACTTCTGACATTCTAGTATATATGTATATGTTGATGAAATACCAGTAAAAGATCTGACCTGACTTGTTACAGCTGGAATTGTATCCACTGCCGAAAGTTGATGAATTCGGTGTGGCTTTCCCATTGAGCTCTGGTGGAATAACAAACCAAATTCAATGTATGCCTGAATTGACTTCATTGTGAGTTAGACAAGACAGTTTAATTTTCTATAAAAACAAGCCTTAGTAGTGACCAAAGAAAAGCAAAGACACTATTACTCTTGATCAGTGGCGGCTCCAGAAATTTTTATAGATGGGGTCATTTAAAAATTGACATTAATAAAAATACATAATAATAAAAAAATCAAATATTTTCAATATATAAACTTTTATAATTGTCCTCGACGATATTTTATATTTTGAAATCGTTGCATGATAGTTTTATTATCAACGTTATCAAATATATCTAAAAAGAGACTCAAATCAAATCAATGATTTTTTATAATTATCCAAACAGATAGATGAAGCCGTGAAGGGGCTTTTGATACACAGGCATATGAAGGAAAAAAAGGTGTAATCTTGATGAATTTTGTTTATTATTCATACAAGATTTTTCAATGATAAAAGAGTTTTAGATTAAAAATAAAATAAAAAGAAATAAATATATTAAAATTAAATTCATAACTGGATACCTGAAGCAAAGTAGGAAGAGTAAATTGACAACGTGAACAGAGATGATAGGAAGCGGCGATCGCCGATCAACAACGTGGGTGATCGACGCGTTCGTGTGACGAGGGTCTGCCGACTTTAAAGAAAACAAAGGGACAAAGGGTCCCAAATTTTTTTAATATATGTAAGGTGCGGCAGGGACATGGGTTTTTTTGACTTTTTAGTGAATATTGGGTATAATGTGTTTTAAAAATTAAATACACAATCTTTCCAAAAAAAGAAAAGAAAAAAAGAATGCACAACAAATATACAATCATGCAATCCGAGTTTCCCACGTTTTTCCTCTTTTTTTTTCTTTTTTTAAATGGACCTTATGTTAATGTGTAAATAAAGTTTTTTTTTTTTTGCTTGGTAAATTGGGACTCGAACTCCTGACCTCCCCTTGGGGGAGGGTGTATCTCAACCACTCCGCTAGGAGGGTTTGCTGCAATGTGTAAATAAAGTTATGCTTGCCGTGGGGTTAAATAGTTTAATTTTTTTCAAAAGTTTGACGTGTAGGTTAGGTAGTTTAATTTTTTTAAAAGTTTGATGTGTAGGTTATGTAGTTTAATTTTTTCAAAAGTTTGATGGGGTCAATTGACCCCATACTGTTACACTTGCCGCCGCCCTTGCTCTTGATAATAATCACATGAAGAGACCTGAAAACTATCATAGTTTTCTTAATTCCATTATGACTTGCCACTCAAAACCTAAGTAACCAACCAGAATGGCAGAATCTTCTTCAAGTGAAAAGAATACGATTGAGTTGAATTTACCTATGGCATAAATGAACTCTAATCGTAGTGCCTAAATAGTTTTATGAATAAGCAATATCTTTGCTCAAGACCGAATTTCTCTGTACTGTCTTTAACAGCCAGTGGCCGAAAATGGCATTTTCTGATCAGCAAAGCTTGAAAATAAGAGAAACATTTCTGGGAAAAAAGTTTTTACTGCCACCATATGCTTCAGATAACCGTTGAACTACAAATCCATCACAAACTTCATAAGGAAAGTAAGTTTATACTTTGAAATAGTCTTGTCCAAAATATCACTCTCACTACCTATTAGGTACCATTTGGATCTGATATCTAAAAACAGATTTTTCTCATAAACAATAAATGTAACTACATTTGGAAACACATATTGAAAAGTAGATTTTGGAATAAAGCTGATTTTTAAGATGATTTTAGACCTTGACTTTTTTGGGATGTTTTTTTTTTAATTTAGGAATCAATATTTGAAAGGGGTTTAATGTTTGGTAGAGAAAGTTGATTTTCAATTCAAAAAATCGATTCCGACCGAAAATCACAGTTTCTGAGCTTTTTAAAACACGGATTTCGATAGAGAAATTAAAAGGAATCCAGCTTTTGATTCCGCCAGAATCCAACCCGTTTGGCTGCACGATTTTGAGATTTTAGCTTTTTAAAAAACAAAATCATCTCAAATCGTGCATCCAAACGGACCCTTAGTTGAAAATTGAACACCAACTTATCTTGCCAGGAAATTTTGTGGTATTAAAAGAAAAGAGCAAGTATAGAATAGGAGAGAAAAAAGTTCATTATAGCTTATGAAGAGCGACTGTACAAAAGCTCAAAAGAGCTTTTATTTCTCACATCTTTTTACAAAATCTGTAATTTTTAGAATAATTGGTTCCACAAAGACTGTTTGGAAACAAATATATAAAAAACCAATTATACAAAAGCCTAACATGTCAAGTAATCCAATCCAAACAATACCTAAAACAAAAGAGATTAATAATCACTGGCATCAAAACATCAACTTCACAAAAAGAAGAAATTTTTTTTACGATCCATAGGTTATAGAGAGAGCGTAATGCTGTGCTCTTATGCTTAACGTATATAGCCAGAGACATATTGTCCATAAAATACAATAAATATTACAAGTAAAATCTTACATTAAATTATCCCTGTACACCCACCAGGGAATATAGCAGCTGAGGAAGAGTAACAGACATTGATTAACAAGGGATTCACAACACAATTTCCACCAAGAATGAGGAACTTGATGATGAAGCCTCTAAAACACTTGCTGAGTGAAAATAAATAAATAAAAATCCTTGTTAAATTGAAACCACATATACAAATGTCGAGCTCGTGAGGCACATGAACAATTCAACGGCATATATATGAACTGCTGGCCCTGGAGCTTCTTCAATTGCATAACTGAGTGTACCTAATACTCTAAGCTGTAACAGATCACTACATAAAGATGTATTAAGAACAATTGATTTCCCGATCTTTAGGCCATCCAAACTCCTCCAACAATGCCAATATTACTCCATTTGTCCAGCCAAATCCCGTCTGTAAAAATAACATCATGATTTAAATTTGGACAAGTCATAACTGAGACCTAAAGATTAAATGCAAAAATCTTGAACAAAACTATTCTGCAGTTGGGCTATAGAGTGATGCCATCTTGCAAGGATATTTCGCTCAAACATATATAGAAATTAAATTACAAGAAATTGGAGATAAAGATGTTCAAGGCATTCTGAAGAAAGCTCCTCACCCCACTTCTAAAGACAAAAGTAAAGTTCATTCTATGTTTTTGAGGTTCTGCTGTGGTAAATGAAACAGTTAAGTCTTTAAAAATTGTTGATTACGATCCACTATTTTGAGCTTGTTATAAACTTATAATTAACATTAGACTTCATCTCATGTTCCTGATATCATCCACAAATTTGGTTGTTATAATACTTGTATATGTAAAAATGCAGCAAGTATAAGTTAATTGAGGATAATATGAATGACACATATTGTGTAATTATGGAAAATGGATTGATCAAAGAGTCCATGCATATCTTCACCGCCGCTTACTAGGATAGATAGGACACAACATGTGCAGATACCTTGAAGGGAACTTTTTTCTTGCTCTTCATTTCTGAAAATTAACAGAATAAGGCAAAAAAGATGCCAACACATCACCTCAATATCATTAAAATTTAAATGTGAGTGCTTTTATCAGCTTTGCCAACCCATGCTTCTTTTTGTTTGTAATTCCCCTTTTCCTAATTAAATCACAGGGAAACAAAATTTGACCTCTTTGCAGATTATAGTCATTCCTAATTTATCAATAGATTTGATTTAATCTTCTGTAGAGCAGATGGTAAACAGATGTGTATCCATACCTGAGGTACATATTCACCACCACCTCCAAACTCTCCACAAGCCTCAACATCATATTTCTCATGCATTGCACCAGTTTTCTTGTAAGCGGCATAGTTCGTCCTAATCCACCTTACAGCTATATCTTCCCCCATAGATCTTCCTTCTTTAATTCCAGACTTTGCCAGGCCCTCAACAATCATGTGTATCAATGGCGCCCAGCCATTTGGGAAATCCCTGTGAACAAGGACAAAACATTAAATTCAACTAGTTCTATTGTTTATTTTCATCAAGTCATTTGATATTCAAATTCATTCACGCTCATGTAAAATGTTACCCACCACTGCTGTCCCGTTTTTGACAAAGAAGTCGCAATACCGGCAGGATAAAGTAGCCCTGACCTTCGAAGGCTTTTTATGACTTTTTTTACAATTCCACCATCTGCACTCAAAAAATACAATCATTTGTACACTTCACAATCTCCGTACAGAATTCCATGGCATACAGGATTTTTTTTTTTCACAAATTCATTGCAAACTAAATGTCCTAGTTTTCCAAGCATGTCATTCAAGCAGAGGAATAAAACTCCAACAAGAAATCCAGTGTGTCCACCAATTTACCTACTTGTCAATTGCACCATACAGATTGTTAAAAGTTGGAACATTCGACATTCAATAATGATAATAAAATCAATACCTACATGGGTGAATAAAAATTACACCTTTTTTCCGATAAAATTCATGTCATGGAGTATCACTAAAAGGAAGGTAGAAGATTTTAATCATCTGGTTCAGTTTCTTCACTTTCATTTATGTTCCGGGTAAGTTGATTTGCAGTTCACACCTAAAATGCTTTTGGAATACAAGCTATTCAATTCTAAAAGATTATTTGTGTCTAATAAACAACTGTAACTGAAAACAACAAAATGATCTCTAGCACATAAATTATCTCATAGTTAATAGAACATTCTGAAAGGTTACAGACTAACATCTCCTGAAAACATGGAAAATTAGAATCCAACAAAGTCGAGGATAAGTTAGCATTCAAAGCATATCTATGCTTTAATGAAACGAGCTTTTGCTCCTTGGCCTAAAAAATAACACTTGCAGACTTGTAGTAGATCATAATAACAGACTCTTTGAACACAAACCTGTGCTATAAGGCCTGATCCAAACTGGGACGAAGTTTGATGCAAACATTTTCTTATTTTGATTGTTGGACTCCCACATGTGAACTTCCTGTAAGAATCAGACAAAAGTAATAAGAATGACAATAAACGAGATAAATGGTGAAAAAAGTTCTACTTTGATCAATTAAGATCACAAGAACTCTGGCATCCACCTCACAAATGCTGTTGTCTGTAAGCCAGTAATCAAACCACTGGCCCATCTTGTTGTTCCAGAAGATAGAGTCCATCGCGGCTCGCCGAGCCTGGGAAGCTACTGAGAATTTGTCTGCAGTGCTGTGATCCCCAGTAATTCGTGCAAAGAAGGCTATGTCAAGCTCCATCTGGATAAAATCGAGATATTAGGACTTGTTTTGCTTTTATAAAATAATAAAGGCATCTCAAGACCATTTTAAATTATTTAGTTAAAAAGGATATTGGAGCTCAATTTTACAACTGTCAAACCCCTTAATCACACAAGGTGAGACTAAAAATTAATGAAAATATAAGGTCTAGTTTGATAAGGGGATAAGTGATGGGATAAGAGGATAAAGTGAGGAATAAGAGTATGGAGAACAACTTATCATGTTTGTTATAAAAAATCAGGATAAAGTGCAGACAATTGTCCAGATGTTGAAATGAAAATGAGGATTTTTTTGTTCCACCTAAGAATAAAATAATTTATCTCCCATTTTGTCTCAATTTTGACAAATGTGAATAAAGACAAAACTGATAGAAATTTAGGTTATTTTGACAAAAGAATATAATTGGGATAAGGGGATAATTGAGAGGAGAACAACTTATCCCGTTTGTTATAAAAAAATAATCAGGATAAAATGTGGACAATTGTCCCAATTTTGAAATAAAAATGGTAATTTTTTGTTCCACTTAAAGGTTGGAATAACATTTATCTTATTTTTTTTATCTCGATTTCAACAAATGTGAATAATGACAAAATTGATGGAATTTTTATTCTATAAAATTAGAATAATTCATCCTCAAAACCTTAACCCTTGCTAAAACAACCATTTATCACATTGCGAAACTAGCAGTAAGGGTCCCCTATCTAATTTGGCACAATTTTACCTTCAAAATGTATGCATTAAGGTCCACTGGCACAACTGATGTTGTAACCAGAGTTGTAAGGTCAGAGGAATCCCTGCAGCATGCAAGGAAATGCCTTTAAATAATTTTGAAGAACATAAACATGTACATTAATTGATATCTATTTATCTCAACTAATAGTTATAGCTCATAGTTAATTTTCACAATGAAAAAATTATTAGTGAGCACCATAGCTTTTATGTGTGTACAACAACTAATAATTTTAGGTTGCAATCAAATGTTGTAAACACATAAACAAGCAACTGTACAGATGATTGCAACATAACAAGAAATTCAACCACAAATTCAACCTAAAACCACGGGATGAAAAATTTAACTAATTGAAATGATATAAAAAAAAAAATTATTAATCGCATTTGAAGTGTAATTGAAATAAACAATTAGATGTAAATCCTAAGAATGTTAGCTAAGTATTTGATTACATGAGGAAAAGATGATACAACTGATGAAATGAAGAATTAATATGTGATGAATAGATTCTATTAATATTCTGATTTTATATATATAAAAAATCAAAGCGCGAACATGTACTTTTTCATGGCTGACCACACATGCGATCTGCACATCACTTTAAACAATGCGTGACACGCTATGGTGAGATCACGTGTGTTTGAATATGATTTGAGCGCCTGCACGGAGTGTTATCAACTCATCGCCACCTATCACGTGAGTGTCACATGCTATTCAAGTGGAGGTTCCATCTTTGACCAGGTTAATTTTGTTGACCATGAACTAATCTCTCATTCGATCTTGCCAACATTCATCCTGTTCTTCTTCACGACGGGGTTGAAAGGAATGGAGTCTTTTATGCTTCGGGGGAATGATCCCCCTTGAAGTGTGTTCATTGTTAAATAGGAATGGATTCCATTGAGACAATTAACATTAAAAAGGACGTAGTAGTGAAAAGAGAACCCTCCTCGAGTAGGTACCCGTAGTGTCGAATGATCATAGGGCCATCAAGAATGGTGTTCCTTTCTCAAAGTTTATGAGTTGGCTCCCTGTCTTGCGGGGGGACGTTGGGATCTCAAAGAATCCTGGAATAAACTTTGCAGTTCCTGGTGACATCATCCATTTCCAACTGCACCATTATATTGATAGCAACCCGAAGTCCTTTGATGAGTGATCATGTCTTATTCTGGTGTACTGCGGCTTGCCACATAAGCTAACACCTAGACTTCTCCAACAATTTGGTTGTCAGGGGGTCTTAATGCACTTGATTACTTCTTGCCCATGTAATGCTTGGGACATGTGTCCATCTTCTTGAAACTGGCAATAAAATTCCTACCACAGATACGATCCTGACCTTTAGCAGTTTTTCACAACATGACCACTCTCAAGATTCGAACAAAGGACTTGGTTATTTAACCCGAGCACTTTGCCATTGCTCCAAACGATGACACCTAAAAAGGTCATCAGACTCATCACCTAGAGCAGTCCCGTCTATGGCAAGGTGTTGGAAAGGAGGGGTTTAAATACACAAAATAATTGCTCCCATGAATAAATTCAAGACTTTGTCCTATTAGCCTGAACACTTTACCATTTCTCCATGAAATGATCCCTAAAAAGATATCATCCATATGCAATCCCGCATATAGCAGTGTCGGAAAAGGAAATGGATATGATACTAACACTGGGTATCTTTTTGCACAAAGCGACCACTCTGAAGTTACCTGATCTTTCTGCTATTTTTTTTTGGTAATGAGTAAGCCCAACATTTTTTTTTACTGTTTGAAAAACCTCTGATGCGCTGAATCACCCACAAACCTCGCACATCAGATAAGGAGGATTTGAACCTGAAACCTATGAGGAGTAATCTAATGGCTCTAACAAAGTGCCAACCCAGTGTGGGTTCACCTTGCTGTTGCTTCAAGAAATGACACTAGAGTAGCCGCTATATGATCATACAACAAAATTATATTGGTCGCAATGGCAATTTTATATCCATATTTTATATTTTGTATGGAAACCTTGCTCTAAAACCTATGTCTGGCAAATTGGAAGGAAAGAATGATTTTCTTTTTCTAAGTATTGCAAAGGATGTAAGTGGGATTACTAGATTTATCTGTTGCATCGTGACCGAGTGAGCTACTTGTTTGGGTTTCGTAATTCGAGGAAATTAGGGATCTTGGAGAAAATTGTAAGTCATCATTTAAGTTGAGTAGTGTCATGCGTTTTGGCTGCGGGTGGTAGAATCTTCTTCTACCAGGCCATTGTGTTTTCTTTTGTTCTATGGTTTGGTCGTGTGTTGGTTGTAATCCTTTTCTCTTGTTTTGTACATTTGCCTTAATTTAATAAAAGTTAAGGCTCATGCCTACCTTTATCTCGAAATAAAAAGTTGAGGAGTGTCATTTAGGAATCCATTGTATAGATCTTCATAATTTTATAAAGTTCTGGGGCACAGTTTCTCAATATGCTCTGTAGTTCATTTTGTACAAGGAGGAAGAGTCATTTTGTAATTGGTTTTCACGTGTTATTATTTTGGTGGTACCGCCCACTTTCAAAATAATAAAGACATTTATTATGTTAAGCATAATCACCTCTGCAGTAGTCAGAAAAATGATTATATTCAGCTGCTTTTTTTGTGTGCCCAACATAACAAACAGAGTTTTTGAAGAAAAATATAATGTAAACTAACCAACCCTTTGTCATTTATGATTTCAAAAAATGGTTATTGCACTTTTTCAAAATAAGTTCTGATGTCTCAAATAAAATCTAGTGGACTCTTCTAAAATATAATGCTTGATAGAGAAAAAACAACAAACGAGGGGAAAAACCATATCAGTACCTCATCCACCGTGAACTGAAATCCCAGCCCGATTCAGCTGCTGAAGCTAGCTCACGGTAGAAACTCTCCTTAGCAGAAATCCTTCGTAGCTTGGAGGCAGATTCCTTATCCTATAATACAGGAGTCAATCTCATGAAGGACATTTATGATGCTCAGTCTCGTATGCAACAAGTGTTGGTTCAAGTTTATCAAAATGGACTAGTATCATACCATTGTTGCCGATTCTGGCCTGGGTTTGTTCCACATTGCATAATATCGGCTAAGAGAGTGCTTCTTCCCTTGTGAGTCTTGGATGGTCAGTTTGTGGATTCCTGTGGGGGTGAACAAACAAAAATATCAGGCCAATGACCATATCACAGGGCTTCGATACATATTCCAAAACTTTCAAAGCGGAGCAATAGCACAAAAGCGAGGCTGTTCTGTGCTGTGAGGTAATAATTAATACCAGAGTTCCAGAAGTGGTGTTCTTTAAGCAATGAAGGGAGACATTTTTTAATGAAATCCAGATCTCCAGTCCTTGAGAATATTTCAAATACCATGGCACTCAATAGTGGAGGTTGGCTGCAAAAAATTTCACAATACTCATTGTATATACTGGCAACTTCTGTACAAATTCCACACATGATGCTATTCAAAGACATATGATACAAGAAATAGCCTATCACTCCCCATCCCCCCCCCCCCTCCCAAATAAATAAATAAATAACAACAATGCATCAAAGTTGGATGGACCTTACCTCCTATTACTATAATATGCCCTTGAGCCATTCAAGACAAAGCCATAGACATCGATGAGCGAAATAAGATTGTTCACAATAGCCTTTGCAGTCTCATACATTTTGCTAGCCAGCAATCCCCTGCATTACAAAATCACAAATCTCTAACAAAAAAGAAAAATCACATGTTCAAGAAAATTTGGATATTAAGCATAGCAACAAATGCAGAATGAGGGAATAAGTTGGCAAAGGAAGTAAATTTGAATCTAGAGAAAAAAAGGGGGGAAAACATTAGAATTTCAGAAACAAATTGAATAAAAAATACTTAAATATATAAATATGAAATATACTGAAAAACTGCATGCTCAATGAATCTAAAATGTGACCCATCGATCATTATTAGCTTCATATACATTCAATAAACACAACTAGAGGAACATTAGCTGTACCATTACTAATTCGATAACTTATCATGAATGAAACATTAACATCCAAGTTTAATCCAACTCGGTGCACCAAAAATTAACAATTCTTTCCCAATTTCTAAGAAGATATGCCGAATTTTGTTACTATGATCTTTGGGTATGACAACAGTTTCTAGGTTAAAAAAAAAAAATTCAAAATCTCTTAAATTCCAAATTCATAAACTACGATGGATCATCTCCCAAGTGAGTTTTTTTTTTCGCTTGATTCCCAAGTGAGAGTTGCATTGTGAAATGTGTTAAATTAAAGAAAAAATCAACCAGACCTTATGACCCAGTAGGAGTCCCAATAGTAGACTTCCCTGAATCTAGACCCGGGCACCACAACCGGTCCGGGCAGGGGAAGCAATGTGTGCAAACCCGGCCGCTCCCTCACCGCATCCGCAACCTCGCGACTCAGGTTCTTCCAGAGCGAGTGCACCTCCAGCGCCCAAGTCCGGACCTTCGAATTCTCCACCTTCGGCAGGAACCCATCGGGCTCCGCCACGAAATCGGACGGCTCGTGAAGCACCATATCACTCCCCGCCCTCCCCAGGTACCTCTCGATGAACAAATCGAGGTCTTCGACGGGGACCGTCCCGTTCGCCGATCGGGGAAGCTTTGCGAAAGCGGATTCGACGACGGGGAGGTCGTACTTGAGGGGGAGATCGACGTACAGCTTGGGGTCGAAGTCTTTTGGGCCCAGGGTTTGAAGGGCGGTCGATTGGAGGCGTTCGAGGAAGGAAATGAGGGGGGTTGAGGGTTTGGTGTTGTATGGAAGAGGAGACGCCATTGATGGAATGAAACAAGGGAGGGAAGAGAAGAGGAGGAGACAATATAGGGTATGAAGTTTCCGTGCTTGATAATAATAATACGCCATTATTGTGGCAGAGAGAATCAAACGGTGGGGAGACCCTGTAAACGTGCATTTTGTCTTCGTTTTGCCCGTCCAAAGCTTATTTTCGTGCGTGGCTTTTTGGCGGCTCGTATGCGGAGGTTTTTCAAACCTTTTTGCCGTCCTTTTTGCATCCCTGTAGTTGTCATAACACAGTATTATAAGATTTCATTTCGTGTATAATAAGATTGTGACTGATTTAAGTTAAAAAAAATTATATATATTACGAGACTGCAGTATTAGACATTATTTTTTAATTTAAAATATTTGTGAGATCCACGTGTAACCACGTCGCCGTCCATGAACACAAAACAAGCAGTCTGTTTTGACCAATGGCGCCGCACGTTCAACTTTGAGTTACATTGTCTGATAGGATATTGATTTATGGGAAAATTTGTCATTACATTAAAAAGAATCTTTTGACGGAGCTGGCATGGCTAAAAGAGAAAATGGAGCACGGTTTGGTTATAACCCCCCTCAAACCATTTGTGTTTCGAGCCTCCGTATTGGGAGGCTCACTGTTTATGGAGGTTGTAGGTATTTTTGTGTTTTTTATTTTTAAAGTGTGATAATATTACTATATAATTTTATTTTTCATAAAATTGATACATTCGATAGATGATGTCAATACGATTCATATAAGTCTAATATTGATATGTTTATACAAAATATATTTAATAATATTTTTTATTTTTTGAACATTAATATTGATTTTATTTTATTAATTATTATTTACAATTATGTATTAAAATATCATCTATCTATATCACTAACCAAAAGTGTTTTTAACTTTGTAATACTAATTATTTTTTTAAGATATATTGAATGAATGGTGGTAATCATGTCACATCATCATATTTTTTTATTATTATTTTTTATTAGATTTAAATGCGATAATCATTGAATATATCACTAATTTCGGGTGAAATATGAGTTTCAACGTTGGATTTCACTTTTCATCATGAAATAATATTTTTTGGGTAAAAAACTATTTCGTAGTCAGAAGTATATATTGAAATTATCATTCTAATAAGCTATTAATCACCCAAATCAGATTTATACTTGGTCGCGAATTGAATAGTATAACATAAGAAGATCTTTTATCCATACTGAATCAAAATGGGGATTCTTCGTTGGATCAAGAATCCCATTGAATTTATCGTCCTTTTCTACTCTCTTTTTTTTATAATAAATTTCATTGATCAAGAGAAGAAAATCTTGAATTTGGCGAGACCGGAGCTTGTGACAAGTTATGAATTTATAAATAATTTCATAAATAATTTAATTCTTCATTTTTTTTGTATCTATAAATAAATTGGATAATAATATCCATATCCACTAAATCTTAATGATTTTTTAGGGTTTTATTAATAAGTGTCATAAGTGCACTTATTAACCCACATTTATTGCTATTTTTTAGGTAACACAACAAATCTAATAATGATATGAATTAATCAATTGAAAGATTTTTTTAAAATACTAACAATACCCCTAATAAATTCACCATTTATTTTTCTTTTCCCTCCCATATCCAATTTTTCCCTCCTATACCCAAATTTTTTATCTCATCTCTCACAAAAGTTTCATCCGAAAATGTAAAAATATACATCTCCTTTCATTTTTGTTCTTATATCATATTTCATATGATTGTAATACTTGTTTTAGTGTTGCTTATATGAAGATATTTTTTGTGCAATATATAATTAATTTATTTTTATTCTTTGTTTGATTTAATATTTTATTTAAATATTTTATATGCACCTCCACTCTTTATTGGTTTTTTTATCATTTGAATTTATTTCAATATATTATGAATAAATGGTCTTGCATACTTCCGACTCCGGCCGGTGCTTTACATCAAATCGGTGTAGGCGGATTCGTGATAAATGAAAAAAAAAGTGTTTAGTAATTTTTTTATATAGAGCAGATGCTGAAATTTAACTTTTATGTCTTTCGTTATAGTGGGTTGGTATTTTCAATTGTGCGTTGAAAAATGTATTAATAAAATTTAAATTATAAGAAATATGTAAAAAAAATGTTGATTTAATATAAAAAAAATTTGGATATGAGAGGAAAATTTGGGTATGGAAGGGAAGAAGAATAAAATATGTTGAATTTATTAGGGGTATTGTCAGTATTTTAAAAAATCTTTCTAAAAAGTTAACAATAAATGTAGGTTAATAAGTGCCCTAAGCAAACCCCTTTTTTTAAATATATATATATATATATATATATATATATATATATATATATATATATATATACCTCTAAAAAATCACATTTTAGCAAACTATCCATGATGATTTATTATTTTCAGTAATACCATTAAAAATGTTTAAATTGTACATGAATGCTATTTTATATTCATTTGAGCATTATTGTTGGTTTTAAAGTTTCAAATGGGATATTTTTACAGTATAGGATTAGTTGAGGGGTATATATGTAGAAAAATTAATTTCAGTTGTATCATATCTCTTTTATGTATAATTTCATAATAAATTTTACAAACAATTTAATTGATTATTATTAAAATTTTCATAAATATTATTTATGTATATATAACATGATACATTATATTGTATATACATGGATTGAAAAAAAATGAGGGGGTTGGTTGTGGGCATTTATTTTTATTTACACACACATCGTGCGTGCGAGAAGACTAGTTTATTCTAATCGAAACTAATAGAACAACAAAAGAATGTACATACAAAATTAGAGATTTTGAAATAGATATTCATTTCAAAAGAGTTTGGATACAAATATTTTAATCAGATAGGAAACGGGTTTTTCAGATATAGATATAATTTTGGAATAACTGATAAGTTTATTGATCACTTGGTCTGGAATTGATAATATTAACTTCTACTGATTTTACATTTCTTAATATTTCTCAATGTATACTACATCAAAACATGAGAGGGATATTATAAATTGAAGTTCTATAAAAAAATAGAACAAAGATGAAAATAGAGATTGTAGTTGGAGTTGATAAATGAACAGTGATACTCTAAAACCACTTTTTTAGTTTATTAATATTTGTTGGCCCTCATTTTAGAGCATCTCTAATTGTGATTTCTAGAATAGAGGCTAAAAAAATAATTAAAAAATAAAAAATTGAGTATAAAGTCTCACTGTTTATTTAACAACTCCAACCACAATCTCTATTTTCATCTCTATTCTATTTTTATTTTTTTTATATATAAAACTTCCATTGATAATATCCCTCTTTTTTTTTGTAATACACATAATTGAGACATACTAAGAAATTTAAAATTGGTAGAAGTTAATAATATCAGTTACAGACTAGGTGATCAATAAACTTGTAGAAAGAAAAATTCATGCTTCTCAAGCATCCGACAACTCATCTACTTTTAATCATAGTGACTTCAGCAGCTTCAATGATTGGAAAATTACTAATGTAGCGGTTCATCTATTTCTAAATATATCTAGGTGCTCTTATTTTGTGTTGTTGTGTTATGTAGTTGTGTTTTATTTAATTTTTCATGTACATTCTTTTGTTGTATGATATTTTTCGATTAGAATAAACTAATCTTCCCACACACACGACGTGCGTGTTAATAATAATTTTTTTTTGAAAAGGCTACTCACAACCAATACCCTCAATTTTTTTTCCATTCATTTAGAAGCGATATAATATACTATGTTATATATACATAAATGATATAATGAAAATTTTAATAATAATTAAATAAATCATTTATAAATTTTATTATGAAATTACACAAAAGAGATTTAATTCCACGGATTTTTTTTTTTTTTCTTCTTATTTTGGCTCGGGTCGCATGAAGGGAAAAAAGTTGTAGTTCTCTTTGCTTGATTTGAAATTTTAATCCTACCTCAATGTGCTTTGATATGATGCAATGTAGATTTTTTTTTCTACAATTTAAGTTTGTTTGATTGTCATTTGTTGATCTACATGGAGAGTTATGATTTTCTGTTTCGAGTTTGATTTCAGACTGTAATGTTTAGTTGAATACCTTATGAACATGATCCATTATATTTTCTTCACAATTATGTTAAGAGAGTTCCATAATATATATATTTTTATTATATAAATATTATTAGAGCGCTGCCCATACACTGCACTATGTAGATTTTTTTTTTCTAAAAAAAAAAAAATACTACCGTGTATACTTTATTTTGTATAATAGTATTTATTTCAATGAGTGAGTGTACAATTTTAAAAAAAAGCTAGTATGGATTGCAGATAGGACTACATGTGGGGGTGTACATATCATTTTTCATATTATTATGAAAATATATGAATATACGCCCTATTAAAAATTACATTAAGACATTTTCTTGCTTTTTTTTGTTAATTTATAACTTAGGTATGCCGAATGGTGTTTCCCAACACTTGGAATGTAATTGAAAAATCCAAAAAAGAAAAAAAGTAAACAAGGAATAAAATTAACTTAGAACATTTTACCAATTATTACGGAGACTTTTTTTTCCTATGTGAGAAATTAATTTTAATTTTTGATGTAGTCTGAATATTATGGTCATTCTTTTGTTTTTTATTTTATTATTTTATCTGTAACCAATTCTATATTTAGGAGTATGTAAATGACCTAACATGGATTAAAGTTTTACCATGTTAGAATTATAACAAAATAAAATGAGAATTAAAGTTAAATTTTATAAATATGATTCACATGGAATGTGATTTATATCTCATTCAATTATATATATTATCTTTAAATCAATATGGTAATGTGTGTATCTTTTGTGATATTGTATTAATAGTGAATGATTTACCACGTGTTTTTACACATGCATTGTAATGTATTATTTTTCATATTTTTATTCATTTTTTATATTATTGGTTTATTTTTATTTTATGTTATTTAAATACATGTTATTTGATGTTTTATTTTGTTTGTTATTTTTCGTTTTTTCTCCTTATTTTTTTGAGATACATCTTGGTTAAAGTAAATTGTGTAAAAGAATTAAACTTGAAATTTAAAATATTAAAATTTTAGTGCTAATAATCATAAAAAACAGTATGGTTAACAATGTACACAAGATATATAAAAGTGTACAAGACAACAACATACATAATGTGATAATATACCAAACTTTAGTTAAGTCGGCAAACAACTCGCACCTCAAGAAACAAAATAACATAGAAAAAAAAGTAATCACTTGAATGTGTTTTGGTATGTTAAAAAATTCAAGGGACTAAAAAAAAAGTTATTACAAAAGTGCTTGAAATTAGTTTCTCCAAGTAAATAAAATTTAAATATTTGATTAAGTATCTAATAAAAAATGACAAATTAAATGGTCCAGTGTGTGGAATCATATAGGATGGCATACACATCAAAAAGTTTCGAACAATGTAAAAATATTTAACAAGCCACGGTCATTTAAATGAAGGGATATTTTGCACAAATCAATTCTTTATGTTTCCCTCTCTGTTCTGTTTTAAAATTCATTACGTTCTTATTTCTTCCTAAAGATTTTCTTTCTTTGGATTCCTTGTCGGGGTCAACGGGTTCATTGCATTGATTTTTTTTATTTATATCAATCTTTGGTTACCCTATAAAATAATTACGGTAAACTTTCATTAATGCAGAAAATACGTTTTTTTAAGATATTAAAGTTTATTTAAATTATTTTATTTAAAATCTTATTTTTTTAAACATGATTTCTTCAAATGCTATGAGCTAGTTTGAAAACAGGTTAAGATTTTGAGGATGAGTTGTTATAATTTGAGGGGATAAAAAATTCATCAATTTTATCCATATTTATATTTATCAAATTATGATTAAAAGTAGAGATAAATGTTATTCCAACATTTAAGTAGAACAAAATATTCTTATTTTTATATCAAAATTAAAACGACTAGTCACAGTTTATTTCGATTATTTTTCATACTAAACGAAAATAATGGTTCTTTTACTTATTTAATCCTACAATTACCCTTTTATCCTTCATTTAACCCCTTATTACGAAAGCTTTTTAGTTTTTCTTTCCCCGCACTCCACTCAAGTACTCAACCCACCCGCAATCCCTACTACTACTTCCATCATCATGCCTGTCATCGAACCAAACTCGTACCGATCTTCATGGCACACCAATCCCCAAAAAGCCGTTTTGTAAAAAAATGGACGGCCTAGATCACTCCTCCACCGCACATACATTCACTCGCGAGTAAGCTCTAGCTAGTCCACTCATTGAAATTCGGCGGGGACCCGAAAACAGGTCATCAATAACCGTTATATCGGACTACGTACCCATTCTTCTCACTCTTTGTTTCAACTCTCACACTCTCTAAAAATAGCGATTCTTTCCTGCCTTTTTGGGCTTATCTTTTCTCACGTTTCCCTATAAATTCCATATCTCTCCATCACTATATGTAACAAATTCAATTCACATTCTCAAACAAACCATCTTTGATTTCTTTTGCGTTTCTGAAGATGGGTTTGGAAAGCCAGACCGTGCTGGTGACGGGAGGGGCGGGTTTCATAGGAACCCACACGGTTCTTCAGCTTCTCAATGAGGGGTTTAAGGTTTACATCATCGATAATCTTGATAACTCTGTCGAGGAGGCGGTCCATCGCGTCCGTGATCTGGCCGGATCCGATCGGTCGAGGAACCTCCACTTTTTTCTGGTTTGGATCTTGATTTTTTTTCTAACCTTGTTTTGATCTGTATTATGAGGTTTTTTTGATGTGGGTTTTTGTTTGTAGGGGGATTTGAGGAATGATGAGGATCTTGAGAAGGTTTTCTCCCAAGCTAGGTGAGATCTTTTTTATTTAATTTATATTTCAATTTGATTTGTTTGAATCGGGATTATTGGAATATTTATTGTTGGGGAGATTCTAAATGCATCTCTATATCTGGCTTTTTTCTTATATGTTTATATATCCATAATTTGTTATCCAGCTAAGAATTTGATTTGTTATCATGATGGGTTTCCATTATTTGTATTCTCCATAATTAAACAGATCGTACAGATTAGGGTCCTGAATGTCATCCAGCTAAGAATCGTTAATCATGTTTGCAAAGTGATATCGAGTTTCATTAACCATCTATTTTTTTAAAAGAATTATTTGATATTATCAATTCTTCAGATGTGAAGGAATTCTGTTGATTCGATCAACTGTGTATTCTATAATCTTGGTGATTTTTATGAACATTTCTTGACGGAAAATCATGTACAATATGTAAATGTAATATGTTCTGTTCTAAGAAATCTAATTGTTAATGATTTAAATATTATTTTCATCTTTGAAGGTGATAAGTGCATGAGTTTCTTCTTGTATTTACACCTCTGGGAAAATTAACTAGTTCTCAGATTAATACGACTAGTGTGTTTATGTATGTTATTCTGGAAAGCAGAACATCTTTTTGGATTGCAGTTGCAGGGGTGTTTGTAGATGTGCAACCTGAAATCTCATGGACTTGCTTATTGTGAGTTTACAATGCCTTTATGCAATATTTCACGTATAAAGATAACTAACTTACTATGTGATGGGAAGAAAGTAATAAATGGAGAGGCTAGTGATTTTTTCAGTTTTTAGCATTCATCACTGTGTTGGATAGGATGAGGTCATTGCTGAATGCTAACTCAGTAAAATGCATGGAAGTGCCAAGCCCACATCATTTTCCAAAATGTAGTTTTAGGATTTAATGGTGGAATTTTTTTTTATATATTTTCAATGCTTAGTAATGACCAAAAACTAGGGGCGGGCATTGGCAAAGATGCTGCACAGAGTATTAAAATGAATTTATGTCCCTCGGCATGTGCTGTTATCTGTGAGAATTAGGGACGTAAAAAGCAAAAGCAATTTTTTTTGTATGATACAATTGTGTGAGCTATATATCGATACATGTCTATATATGTGTAAGTCCAAATGTTGTAGCTATTAGAAAACATCATCAAGTCTGAGGCATATGGAGATAGACAAGAAAGAGCAGAACCTTAAGTTATTTGGAGACGTGGCTCTAAATGCTAAAAGAAAATGTGATTAAATAGGGGATGATAGTAGAAAGTATGTGTCGAGAAAAACAGAGGAAAAAAATACATGAAAGTAGTAATTCAAGGTAACAAAGTTACTCCAGAAATGACAATTGGCAAAAGTATATGTTTTATATATCTATAATGTTGACCTTGGAGAATCCTTCCATCGAATGATTCTACAAACAATGTTTAATAGTATTTGAAAGATAAAATTGTGATCAATTATCATTGTACTGAGTTGGTTTGAGAAAGAACAACATTTTATGCAATAATGTCACCGTTTGCCAATGACTGTACACTGTTATGATTGAGTTTGTGTAATATAATTTTTTTTATTTTTATGAAATATGATATTTTCTTTTCAAATCATCAATCACCACAGAAATATCTCACGAATATGGGTAATTGTCATGATCTAGTTTATGAATGTTGTAGTGATTAAATGTTTCATAATGCAACAGATTTGATGCTGTTATCCATTTTGCTGGTTTGAAGGCCGTGGGGGAGAGTGTTGATAAGCCTGGACTTTATTATAACAATAACTTGATTGGTACACTGAACTTGTTCAAATTCATGGAAAGATATGGCTGCAAAAAGGTTTGCTAATTGTACTATTAGTCCATTTGTTTATTATTATTTTTTTCGCTTGGTTATTTGTTTATTATTAGCATTGTGAAGAGCACTGAATATGTGCTATTCATGAAACACATCCACTGAGTTATACTTCATATGATTTAGTGGTATCCAGTAATAGGCAGGTTTCTGTACAATAAGATATGTACAAGTGTAAATAAAATGTCTTTTTTTTTTGTATAACTTGCTCCCTCTAATATTTGCTATTCAATCCATCCTTTATACGTCACTTTTATGTGCAATTTAGTTTCATTGTGTTGCAAATATGATTTATAGAACTGCAGAATTCTGGTTTTTTTTTCCCCAGATTTGACACCCCTCTTTTTAGCAATGCAGCTCTTAGTTTCCCCTCTTGTTTTCTTTTTTTTTTATTGGAAAAGTTGTTCCCTCTTTGCCATCCTGGAATTAGTAATGAAGTAGATGGGAGGCCTCTGACGCCACATCGCTGCTGACTTTCCTATTCAAGGAGTTGTAGAGAAAAAAAAACTGGATCGCTCATGTACCACACCCCAAAACCAGCCCACGAGTTCAGTTTGTAGTGTCTTGTGTAGGGGAGGATCTGGTAGTGTCTGTGTGTTTGTGTGTGTGTGTTTATATGAATAAGGAATTTGCCAAATTATGAAGCATACAATTTCCAATATCATTGATTCATAGGATACGCACACTCATGTATCTGGATATAAGCTAAACAAGGATTCAATTAGGCCAATTTATAGTTGTCTTCATGAACAGTGACTCATAAGTATTCAATGTCAATAATATTTCACGCGCCGAAATGCAGTTAATTGACTAATCTCATATTTGTCATTTGGTCTTTATTGACATTAATGCGTGCTCATCTCTTCATCATTACTTGCTCTCGTTCTATGATCTGAAATAAAAATTAAGAATGTATTAAAATGATAATGTCCTTTCATTATGTACTCATAATTTTGTAATGGACAAATCAGGTATTGACCCTTTCACTTCCCAAACACACTTTTTGTTTTTGTAGATGGATTTAATACAGATACCAATCTTACTTTACAGTTATATTCGATGAGTTGTTCACCAATTGATTTGACTATATACCCAGAATCATATTGTATTTGTATTTTCTGTTGTCACGTTTTGGCCAATTCAATGAACTTATATATTCCAATTAAAAGTATCTGTCAATGGTCTCTCATAGACTTCTGGATATTTGAGATTCTTTTATGTTTTTTCTATTGTGAGTGGGACCACATTATAAGAAGTTGCAATGTTATTGACCCATTGATGTGTTTTGTATCAATTACATATTTTATGAGGCTTTTAAAGATATGATTAATTGGTGGTTTTCCTTTGTTTTCAGTTCTTGCAATTTGAAATTGATGTTGATTTTCTTTTGTCTGTCATTTTTCTCACATAAGAAATTAATACATGGTACTTTGTTCTCATGTCGGATTGTCTCTGCATGGTTTCCGTCCTACAAAATTAGATTTTAATTACAAGAATCTAGTGATGTCTGTCCTGGCCAATTTGTAGAGAAACTCTTACCTTTATTCTTGCTTTAAATTGCTTTCTTCTTTGATGGTGCAAGTGGGATTTGAATGACCTCAATTTTGAGTACTTTTGAGGTCATCACTGATGGAAGGTCATTCCTGTTTTTTATTCTGATTACTTTTTTTTTTTGTTCATTGACTTTTTAACAATTTTGCATATATGAAAAACAGATGGTCTTCTCATCTTCTTCTACTGTTTATGGCCAACCTGAGAAAATACCATGTTTGGAGGATTTCCATCTTATGGCAATGAATCCATATGGCCGGACTAAGGTACTGCTGATTAGCATAAAGTCTATAATGCCAAACATGCTTATACCAGAGTTGTCTATTTTACACACAGAATAATCCTTATGTATAATGTTTTATGTGTTAGCTTTTCCTTGAAGAGATTCATCGTGATATTCAAAAGGCAGACCCAGAATGGAAAATGATACTACTGAGATACTTTAATCCTGTTGGAGCTCATCCGAGCGGTCAGATTGGTGAAGATCCCAAGGGTATTCCAAATAATCTCATGCCTTATATCCAACAGGTAGCTGTTGGCAGATTCCCGGTGTTGAATGTTTATGGCCATGATTACCCGACAAATGATGGCAGCGCGGTGCGTAATGAGTAGCCTCAAATTGAGATTATTTACTCCTATTTTGTATTGTACTAATTAAATCTGCAAATTAAATGATCTCGATTTCTATTTTTCATCCTTGAACCAATTCGAATCTCCATTTTCTTTTCCTAATGACCTCTAGAACATTTTTTTATTATATGCAAATTTATTTTTTATAGTAATGAATGTTATATTAGCGTTCATATACTAATTATCAATCTCTTTTTATTTTGGACAGATCCGGGACTATATTCATGTTATGGACTTGGCTGATGGTCATTTAGCTGCTGTTAAGAAACTATTCACATCAGACGACATTGGTACTACACTCAGTTTCAAAGACTCAATAATTATATTTGGCACAAAATTGTATCTACCCAGAAATCTAATTGGTTGATTTCAGGTTGTACGGCCTATAATCTCGGGACAGGATACGGGACATCTGTTCTTGAAATGGTGGCTGCCTTTGAAAAAGCGTCAGGGAAGGTGTGGTACACTTAATACTCTGAATGTTTTAATCTTTGATTCCTTCAGAAATTTTTGTGACTGTCAGCAGCAGTAGTATGATTAATTCTCATTTGTATGAACCACTAGAAAATACCCATGAAGTTGTGTCCAAGGAGACCAGGCGACGCGACAGCTGTTTATGCTTCAACAGAGAAAGCTGAAAAAGAACTTGGTTGGAAGTAAGTTTTCCAGTAGAACAAAAACATTGGTGTATCATTTCTTTCTTTCTTATTTTTGTAATGAAATTGAGGAAATTAGTATACTTGGTAATGTCATCATTAATATATATACTGTTTTTTTTCCAGTAGAACAAAAACATTGGTGTATCATTTCTTTCTTTCTTATTTTTGTAATGAAATTGAGGAAATTAGTATACTTGGTAATGTCATTATTAATATATATACTGTTTTTTCTTCTGATGTATTGGCCTGGCAGGGCAAAACATGGAATAGAGGAGATGTGCCGAGACCAGTGGAATTGGGCAAGCAAGAATCCATGGGGATACAAATCTCATCCTTGAATTGTTGAGTTTCAGTCATTCTAGAGGGATCATGTGGGAGATGTTGGTGGGAAAAACTAGCAGTCAAAGTTTTATTTTCTTTTAAAAGTGTAGGAAGCACTATGTTGGTTGCTTCCTACATACCTCATCTGTTTCGCTCTCAATCCTATTCACCTGTCAAAATTTAGCTCGATTTTTCCATTATGGATGGCCTCATTAGGCTGATGACTCTCATTACTCTTTAAAGTGAATTTTCAATGTTCTATGAGTCTATTTTGAATGTGTGATGTCCTATCAGTAAGAGTGCTGATAGAACCAGTCATATTTTTTAGACACATTTGTTGTCTGAAAAGTTTTATGTCTTCACTGAGTAGGAGACAGTGAGTAATATTGATTACTTGGTTATAATATTATCCGATCAGTAAATTCCTCTTCCACGAGGGTGCGAGTGAAAATTTGACCACACTTCTCAACAAGAGTACACATTTCTCGGATAAACTTTCATATTGTAGAATACAAGAATTATAGAAGATCTTATATGTAGTCTATTCCATAGTTTGTACCTATTTTAAAGATATATATTTTGTGTAATCAAACATGTGAAATATATGCTCTAAAAAATAGTATAGAATAATGTTTTTTAAACCCCAACTTATAGACCTCATTAATGGCCTCATGAGGTAGGTGGCAAATGGAGAATTCTTATTATACTATTTTGGCAACCAATCCTTGAAAATGTGCGATGGTTTCTTTTTTCGGAACTGTTTTTTCCATGAAGAACACCTAGTAGCAAATATGAATTTCTACTTTGGAGGAATTTGATGTCACATATTTTTTTTTAATTTGGATTTCATCCCAATGTCTATTGGATCAAGTTTGACATGTATTATGTTTTTTGATCTGCAACCAAGTTTTATTTTCATATTGGTTTTCGTTTGATATTAAAAAGTTTTTTTTGTCATGTTTTGATTATGTTATATCTGAATTGGAAATTAACATTTTTATGATTAATCATGTTTTATATCCGAATGCTAGTTTTTATTATGTTATGTAAGTTATAGTTGTGACTTGTGAGCCGGTTACTGTTACACTTTTTATAGTGTAACTAGTCATTTTCCATATTTTGGTATGTTAGGAGGAGGGAGTTGGTGGAAGTTTATGATGTAGGACATATTTGGAAAGAAATCATTGCAGAATATTTGATTTCAAATATATCATTAAAATAAAGTTTTATGAGATTTTGTCATTTATTGACAAATCTCATTATTTAAAGTCATATTAATCACCTTTTATTGGTGAATTAGGAATTTATGATTTTTAAGATTTTATATGTTATTTTATTAGATTTTAATAATTGTTATTATAATTGTGTCTTTACTATTTTTAGTAGAGTCATAATTCATATTATAAATATGTATTTGTGGCCTATATAATGAGTGCCACCATCTTGTAAAAGACAACTTTTGATCAATAATATTTTGAATTTTCGCAACAAAAAAAAAAAAAACCAGGGCGATGTTGATTTTTAGTAGAGTCATAATTCATATTATAAATATGTATTTATGGCCTATATAATGAGTGCCACCATCTTTTTAAAAGACAACTTTTAATCAATAATATTTTGAATTTTCTCAAAAAAAATAAAATACCAGAGCGATGTTGATTCTTCAAGAAGAATAACAGGGTGTTGGGCTTCAATGATCTATTGATTTCTTCAAAAATACCAGACGATTGGAATTCTGTGTAATTTTTTTTTTGGTGGATAAAGGCGGGTTCGAACCCGCAAGGGTGCATCTCGACCACCCGCTGGGGATATTCACCACAAATAACAAAAACGAAGGGAAAATAATAACTAAATTAATCAATGCTTAATTAATCAATTGGTTTACATGTCTATTTATAGAGTAGAGAATCCTTAATAGGATCTCAACTAATTATCTAAATCTGTAAAATAACAAACACATTTTTGTTTAATCATAACTAATATTCAAATGAAAATGAAAATGAAAATTTGAAACTTAAATCTAAATACAGATGCTAAAATAATGAAATAAAATCCTAAAAACTAAAAAAATTATTAAAATTATAAACGAACCATAATCACCCATTTGACAATCCTCCATGTTGATCGAACAGTCCATGATCGCGCTACATTAGAATGTATGATCATTTAAGACAATTAAACTTGTTGGATAATCATGGTGTTGAAATAATTGACGATTGATAGATAAAGTTGTTTTCTTTTATATTTCCTTATCCATATTTAGAAATTTGAGAAAATTAATTTGAACTTCTAAACTTTTTTTTTTTGTTGAAATGTCATTATTTCCATCACAAAAATAAAAAGAATTAATGTTAAAAAATGTAAAAGGATAATTTCTAAGAGGAGATTTAAAATCTCACTTTCAAAAAACATGAGAGTCAAAAAGCAAACATGAAAAAATAAATAAACAAAAAATACTAAAAAAATAAAATCTAACTTGTGATTGTTCAACCTCAAAACAAGAGACAAAAATCATTTAAAACTAAAGTTTTTCTTAAATCCTATGACTTCAAATCTTAAACTTAACATTTCATTGGAGATTATTAGTTTCAAGTCTTCATAAACTATCGAATTTAGCGATCGATCCTTCACTTTTTCATATTTTGGTTTTAGTCTCTATATTTAAATGTTAATTTAGGAATAGGTCCATCTCAGGGACTAAAAAAAACTTAATAATTTAGGAATAAGTCCCTCCCTTATTCCTAAATTATCATTTAAATGTAGGGACTAAAATCAAAATATGAAGAAGTGAGGGATCGATCGCTAAATTCGATAGTTTACGGAGACTTAAAACTAAAAATCCCAAAAAAAAAATATCCCCCACAGACACAGTAATCAACAAAAAAAAATTAATGTGAGTAGTGAAACAATACATTGACACATCACTCATTCAAGATGTTTTCTGGTGCCTCCGCCCCCGAATGTCACCACTTCCCATCTTTACCCGCCATAGTTTAGTTGATTTTTTTTATTTTTTATCATTTGAGGAGTTGTATTGATTGATTGTGACCGGTTCTGCCAACGGATCAGGGTGAACCCGACCTGACTCGGGCTTGGATCCTTCGGACCTGGTAAAATGAAACTTGCACAAAACCTACACAAAACCTAAAATGAAACCTACACTGAGAAGACTAAAACCTACGCAAAACATAAAATGAAACCTACACCAAGAAGAATGAAACCTACCAAGAAGAATGAAATCTACACAAAACCTAAAATGAAACCTGCACTAAACGTAACTTTTGTTTGTGGTGGCGACTTCAAAGGCAGAGGGGAGATGAAAAATATAAATAATGTTAAGGTCTGTTTGGTTGAGAAGTGGATTGTGATTATATGAATTCTAAGATTTTAAATTCAGGTGGATTGAGATTGAGAATACTATCAATTTGTTTGGTATGAAACATGATTTAGAAAACAAGATTGAGTTTCACAATCCCAATCATGTGTTTGATAATAAGTAAATTACAATATAAAAAATATATATTTTTAAAAACACCATTTCTACAAAATCTAACATATATTAACTCAGATTCAATATTACACCTTTACTTAACACACACATATCTTCTAAAATTATCCTTTATTTAATAAAATTATAACAAAGATTCATTTTCTTTTTAATGTTATAGCATCAAAATTCATATTTTTTTTAAAATAAACTTTTCTTCAATGTTGTAACATCAACAACCAATATGTTGGCAATACAAATAAAATAAAATAAATTATTCATAGTCAATGGTAAAAAATTAGAGAAAAATAACTAGATAAGTTTTAAAAGGCACGGGGGAAGTCGATTATTATTAAGGGGAGTCGGTTATTATTAAAAAGGGGAGTCGGTTAGAATTAAAAAAGGAGATGTAAAGTCTGGGTAAAAAAATCTTTTTTTCAATCCATCTAGATAAGGATTGGGGAATACCATATCTTGAGTGAGATTTTCAATCCCTCTCAATCCTTCTCTTTCAATCATAATCCACCTTTTAAAAATTATTCAAATAACTTATATATCTGGATTGGGATTCTCAATCTCAATCCAGCTTCCAACACTCCTATCCAAACGGACCCTTTAGCCCCCGTTTGGATGTAAATAGGATTTATTCTTGGGTATACATTTATCCGAGCATAAGTGCGTATAAATAAGGATAAAGTGATTTTGTGTTTGGTTGTGTTTTGAATTATTCTCATTGGGAATCGTAAGAATAAATGTTTTGTTGTTTGGGTTAAATGTGAATAAAGTATGGATAAGGATTTATAAAAGTAAAAAAGTAATGATAGTTGATTTGACATTTGATTTATAAGAGGTGATGACAGTTGATTTGACAGTGGGCCCACTTATTTTTGGGTGGAATAACCTAGATAAATTTTATTCTAGGGGTTGATTGAAATCCATATACCACTTTATACCAGTTTATTCTGGCACACTTTATCTGGGTTTATCCGAGCTTTCCAAACATAAAAAAAATTTATCCGGGTTATCCAGAGCTTATCCGGTATCCAAACGGGGGCTTAGTGTTTTATGAATAACACTTGTGGCATGTGAGTACTAACATGTTAGGATGTGTGATGTGTGGGTTTAACATTTAAAACTTTAAATGGGCTTTGGGCTTTGGTATTGTGGGTACCTGGGGGGTTAGACTTGGTCATGGCAGTAAAAGAAATTAGGAGGGTCGGGTCCGGGTCCATAGGATCAGGTCGAGATAGACTCGTAGACCCAATCTCGCCTTATTTAGATTGTCGGGTCTTTCAGGTTGGGTCCATATCAGGTCTTGGATCCTTCAAATCAAGCATTTTACGCCTTTTATCAGACCGAGTCTAGATCGACCAGCAACTTGTTAACATACCTAATTGTAACTCAATTGGTGAATCAACTCTACTTGCTGGTGGGAGCAGAAGATGTGTGTTGGAGACAGTATATGAATAAACCTTTTGTATTTGCATCTGCGTGCGCACATGCTTTCTCATTGATTGATGAAAATAGTTTATCCTAACCTGGTCACTGCATTATAAGAAACCCCACTTTTGAATTGGGGATTCTCATTCAAGACTCGACTAAAGAAACTACCATCACATATTAATTCTTTTTCTTCATAACCAATAAAATAGGCAAAGTTTCATCCTCTAGAAGATTCTTCTCAATGTTGAAACAAGAGAATTACATTATTTGTTTTCAAGAAAATACATTTAGCTCATAAAGATGATAGAGAAGATAAAGATCAACAGCTGTCGAGGCACATGGCACATTTAGGCTGCGTGCGATAGTAGATGCACGCACAGCATTTCTTGTCACATGGTGCCGGGCAAGCTGTACATAAACACACATCAGTGCCACTTCTTAAGTGAACAATAGATTGAAAGATGATAGATGGAGAGATAGACAGATATAATACATACCCACAAGAGCTTGTTCTTTGGAATAACCACTGAGATCCACCAAGAAAGGAGGCGGAACCACGGAGAGGGCGACGTCGGACGTCATGACCACCATGAAGGCCAGCAAGAAAACAATGGTAATAGTCTTCATCTTCTTTCAATGAAATGGCAATTCTATCAGATATAGGAAAAAAATGTGTACTATTCTTTGCCCTCTAATCAGTTTTTTTTTATAGGCCAGGTGAAAAAGTTATGTGAGGGCTCTTCCTCATTGACAAAATATAATTATTTAAATTCAGGATCATTTGACATATCCTCATTTGTTATTGTTGGAATGTCAATCTTTTTATTAATTTGATTGCAAAAATTATAAGGGGAGCATTTATTTGTTTAGATATTTGATATAAAAAAACTTGGTTTCTTATATTCAAAGTGTGTACTTTTTTTTTCTTTATTTATAAATATAGTTTTATTAGTGTTTGTTTAAATTTTTTTGAACGGCCTTATTTAGGATGGTGCTTGTCTTTTTAGCATATTAATTCATTTTAAAATTTCAAATTGAACAACATGGGAAATAAATCTTGATAAATGTGAAATATCTTTGATTGGTTTCAATAAAAGAAAGCAATATCTATAAATGTCAATATGAACTTTTCCAGAATAGTACCCGATATTTCATTTTTGCTATTCTCAACTATTTGTTAAATAATCCCCGTGGATTGTGAAATTATATAATTGTCTATCGGGGATTGATATTGTCCAAGCCACGTGACCCACTTAGCTCATGTCATTCTTTTAATTTAAATGGATTTACTTCATGGATAATTCTTCTATAGGTAATCCAGATTTGCAATTAATTCACTTTTCAATATTCAATTCGAGCACAAAATTGGTGGGAAAATTAACAATTTAATTTTTTAATAAAGGTATAATCTTAATACTTTCACTTTTTTAAGATACAAAAATGAGATTACAAATCTAAAATGGCATGAGAACAAACAGAATACAATAAGAAAAAGGACGTCGAACCCCGACGGGACCGGATCCTCTGCTTGACTGATTTTGTGCTGTGATCTGCTTCACTTCTTCTATAAATTTGCCATGTGTCATCTATTACTACAGACGGATGGGATTTAATCTTTTGGTGGGTCCCACGTTTTTTTTCTTTTTACCCTGACAACTCCACAGATAACACTTTTTTTGGGGGTTACCCCACGTTTTCTCTAACCCAAACTTTTTTCTTTTTTTTTTCCTTTCAAACTTTTTTTTTTATTTAGTCCTTGAGAGCCACTGTTGTTCAGTTTTTTTTTTCTTCGGAACATACACAGGCCTTTCAAGAAAACTGTGTATTTTTTCTACCATCCAAGAAGTCTCTTTTTCATCCGTTAAAGGTATTATTATTAGCCTTATCTTTAAATTTTTAAATCTTAAGATAAAAAAAAATTTATACATAAATACAAGATATAAACATGACTTAAATACAAAATTTTATACATAACTACAAAAATCTCATGTGACTTAAAAAAATAAATACATAAATACACGATAAAAACATGATCTATTTTATCTCAAATACAAAATTATAATAGCATTTGATATTAAAAAAATAGATAAAAACTAAAATATTTTTTAGGATTCCAAGATTAGTAGTATCAGGAATAAGATGATTAATTCCTAAGGTAGAAATGCATACAAAACAAAAACATGACTATTTCATCTTACATACAAATTTTCAATCACATTGATATTTAAAAAGTTGGATTGAAAACAAATATATCCAAATTTTTTTTTATATCTTAAGATTTGAAGATTTAAAGATAATGTTAATAATAATATCTTTAGGGTCTGTTTGGAGTGTGGCATAAAGTTATTCGTCCTTGATAGCTATACTGGATAGATAACAATCCATGTTGAATAGGTAAATTTTTGTTTGGTTGTCTTTTCTGTTATTTTCATTGAGAAACGTAAAATTGATGTTTTTGTTGTTTGATTCATCTTGAATAAAGTAAGGATAAGTGGTAGATAAGAGATGGATAAGAGTTTATGACTTTTTAAATGACAATTATACCCCTGCATAAATTATTTGTGTTTGAGAATAAGTATGAGAGATGTGTGTGTGATATGATAGATGTGATAGTTTTTGAATGTGTGCAGAAAGTGTTAGGTAAGATAAATTTTTTAAGATGACAGATAAAATTATTTTTATCCATTGGTATAGATAAGCCCTGATAAACAATTCTAGCTTTTTTCTGAAAATAGTTATCAGTCCTTATCCTAGTTTATCAGACATAACTATCAAGGTTTATTCTTGTCAAACAAACAGCTGTTTGAGGACTATTCTACTGTATTCTCCTCTATCCGACGTTTATTCTCCAACCCAAACGGGGGTTAACGAATAAAAAAGAGACTTTTTGGCTGGACGGTAGAAAAAAACACAGTTTTCTTGTAAGGCCTGTGTATGTCCAGAAGAAAGAAAAAGTGGACAACAGGGCTCTCAAGGACTAAATAAAAGAAAAAGTTTGAAAGGAAAAAAAAAAAAAAAAGTTTGGGCTAGAGGAACGTTAAAAAAAAGAAAAAGAAAAAAAGTGGGACCCACCGAAAGATTAAATCCATCCGTCTGTTGTAATAGATGACACATGACAGATTTGTAGAAGAAGTCAAGCATATCACAATACAAAATCAGTCAAGCAGAGGATGAACCGACTTGGACAAGACCATGTTTCGTGGAGTACATGAATTAGTATTTGAACCCCCTTTTAAAGTCCTAAAGTTTTTTTTGGGTTAAAAATATATACATGAATAATTTCATATAAGTTCTTGTTAAAATAAAAGCAGAAATGAAAACTCATAAAAATCATTTACATCCTTACTATCAGCATAGTTTAACTCTAACCCAATATACATAATTCATACCTTGAAATGACTAAATTGTTTTCAATATTATTATCCCTCCAAACCATGTTTCTCTTGGAATAAAGAAATTTAAAAGTCTTACATGCCTTTTTTTTTTTTGCAGGATTATTGTTTATAGAGACTATAATGTTTATATAATTACATGATGATTGAATATTCTGTCAAATTTGAATGAAAATTTCTATCAAATTTGAATGAAAATTTAATCGAAGAATGATATTTAAATTTTATGAGTTTTCAGATACTTGTACATTTGCTCCATTTTGACATAGATTTATAGATTATCCATGTTCTTTAACCTTTTTTTCAACAAATGATTACATTTTTTCTAGATCGATCATTCTCTCTCTTTTCCATTGCTTGCTTAGTGAAATACTCTTTTTTAATGTAATAAAGTTAATTGACTCTACAACATCATATGTGGTGTCGCCCATGGTGGTGGGTAAAGGAGAGAGTGGTGGGACGAGGGGAAGAGAGAAGAAGAGATAGTTTTTAAAAATATTTCATATATCGTTAACGCTTAATCTATTCATTTTTTTCAGTTTATGGAGCAATTCAGTTTTTATAACAATGGATAGTAGGTCGTGCATTCTCCAGAGGTGATGTGGGTTGAGCATTTTTTTTTATTGGGTTGTGCATTTCAGTTTCAAAAATCACATGCTTCATTATACAATATAGAATTGTACTCGAGGTTGTATAGAAGATTGTGTAAGAACACCCAAGATATAAAGAGAATCAATAATGGAAAAAGTATTAAAAAAAACTGAATTACTCGTATAAATAGAACCAACACAAAACATGCCTAAAGCAGAAAATGATAGACAGAGAGTCTGCCACCAAAATCAAAACACACATTGCCTACTCCTCAATCACTATCCCCTCCCCCCCCAATGTAAAACGCCAACAACGTCTACGCGCGCATGCTTTCTTGATCGATCGATTAAGATATAGTTTGTCCTAACTCAGTCAATGTATTATAAAAAATCCCACTTTTGAAGTTCGTGTGGGGATTCTCATTCAACACTCGGCTAGTGAAACTACTACCTCATGTTAGATTTTGCCTTCATAACAAATAAAATAGACAAAAAAAGAAAAAAAAATGCAATTCCATCCTCTAAAAGATTCTTCTCAATGTTAAAACATGGAAAATTACATAATTTTTTTATAGAGAAAATACATTTAGCCCCATAGAGACGATGATCTTATTAGATGAGTTGAAAGGATCATCAGCAACTCAGCAACTGTCGAGGCACATGGCACATTTAGGCTGCGTGCGATAGTAGATGCACGCACAACATTTCTTATCACATGGTGCTGGGCAAGCTGTACATGAACACACATTAGTGCTACTTCTTAACTGAACAATAAACAAACAAATCTTGCTTCATGAAGGAAAGATAATAGATGCCTGGAGACATAGACAGATATAATACATACCAACAAGAGATTGTTCTTTAGAGTAACCACTGAGATCCACCAAGAAAGGAGGCGGCACCACGGAGAGGGCGACGTCGGACGTCATGACCACCATGAAGGCCAGCAAGAAAACAATGGTAATAGTCTTCATCTTCTTTCAATGAAATGGCAATTCTATCAGATATAGGAAAAAAATGTGTACTATTCTTTGCCCTCTAATCAGTTATTTTTATAGGCCAGGTGAGACAGTTATGTGAGGGCTCTTCCTATGGAAAAACATTGACCAAATATAATTATTTAAATCCAGAATCATTTGACAGATCCTCCTTTGTTATTGTTGGAATGTCAATCTTTTTATTAATTTGATTGCAAAAATGATAAAAGGAGCATTTATTGTTTAGATATTTGATATAAAAAAAACTTGGTTTCTTATATTCAAAGTCCCCCGTTTGGATAGCGGAATTGAGTTATTCTGGATAGATAACTATGCCAGTATAGATAACAAATCTATATGAATAAGAGATTTTCTGTTTGGTTGTGTTTTTTTATTATCATTGGAAAACGTAATAATAAAAGTTAAGTTGTTTGGTTGATAAAGAATAAAATATAAATAAAGTGTGAAAAAGTTGATTTGACATATGGACCATTTGATGTATAAGAGGTGTTGATAGGTGATTTGATGTGATAAAGTATAAAAAGTTGATTTGACATGTGGACCCATGAGAATAGATTAAGTGAGTATAGCTTATCTAGGGGTTACTTAGAATTGTTATACTATCTTATACTCATTTATACTGACATAGTAATTCTATCCTATACTCACAAACACCAATTTCCCCTATCTATTCTTATCCCACCTTATTTCACCTTAATCCACTCTTATTCCGCTATCCAAACGGGGTGAAAGTGTATATATTTTTTCTTTTGAAATTTAGTTTAGTGTTTGTTTAAATATTTTTGAATTTAAGATGGTGCTTATCAATTTAGCATGTTAATTCATTTTTAAATTTCAAATATCTTTGAACAAAATGAGAAATAAATTTTGATAAATGGAAAATATCTTTGATTGTTTTCAATAAAAGAAAGCTATATCTATGAACGTCGGTATGAAACTTTTCCAGAAAAGAGAGAATCCGATTACCCGATATTTTATTTATGCAATTCTCAATGTAAAGTGTTAGATCACATATGTATTATATTAATGTGTTACATGTGTAATATTATCATGCTCTGTTATATAAAGGGCTTGAATATATTTCTAATAGAAAAATGTCTCATTATTATTTTTCTCTCTTATTCTATCATGATATCAAAGTTACCTCAATCTTTTTATATTATTATTGGAATGTCAATCTTTTTATTAATTTTGGCAAAAATAATAAGGGGAGCATTTATTGTTTAGATATTCGAAGTCAGAAAAGTTGGTTTCTTATATTCTTATATTCAACGAGCGTGTGTAATTTTTTTCTTCTGAAATTTATATTAGTGTTTGTTTAAAGGGAAAAATACATATATTGTTAGTATTGGGCCCGTCTAAACTGACCCATTGACCAAAAATTGGATCCCTTCCCTTTTCATTCATAACACTTTAGTCCCACATGGTAAAAACCACTTGGATTTTTCACCTTATATATAGAGACAAACCATTCAATCATTGAGATTTGTTGGACTAAACGCGCGTGCACACAAGGCCCAGTCCATCAGCCCATGGGCTTGGATTTCTGTTGCTATAACTAGTTAACCGGGTGCGCATGCTCGCACATATCGCTCCTGCATACGAGGCTTCACATACGGACGAATGGTTTACACCAATACCATTTTCTCGCATCCCTACTTATTTAATATGGAGGAATCCTGTAGAAATTATCATTTGGGAGGTTAGACTCTATTTATGAAATACCAAAACCAAGGGAGGTGTATCTCGTTCTAACCCGTGGACCCTTGGATCCAGATGCCTGGGTTTGGAATAGAATATGGAAGATCCCAGTTTCCCCTAAGGTAAAATTGTTTGTTTGGCAGTTAATGAATGTAAGATTCATTTGGCCTTCATATGGATTTTTCATGTTCATTATATTGTGCTTAGACAGAGTCATCAGCCCACCTCTTCCCTCGTTGCTTTATTGCTGCTGAATATTGGCGGAAGGTGCCCACAAAACTACACCCTCCTTATTCTGTTTGGATGGCTGGAAGTTGGATGCAGGTTGTTGCATATCATAATTGGTATATGACTAAGGAGTCGGAGGATAGGCTGGTTTATTTTGTTCTCAGTTTATGGCATATTTGGTTGGAGCGAAACGTGTGTTTTTAGGGGGTCACAACCTAGCATCAGTCAGATGCAAGCTCGAGTTGAAGTCCATTTTGAGGAATGCACGGGTCAGATTGGTATACATGGGAGGACAGAGGAGTTATGGAGAGTTTCCTCTAATATCCAGTCCTTGATTCATGAAGAGCAGCTTAATTGGGCTTATGTGGTGACTGATGCAAGTGTGGAACTACAATCCAGAGCCGCTGGTGCAGGCTTTGTAGTATTGTGAGCTAATCCGTTCCAAATCTTGGTAGTGGGTTATCACTGTCACCCATGGGATTCACCAGCCCGCATGGAGTTAGATGCTGTCCTTCAGGGCATTCAGTATGCGAGACAAAATGGAATAGCAGAATTATGCGTGTGCTCGGATGCAAACATATTATCTGTACTTCAAGGAGGACAGTTGGTCCTACCCATCTACAAGATAGCATTGAGAGAGTTAAAAAGCTGGCTAAATATGAGAAGCCAATTCATTTCTCGTGAACCATTCAGTGTCCTGAGGCATTGGCTCATTTTGCTCGCCAAAGTAGGTCATCTGGAGTTTCTGGACCTCATCTGGACTTAAAAGTATGTCATGTTTTACAGCCTTATGTACATACTTTACATAGTGTTATTTAGTTTGTACAGGAGGAATCTACCTCCAGACATGTCTTTTGTACAAGTTTCTTTATGAGGTAATATAACTTGTGCCTTGTTAGGCCTTCCACCAAATATATATATATATAGGGAATCGATTGGGTGCGACGAACGGCGGGTGCGGCAGTAATCACGGGCCGTCAATCACGAGTCCATCGCATCAGACGGTCGGATGCGATTCACGTCGACCGTTGGATGCGATGGACCCGCGATCGGACGGCCCACGTTGCGGCCGCACCTGCCGTTCGCCGCACCTAATCGCCAGCGTGTGTGTGTATATATATATATATATATATATATATATATATATATATATATATATATATATATGAAAATGATTGCGTGCGGCGAACGGCAGGTGCGGCCGCGACGTGGGCCGTTCGATCGCGGGTCCATCACATCCAACGGTCGACGTGAATCGCACCCGACCGTCCGATGCAATGGACCCGTGATCGACGGCCCGTGATTGCTGCCGCACCCGCCGTTCGCCGCACGTAATCACGTCCCTATATATATATATATATATATATATATATATATATATATATATGTTTGTGAGAACCCAACACACAATCATCCAGAAATATCCAAACAAGCAAAACATGCGCTCATCAGCACGCATGTACATATCAAAATATAAAGCGAGTAACAAATTAGCAACAAAAAAAAAATGTGAAGTAAAATTTCAGTCTCACATTGATCTGATCTAACTGTACAAATCAAATGAACAGGGACTATGGAAAAAAAAAACTTGACATAGCTAAATCATCAGGACAAAATGGCATTCACAAAAGCCTCCGGATCAAATGGCTGAAGGTCATCCAACCCCTCACCAACACCCACAAATTTTACGGGGATGCCTAGTTCATCTACCACACTAACCTGCATACAGAAAACCATGTTTTGCATGTAATCACTAGTTAAAGCATTCATATATACTACTAGATAACAAGCAACTCGAACAACCCAACAAAAATGACAGCATACCACACAGCCACCTCGAGCAGAACCATCTAGCTTTGTTAGTATAAATCCTGTAACTCCGACAATCTGTGATAGGACACTAAATGAGAGATTTTTACCCCAAAGGAAAAACAAAAATAAAAAGAAAAATGGAAATCCTGTTATTCAAGTATATCAAGGAGACAAAGTTTCAAAAGAATAACAGGAGAAAAAAGAAGGAAAATGCTGAATTTGTTTAACACTATTTTGAAGTATGAAGATGATCTTGACCAAATATTAGTATCAAACAGATTTGCATTTTTTATGCAGAAGTACAAGAATAAGCATGTGTGCATGCACTTGTATGCAAGTAAATACTTTGACATGCACATTCTTGGACATGTACATGATCACTGCTTGATTACACCCCACTATCGGGCTATAGGTTGGCAAACCTTGATTAAACATGCACAAAGTTCAACTGATTCTATCTCAACATTATAAGGAAAAACCCAGTCAGATAAAGTTTGATAAGCTACCTCATTGAATTCTCTTGCCTGTGGTAACATATTTAATCCAGTGGTCCCATCTAGAACCAAGAGTATCTCCTGTCAAGTTTGTGAAAATGTGTATTAGATGATATGCATCTTTAATACTGGACGTCTACATATCTGTCCATCCATCCAATAAGATCAAATGCATATATTAAAGAAATAACTAAACATAACACAGAAACAAAAGAACAATAAAGACGAGGAAATGGCATCGATTACACTTCACCAAGGTTCTTGTTTTTTAAAGAGCATGCAAAAGTTTCCATAATTTTATGACCAAAAACGGGCGTTCATTACACCAGCTAATTGTACAGTATAAGGGGCGACGGCGACGGCGACAGGCAACGATCATTAATTGAAGGAATTATTGACAAGATCTTCAAAAGAAAATAGCATAGCTGGTAGGCATGACTCTTGACATATTAAATCAAATGCATGTGTATGATATGAGATAACATATGTTAAATTAACTGAAACGTCCATGATATTCTTGTATACCATATAACCCAAGATCCAGTAAGTAATGAAATCTTAGATTACAGAACAAGTGAGAGATCTTGGACTTACATTTGGGGCACCAGGCATGGCTCTTGCAATGGCCTTCTTACAAGCGATCAACTCTTCCATCAAGCTGTAATTTGTATGGAGTCCTGATTAATCAAATGGAACAATAAATAAGAACTGTTTGCGGCAAAAAAACAGATGTAACAATGAAATAATTCAGTACATACGTCCAGATGTGTCGCATAGCACTATATCATACCCTTGTTCTTTCCCTCTTTTCACAGCCTGTGAAAGAACTATCCAGAAACCAATTTATAATGCCATATCATTGCCATGTTTTTTACCAGTAATACAAACAACCCAAATTTCACAAAGTTGCAACAAATACATGCATTGCCCATTTGTTATATAACCTGATGGAGCCTTGGCCTTTTCTCCTTCTGCTATGACTATCTCAGACCCTGTTCTCTCAGCCCAGACTTCCAATTGATCACTTGCAGCCGCTCTAAATGTGTCACCTGCAGCCATTAGTACCTGACACAAATTTAAAGCAATTATCATTTAGAAAAATGAAAGTAGTGCACAATTGATTCATAAGATCACATGTGATTAGATCCATTTGCATCAGTAAAATGGGAGTGGTCTCTAAAGAATCCAAAAAGAAGTCCCAAATTAAATTTCGAGTTGATCATAACTACAAAGTCCACATTTAAGTTCAATATTAATATCCATTTTTCAAGGACCCCTCTAATTTCGATCTTTTATATCAAGGGGTAATCCTTAGGTCTTAAGGGCCAACAACATTCAAACACAATCCACCCTGCATGTAAGCGAGTTAGATAGACCAAACCTTATGCAAATTCCTAAAATGTACTCCCTCATGTATAATCATAAAAAAGTTTGGTAATTACACAAAAAAAATTTTTTTGGATAAATACTATACCAAAAAAAGGCAGTTTGGCCACCCCGCCCCCCTAGTGGGAGCCCTAGAAGACCTCCACCTAGCCTGTCTAGGTTTAGGGTTGGCCTACATGCAAACATACTAAAACTCCAAATAGTAATTACAAAATCATATATTTCCCTAGTATGACATTTGCCCACAGGCATCTTTTGTTAGCATTTATGGTTAACATTTCTGTCAGAACATGGACATTTCAGGTGAGGGATTCATATTTAGGTTTCACATGACTATGTTGGATCAGAAGAATACAAGAAAATTATTGCAGCAACCAATGTTCTTGAAATGAATAGCACGAAATTCAAAACCAATTACTCTATGCTTTCTATAATTATAGCAGGAAACTAAACCAAATTGCTTTATGCTTTCTATAAGTAGTGGAAAAGCCCATGGGCGAGCATGGGCACTCTGGTACCCTTGATTGAATAATCGTCAGTGCATATGTTAAACACTCTTTTTTATATATAATTACTCCTTCAATATCAATGAAATAAGGAATAAACAATTAAAGCTGAAGCATACGATTAACAGTTATCACACAAGCATGCAAAAAGTATTACAAAGAGAGGAAATCTCACCTTCACTCCTTCATTCTTCAATCTATATGCAAGTTTTCCTGCAACAATCAATGCATACCAGTGATCAACAAAACAAATTAGTCCTTCATCAGAAAGCACTTGGTAAGACAGGAACTCAACAAACTTATATTTGATTATTCCCACCTGCTTGGAGGATATATATTTAAATGCAAATATTAGCATAACATCACATTTACATCTCCAATATAGAAAATGGAAAACAAAAGCATTTCAAAATCAATACCAAGAGACGTCGTCTTCCCACCACCATTGACGCCAACGACCATTATCACAGCTGGTTTCCTGGCAAACACAACAACAGAACAATTTACTGTGTGAAGCCAATCTTCATTCATTATAAAAACCAAAAAAAAAAAAAAAACACCCAAAGCAATCATGAAAAAGAAACCTGTATCCTAGCTGGAGCTCTGTCTTACTCCCTTTATTAGTCAACAATTGAAGCACACTTTTCTTCAAAGCATCCTTGGAAAGAAAAAAAAAAGTAATCACAAATTCTCACTATTTTTTACTTCCAAAAAGAACTAATCATCTACCTTGATCTCACTTCCAGTTTTGAGCCTCCCCGCCAATATATCGCTTCGTAAGCTCTCAACTATCTTTATTGATATCTTGGGACCAAAATCAGACACCAACAGAGCCTAAGAAAAAAAAAAAAAACTCTTTTCTTAAAAAAAAAATCCAAAATTGAGTCCCAAATATTGAGGGATTGATTACCTCTTCCAGCTCATCGAGGACGCGGTCGGTGTCGGAGAGGTTCCAGTAGAGGAGGAGCTCATCGATGACGGCGAGGTTCTCACGGGTCTTGGAGAAGCCGGAGAAGAGACTATCCACGTCGCTCTTCGCCTTCTCCTTGATCAGTCGGCCAAGGCGGGTGAAGAACCCCGTCTGACCCATCGCGGAGCATCTGAACCGGAACCCCGTCTGACCCATCGCGGAGCATCTGAACCGGGCCAGGTCCGGTCCGCTCGGAACAAGGCGGGGTGTGGTGGGAGGACTGGATCTGCAGGACCGGAGGAGGGACGCGTGGATGGTGGAGGCGGCCATTTATTCCAGGGGGGTTTTGCCCGCGGCGAGGGGTGTTGGGTGGAAGGACGAATTCGGACCTCTTGTTTTTCGATAGGCGATTGAGCGTCAGGTTTTGATACCTTCAGCCTATGAATTGGAAATGCAGTTTGATTAATACTACTAATGAAGTGTATGTTTCTAATAACCGGAACCCTCTTGATTATGTTAATATTTACATTTATGTTAAATTGGAGCTTATAGTCTTTGTCGTCAATGGTACATTTAGTTTTATTTTGTTAAAGCACTTTTAAGACCTATTTAAGATTCGAGATAAATATATAAAACCTTCGGTTTTGAGTTGCCTTTCACATAAAATTGGTTTTGAATCATTTGGAATTATATTGAAAAGTTATTATTGTTTTACCATTGTTATCTCTTGAAGAAGAAAGCACAGTGTCTCATGTTCGTCGCTGTTTTTCTCACAGTTGGAAACATCACCTGATCTTGGCATAATAAGAAAAGTTGTAAATATTTTCATTATCTTTACAATGCTAAGGCCTCGCAGAGACTACTTTACTCCGTTAATGAGTTAATGAGTTACCGAGTTCATGACAAGATTAGTAGGTGGAATTAATTGTTCCTTCTTTTCAATTTTTCCTTTTTCAATTTTTATGCCTCGGGTTATCACTCGTTTTTTATTCATTTGGGTTAAATCTGAAGGCATGCGTGATATTAATCAGTGGTGTGTTTTGTATAGGTTGTGATGAAGGGTTATTATTAATGAATAGGGTAGAGTATTAGCATGTGTAGAGTGAAAAGTTGAGCGATGCTTGTTGTGGGATCTTGTTTAGAAAACGTGGGATTATCCAAGGCTATGATATTATTGAATGAGTGTGTTTTTGTATCTATTATATTTTGAAGAGTGAGTTCCTCTCTGCATGATTTTCTCTGCGAGATTATATTTAGGAGTTCAATTAGGATGAGTCCAGCTTGGACTGTGAATTGTCTGATAAGTGACATGACATTTGCTTGTTCCATTCTATTCCACGTTTTATTGTTGTTTAATTTGATGCTATTCAATTATATTTGAGAACCCAGATGAATTTCTATTGTGAATGCTGCATTTGAATGACCTATTGTTGAGATGTGCTTCACTTCTTTTTCATTGTTACTATCTTGTGGTTGTTCGAGATTCTAAAATATTCATATCATTAGTCTATTAATTTCTTGAAAATGTTCTTTATTGAATTACAGGGCATTCCTTATTTTGTAAGCTCTTGATATAGCCCATTATTGATTCATGTTGACTTATGATTGACTTGTGAGTCTTCATGATATTATTCTATACATCCTAGTAATTTATTAGCATCATATGATCAACATGGTTGTGCAATCCGATCATGGAACCTTGTGGTGTGCTGGTGACTTTTTATATTACTTTTTGTATGCTTGATTGGGTGACTATAGATCATACATTATGGGTTGAGGATTAAAAACTTAATATAAAAAAAAATTCCTGGATTCGGGGGCTTTCTTTGTAGAAGGGGCCCTATGCGGTCGCCTACCTGGCCTATAATCAAGGCTAGCCAAGAAAACCCTTTTGAGTGATCTAGTTCGAGCATTCGGAGTACTAGATGTTAATTTAAATAGCTTTGTCATCCATTTAAATGACCTTTGATAAAAATAAAAATAAAAATTAGTTTGATAAAAATAAAAATAAAAATTAGTTTGATCAAATTTGCTAAAAAATAGATCTTTACGAAAAGAGGCCTTTTATTGCCAAAATTTTCAAGTATTTTGAGGCAATGTAATGAGGATGTCGGTGCATCATTGGCCATATAGATACTAACCCTAACATTTAGTTTATTAATTTCAACTAAACTACTTTGCGTTTCATTCCATATTTGATACAGGAGTATCTTCATTTAGGTTTGGGCGGAAGAGGGTGTATATTCATTTAGGTTGGACAAAGACAGAGCTGGACAACGTATTCGGGGAGTTTGTGATACATGCATCCATTTAGAGTACACCAAAAAGAGTTTGAGACGTACTCTTTCGAAAAACCTCATCAAGTGTGGAGGGTCGTCGCAACTTATGGAGACCGTTTTGGTACTGATGTGGATAAATTCAATAGTTTGATCTAGAGCATCTTCATTGCAATTGAAATTTTTAGTCTGAAAGGGATCCTCTGCTTGTGCTTATTTTGTGTTTAACACACCAACTTCCATTGAAAGGATGTGGTTATTTGTGATGAATGGATCCCAATTTAAATCATCTAATATATCCTGAGTTAAAACAAACACACAGAGAGAATCTAAACTCAATTTTGCGTTCGTTTGGAAACGGTTTGAGCAATTTTTAGATTTGCATAAAGCTATTTTTCTAAAACATGTTTTTAATCAGAAAAATTGGAATAAAAAACTGCATACAGATTTATTTTAAAAAACACCTAAAACCTGAGTTTTCCCGAATCTATGGAAATGCAACTTAGTTTTAAACCCAGTTTTTACATAAAATCAATTGCAATCGTACAACCAAATGCACTCTTCCTTTAGTATATTGTTGTTTTACATGAGGTCTTTGATATTTTTTTCTATAAGATTTTTTATCCAAAAATTTGTTATCTATAAACAATAATATTTTCAGAGCAATAGCGGGATCTATTGAAATGTTTAAATAAAAAATAACGCATATTGTGATTTTATCTTCGTATCAATGTTTTTTTTTTTTTTATGGTACGTAGGCCCCCGTAAGGCGTTGACAACCACGTGGACAGAGTCCACCAGAACATACTCAGCCCAAAGGCTGTTTTACACGAGGACGACAACATGTGAGCGCACTAAAGCAATCGAGACATCTTTGTGCCAATGTTATGTTACATAATGACACAAGCACATGACATATCAATGCATTGATATACATGATGTTCAGTCATTTCTTGAAATTTGATCTCTCTAGCTAGAACTGAGTAGATAAAAACATGTATCAAGTGTTGCTTTTGAAATCAATATAAACCACTTTATGATATATCTAATCTATTCAGATTTGACAAGTATATATAGATCAAGTTGAATGGAATGAAATAAATCTTCATAATAGACTTATTCACGTCTCTTTTAAGTCCATTATTGTCGGGAAAAGAAATAGTGGAAGTCATCAACAAAATTTGAGATCAATCCCATTCTATACCATCACACAAAAAAAAAAAGATATTTATGGTTTGACATAGGCCTACATCCACGAGATAAAAATAGAAAATCTATTATAATAGTTGAGATACAAAAAACACATTAAGATACTCACAAACTCTGTCATAGAGTTACCCTCTCAATCTCACCATTATATCTCTACATTGTATAATAGTTTTTCCAGGGAACCTAGATGATATTTATAGATATAAATAATTTTCTCTCAAAGTAATCTTATAATTAACAAACAAATATTGTTTACTAATTTTAGGAGATTCATTTTAAATATTAATTAAGATCAAATTTTAATTAATATATACCAATTAGGTGTTCACCCTAATATGATTTCATCATGGTCATCCCATGTGATATACTGAATCGAGACATAATCCCAACAATATCTACTTTGGCTCATATCTAGTAAACTCGAACTTTCTCAAAACCCTTGGAATTTTGTGGATGTCTCCACCTCGCTCCGCAAAACTTTCGCAAAACCTTGCAGAAATTTGAAGAACATCTTCTTCCGAACGTCTGCACCGTCATATCTTTAAGTCAATACATTGACTCGGTAATCTCGTGCATCTATCGCATGCTCACCATGTGAGTCTTTGAATAATGATCGTCTGGACTCTACGTTGAACAAATTACACCATGCGCTAGCGTGTTCTGAATACCTGGATTCACTTTTTACCTGAACCATATGGGACGTCTATTTTCCCGAACTCGATTTGGAACTCCTTTTTCGTGTTGCACTATTCCATCTTCATCTTCTGAAGAACTTCATAGCCACATCACGTGCTTTGCGTAGGTGACTTCACGCATCGTCACTTGCCGCATCGCGTCTCAAGTCCTCACGCGCATGCCTCCGCACATGTCCTTGCGCCCTCGGCCTGCACCCGCACCCATGCCTCACCTTGACACGTCTTTGCATGCATTAGAATTTCATGGATTCCCTAATATGGCCCTCTTTTTCCATCACCTGATGCATATCTCTGTGCATGCAACCAATTTTTTTCTCTCAATACACAGCTCCAAAATTCGTCGCCCGTGTATTTTTTTCTGAACTCGGTACGACACCATCATTATTGGATCTTCGAACAACAAATCTATCGATAATACAACTACATCGACTCATGTCATTATTGATCCTTGTTCATCTCTTGTCCTCCTAGGTCGAAACTTATAGCTCTGATACTACTTGTTGAGATTTTTAACAATTTATCCATGTGAAGTAAATAATATTAATTGCGAGAAAATATGTATAGAACCCGAATGAATCACTAACACAAGCAAAAAAATATAAAAACATACAAACCACAAAGAAACAGCCAATTTAACATGATTTGGCTTAAACCTACATCCATGGGGCACTCTAAGAACAATCTACTATATCAAATAATAACGATGATAATGGTCTCTCAAATTTTGTCCAAAACTTAAGAAATACAGATAAAAGAGGAATACATGATTATCTCAATGAACCTTGAATAATCTTTCAAGTAATATGGAGAACACAACCTCGATGTAGATTGAAATACGTAGAGAAATATCTAAAGAAGGAACACAATTTCTTTGAAACTCATTCAAGTGCTCTGCAACACTACCACCTTTTCACAAGTTTCCTGATTAAAAACGCCTTGTTACCCGAGTCTTCTTCTCATACAAAGACTGAAGCATTTTCCATAAATAGTGCATTCGTTTCATTTTCAATATGATGGAATACACTAGCATCAGCCCACTGTCGAATAATGGCAACACATTTTCTATTCAACTTGGTATAGTCTTCTTTTGTCATCTTTTCTAGTTTGCTTTTATCTCCTTCAATTGGTTCATACAAACCCTTAAAGTAAATGATGTCCTCCATCTTGGCTTCCATATCAACCAATTGTAACTATTTTGATCAATCATCTTGCCAATAGAATTTTCCATAACTATCTCATTCAAATAAATTGAACTTTGCTCTAATACCACTGTTGGAAAACAAAATCGCAGAAGCCATCAACAAATTAAACCCGAGATCACAAGAACGGAACATCATCACACAAAAATACAAGATATACGTGGCTCGGCCTAAGCCTATGTAGGGGAAAAAAATATGCACCATATTAAAATATGACACGTGTCAGGGCTTAGACAGGCATGGACCAAGGTGTTCGACATCTGAGGACCCGAACCTAATAGTGGAATACTAAGCAGGCACTCCCAAACAGGTGAGACATGACTATATTGGCCATTGAAACAAGCCAGGTTTTGGTCGAACAGTCTTACACATCGCGGGCAGATGCCATCTTGGGCAGGTGTGACACGACCATATTAAATCAGGTATGGTCGGACGGTTTTACATCTTGTGAACGAATGGCTAGCTACATGTCGAGCAAGACTCCGCGTACCGACCAAATCAAGACCATGAAGAGAACCTCAGAAACACTCAAGCACTCATAACGTGTGTAACTGTCAGGTGAATTATTAAGGCTAATTACTCATAAAACGTGGATAATTAAGGGCACGTTCAGCCACAATAAAACAGGGCGGTTATTACAAAATTCCCCTACTAAGCAGCCAATAGGGGAGAGTTGTTACAACGGCTATGGAGCCAGTGACAACGGCTATTTAGCCCATAAACCCTATAAAAGGGAAGATTAACAACAAAATTAAAGCATGAGTTAACTTTGATTCAAGCCACTTAATTAATGAGATAGACTTTCAAATTCCCTTACTGATACATCTCTTTGGAGTCCCCTTTGGCTAGCATCACGCCGGTGTCTTCCTTATTCTTTTTTTAGTGCATGATCAATACTCAATCGGGTCCAGATTCGAGAGGGAGGCTCCACCCATTTATTTTGATTGAAAGAAAAAAAAAGGCTTCTTCACCCTACATCTACGGGGCGAAAAACAGAGAATTTACTATAATGATTGAGATACAAAAAATACATTAAAAGACTCACAAACTCTCTTATATAGTTACTCTCTCTTAGAATCCTCTAAACCTCACTCTTGAATCTCTACATTGCATCATGTTAAGTTTTGTCATAGAACCTAGTTGATATTTATATATATATAAATAGCTTCTTCTCAAAGTAATCTCAGAACTAATAAGCAAATGTTGTTCCTTAATTTTATGAGTCATTTTAAATATTAATCAAGATCAAATCTTAATTAATATATATCAATTAGATGTCCACTCTAATATGATTTCATAATGGTTGTTCCATATGATACACTAAATCAAAATATAATCCTGACATATATAACATGTTGAGAAATTACATATAGATGCAAAGATCGATCCATTTGATAGCATAATGATATCACATTATATAATGTGCGACTGCACGAAACATTTCATATCATTTTCAAAAAGTAATGTCATCACATCCAAAGATAACAGGATCAACAAAATCATGTACTCTGACTGAATGAGGTGTTTCACTTATTTATTTACAAAACACAAATCCCTTGAAAAACAACACATCTAGAATTCTAGATCACCTAATTAAAGACGGCTAGTGTTTAAGGGTAAAAAAAAATCCTAAATTCTAATACACGGTTGGAAGCTCAACACCCTACAAACGCATGCATTTCTTTCCCGTTTAGTCTGTGCTTTTTTTTATCAATATGTTAACCAACTTTTTCAAAGCTCGATTGATGTGATACAGCGACTTGCCGTTCGCATTTGCTCTCCCCTTCGTCTCTGATCTCCAGCTGAGGGACCACCTTTAGCACCCAATGCGAATGAGTATCAGTATAATCGTTTATCAATTCAAACGCAACAACAGCATAAATTACGTACTCAAAACTTTCAGTTAAAGACAAATAAAAAGGAAAAGCAAAAAGAACAAAAAGATAACGCTTATATTAAATTCTGCCACTATGACAAGTTTCATGAGAAAGGGACTAACTTAAAAATATCAGGACATCAAAAGAGCATTTAAGACCCCACCAACTCGTTTAATCAAACCCCAGCGCCCCCCCCCCCCCCCCCCAACACACACACAAAAAATGTTACGGCGGTGAAGAAATTTAATTCAACCACCGTAATCTTAGGTTAATTACTAATTAAACCTTAGTCCAAAAAATTCTAATATGTGACATCATCTGTTGGTTGTGAACCGCTCGGAGAGATATTTTTTACTAATAAAAGTTTCCGCACACCGTCTCCGACGATATAACCGCGGGAGCACGTTAGAACATAGAACAGATGTGAACCAATGGCATTCTCATAGAAACCTCACCTGATCCTGCGATGTACTATACGGACGCGAACGCGACGCTCTCTTCGCTCGTGATCGATGAACTCCTGATTTTCCTACATAAAAAACGAGAGAATAAATTACCAAAAAAATGTATTGTATTCTACCTTAAATGAAGATGTTCGTCAATGTTTAAAGATATTATTTTTCTTTCAAGAGTTTGCCGTGTATATGGGTTTTTCTTAAGAGAAAAACACAGACAGACTATAATCAAATTATTTGATGATAATAAGAAACCAGTTTTTGTTCTATTCCATGAATGTATGTAAATTTTACGTGTGTTCTATCTTGTGATTTTTGTTCTTCCGCAGATGTTTTGAGTTCTAACCGGTGTAGCTCCGTCAACAATAAATTTACAAATAATTTAATGTAAAACGAAGAAGCCTACAATTAACCGTCCAGATTTTGGAGAACCACCAATTATCCGGCTCAGATCATCCGGCTACGGATGTTCCCGTTTCTTTCTTTTCATTATTACGTAAAACAACAACAGTGCAAAGCGAATCCCGAGACGTTTTTTTTTTTTACCTCCTCTAGCTGTACAGTACCGCTTCGAGTCGAAGGTGGAGTCGGCGCTGTCGGGGAGGTAGCGATCGAGGCGGATTCGCGACGAAACGAAGGCTTCGTCGTCGTCGACCTTGTCGAGGTAGAAACCCCGATCGTGGGCCGTCCCGAGCATCCTCTTCACGAAAGACGCCTCTATCCGGTTCAGGAACGACACGTGCATCTCGTCCGTCCAAAGCCCGTCCACTCCTCCGATCTTCTTAAGATCCATTAATAAGTCGATCCAATATACCGAAGAAAAAAAGATTGCTATGCTATGAGAAAGCGGTGAAGATATCTTTGATTTTGATTCGGCGAGAGAGGGGTTTTTTATTTTTTTATATATGAAAGCCAAGGTGGCGCCCGCTGGGAACGAGATATTTGTTAAATCGGTAGTTTGGTCACACGTGGTTTTCTTCTCAGATATTTTTTTCTCCTTAAGCCCATGTTTGGATCGGGGATAACACCCCGGATAAACCCGGATAATCCCGGATAAAAAATTTCACCTGTTTGTTTACCCCGGATAACCCCGGATAAAGTATGCCAGAATAAACCCAGATAAAGTGGTATATGGATACCAATCAATCCCTGGAATTAAAGTTATCCAAGGTTATTCCACCCAAAGAATATGTGGGCCCACTGTCAAATCAACTGTCATCACCTCTTATAAATCACCTGTCAAATCAACTATCATTATTTTTTTACCTTTTATAAATCTTCATCCATACTTTATTCACATTTTACCTAAACAACAAAACATTTATTCTTACGTTTACCAACGAGAATAATTCATAACACAACCAAACACAAAATCTCTTTATCCTTATTTATACTCATTTATACTTGGATAAATCTATACCCTAGAATAAAATGTATCCCTGTTTCAAACGGGGGCTAAGGGTTTTTTTTTTTTTTTTTTAAAGAGTACGATATACGAGATGATAAATATTCTACACCACACATGTCCTCTGTGTGAGCTGTTGACCTCAGATATGGATTGGATATTTTGTGCTTTCGCATCTTTTCTTTTCTTGGTTTCTGATGTGATGCTCTTCTGTGTATGTTGCACTCGATTTATTCATGGTACCTGACCTCGTCAAGGTTTTAGATTTTTTAGATTTTTGTTTTTTGAGATTTTTTTTCTTTTATTCTTTAATTATTATTATTATTTTCACATATGTATTACAAACCTTTCAAAATAAGAATCTTAAGCTTAAAACTTCATATGTTTCGTTCTGATCCACTAAGAAATTTTCTTATGAACACCATGAATAAATCGAGAATGGGAGTCAAACACGCTTTAATAGACAGCATAACTATGATACGAGCCAACTTAACAAGAACCTAGTGGTATTTTCAACTACTTAGAATGCATGGAGTACTTAAAATTCATCATAAAAATGGTCTCTAGATTTTAGATCTCATTTGTAATATGCGGTGGAACAAATTTCATGGCGGAAAATGCAGCATAACATGCATCATCGCCGATCCAAACAAAATATCAGTGTCTGCGTTTTGACGACGACAAAAGTGTTGGATGATTATTTTCCACTGCATATGAGAAGCTAAGCCTCATAAACAATATTTTTTTACCACATTTGCTTTTCCCATGATATCTATGGGATATTTAAAAAAAATATCTATATCCTATTTAAAATCCGAGATTCATATAATTATTCAAAATATCTAAAAACTTTAAATGAGTACAAATATTATTTAAATATTCAAATATCTGATATCCACAAATAAAAATCATATATCTAAAATATGAAGAAGAAAAAAATCAGTAATTACCTAATATAAAATTATAAGTATACACAAGAAACATTACATAGTTAAAAATAAAAAAATAAAAAGAAAAACTCACCAGTATAAATATATTACTATAATAAATAATAATAATAATAATACAATAACATTTAAATTTCTATTATATCAGGATTTTAAATATTTCAGATATTTTATTTAAGATATGGATTTTTAGATACCAAATAATATTTAAAATTTTAATTATGATGTTAGATTTTATTTTTATTTTTTGGAGAGAGTTGGGGGTGGGGGAGGGATATTTGATGGACTTACCCCCCATTTGGAATGGGGATAGATTTTATTCTAGGGTATACATTTATCCAAGCATAAGTTAGTATAAATAAGGATAAAATGATTTTGTGTTTAGTTGTGTTTTGAATTATTCTTGTTGGTAAACGTAAGAATAAATGTTTTGTTGTTTATGTAAAATGTGAATAAATTATGGATAAAGATTTATAAAAGGTAAAAAAGTAATGATAGTTGATTTGACAAGTAATTTATAAAGATGATGACAGTTGATTTGATAGTAGACCCACATATTCTTTGGGTGGAATAATTTAGGATAACTTCAATTACAGGGGTTGATTAGAATTCATATATCACTTTATCATTGTTTATTCTGACATATTTTATTAGGGGTGATCCAAGAAAAATAAACACTTAAAATTTTTTATCTAGAGTTATCCGGGTTTATCTAGCTTCCAAACAGGGGCTTAGGGTCTTATAAACGGGGGCTTAGTTATGGCCCGAACGGCAACTCAGGGTGCGTTTGGTTGCGCGATTGCAAAACTGATTCTGCAGGAATCTGCGATTGCAAACTGATTCTCCAGGAATCTCACTTTCTCAGCTTTTTGAAATCGCGGCTTTTGGGCACTATTTGCCTGCAATCGCTGGGTTTAAAACTGCGATTATAAAACTGTTTGGTTGCGCGATTGCAAACGCAGCTTCCTGTAATCGCAATCGCAGCGCAATCACGCAACCAAACGCACCCTCAGAAGTGAATAAGAATTTAAAACACAAGTATTGTTTTCCTCTTTGAGCTCAACAAAATGAAACAAACAGGTGACTTGTACGATTTGTTGTTGCGACACGTAGAGATGATTAACCGCCTTCATCCATACCACGAGCGTGATATTTTCTGCTGACCTGGCCTCCCTGGTATTCCAACGTACTCTCTTTTTTTTTTTTTCCTAATTGCCCAAAACAAACATAAAGCCATGTCGCATTATTGTTGTGTCCTCACCTTTTCAAAAAAAATTTATGCTTTTGCACCAAACATCCATTTTTTTAACCTCCGCGACAAAATCACAGTTTTTTTTATGTGCATATATGTTTTCTACAACTTATAAAACATAAAATATAATTTATGTAAATATTATTTTGAAGTGCATGATTATGAATGTCATGTAAAAATTATAATATGCAAAACAACACTAACACCAGAAAAAAATTTATCACAATAAATACATCAAAGAACTTGAATCCATCGAATGCATGCACTCCAACGCTATTTTCATCATGTCACTGAAATCGAATCCACTATTACACATTCGAGTCAATAAGCGTACTTCATTAAAAAGAAAGCGTAATCCAAACTATATTAGAGTTGCAACAATCAATCAATCACCCAAATAAATCAAATACCAAAAAGTGTGTATTTCATGATTTTATAAAAACCACACGTACAACAATGGTATGCATTAATTTATGTTTTTCTCGTATTTTGTAAGTTATCATTTTTACATGACACAATAATGCACTTATATAAAATATTTACATAAATTACATTTTGGATTCTACAAGTTATAGAAAACATATATGCACTTATAGGAGGAAAACTGCGATTTTATAGGACCAGGGGAATTAAAGGGATGAGAGTAAAATAAAGTTAGGTGTTTGCTGTAGGGGTACAAATTTTTTTTTTAAAAGGTGGGAATACAGGAATAGTGGGGGGTTAGTTTTAGGGGTATTTGGTTAATTCACCCTTTTTTATCGTTTATTTGAAAGGAAGTAAATGTTTTTTTTCGTAACATGTTTCATATCTAGTGTTTTTTAAGAGTTGACATGTTATTTTTTGCGGTCTCAATTCTAATTAGTTTCGTATATGTCGATAAAAAATCATTGAAACATATGTACACAATAATGATTTATATGTTTTGATAAATTCATTTTACATTTCTATAAATGCATCTATGTAATTAATTGAAGTATATGCTTCATTTTTTATAAAAGCATTTATCTCGTTTGATGAGGTATACCATTTTTTAAAAATTAAGAACTTGTGTAAACAAAAATTAGGAATAAAAAAGAGGTTGCATGTAACAGTATTTTTTTCTATATATAAAAAGTCCCATAAGGGGTACGTTGAATACAACATAATAAGGTTAAGGCCCATAACTACATTTCACTAGGGGCCAATGGCCTAGTACTCCCCATGCCGCGGGTACGAGGAGTAAGATATTTTAACTCTCATTGATCGAACGTATGACACTCATCGATAGAGGTTTTTTTTTTTAAATGTTCATCCTAGCATGAAAATTTTACCTGGAGAGTAGAATAAAAAGATCAGTCTTTTTGCTCATTTATTTGGGTGGAGGAGAGGGAGAGTAAGGGTCATAATTTGGCCCAAAGCTCGAAAACCCAGTCCACCGGCCCAGGCCCGTAGGGCGAAAACCTGGGTCATTTTTAGGGCGGGCTAGGCTTGGACTTTATTCTGAGGCCTAGGCTCAACCCATGGTGTAGCATGAAATGGGCCCTTCGAGCTGGCCCGTAGGCCTGTAGGGGAGCATGTGCCTATTCACTTTTTTTTTATTTGTTAATACTCAGTTAAGTAAAGATTTTTTCAATAAATATAACATATTTAATTAATGTGAACATTATATTTTAAATTTCTTGTGTTATTTTAACATTAATATAAAAATGCACAATATAAAATTGAAAAACAAATAAAATAAAAAACAAACATCCTTAAAAATATGTGCTCGTAGGCTCGCCCGTGGGCCCAAAGCTATAGCCCGGCTCACAAGATCAAGCGTTGCTATTTGGGTATGAGCTGACCCGAGCTGGGACAGCAGACCTAAAGCCTAGATCGGGGCTTGGGCCATGTTTCAATGGGGCAGGCAGGGAGGACTCGGCCCGTTGCCGCCTAAGCAGGAGAAGCAACACTTAAACGAGACAATTCACGATTGCATCTCTAGGGGCAATTAAATAATTTTCACTACAATTTTTTTTTTGGGAAAATGACTATAAAAGTCTCCCAAAAGTTAGAAATACTTAAATCAGTCAACTTTTAAAATTATACCTAAAAAAGTCTCATTTTACATTTTTGGAAACACAAAAGACTAATCTACCTATATGTAATTAGATGCTTAATACATTCTATATCTCTTAACTTTATTAAAATATTTCACCCTCTTAATTTTATTACACTGCACACATTTTCATATAGATCAATTTTTTTTTATTATAAATTCTTTGTGATTGGGTAAATTTTGTGAAATGTGCATCAATATAATTTGAGTTATGATGAACTTCATTAAATGTTGATGCTTTAAAAAAAATATATATGTACAATTGATATCATAAAAATATGTAAATAGTCAAAAAAAAAAAAATGTGAATAAATATTTAGAATACTAAAATATCATTTGCTCTATTATGACACAACACAGATTTAAATTACATATTATGATTATACACAATGAAAAATGATAAACAATATCATATAAGATATATATAAGAAACAAACATTATAATATATAATAACAAAACCTGATTGACTTTTATAGAGATATTGTTGTTTTGTGTGAAAAATAGGTTTTTAGTGTGTAATAAAGAGAGATATTATAGATTTAATTATATAAGGGTAGATTAGTCTTTTATGTTTTCAAAACTGTGAAATTAGACTTTTTTAGGTATAATTTTAAAAAATGGTTGATTTGAGTATTTCAAACTCTCAAGAGATTTTTTTGGTCATTTTTTCTTTTTCTTCTTTTTAGGATGAAATTGCATGGCAGAAGAAAAAATTTGAAAAAAGAAAGAAAAAGATAATTAATAATGGGACAGTGGAATGGAAAAAATATAACGAGCTCTCAAATCTTAACATGTGACATGAACATATGACAATTTTTTTTTTGTTGGTAAAAAAGAATCTTGTCATTGTCTTTCTATAAAATACAAATAATTATTGTTATATATTACATCTTGTTATATAAGAACACGAAAATAGAAATAATTACAACAAAAAAGAGAAGTCATCCGAACTAACATACTGGATAAAGAGAGGTGGGATTGTTTTGGCCTTATCATACGGTCTTTTTACAAGTAGGAGCCCAAAATTAGCGGTGCAGGGATTGTTTGAACCAATCAACAGCCCATCACATGATCCCCACGACCTGGGGCGGATTGGGAGAGGGAGGGTTGGATCGGTCGATGGTTTAGGTGGTGGATCGGGTAAGGCAGGGGCGGTTCGGTACGATGGTCTCAACGGCGGATTGGGCGAGGGAGGGTTGGATCGGGGCGATGGTATGCACGCGACAGATCAGGCGAGGTTGGGGCAGCAGATTGGGCGAGCCGGATCAGGGGGAGGCAGTAGTGGATCGGGCGAGGCAGGGGCAAGGTAGCGGTCGGGGTTAAAAGCGAGAAGGGGCAATATTTAGGGTTAAAAATAGGTCTATCAATGGGTCGGGTCGGGGTGGACCCGGACTCGACCTGTTTGACTGTCGGGTCCTTGAGGTCGGGTCCATATCGGGTCTCGGGTCGGGTCGGGTCAGGTCAGGTCAACCCATTAATAAGCTCAGGGCAGATGAAGAGAAGTTGAAGAACTTCTTAAGGGCATACAATGACTTCGTTTTTTTCTTTTTAATAGAGTATATTATATTATAAATAGTTCTTCACTATTTTGATTTTTAAATATTTTATGAGGGAACATTTGGAATACAGTTTGAATTATTATACTTTTACGTGAAGTCAAAAGGTTGTAAAAATATTGGAAATGTTTAAAATTTTAAATGATTATTCAATATTTAGTTATAAATGTTTGATTGAATTGTTGAATCATAAATTAAAAAAATCACATAATATATAAATTGAGTCAATTGGGTCCAAATGGTCCATAGAATCGGGTCGGGGTGGACCTAGACCCGAACTGTTTCGATTGTCAGGTCCATCGGGTATTTACGCATTTTATCGGATCGGATCCGAGTCGACTCGTGACCCGTTGACAGACCTTGTTAAAAACAATCGGGTTAAAAAAAAGTCATGTTAATTTTTAAAAAAAACTTAGACTATTAGCAACCGTATTGGTGGTATCAGCAACGGCGCCACCCGTTGGTATTGGTAGATATGAAATGACATTGAGTTATGGGAGAGCTACAATGACTGTCAACTCCTGGTCGTCAGTAATAGTTCTTTTTGCAACATATCCTGTCGTCGTTAATACACAACCGCGTATGAAGTGGTGATTCTGAGAGGCTTTTAGCGACGGCCGGTGTCAGGCCAGTGGTGATTCTGAGAGGCTTTTAGCGCGTACCAATTCTATCTTCATCAAGACCATCTTCACTACGTTCATCATCCAATCTATCATTTTCTAGCACAAAAACATTCTCATGTTCATCATCACCATTATCTCTATTCTCGATTTCATCGTTGCCACTTATGTTATAGGCAATATCCATAAACATTGCACCTCTGGAAAAATAATAACAAACTAAAAGAAGTTGGTATATTCACTGGCCATCCATGTTAGTATGCAATGCATATTCACTGGTTGACACTCGGTCCTAACTATTGAATTTTTTTTTTGGGGGGGGGGGGGGGGGGGTTATTTTGGTGCTTTCTAGGTTTAATATTCTTGCCTTCTTTATGAAAAGAGGAGGTACTAACCAACTAATCAAAATTTGACTCGTGATTGTTGTATGAGTTATTACCTATAAACCTATTACTCTATTAGTATAGAGAAGACCATAATGAACCTAAGTTATCGTACAGTCAAACCAAATTCTAAAGTAAGCACCATGATGAGTAAAACACATTAATTCACTAAATTAATTCACTACAGTTTCTCTACATACGGAGATTTTTTAGAATAATGTTAGGGAAATTCTATCGGGCAATCCCATGTGTAATCTGCGCTTTTTTCGTTTTTTTTTTAAATTAAAGACGTGCTCTAACGAGATATATGCTATGTTGAGGTACATATCGAGATATATGGACTTTATATAGCGATGTATGAATCACATTGAAAGACTATTGAGATATATAGTTTTTCGTTGTAGATAACACGCAACAACATGTATGCTATGTTATCAAGATTAAGTGATTCTCATCTATTAAATTATTAACATCAAAATATAATAAAACAAATCCCCCCTGCTTTGATATTTTAACCAAAAAATAATGAGACTCAAAGTGGAGTGCACTTGCTGTGTTAGAGGCGGAGTCATGATTTAGGACAAGAGGGGGCCAGGGCAAGGAGACTTGTAGTAAAAAGTGATAAGTATTTATAAAAATATAAGTATATAAAAACATGATAATTTTAAAAATAAAATAAAAAATATAGGATAATGACAATCTTTGAGTTACAAATTATAATGTTTCAATTCCTCAAAACCACATATAAATTTTTTTTTATAGAAAACAAAGTTTTCTAAAAAAAATTAAAAATTAAAAAAAAAAACATAAATCCATAACTCGAAATCTCAAAATTTCAATGAATATTGATAAGTGGTCCATCTTTTGTCCCCTTTGCGTGAAATTGGTCAACATTTTAGATAGAATAATGTATTAAATCTAACACTGAATCTAGTCATATTCCAGCATCTACCTGTCTTTGTTTCTCTGACTTAATATTAATCAAATGATACAAATCACAATCACAAACTGAACCAGATTTATATAAAAAACGATATTCTACAAAGGTAAAATTCAACATTTACATGAAAAAAAAAAAAAACAGTCTAACCTTTTTCACATTTTCATGAAAAAAAAAAGGTTTCCTGTAAAAAAAAAAAAAAAAAAAATTCAAAGGAAAACTACTACTACCATTGCTACAAGTTGACGGCTTAACTACTACTACCTTTGCTGCAAGTTGACGGCTTAGTGGGTCCATCTGGTTAACTCCATCCAGAACCATAACCAATAATTGCAGACCTCCTCTGACTAGTCCTGCCCGCCATCAGAGACTCGGATCCGATGGCCCCCAATTAATCTCCGGTTCCCCTCAGATCTCCTCCGACAGTTCCCCTCCCCGATCTCCTCCTCCATCTGCAACTGCATCTGCATCTGCGTCGCCTCCTCTCTCGTCCTCTTCATCCCTATCGGAACCCCAAACAACCTCGTCGGACTCGCCGTCTCCATCTCCTCTGCCTCCGTCTTCACTTCCATCATCACCTCATCCTCACTCCTCGACCCGCCGCCGTCCCCCGTCGCATAAGCCAGCTCCGACTCACCTGAAAACCGCGTCGCCTCAGCGACCACCGTCTCTGTCTGAGGCATCAGGTCAAGCAGCCCTCCGCCGCCGCCTCCGCCGCAGCTGTTCCCCTGCCGCCCTGACGCGTATTTGCTCATTAGATCCATTATATTGTTACAGAGACTCTTCATCTGCGACAGCTCGTGCGTCAGATGCACTTTATCCTTCTTTAGCCTATCGTTCTCATCAATCAGCTCTGCATTCGACGCCGACCCGGGGCTACCCAAGAAATTGGTCCCCGCAGCCACGGGTCGAGTCGGAGAGGGGGAATTCGATGAAAGGACTTGTTCGTTCCCGGAATTGGAAGGCGACCCCTGTTGCGCGACCGCAACCGTAACCGCCGGCGGTAAAGGAGCGACCGATTGAGTCGGAGCCGCCTGAACGGGGTTGATTTTGCGGCGGTGGATGTCGCAGAGGAGCTTCTTTTCGCCCCTCTTAAAGCAATCATTGGAGAACTCCCATCTATCCGGCACGATCTTCCGGAATCCCTGTAAAAGCAACCCAAAAGAACATCAAGAAACAGAAGGTATTTTTTTGTCGGTGATTCGATCGATCGTATGCATACGTAAGTGTTAAGTTGTCTGACGAAGCTGGAGAAGTTGTTGTGCTTGAAATACTTGGGGAGGAGGTCGCGAGCGAAATCCGCCGGCTTCCACACGATGAATGTGGATCCGTCCTCGTTCCACGATATCACGTCATTGATCGCCGGATCTTCGACCAACTGGTACGTCTTCGTCAAGAACGGCGTCGGCAGCGTTCGCTGTTGCCCTTCCCCGGACGACGCCGCCGCTCCCGGATCGGGGTCTTGTGGTGGTGGTGCCATCGGTTCGTTTGCAGTAAATCAATTTCAAGATAAGTTTTTTTTTTTTTTTTAATTTCCTATCTGAGAATAGAGTAGAGAAGAAAGGGGAGGAGGAGAAGAAGAGCGAATGTTTGATTTCTAGAAAGTTCCTATGGAGGGGTTTAAATAGGGAGGAATATGTGGGAACCCACGCCAGCCGCACATTCATTCCCCCCGGAAACGAAAGGAAAAAACAGTCGGAAGGCGCGAGAAGCTACCCCGGATTTATTTTTATTAGTATGATTATTTTAATTTTGTTTTGTAGTCCTTTTCGAGAAGGATGGGTGAGGATTTTTTGGGTGGAACTCGCGAGACGCTAGCCATAAATCATTTTCGTTTTATTTATTTTTTTCTGGCGAAGGTTCGATAAAATTTGGGTGCCACATTCGAAGATATAAAGATCACGCGTGTACAGAGACACGTGTTATGTTTTCAGATTGGAAGCCCAGGCGGATGGATGTCCGGATAAATGGAAGGAAATATTTGAATGGGTGTTCTATTTGGGTGTCGCTATTTTGCACCCCTGGGTGCATGTTCTATCTTCCTTTTGACAGTAGAAACTACAGTGATTAAGAAATTACGGCTTTCTAAATATGAACTAGTCAGATTATGAACCTAGCATCTATTTTGATAAATTTGAAAGGTGCAAATTAAATACCCCCAAATTAAAAAGAATCGTATCTATATATTATAGAAAACTTATTGACATTAATAAATTTAAATTTATTTAAGTCTATGTGAGTGAAAATAAAATTAATTTTTTTTAAAACCCCTCTGAATCCCCAAACATAACACATAAAACTCGAAAATGCTATTAGGGGTGCAACTTTGGAAGATTGGGTTGGATTGGAGCTCAATTCAAATATAACCTGAAGTTAAATCGAATCCAACTCAATTCAACCCTAAAGTTTGAAAAGTTTAACTCAAACACAACCTGTCAGGTTTTGTTCGAATTCAGGTTGGATTTTGAAAAATGTATTATTTCAAACAATTAAAACTTTACAAGAATCAATTATTCGCATAACAAAAATAAAAAGATAAAAATAAATAATATTTTTTATTTAGAAAATAAATATATGAAAACTATAAAAGAGAAATTCTAGATAAAAATAAGTTGTACAATTTAAAATTTATTATATATATTTAAAAATTATAATTTTACTTAAAATATTTTGCTTGGACATAGATAAATCCAACCCAATTTAAGTGCGGATTGCTTGAGTTCAAACTCAAATTGAACTTGAACGCTATAACCCCAAACTTAAAACAGTCTAATTTTAAATTGGGTCTGGTTCAATACGTAAGAACATCTTCAATGGACATGTTAATTCATTAGTTAGTGTCATATTTTTTATAAAAGATGTAAAAATGGTGCTCCAATGAAAGTGTTAAAGGTATGTTAAATGTGGGTCTCACCTGTCATATGTTAGTTTGCATGTCAATTTTAGCTAGTGCTTTAGCCAACCAAATGTGGGTCCCACCATTCAAAATATTCAAAAAAATATTATTTTAGGTGGGTGGAGAGTTTTGAGTGGGTGGAGAGATGGACCCACTATTATTTTAAGTAGTTATTTAGCTAGTCCATTGGAGCAACAACCACCAACTAAATGAGAATGTAGTAAATGATGGTGTAGTTGATGGATAAAGTGCTGACATGTCACTTTAACATCTTAGTTAGTTAACATATACATTGGAGATGCTCTAAGGTGCATCCTACACATTGGACTCAACGTATCACACACAAGCCAATGAAAACTTGACACGTGTCAGTAAAGGTTCGTCACCTTCTACCAACTAAGAAGTTACGATCACACTCAACACAATGTCATCAAAGTCTACCGGACTTTCTAATCGTCTGACTTTTAGTAATCACACTAGACGGGTTCCCCTCAAATCTTCCATAGATCTAATTTAACAAGGGGACAATGTATATTGAGAAAATTAAATCCAGGATGACCATAACGATGAAGATTATATTAAAAAGAAAAAAAAAAAGTAGATAACTCATATGAAAAGAAAATTCTAAAGTCACGGAAGAAACAACACAACAACACAGGAGAATAAAAATAATTTTAAATAAAATTTAAAATAATTCATGTACATTGCACATGTACATCAACCAATATAAATGAAACAAAATATACAATAATATTAAAAATAAAAATCCATAAAATCTAATCCAAAAAAATCCAATCAATATGTAAATGGTAATGCGAAATACAACTAAAATGACTTATAACTAGAAGAAAACTGTAGTGTCAAAAAATGAGGTCTACCAACCATGCTTCAATAGCCCATGACCCCCGAATCACTCACCACAGGCGGATCCAGCCCTTTCATGCCCCACGACCGAGCATCATTCAAAATCAATAAATCTAGAACTTAATTTTAAACCAGTGATTATTAATTATTGATTCTTCAAATCTGCACAAATATATAAAATCTAAAGCAATCATATAATTGATCCTCTCAAATCGTCACGGGATAATGATTGCAGATCTGCAAATCCCAACAATAGCACATATTTGAGATGAATCTGGGAGGATCCACATAAAATTCCAGAGCTTAGCTTGACTGAAAACATTATAAATAATTCTTTATTTACAAGTGTCGGAGGGTTTTTAATAAATCACCCTTAACCTTGTGTTCGACAACGTCTGAGGAGGAAGAGCGCTGGCAATATTAAGAAAATCGTTGGAGGAGTGGAGCGGACGGATTCTGATGACCCGATCCCAATTTGTCACTTTTTGCCCTTCCAAAGGCTAACAATGACAATCAAATTCAAGAAAGTTGAAACACTTGAATCTTCAAAACAGGCTAAAATAGTGAAAAGAAGAATGGTGGTTTTCAATCGGTGGTTATCAATCGGCCTGGAACGTTGCCGCATATTGAATCTCTGCATGTGAAGATAAAAAACGGTGGGCAGGCGCGAGAGCCACCCCGATTGGTTCCAGTTTTTTTTTTTTTTTTCGTTTTGTTTTATCTTGGTCTTTTTCGAGAAGGTTCGAAGTTTGCCGGTTGGAAAGCTCGAGAAGCAGCTACACATAATGCATTTTTGTTAATTTTAGGTTTGTTTTCTTTCGGTTTTTCGTGAAGATTTAATCAGGATTTTCAGGTAGGAAGTCCCGAGAAGCTACCTCTTTTATTTTCCTGTTTTTTTTAAGAGTAAACTTTCGTGTAACACGATACCCACCCAGAACAACAAAATACTCGGCAGAAAAGTATCTCGCATATATAGTGACACGTGTAATTTTCATAATTTTCAGATTGGATGCACAGGACGGATTTCTGGATAATTGGAAGGTATTTAAGGGTTTTTTAGTTTTGGTTCCATATAAACGTACATATGTATCGATCCATCACTTTTTCATATTTTAGTTTTACTTTTCATATTTAAAGGATTTAAAAATTTAAATATTTAAATCAAATAATTTAGAGATAGGTCTTTACCAGTAACTAAAAATGAATACATCCTTCAAATCTAAGGATTAAAATAAAAATACGAATAAGTGAAAGATTAATCACTAAATCCTATAGTTTATGAAAACTTAAAAATAAAAACCTAATATTTAAATGTTTTTGTCAGATAGAACCTAAGATCTATTTTGATATTTTTTTTATTTGCACCCTCCAATTTAAACATTTTACATAATTTTTTTGCACGCTCTTCGAGTCTCAAAATATTTAAATCTTATTTTTTGCCACCTACAAAATAAGAAGAGGAGAAAACATTATTAAAGAATAATTATTGTTACAACATTGAGTTGTTATTATTTTTTAGTTTTCTTATTTTTTTATTATAATATTTTATATTTTTCTTTTTGTATCTATAAATTAAGTATTTGACTTCTTTAATCCAAGAAGAAGAATTTATTTTCTTTATTTTAACAAAAATATATTCTGCATGTTGTTGTCGTTCGGGTTTTGAACCAGGGGCATATCCAGGACACACTTTTTTGGGTGGGATGGATTTATATTTTCATAAATCTCTTTTCTTTTTGTGAAATAGAATCTACCACTCAAAATCCATCTAAAATTATAATCTACATAAAAAAGATATTCTAAAAAAAAACACATGTTATATATAAAAAAACCAAAAACAATCACAAATACGAAAGCTGTTTAAAAAGTTTGATACTTTAATTAGTTTTCTTATTAGACATCAATTATACCACCTCAGAATTCAGAACTCAACCCCAACTAATAAACAATATTAAAATATCTAAATAGATCTAAATCCTCCAATGACCTATATGTGCAATCTAAGAACATATTTTCTAGCCGTATGGCTATATCCAATGAGCCATCAAAATAATAATTCATGAACAAGTATATGAGTTTTCTAAAACTTTATGTAGCAACTATATTTTGGGGATTTTCTAAAAAAACTGTGGGCTGACTGGACTAGTGTTATGGGTTTTTTTTTTAACAAAATATGTGGTGAGCTGTGTTAGGGGCCGGTTTGGTTCATGTTATTTTTTTGTGAAATTACCTTGCCAGGAACTCAGTTTACCAAAAATTATTTTACCCAAAATCCTGATTACGTCAGATTGTTTGGTTCACTAGTAGATTTCTTCAAAGAATCATTTTCAAGCGTTTGGGTGATGCATGAAAAATGATAAAAAAAATTTAAATGTCAAAATACCCTTACAATTATATATATAATTGCAAAATTTATTTTATTACCCATATCACAATAATAAAAAAAGAGTAAATTTTTTATAAATATTTTTAAAAATATTTAATGAATGCAAATAAATAAAAGAACAAAATTATGTAATTAAACATATTATAATAATAATTTTTCTAAATCAGTTGAATATTATGAACTCCCCTTAAAACTAAATAACCAATTTTTTTAGTTAAGGATTCGGAGGTATTGCTTTAATCCTAAACTCACATCACACATCACATATTATACCAGTTACAATTATATCTAAACTCATCTACAAAATGAACAATCTAAATTTAAAATAATAAAGTAATATCTAATAAACAGTTAAAATTTTTCACATCACATATATAAAAATTATAACATAAAATCAAAATGACTATATAAACCCAATATATAGGTGGCAAGAAAAAAAAGGAAAGAAGAGGAGACTATTATTTTAAAAGAGATATACATAGTAATTTCATTAATTTGTAAAAATATAATAGTAATCTAATTTATGATTCTTAATGAAATTTGAGATTACCACCACAAAATGTAAAAATATGATTCCACCCACATATATATATAGATTTTAATTTCAGTGAATCCCACAATTATCATTAAGATTATTATCAACAATACACTGGATTTTATACACTTTCCTGTTCATCTCACATGAAATCAAATTCCATTCCAGAATGACAAATACCAAACGGAGCCTAAAGCTAAGCTGTGCTGCTATCCAGGGTTTTTTTCTAACAAATTCTGGCACAGCCAACCCATGTGCCCGCCCCTGATTCGAACATAACATGCGGTTTACCAAATAATGAGGTATAAAATTTAGGCTGGATTTGTGTTAATATTGGTTTGCATAGGTTTAGATAGGTAGAAGTTTTTCCAAGTTTTCTCTAGAGTTTCGAGAGATTTAGTAGTTATAGACATCAGTAATAGATTTCAATTGTTTTTATATGTAGATTTGATTTCTTTAATTGTATTTTATTTAGATTTAATCTCCATGGAGTTTTGAAAGGTGGATGCAATACTATTCGGTAATAGATATTAAAATGTGAGGTTTTTTTTGTAATTAATTCAGTTTTATGAGGCATTAAGTTAGATGTCCAATACGTAAGGGCATGTAAAGAAGGGAATGTGCATGTAGATTAATTTGAGGGGTGACCAGTAACGGAGTCAGGATTATTATAAAGGGGTCTAATGTGATTTATATACATATTTTTAAAAATTATATCATTATGTTTTTTTATTTCAATAGCATAGATTAAAAATATGTATAAATAAAATACAGACATTCATATAAAACATATCACTGAATAATTATAAAAAATAATTATCATATTTTAAAACGATATATCATATTCATATTGATCATTTATAAAAAAAAAATGTCAAAACATAAATCTAACAAACAATACATATCTTTAAATTTGACTTCGACGATGTTTCATATTTTAAAAATATTGAATGCTTTGATTATTTTAGATATTTACATAAATATTTTAAACTTTAAATAAATTAGTAACAATGATAATAAGATAAAAGGAAAATATTGTATATCTTCAAAGTATTGATGGAAGAGATGAAAGGATTATAGATTGTAGATTCTCAATTGTGAGACATTTAATGGAACAAAAAATAAAAATTATTTAAAGATAAATATTGATATTAAGAACAGTTGAGATATAAAAAAGAAAAGAAAAAAGAGATTCAAAAATTTATTTTTTTCAAGATGGGTACCTAGGTGAAGACGCTGAGAAGTGAAATTCATGCTTCTGTAGCTGCTTGTGAGATATGGATAGAAGGAGGCTTGAGGGTAAATGAAAAAAAAGACTTAAAAATGATTTTTGTGTTATGTGCAGCGGGAAGGGTTAATTAAAACATAAGGTGAGTGCACACCATACACATGGATGATCCACATGGATAATAGATGGTTATTTTAATTAGTTGTGAGTGGTTGCTGTTTAGGAAATTCCATATGTAGGTGGGACTTATGATCTATAGACTCTAATTAAAATTAACTTACCATAAAAAATTAAAAAGACCTAGAAAAAAATTAAAAGAACATGTAAATAAATTTAAAAAATCCAGGAGGGCACATGCCTCCCTGTTCCTATGGTGGCTCCGCCACTGGGGGTGACAGGTGCAAATGGAACACCCTCCAAATAAAACGATCAAAGGATCATACCCATAGATTTATTGAAAATTTGTTGAGATTAATTAATTTAATCTAACAATTGTCTGAAAATGAAATAAAAAAATTTAAAATACCACTTTGAAACCCATAGATTTATTGTAAATGGTAATGTTCTGTATTTAGTTACAAGTCTTCTATTCAAACTAATTTTAGAAAATTAAAAATGATTAAAATTAATAAAATCTGTTAAAATAGTAAATTGTTGATTTGAAAGCCTATATAAAAATTTATTTTGAAAACCAAGTGGTCCGGTATAACCACTAATTCAAAAGATCTTTAAAATTTTGTGTAATTTTGAGATATTGGGACCCTTGATTTTCTCTCATTAATATTTTTGAAATTTATTTGATAAACTTTTTTAAGAGTGGTCCTATATGCATTCAAATATATCTTAAAAAGTATTAAAAAATGCAAACAATGTGTAAATAGTAATAGGAAATGCAACTAAAATGAGATACAACAAGAAGAAGGCTAACAACGACAATCAAATTCATCACATCTTATGCAAATTAAAACACTTGCAAATCCCCAAAACAGACTAAATTAGAGTAAGAAGAGTAGTGGGGTACCCGCCGCACATTCAATCCGCGTGGAACTTTGCCGCAATATTCAAGCCCTTGGTATGATGAACGCCAAAAAAACGGTGGGCAGACACGAGAGCACCACTGCCCCCCTGAATAGGCTTCAATTTTTTTATTCATCTCCATTTTATTCTATCTTGATCTTTTTCGAGAAGGTTCGAAGAGAGATTTTTTGGTTGGAAGGCTCGAGAAGCAACACATAATTCATTTTTGTTTCTTTTCGCTTTTTTTTTCTTTTTTTCGTGAAGATTCGATGAGATTTTCTGGTAGGAAGTCGCGAGAAGCTACTCGCAATTCTTTCTGCTTTTTTGGTTTTGTTTTTATCTGTCGTCTTGCGAAAGATCGAGTAAGAACACTGTACACTCACACTTTCCGTGTTTCTTTTTCTTTTGTTTATATGGGCTCCACTCTTTTAGGAGTGAACTCTGATTTTTTTTTTATAATTTAAAATATAGTTATATATATCAAGTCATTAGTTTTTTTTGTTGGAGCATGTTAAAAAATTTCTTTTTGTAATACTCTCTATTATTCTACCGTCCAGAAGAATCGAAGCAAAGATATCCTAAACCGGATCACTGTTTTTATCCCTTCAGAGAAATTTTAAGAGTTGATTTGACATTCATTTTTATTTTTATTTTGTTAAAATATCAAAAAAAAATTATATTTAAAATATTTCATTCTTTTGCAAGTAAAATTTTTCCTTCCTCATAATCATAATTTAATTCGATTATTGACAATGAAGAATTTTCATTTTAAGTTAGAATTATCAAACTGATCAAATTTATGAAAAGACTTTTATGAAAGAATAATAATAATTTTAAATAATGTTTAAAATAAGTTGATGAATATTAAAAAAATGCATATACATAAACTGATACGAGTAAAACAAAATGTATAATAGCATTGATGAAAATTAAAAAAAAACCATAAAAATAATTAAAAAATGAAAGCAATATGTAAATAGTAATACAAAATGCAACTTCAGTGAGATATAATATAACTAGACTAAGGCTAACAATGACATTTTATAAATGTTGTTAATGGTTAAAACACTTGCAAATCCCCAAAACAGGTCAAATAGAGTAAAGAAGAGTGGTGGTACCCACACCAGCCGCAAATTTAATCCGCCTGGAACGTTGCCGCAAAATTCAAGACATGGATATGATGAACGAAGAAAAACGGTGGGCAGGCACGAGACCCCACCGCCCACCCGAATAGGCTTTTAGTTTTTTTAGTTTTTCATTCATTTCCGTCTCGTTTTATCTTGGCCTTTTCGAGAAGGTTCGAAGAGAGGATTTTTTGGTTGGAAGGCTCGAGAAGTTACACATGATTCAATTTTGTTTCTTTTGGCTTTTTTTTTTTGTTTTTTTAAGGCTTTGGATGTGTTTAATTGCGTGATTACAAAATTGATTTTGTAAGAATTTATAATTACAAAACTGATTATGCAAGAAGCTCATTTTCTCAGCTTTTTGAAATCGCAGCTTTTTGACACTATTTATCCGCAATCGTTGGGTTTAAATCTGCGATTACAAAACTGTTTGGTTGCACGATTGCAATCGTAGTTTTCTGCAATCGCAATCACAGCACAATCGCGCAACCAAACGCACCTTTAGTATCGATCTCTCACTTTTTCATATTTTAGTTTAAGTCTCTATATTTAAATGGTATGTTTCTCATTAATCCATGTGAAAGACCTTATCCCTATATATTTTATGTTCTTTTTAGTCTCTAGAAGGATTAAAATGAATATATCCTTCTAAATTTGAAGAACTTGAACTGAAATATGAAGAAATGATGGAATCGATCACTAAATCATACAGTTTATGTGGACTTAAAAATAAAAAAAAACCTTTTTCTTTTCGTGAAGATTCGATGAGGATTTTTCTGGTAGGAAGTCGCGAGAAGCTACTTGCAATTCTTTTTATTATTTAGTTTTTTTTTTTTTTTTAAAAAAAATATAAAAAAATCTTCAAAACGTTAAAAACATCTAAACGAACCACTTTTTAAATTATATAAAAATGTTGGGTTGTATTCAATCATGTAGATAGGATTGTGTGTATGTTAGTATTGCAAATCTTAATGTCTTCTCTTATTATATTTCCATTTGATATTTTATATGTCTACTTGAGCATGTTTCTATTATATTATTTTGAGTATAACTCTATTAAAGAGACAATAAAGGTACACTCACTGAATGTGTTGTAGCTCACTCCACATTTTTCTAACATTTCATATTCACTTGAAGAGGTTGTCAATCTCGAGTAGGTACAGGCACGGTTCGGAAAAGCGGCCTGTGCGGCCGCACAGGCGGTTCGGTAAGGCTACCGAACCGCGTAGGCCATAAGCGGCCTATATGCGGGTTCTGCCCGCATAGGCGCTCAAAAACCACCTGTGCGCCCGCTTAAGCGGGCGCACATGTTCTGAAAAAAAAGCAACAAAGATCTCTTCTTCTGATTCTCCAGCCGACCCTAACAAAGGGATCTTCTTCTTCAATCGACAGCTCCTCCTCCGACAACCACCGCATCTACCTCCCCTTCTTCTTCGATCGAATCCTCCTCCTCCGATTACCCCAGGCCGCAGCGACCTCCCCTTCTTCTTCGGTCGTCTTCTCCTCCTCCTCCTTCAATCGATGTTCCTCCTTCGACCACCGCAGGCCGCAGCGATCATCTTCTTCTCCTCCTTCAACCCACCGTAGGTCACAGCGATCTCCCCATCTTCTTCTTCTTCGGAACCGCCGACCTCCATTTCTGTCTCACTCACTCTGTTTTTCATCGGCCACTCTTTGTTGTCTCTCTCTCTCTCTCACACAAATTAATGCTAAGTAAGAACTTTGAAGGGCACCATATCATATTTTAATGCACTGACACTTGTTTTTTTTTTTTTGTTTTTCTTTGTTTTACATATGTGATTATTTATTTATTATAATTGCGACACTTTGAGTGTGTATAAACAATTTATTTTGGGACAAAAATTTGAGTGTTTTTTAATGTATACATTGGTGATCTAAAATCTCTAAAGTGTATATTTTATACTGTAACAATTTGATTAAAATATAATATCTGAGTCTTTAACATTTTCTTTGTATATATGTCTTTAACATTTCTTTTGATATGCTTATTAATTATATGTTTTATTAATAAAAATATAGAACCGCATATATTCCCGCATACCGCATATACTCTATGCAGTACCTTAGCCGCACGTAAACTGCATCCCGCATATCAGAACACTGGGTACTGGAGATTGGAATTCATGGTTGGAGTTAGGAGATCATGTTTGTTCGTTAGTTGCTTCGTAGGTCTTTCAATAAGTCCTCTTTGTTCGCTTGCAGTGGATCCCTTAGACCCTTAAATTTCTTCATTATGTTAGATATAATCTTTTGTGCACTCATCTGTGTTTAGGATGAGTTATTTTTTGGATATCGGTTATATTATGTTGTCACTTAGTTGACTTAGATTATTTAGTTATCTTTTAAATAAATAAATTTAAACTTATAAATTAAAAGCTCTGTATTTTGAGGATTTATGTTCACACAACCGGACTCAACGCTTCAAAAGGGATACATGGATTCAGGGGCATTACAAAGTGGTATAAGAGGTATAAGTTTAACTCTCGGACTATATGTTATTGTTGTCTTAGCTGGTTTAGATAGTAAGTTTTCCTGTTAGGGTTAGGATAGAGACTGAAGGAATAGGAATGCATATCATATAGGTTGCATCATTACTAGTTTATTATTCTATTCATATACAATTTTAATGATGACAATCAATTGTAGTGGAGCCTTGCTAGAGCGTGAAGGTATGCTTCGAAATTAGAGGACTAAATTCCATTATGGGGGAGAAAATGTAATGACTGCAAGTTTTATGCCATAGTTATATTAAAGTCGGTGAAGTGTTTAGTTTTTTAAATTTTGATTCTCAGTATAGTTGGAATACTTATTCCGTTAGCTTTCCAATATAATGGAACTTTTGGATCACCAATCGGAATTAAAATAGTCATGTTATAGTCGTTTTGTGTGTTATGCGCAGCTGGCCTGGGAACCTTGTCCATTGGCGGCAAGTCTATTGTAGTCGTGAGTCCACCTAGGGGCAAATCTGATAATTTCTTGTCGTGTAAGCCTGGGAGTTACAAATAGTATCAGAGCTTTTCCATCACATGATGGCAGGTGTGATCTCACACGAGGACGTGTGACCCATTAGGGAGGGATAATTGTGACACCTATCTTGTAGGCTCAAGAGTCCTAAAAGGTCCATGGATTGGGTGATGGTGTTTTGTGCCACATCGTTTAATGAGATAAAATAATTTGTGTTTATATATGAGTATAACTTTTACACACGAACACGTTTTAAACCCGTGAGCCCATTTACAGGTAAAACAGACAGTTTCTTGTTGTGTAAGTTTGGAGCATTACAAAAGAGGAAATTTGTCACTGAGTTTATTAGATTTGGGACCTGGATAAGAGAGAGGAGACTGGAAGAATGGAAAAGTAGGATCCTCAGGTTAGGTGGTCGATTGGTTCTCTTGCAATAGATTCCATCCAGTCTTCCAATCTTTTTATCATCCTTGTTCCAGATGCTAAAGGTTTTGCTCAAAGGCTAGATGGAATTCGGCGGGAGGCTCTTGTGCAATGGGGCAGGGGAGGGCAGTTGGGGAAGGTGGCGGCACCAACCACACTTGGTGGAATGGGAGGTTGTCTGATAGCATGGGGGGTATTCTCAGTTTAGAATATCTTATCAAGGTGTATTGTGTAAATGGATTTGGAAATGGACCTCAGGTCTCCGTCTTATTTGGCATCGGGATGTGGAAGATGCGTTGGAAAGGGAATCTTTTATGACCGCACGAATTTGTACCGTGACTTGTCACTTTACAGATGCAGAATCTCTTGACCGATCCCAAAGGGACCTTAATATTAATCAATTTATACAATTCAATAACAACCGCAGACTGGACCAGCTTCAGATTAAAAACGTCATTCTGCAAAACATTTACATGGAAACAACTTTTTCACATTTTCATAAAGAAAAAAAGTTTTCCTGTCAGGAACAAAAAAAAAAAAAAAAAACGAAAGAAAACCAGTACTAGCTTTGCTGCAACCTGACGATTTCGTAGGTCCAGCTGGTTAACTCCATCCAGAACCATAACCAATAATCGCAGACCCTAATTAGTCCCGAGTCTGCTGACTGTCATCCGAGACTGAGATCCAACGGCCCCCAATTAATCTCCGGTCTCTCCTCAGATCTCCTTCGACAGTTCCCCTCCCCGATATCCTCCTCCATCTGCATTTGCGTCGCCTCCTCTCTCGTCCTCTTCACCCCTATCGGAACCCCAAACAACCTCGTCGAACTCGTTGTTTCCATCTCCTCCTCCTCGGTCTTCACTTCCATCATCACCTCATCCTCACTCCTCCACGACCCGCCGCCGTTCCCCGTCGCGTACGCCAGCTCCGACTCACTCGAAAACAGCGTCTCCGCAGCCTCCACCGTCTCTGCAGAGGCATCAGGTCGAGCAGCCCTCTTCCGCGGCAGCTTTTCTCATGCCGTCCTGACGCGTATTTGCTCATTAAATCCATTATATTGTTACAGAGACTCTTCATCTGCGCGAGCTCGTGCGTCAGATTCACTTTATCCTTCCTCAGCCTCTCGTTCTCATCGATCAGCTCCGCATTCGACACTGGCACAGGCGATCCCGACGCCACCGGTCGTGTTGGAGAGGAATTTGACGAGAGCACTTGTTCGTTCCCGGAATTGGGAGGCGATCCGTGTCGCGTGACTGCAACCGTAGCCGCCGCCGGTAAAGGAACGACCGATTGAACGGGGCTGATTTTGCGGCGGTGGATGTCGCAGAGGAGCTTCTTGTCGCCCCTCTTAAAGCAATCATTGGAGAATTCCCATCTATCCGGCACGATCTTCCGGAATCCCTATAAAAACAACCAAAAAGAACATCAAGAAACAGAAGGTATTTTCTTGTCGGTGAATCGATCGATCGTATGCATACGTAAGTGTTAAGTTGTCTGACGAAGCTGGAGAAGTTGTTGTGCTTGAAATACTTGGGGAGGAGGTCGCGAGCGAATTCCGCGGGCCTCCACACGATGAACGTGGATCCGTCCTCGTTCCACGATATCACATCATTGATCGCCGGATCCTCGACCAACTGGTACGTCTTCGTCAAGAACGGCGTCGGCAGCGACCGCGGTTGCCCATCCCCGGACGCCGCCACTGGATCGTGCTCTTGTGGTGGTGGTCCCATCAGTTCGTACGCAGTAAATCAATTTCAAGATAAGATTTCAATTCTTTTAATTTCCTTCTAGACCAGACTAGAGAAAAGGGGATAGAAGAGGGACGTTTGATTTCTAGAAAGTTCCTATGAAGGGATTTAAATAGGGCGGGGAATATGTGGAACCCACGCCAGCCGGAAACGAATGAAGAAACAGTGGAAGGCGCGAGAAGCTACCCCGGATTTAGTTTTATTATTTTAATTTTTTGTTTTGTTTTGTTTTCTTCGGCTTTTTTCGAGAAGGGTCGATGAGGATTTTCTGGGTGGAAGTTGCGAGAGGCTACCCGTAAATCATTTTCGTTTTTTAGTTTTGTTTTTCTTCAGTCCTTTCGCGAAGGTTCGATGAAAATTGGGTGCCACAGGTCAAAGATAAGGTTCAGTGTACTCTGATGCCTGAGAGGAATCTTGCAGATACAGAGACACCTGTTTGATTTTCAGATTGGATGCATGTACGGATTTCCTGATAATTGAGGGGAAATTTAAATTTTTTCAAAAGAAATTAAAACTAAACAATAGACCGATCGCTAATCCCACGACTAATACGACCTCCACCTCGCTATCATACATACTAATACTGCAGTCGATTTCAGACGCATCCCTTGAGACATTCCAATGATGTGTGCCGACGTGGGTCGTCCTCACGGGTCCACCACATTGACGGTTGTAAATGCACCCGACCGTTCGATATATATATATATATAATATATATATATTAAGAAAGTTATTCTACGAGATTTGATCCCTTCACATTTAATACAAAAATGAGAGGTGGTAATAGGAAAACTTTTTAAAAATTTTAAGAACTTCTTCCTCTAGACATTTACACCGCCGCATCTTCAAGTTAATACATTGACTCAATAATTTTGTACATATATCTGTCGCACGTTTCATGTACATCTTTGAAGAAGTAGCGTCTAGACTTCACCTTGAACAAGTTATACCACGAGCCCAGGAGTATCGAATACCTGGATTCGCCTATTACTTGAACCACCTAGGATGTCGCCTTTCTTGAACTCGGTTCAGAATACCTTCTCTGTGTTGTATTGATCCATCTCCTCAGTGCTCGTCGTCGCCTCCCGCTTCACGTCTCGCATCCAAACATGTGCTTCTGCATGTGTCCTTGCACCCTCCCACTTCTAAAAAACTACAATAGCCCACAATATTAAATATCATGATTCATGTTAAACTGTGATCGTTGACTGTTGAAAAACCGTGATAATTTTTTAAAATTAACATTTGCTCATGCAATTGTGAATTTTTTTTATTAAATCTACTCTATTATTATGATTTTAGTGTACGGTGATAAAATAATTATTATTTGATCACGATTTGTATAATCTACGATCATGATGATGTTCAAAGCATGATTAAAAGGTGTGATCAAAGTTATTTGTTATCACTGAAGAAGTATAACGATCATGTTTTACATAATTCTGTGATCCAATAAATTATTTTTTAAAATTTTAAAACAATAACAATATGACATTTGATCACGGTCTTTGGGAAGAAAATGAACAGACATGAAATATACATGTAAAAGATCTTAGATTCGTATTCATAATTTTTTTCAAATTAATAATCGATTAAAGTGTATATGAATTGTGATAAAAAGTTATCATACAGTTTAAAGCATACCGAGATAAAATGGGTTTTGAGTTAAACCTTAACTACCCCATCAAAACACATTAAAAAATCCTAAAACCACTGTCTCCACATAAAAAAAAACACCCTAACTACCCCACCTAGCCTTGGATCACGGTTGCGAAAAAATGTTTTATCATTTGATCACGGTGTACATAATTTGTGATCAAATACATTATTTTTTTAAATTTTAGAGCAATTATAATACGACATTTGATCACATTTATGTAAAGAAAATGAACGGACATGAGATATACATGTAATAGTTCTAGCTACCCTTAAAATTAAGTTATTATAGGTTATTAAACCTAAAGAAATATGTAAATCACTGTTAAATCAATTGTTTTCACCTCTTATATATCAATTGTTTATATATCAATTGTTAAATCAACTATCATTATGTGTTCATATTTTATAAATCATTACCCACACTTTATTCATATTTTACTCAAACGATAAATTTTATTACTACATTTTTCAACATAAATAACTAAAAAACAATCAAACACAAAACTATTTTATTTTATTTTATATCAAAATAGTTGTAATTTTAAAATAAATTAATTCAGTATCTAAATGCGGGGTTAGAAATCCCTAGAACAGAAGTGGTGGCACCCACACCAGCCGCAATTCAATCCTCTTGGAACGTTGCCACAATATTAAAGCGCTGGATATGATATAAAAACGGTGGGGCAGGCGCGAGAGTCCCCCACGGCTCCACCCCGACTCGAATATGCTTTAGTTTTTTATTATTCATTTCTTGTTCTATCTTGGTCTTTTTCGAGACGGTTCGAAGAGGGTTTTATCTGTTGGAAGGCTCGAGAAGCTACAATAATTCATTTTTGTTTCTTTTAGCTTTGTTTTTTCTTTTTTTTTCCGTGAAGATTCGATGAGGATTTTCTGGTAGGAAGTCGCGAGAAGCTACTCGGAATTCATTTTGTTTTTTTGTGTTCTCGAGAAAGATCAAGTAAGAACACTGTATACTCAAACTTTCCCTGTTTCTTTTCGTTTGTTTATTTGGGTTTGATTTTTTTATTTATTTGTTATACTTAGTTTTTTTTATAATTTAAAATATAGAACTATATAGACTATTATAATTTAGTAAAATAAAATGATGTAAATATTTTATTAAGTTTTTTTAATTTACATTTATTAAAAATATGTTAAACTTGAAATGAAACAATATACATTTTTTAATAAATCATATATCTAATTAGTTTTTTTAAAAAAATAAAAATATGTGTTGTTTCAGTTTTAGACGGTAAAATATAGATTAAATTCTAAAAAAAATTGTACACCCACAATTATATAAGTTTATAATTTGAGATGTCGCATTGATGGGAGGGGAGTTTCGGTTTGGTTTACTTGTGTGAACCATCTGTCTTTGACACTTGGTCATTGATCACGTGTGAGGTCTAGGATTTGGATCATTTTTTTAAAGATGGATCTCCACTGTTCCGGATAAGGAACCTGGGTTTTTTTATATCTATTTTCTCTCTCTCTCTATCTTTTTTTTTCCTATCACGTCTTCGCCCAGCAGTAGAGGTTAGCGTCAAAGATTCGTGCGATACACTTTATTCGGACAAAGTGGGGTATTTTTCAGATATACCCCTAGGTTTTGAAATTTTTATACAACCACCCCTATATGTGTTATAATAAGGTCCCTAACAAAAAAACGGCTCATTTTGTTTTACCTAGACATTTTACAAATACACCCCCAGATTCTATCAGTTTCACAACTACACCCTATCTATGTTATTAACAGGTCTCTAACTCAAATTTTAGGATTTATAGATAGGTCTCTAGTATTTATAACCAGGTCCCTGAAAAGCAGCTACTTTTATTTTTCTGGGCGTTTTGCAGATCCACTACTATTTTTACAATTAGACCATATCTAGGTTGCAAATAGGTCCCTGATTCATTTTTTAAAATTTATAAGTAAATCCTTGATCTCAAAACATGATTTCCTGGACTTCAAATTTCATGAATCTTCATCTAATGGTTTTACAAACCAATAAGACCATTAAGATACCAACAAAATTATAAAATATAAATATTTTAATCACATTTAATAAATACAAAATTTACAAATTCAATCGAACTCATTTGAGCTCATAAAATTATTGATCGATGTATTGCTTTTGAATTTAAAATTTGTTATGTATCTTTTTCTTTAATTGATTTTAGATCTATTTGTATCAAATTCATAAACTCTGAATTACAAAATTACATAATAAATATTTTAGTATCATCATTTGAGCGCATAAAATTATTTATTACAAGTTCCTACTACAGTATCAATTTTTATTTTCATATTTATGTTGATGATCTTAAAACTAATTATTTCGTAAATTTTCATAAATTCTTTTAATTTCACACAACAAGTATATTCACCTGTTATTGAGTATCTCTCTCTCTGAAATTTGACTTCGGATAAAAAGATTTAAATTAATCTCTATATCTATATTCTATATAAAGAGGCACAGTATGCATGAGTCATCCAATCAGAGTATTTTTAAAATTTTACTAGATGAATAAATACGTATCGGATAAATGGATACACATGCGTGGATGCATTTGTTGGGTGTTTTATAAAGCACTATCGATCATAAAGACAAGAATTTGGTGAATTGTGTTTGCTCTAAGATGTTTACAGATCAACTGTTGTAGCATTTTAATATAAATGTATTACAAAAAAATCCCTGATATTTATAATCACACACCTCATAAAAATATACTACTAATGTCTTTTTTGGGTTGTTTGCATATCCATCCCAATAAAACAGGTCCCTATACCATATTAACAGGTTTTTTATTCAAATTTTCATATTTATAACAAGATTACTCATCTAAAAACATCACATTACAAACTTAAATTTCATAAAATTTCAACTAATAATTTTAGGCCACTGAAATACTTATAAAAAAATTATTTTTATTTCTTAAATAAAATGATACAGTAAATCTAATTTATAAACATTCGGATAATAAACTATAATATATTTTATAAAAGTGATAGGTTTATAAAATAATATAAAGATAACAATACTTTTTAAATTTTAATTTCTGTCATATGTATTCTTAATGTCATACACTTACATTAACAAAGTTTGTATCTCTCACTAGGTATTTTATTAAAATAATTTTTATAAAACTCAGTACTATGCACAAAGCGTGTACACCAAACTAGTTTTTTTAATGTTTCTATTTGGCTATTCCGGATGTTGAAAAATTTCAACTTACTTTTTATTTATTTGTATGAGAAAACTCCGTATAGCACCCCATAAAATTTTCCAACTTTTTGCATTTTTTTAAGAGAAGTTTTTCGGTTGGAAGGCACCAGAAGCTACACATCATTCTTGTTTTTTTTGGTTTTACTTTTGTTGTTTCATGAAGATTCGATGAGGATTTTCTGGCAGGAAGTTGCGAGAAGTTACCTTCATTATTTTTTGTCTTCTTGCGAAACATCGAATACAGGAGACTCTTATTTATTATTATTATTTTTTTAAAAAAAACCCCAAGTGTCTCAGTATATATTTGAATTTATATAATAGTAATTTTCAAAAATACATTAACGAAAAATAACTACACACGAGCTGGGGGGGGGGGGGGGTGTGTGTGAGCCACTGTTGAAGTGGTCTTCAGCTAAAGATGCATTTGGTTGTGCGATTGTAAAATTAATTCTATAGAAATCAGCGATTGTAAAACTGATTCTGCAGAAAACTTATTTTATCAGTTTTTTGAAATCACAACTTTTGGACACTACTTGACTTCGATCACTGTATTTACAACTGCGATTGCAAAACTGTTTAATTGCACGATTATAAATGCAGCTTCCTGCAATTGCAAATGCTACGGAATTGCGCAACCAAACGCATCCTAAAAGTTTTTCGAGTGTTAAAAATTCCAAATTTTTGCGTTTTATTTATTTATTTAGTGTTTGTTATTTGAAAAGGATGGAATATGCTCTCAAAATAATCTTTGTATAATTTTTTCATATATCCACTTTATATTACTAATGTCTAAAAATATCAATTTTTAGAGTCTATGAAAGGATGGTATCAATAAACAAATGCTCACTTTAAATAAAAATATTGGCACTATTATGATTGATAATGTATGATACGACTATCATCCTTAACAATAATTATTATTATAGAAAATCTAAATTATATATGAAATATTACTGATTTTGAATAAGAAAAGTAATTGGGTCAGAGACAAACAAAATTAAAAATCTATATCTATATATACTTGACATGATTGATTCACATATAAGTTGTACATGAATTACTTTAATTAATCAAAGTCAAAATTATTCAATGTTAAAAATAAAAATAATATTATAAATCAAATTTAACAATGTTTTTTTTTGTGGTCTTGGGATGATGGGCTAGTCTGCGTGGGCTAGACAATGTGGGTGTTATGGGGGCTGTAGGCTGCGTGGGCTAGATAATATGTATGAAATTTCTCTCTTCTGCGCTCACTCCCCCCTCCCCCCAGCCCAGTGCGCCGTTTGGGCAACCCTTTTATGCTCTATGCTCTATGATTTTTGTACTTTGTTATCGCCTAGTTTGGACGATACTGCAATATTTTAATAAAATTTGTGAACTTTCGTCTAAAAAAAAAATTCTAATTTTTTTTAGAAGTTTTTTTTTATATTTAAGAGGTTCACCTCTCTTACAATTAGTGGCGGAACCAAAAATTATACTTAGACGGGGCAAAACTTAGATAACCTAAAATTTTTAATTAAGCAACAATAATCAAATTATACATTTTTTCAAAGTATTGTTCTTAAATTGACATACAAGAAGTTTAAAACTATGCTTTTAAATTCAAACAAAAAAAATTGATATTAATTATCTCTTTTAAATCTATTAAAAAAAAAAAAGAAAACAATATATATGTTTTCATTTTCATTTGCAGTTCAATAATATAGAAAAAAAAGAAAGTTAACTAAATAGATAGGTAATGCTATTTTATACCCAAATATTTATCAACCAACCAATCAAGAATTATAAAAACTAAAAATGAAAGGGCGCTATTACATGCACACGGTCTTTTATATAGTCTCATATACCTCGTTAGCTATTTAGTGAAATATATATATCTTTTTAGACGAGGTATACATCTTGTTAAATTTTTTCTTAAACTATAAAAAATGAGTTCATTCAATTCGAAGTGGAGCAATATACACTTTTCATCAAAATATATACCTTATTGGACGATGTTTACTATTTTTAAAAAAGGTGTAACAATTTTCAATATGTAATAATGATGTACTACAGTTTTATATACAAATATAAATAATTCAATTCATAGTTGAACTACCTAATATATTTACACATATCATAACTAATTAAAATTTATTAATATTTTACAAAATTACTACACATGCATGATAATTAATTTACAAAACATACACACATGTGATGTAATGTTTTTTCAGAAAACCGAGTGAGAGCAGCTGCTCCCACATGACTCTGCTGGTGCTTACCTGCTCCCACTCGGCCCCACATGACTCTGCTGGATCTTACAATAAAATAACGAGAATAACGTCCAAACAATAGAAATTATTCTTCACAAAAATAATCACGATGTATCATGTTCCATAAAACTAATAAAGTAGAAATTATATTCAGGGAGTCTCCAAATTCATCCAAAACCAAACGCACCTAAATCCATCATTCAATTAATATTGTAAAAAAAGAAATGCCAATAGACTCACAGACCACGAAAGTTTCACAATGCAATCGCTAACCAAACCTCTCCATTAGTCTGATTGTGAAATTCATTCTCTTAAAACGAAGTTGAATAATTAAACAGTTAGGGTGCGTTTGGTTGCGCGATTGCGCTGCGATTGCGATTACAGGAAGTTGCGTTTGCAATCGCGCAACCAAACAGTTTTGTAATCGCAGTTTTAAACCCAGCGATTGCAGGCAAATAGTGCCTAAAAGCTGCGATTTCAAAAAGCTGAGAAAGTGAGCACTACAAGAAAAATGGGTTGTGGTGGCGTTTTATATAGCTGCGGTTTTGAGAAACCGCCACTATAGATAACATATTGCTACGGTTGCATTTGAACCGCAACATCATTTAGAGAAATTTTTTCCCTTGAATTAAGGGGATTGTTATGCAACATACTGTGGCGGTTTTAAGAATTGGGCGCACAAAAAATTTTGGTGTATAAGGCATTAATTGTTGCACCCATAATGTTTTATTCATTCTTACCAAAAAAAACTCTTCAAATCCCACAATTCCCTCCACTCCAAAATTCTTTCCCTCCATTGTGAAAAAATACCATCCGTAACTTCATCCCCTTTTTTGTAATCACAAGGTTCCATTGGTTGGGTTCCTTCATCTTCTCCCTAAAGCTTATCCATGGAGACCAAATAAACTTTTTTTTTTCTCCAATCAACTCGGTAGCCCTATTGTAAGTACTTTCAATCTCATTGGTTTCCATTGGTTTTATGTTTTTTACTAATTGTTATAATGTGATGAGACAATACATAAAATTAATCCTCATATTTTAATTTCATATAAATTAAAAGTATTATATATTAACTTTAAAAAATATTATTTTTTATGGAATTTTTATAATTCCAAAAATATAATAATAAATATTTTTTACTTGGTGGTTGTAAAATGCATTTACATGATTGAGAAATTTTTAAATTTCATTATTAGCTTATCCATAATCTTTTTAATTTAAATCATAAAAATCAGTTGTGATTATAATTTTTTTTTCATATTTAAATCTTTTCAAATCTATATACCCTAAAAAATCTCAAAAGATTTAGATAATATTCAGATTTTAAATATTAGATCAGATTTTTATGTGTTTCATATAACAACTAATTTTTCATAATCCAATGTGGCAATTATCATATCGGATTTGAGAAAAGTTACACAAACTTAAGTTCAAAAAAAATATTTTTTTAATGGAATTTTATAATTCCGAAAATAAAATAATAAATTACATAATCTTTTTAATCTCTAATTTAATTATCAGATTTGAGAGAAGTCAATAAATCCAATGGACCCTTAATATGAAAATCACACGATTCTTTTATTCTTTACTAGATGGGGTTTTTCTTTCTTTTTAAACTTTGTATGTTGGGAAGAATTATTTTATGTGATGTGTTTCTTTAAACTTGTATGATGGACAGTTTTCTTGCCCACCAAGCAGCTGATTTTGGTTTCTCCATCTACCTCCATGAAGAGTGATCATCCTATGCATGTGACATTCATTTGATCCCACAAAACTAGTGAGAATAATCTATATTTTTCCTTTATGCAATGTTATTTATATTATATGGTTTACATATCATGAATATTTATAGATTATATATATGATTTTTATTGTGATTTTTATAGCCATTTCTAATATCATGATACCTAGATCTCCCTTCATGCTTTTGTTGTTCCTATTGGGTTTGATAATGTGCACACCATGGCAATAAATAAAGCATTGGTGTTGGGGAGGTGCAACCATATCTTTTATCAATTTTACTTGTTTTCATGAATTTTCATGTAGAATTCATATATTCAAAAAAGTATGAACAGTCCCCTATGAATTTAAAATGATATATTATCAAACTGCAATGTGTTTTCATTAAAAAAAAAACAGCAAGTACAAGTCCCCACAATAGGTTTGTGTTTATGTGTTGTATGTTTTTGTAGGATTCATAAGTTATTCTTTTGTTCTTCTCTACAACCACATAATACATTTATTCATTTACAAATCCCCACAATATGACCCCAACCTTAGATATGAAAATCTAGAGTTAAAATTATATATATGACAGAAATATACTTCAGCCTATTCATGAGTTGAGTAGATTAGATACACTTGCAAGGAATTCTTTTTTTTTAAGATGAGATGAGACTTAACCGTATTATAGTTTTATTAACCATCTATTAAATAGTATTAGTTGGAGCAATACTTATGACTGTCAAACAATTTCAAGAATCCAGAAAAGTAGAATTTCTTGGTGACTTGTCAATCCAATTTCAACATATGATAAACATCTAATGGAAGCTTGAAAATAAACAATACATCTATTTTCATGGAGTATGGACAATTAGTGGGCTTTAAAATTATAATTGCATGACAAGTATTTTAGTATATGTATTTTTTAACTTAGATTTTGCATAATATATATCACCATATAATATTGTTCTTATATTTAATTGTGAAAATAATCATATTTAGTTATATATATTTTTTTGTAGAACAAATGAATAAGGATTGGATGAAACTTGCTAGATGGAGAGAGGAATATTTCATAGGACTGAATAATTTTTTAGATTTTGCATTTGAAAAAGTTGGAACTCATGGGAAGATTAATTGTCCATGTAAAAAGTGTACCCATAGGGTGTGGTATGACAGGCAGACAGTTGTAGATCATCTATTGCTTCAAGGATTTGTAGAAGATTATACTTGTTGGATCTATCATGGTGAACCTTCTGTGTCTCAAGTTAATGAGCGTCAGAGTGTTGAGGAAAGCAATGAGTATGTTGAAACAGATGACATGTATGGGATGCTACATGATGCATTCAGAAGTATCCGAATCAGTCCTTGCACCTGAAGATGATGGAAGTGGACGTCGATCAGGTCCTACAGGTGTGGCTGAAAAGTTTTATCAATACTTGGCAGATGCGGAGCAAGAACTATATCCGGGATGTAAGAAATTTACAAAACTTTCATTCATTGTACGCTTATTTCACTTGAATCAGACATTTATGAATCAGACATTTATATGCCATGATTTAGAAAACTTGATTTTAAATACTTGATGGTAATAGGTTGAAATTACGTTGCAATGTTTGGTTATGTGGCATTGAATTTTGTTTGTCAAAGAGATGTACCATGTAGGTAATAGGTTGAAATTACGTTGCAATGTTTGGTTATGTGGCATTGAATTTTGTTTGTCAAGGAGATGTACCATGTAATGTGAGCTTATGACATATTAGATCAATTTATTTAGCATTTGGTCTGTAACTAATGCTTCTGAATTTTTTGAAAGAAAAAAATATATGTGCATCAAAAGACAAGCATGTTTAAATGGAAAAATAAGTAAATTTTCTTAATTAGATATGTTAGTTTTGCTGTATTAATTTGGCACTTATATTTTATAAATTGTGTAATTTATTAGTTGATCTGAAGCATTCCAATATATAGTTTGTTTGTATCATGCTAATACATCTTTATTTTTAAATGTTGTCATTTAATTATATATGTATCTCATTTTTTTCATGATGAATTTAGATGTGTAGTTTGAATTCTTATTTCAGGCTAAAATGGACAATTATATTACTGAATTGGAAGATGGGGAGGATGAGAGTCATCCAGATATACTTGCGGCAGTGATTGGACCTGAGCATAATGGGAGAGTTCGCGGTCTAGGTGGTGGGGTTACTCCAACACAATATTTTGGAAATGGTAGAGAACGAGGGAAAGGAAGATCATCTGAAGATGCACCAAATCATTTACACGAGAAGATACAGCACATGGAGGAACAACATACACAACAAATGCAACAAATGCAGCAAGAACATACACTGCAAATGCAACAAATTCAAGAAAAAATGCAGGAGACAATGGAGGAGAAGATGCGAGAAAAGATGCGAGAAATGCAAGAACAAATTACTCAACTTTCTCAGTTCCAGAGTTTATTTAAGTTTTTTAAACCCTAAATACAATCTTTAAATTTGGTCTTTTATTTCTTGTGTAACTTTGGATATTGTCTTACACTCTTATTATGTTATATGCATATAATGTTTATTTTTCTTTATTGATGTCTTTATTATGGATGTCTTTATTGAAATTATTATTTAGAATAAATATGGATAATTATTTGTCAAACGTCACAATAAATGACCCAGCAAAATAGAGACATTTTGCTAACCGCAGCTATATATAAAAATTAAAAAATATCTAACCAAGATATGGCTGCGTTTTCTACAACCGTCTCTATATAAGCCGCAACTATATATCAAAAAAAAAATATATCTGACCAAGATATGGCTGCGTTTTCTATAACCGTCTCCATATAACCGCAGCTATATATGAAATTTTAAAAAATATCTCATCATGTTATGGCTGCGGTTTTGGCAACCGTCTCCATATCAACCGCCGGGATATGTCACACCAACCGCAGCTATAACATAAAACGACCCTGGTTATCAGGGCGGGTTTTGAACCGCAGCGAAATGTTATGGTGGCGGTTTGCTGGCTATAGAGACGGTTTTAAACCGCCACCGTAGATTACTTTTCTTGTAGTGGAGCTTCCTGCAGAATCAAGTTTGCAATCGCAAATTCCTGCAGAATCAGTTTTACAATCGCGCAACCAAACGCACCCTTAGTCTGATCCACTCGGTCACGGTTCAGATCGATCGATCGAAATCAAAACGTAGTAATGTACGACTTCATCGATCAAATCAGTCGAGAAAGCTCCAAGAAAACGTAGTAATGTAAACGGCCATCCGATATCAAGACGCTCTACACCGGGTGATCTGTTTCCACGTGTATCAAAACACATCACGTCGTGTGATCCACCTCCACGTGTTACCAGGATCACACGCCGTAACAACCACCTTGAATGACACGAGAGAATGACAGCCATAATGAACGGATTAATAACAAAATCCATGAAGCAATCACAGAGAATTAGCTCCAAATCCGGGTAATCAATGCTGATACGAAACGAAATCATCAGGAATGATGATATAAGGTATGGAAATACACAAAAGGGGCATGATTTTTTTCGGCTATTAACTTGAGCATCTGGAGAACTTTTTGCAGACATCTCGCCTGACTATGGAAGGGGTTCACTATTGCTGATTGACGGTCCATCAACCAATCTTCAGCTCCCACGTATAAGTTGAGAACATTTGTCTGACATTTGGCGCAGTCTAAGGAAACCGGAAGTGGGTGATGGTTCAAACGCATAAAAGCAAGAATTCTCCAACAATAGCGGGTGCCGGTGAGACCGTGAGACCTCTACCATGCCCCAAAGCACGCATCTAGCATGCACGGTCTCACCGGCACCCGCTATTGTTGGAGAGTTTAAATTGATTCCTAATATTCGTCCTCAAGTTGATCAAATCATAAAGATTATGAAATTGTAGCATTTTTAATTTTTTACAGACTCTGTAGCAACTAGCAACTTGAATACCATATAAGCATGCACAAATGATATTGCTAGTAAAATGTTTAATTAGGCGTGAATGGTAAACTATAATATGTATTTACATACAGAATTAACATGCATATAGTATACAAAACTAGTTTTCTCCCACGCACGATATGCGTGTAAATTAAAATACTATTAATAAAATATATGACATGTTAGAAATATTTAAAAAAATTCAAATTACATAAAATACTTATAAAATAAATTTTAAATCATACAAATTTATATTTTGAATTTTTGAAGGAATAATGATTTTTGGGCCTCAACTTATAGACCCATTACAGACTCCATGAGGTAGTACAGTTGAAATTATCTTTTTATCCTTAAGTGTCCCATCTATGTTTAATTCAATAACTGATACTTAATTGTTGAAGACAATTATAATATCATATGATTTGATTGTTCATTCTTTTTTTTTTAAAAAAAAAACTAATTCAATTCAATTCAATCGCTTATACGGAATTGCAGATCGATTCACAATCATCGATTGATCATGTGTGTCATTAAACACAAAACAAAAATTTGATTCCACTTTTTGTGAGGAATTTCACTTTTTTTATTGAGAGAATTGTTTGTGGCAATCGTTTTAGGTTTGATCGATTCAATCTTTTGATTTTTTATTATACACATGATAATTCTGAGATGAATCTCATTTTTTAACTTATTTACATTCGTTCGAACAGAATTTTTATTTTGAATCTAGATACATGTAAGGTGTATTGTTTTTTGGGTTTTTTTATTTTTAAGTACCCGTAAACTATATGATTTAGTTATTAATCTCTTACTTTTTCATATTTCAGTTTGCCTTCTAAGCTTTATCAAGACATCATCTGACATATTTTTCCAATAATCCACGTGTAGAGCAAGCTACTTTGAAAGATGGATGGATAATTTCATCAAATTTTCTCAAACCTTCATGAGATGTTGCCTCGCACACAACATTCAATAACATTCGCAAATAAAATCTCCCTCCAAATGATGGATGTGCATATTACAATCTTCCGGCGCATGTCTACATTTTTTGCCTCTTCCATTTTTATTTTTTTTTATTGTCTCAAACCTATTTTCTAGGAAACTCGACATAAGTTAACTCCGTAGCATCTTCATGAACAATATTTGCTTTGAACCATCGTTCCAATTTTGTTTGATGAATATCTGTCCTGTGTACAACACATTGTAGATTATTATCATCATTATATTTATGCTCATTTGGACAATGGTAAAGCAAACGCTCAACGAACTGTATAAATCAAATTCGAATATTCTCCAAGGTGGACGTGTTTCAACATCATCATTATCATCATCATTATATTTATTTATTTTTATTGTCTCAAACCTATTCGAATATTCAAATTCGAATATTCCCCATGCAAGATGTTCATGAAAGTGAGATAATGTTAATAAAACATATGATATATCAATAAATATATTTTTTAAATTCAAATAAATTAAATTAAATATCTCATATACTACAAATTCAATAAAAGTTAATGATTGCATTATCGTATTGATAAATAATAAATTAAATGTCATTGGTAATAATTAGATAGGTGGAGAGGCCACGATGGCGACCCTCTCCCCGAATAGGTTATGTTAGAGGATCATATGGATGAAATCGATACATCTGATGTTGATGCGTCGACCGTCATGCGGATCAAAAGGTGGAGGACGTGAAGATCGGCACATGACGTGTCCCATTTTTTTTTTGAGATCATAGTGTTAGAGGAGTTGATCAAGCCGATTTTTAATTGAGTTGAATCACACCCTTTTTAATTGAATTGAATCAAAACTTTTTAAATGGAATTAAATCAAATACCTATACCTTTTTAATTCTCCTGCGGGGGTTACGCTAGGCGGAGATGAAGGTTCCCCTTGCATTGGCAGGGTCACTGGAGTCGTGCAATCGGAAGATATTTTCGAGGAGGCATGATCACAAGCATGCTCTCGTGCTTGCGACAACCCCTATCTGACGCGTCAAATAATGACGTACCGGGTTCGGGTCGTCAGAATCCATCCGCTTATGTCTCCTCTGACCGGTATCGTTGCCGGTGATCCTTCTCTTTTAATGGGCCAGACTCGAGGACGGGACGAGTTTAATTTGATTTGGACTGAACCTGATATGACCTTTCAGGCTATCTACGTACCCTTATGAAAGGATCAAGTCACACATAGTTCCTCTTTTGATGTAGGGATTTAATGGAAAATCTCCCACCCCTAGGGAGAACCCTATTTATAGTATTTTTATGGGTGCCCTAGAATCAATGATGGATCTCTCTCCCATCGGACGAATGGAGAGAGGTTCTTGATTTAGGTGATCAAATATATGTATATTTAGAGATTTGCCTAATCATTCATTGATTATCCCTGATAAAATATACATATTATATTTGAGATTTTATGGAATCAATTAATGAAGTTTTCAAATTTAACATATATTGTTGAGATTTGGAAATTAGTTATTGATAACTCAAAATCTAATATAAATGTTGTTGGGATTTGAGAGACAAACAAGGATAATTCCAAATTTAATATATAATATGAGGTCTCTGCATTAATGATCTCAAAATCATATTTTCGGTTGGGATTTGACTTCAAATCCAATTTGATATTTTTTGGTGGTCAGATATGAAGAGTAAAACAGGCCGGATGCACTCATAGCGGGCGATCCGAGTCGTGGACCCTCGTCAATCGGGTCATAGACCACCGGTACATGAAGCATAGCTGATGGGTCTAATTTTTTGGCCTTACAATACCCGAGGCTCTCCTCACACATCACCCTCCAGCGTTACCAGAAGCTCTCCTACCTCTCATCATTGCACACAGACACCCACATATAAATAAACACACTTCTTTGAAACATAAAAAGAAGCATGTAGAGTACATACAACACACACCCTCCTCTATTGCATCCCAGCAGTACCCACGTCCCCACTAGCCTCAAACACGCAACACTCAGAACGACCAATTTAGTCACGTGGCGCGCGCACTCACATTTTCACAGACACACGCCACACATATCATATATGTGTGGCCTCCAGAGAAGCACTCCGCTTGCGCGGAAATCACGGAGAAACGACTCCTCCCACATATATTTGTTATAGCTTAAATTTACAGATGGTAGATTATAACATATAAATTATAATTTATAATTTTTCTGATAAGTTGTAAACATATTTGTCATAATTGTTTAAAAGTAGTATATAAATAGTAGTGGAAGTTTGTTTAATAAATTATAAAACAATTTTTTAATGTGCAATTGTAAAAAATACTCCTATATTATAGAAGTAAAAAATTGATTTATGTTTGATAAAATAAATTGATTGGAAAATGATTGACAATCCCAAATTCATAAGCCTCATGTAAGCCCCATGACATAGCATGACTTGTATCTCTATTTATACCCATTAATTGACTTTTGTAACTTCTCAAATGAAATTAATGCAAACGATTAATAATGTATTCTATGAAACCGCGCTTGGGGGCATTCAATTGCGATTTTTTTTCCTTTTTTTACAATATTACATTAGGACGCTCATAATTGAATCAACAGCTTCATTTTTGTGGTAAATTTTCATAAATTTTTTTTTGAGATTGCAATTGAATTCGAGTTTTTGGACGACTTTTTTAAGCGTCTAATCTGATCGGAAAAAATCAGAACCGTTTGATTACCACTAAAGTATCTGTCGATTCAGGTGTAGTGTTTATTTTATTTTATATTTTTCAATTGTTTCATTTTTTTTCTTTTGTTTTTTAATGTTAATTCAAGTTGTTTTTTTTTATGTCAAATGTGGTTTTCAATACGACATATCACTTGTTTGAGATTTGAATGTCAGTTACATATGCATATCCATGTGACAGAGAATATAACTAACTATTATATGGATGCTTGAATTGTAACTAGCTTCATGGATTTATGAATGTAACTAACTTATTATATGGATTTTATTTTTTAATCCAAGTAACATTGACAAATTTTTTTTTCTTGAATTTGGTGTTTGATATTAAATATGACAGTTTCTGATCTAGGTTTTTTTATAATTTTTTCTTTGAATCCGGTGTTCGCTGTTAAATATGTTTTTAGAGGATTTTATAGTGTTTTGATGCCATATTGGCATATAGTTGTGTTATATTTTCAAACTAATATGAACCTTTATGCATTATATTTTGTAAGTCAGATACATTATTAAAATATAACTGATATTTATATGCCTTAAATAATAAAAGTCAATTAACTAAACTATTTGTGTAATATACTTTTAAACCTAAGTATTATTCACAAAATGTAACTGACTTTTTTATCTGATCTTATTATTTCATTAAAAGTCAGTTACATTCATAAAGAAGTGGATATGGAGGTTGAAAAAAGCAAAATTTGGAGGAAGATTGAAAAGGTAGTCGAACCACCTCTCATGTGATAAAGAGCGATGATAGAAATCTAGTAGTGGTGACGATGTTCGTCGAAGATGAGCAGGTCGGCCGAAATGATTTTTTTAAGTTGCTGATTTTTTTAAGAAAAACTGTTAAATTTTTTGATAAGTGTTTGACATATGAACGTGTGATTTAAATTTGAACTTTTTGTCCCTATTCTTAAGGTAAACAAGACAGCCAATAAAAATTTGACACCTCATGGGACATATGAGTGAGGCTTATATAATGGAGCCTATGTAGCAGAGTTCAAGTTGATTTTTATATATATAAGTAATTTTATAAATATTTTTAAAAAATAAAATTAACATAAATAATATTTTAAAATCACTACAATATTTTTTAAATATTACATTTTACAAATAGAATTATAAAAAAAATTGATAATATGAGGTAATGAACTCAAATCACTCACTTTATCTACCAATTTCTACAACAAAATAGTTATACTTTCGTATTACTAATTGTGAATCAAAGTGCTCTTGGTAGCGATCAGATCAGGAATTCCACTTTTACGAACTATACTCTCTGAGATATGCCTATGCACCTCTATCTGTTTAGGTCTTTTCTACTGAATCGGGGTTATCATCATACGGATGAACGGGCAATGTGTATACTGATTTCGCAGAGTCAAGTGAAAGTGTTTTCGGTATGAAATAATAAACAAAGAATACTGACAAGAAGACGATATTCTAGTTAGAGGAAAAGACAAGACGTAATGGTATAGCTCAATTAAGGGAAGAAAGAGTAGATAAGATATATCGAAAGTAGTACTACTTAATAACAAAGGAGCACTAGCCCATATATAGTCAACTACCTATCGGGTCGAGTTCCACGTTAGCTATCTCTACCGGTTTTCCAAATTAATCCCGCGGGTTCTTTTTCAATTCCATGGATTATTTTTTTGTAATAATAAAAAAATTGAGAAGATGAAGGGTGGTTTATTGATTTTTAGTGTAATAATAAAAAATATATATATACATGTATTATTAGTAAAAATGATTAAGGGCATGAGTGTCCAAAGAAAAAAAGTTTAATGCATTTTATAAGCTATAATATCAAAAGCACTCATTTCTAAGCTAAAATATATAATATGCAGCTTATAAGTTTTAATAAATATGTACATTAACAACCCTACTTAATCACCCACCCTCTCTAATGCTTCTTTAAAAAATTTCGCCCATAAGAGATGGCAATTAGGCCTATCAACGGGTCGGGTCCGGGCCGAGTCGGCCCGACCCGACCTGACTCGTGGCAAGACCTGACGAGTGTCTTGACATTATATTTGAACATATTTTTGTACAATTTAAAACAATAAACACTAACATATAACATTCAAAATAAACAAAAATCTAAACAATATTACAATGAATTAAAAGGGAGAGATAATGGTTATTCGTGTCACAAAGTAAACGTTCAAAAAGAATAGATACTACTTATTAATCTAAACAACATTTAAAACAATAAACACTAACATATTAATCTAAATAATGAACAAAAATCATGCAACAACCCAATTAATTATAGAAATTTAAAAGCTAATAAACTAATAAGGTTTGCCAACAGATGAATTTGGTTGGTTATGAGTTATGATTTATGGGTTTGGTTATGGACTTCTAGATACAAAAATGACTTAAATCTTATATTTGCAACTTGATAAATAGAAAACAAAATCATGTATCAACTAATACTAATATTCTTATAATATATGAGCATATACTAATAAAATAGTCGGGTCTCGGATCTCAGGTCCAACGGATCTTGGTGGGGTGGACCCGGACCCGACCTGTTTGTATGTTCGGGTCCAAATCGGGTCAGGTATATTACACGTGTAATCGAGTCTAGACCCGTTGACAGGCCTAATGGCAATGAAGTGGTAGAAACTTATGACGAGTTTCATCAATCCTAATCCCAAATCTATTAACAAAATCTCATCTCAAACCTATCAAAAACCAGTGACGGGTTTAATTCTTCTATCCCAAACTTCTGATCGGTTTTTGAAGAGACCAAAAACTTCCCATTAAAAAGGGGAACATCTTATTCATGACTACGCTAGACAATAATAACATATCCCGATGTCTACTCTCTCCGCTGAAAAATATATTAATGGAAACGAAATTTATCAAAATCACAACAAAATAACAAAAGATGACAATAATTAAATAGTAAAAAAAATCAGAGCAATTAAAATAGTATGAAATGATACAAATGCAACACTCGCCGGCGCAACCCCAAAATACAGATGACCACTTAATTAAAAAAAATTCATATTTTATTTGATTTTTTTTTCTTTCTTTTAGATTTTTTATATTTTAAAGTTATCCATTTTTTATTCTGTTTGTTATTTATTCAATTTATTCATGTTTTAATGGGATTTTATATTTTTATTATTTTATTTAAAAAGATATCTTATTTTGTTTTATTTTTTATTTTTATTTATTTTCATTTCTTATTTTATGTATTTTTTTATATCGTTTGATATTTTTATGCATCTATTTTGAATGCTATTTGTTGTTTAGATTTTTGTTACAATATTACTGAGATATGTTTTTATTTTTTCTAAAGAAGTAGAATTTAAATGTTTTGAATTTTTTTTATGGAAAAATAAATATTTTGTGAGTATGGGGCCCCCATTTGAGGATCTCATCTAGTGCCCCATTTACCCAACTGGTTTTTTACGGTCGGAATTAATGTGTGTTAATCCCTTTGTCTGCTGACCGGCTAACAAAAGCTAGTTTGCAACTATAAAGCAAATTTTTTATTTTATTTTATTTATTATTATTATTATTATTATTTTCTTATGGGTTCTTTTGGTTTGCTCATCTGTTTTTGGGTTTTTCATTTCATTAAATTTATATTGATTTAATATATTAGCTTCTTATTTCTTTGCTTATTGGATTTTAAGAAACAGAAGTAGATGGTGTTAAATATATATATGATTTTTAATATATATAATTTAAAGTTAAATTAAAAATAAAATATATTATATGATTTTTTCTCGTTTTAAAAATTCTAAAACTTTTTTTGTTTGAGTTTTGTCCTTCATCTAAAACAAGACGATGAAATTTATTGTGATAAGCATGAAAATCTTAAGTACATAAATTGAAATGAAAATCGGATCCCTTTAATAAAAAAATAGAAATTAAACAAACATGAATCTTATGAGCCTAGAAAAACATTTCGAATTAGGCAGGGATAAACTTGTACATAATGGGGTACATCCATCGCCCAAATTAGGATATTCCAACGTCCAACTTCGAGAGAAACATCCAACAAAACACATGTATACAAACAGTACCCGCAACCATAACCTACACGCATACAACCAATTACATCACACCAGATAAATCTTATATCAACCCGTCCTCGATCCCCTTCAAGAACTTCAGCACGTTCAGCATTGTCGGTCTGCTCGCAGGGCTCTCGGAGAGGCACGCGACAGCGACTTGCAGCATCCGCATCATTCCCAGCTTCGATTCCACGGACAGCACTGCCGCGTCGAGTACGTCCAACGCCCTCCCCTTCGCGATCATCTCCTGCACCCACCCGGCGAGGTTTCCCCCTTCCAATTCCTTGAACTCTGATCCAGTTGGTTCCATCCCCGTCAAAAGCTCGAGCAATATAACGCCGAAGCTGTACACATCACCCTTCGTGGTCGACCTCCAGCTCTGCCCATACTCGGGCGGTATGTATCCGAACGTCCCCGCAATGTCCGTGCTCACGTGGGTCTCGCACGCACTGATCAGCCTCGCTAGTCCGAAGTCCGAGACCCTCGCCTCGAACCCTTCGTCAAGCAAAATGTTGCTCGCCTTGATGTCACGGTGTATGATGTGCGGGGTGAAACCATGGTGCAAGAAGGCAAGCCCCCTCGCCGCCCCAACAGCGATCTTCACCCGTTTAGGCCAATCAAGCATTTCCAAGGCTCCGCCGGTGGGTTTTCTTAGCCAAAGATCGAGGCTTCCGTTCACCATGTATTTATAGACCAAGAGCTTCTCCTCACCATAGGAGCAGTAACCCAACAGAGGGACAAGGTTTCGGTGCTTCACCTTGCCGAGGGTCTCCATCTCAGCCAGGAACTCCCGGTGGCCCTGATTCTTGGCCTGGTTCAACTTCTTCACAGCTATGCTCTGCCCGTCCGGAAGCTTTGCCTTGTAAACAGTCCCGAAGCCGCCGTCACCCACAATGTTCGCCTTGCAGAAGTGGTTGGTAGCTTCAAGGATGTCCTCGATGGTTAGCTTCAGTAGAGGAGCCTCAAATGTGGCGATGTTGATGCTCAACGGTTCCCGGGATCCGCTGCTGCTGGTGAGGAAGCACAGGTTTGGCTCCACTGCTGAGCTGCTCAGTTTGCTCTCAGAAGTCGTCTCACCGGCTCTGTCATCTCTGTTTTCTGCCCTGCATCTGATGATTGTGTAGATGAGACCGAATGCGACAAAAACACTGCAAGCAGTGATTCCCACAACGCCCCACGCCTTCAAGACTGGACGGCCTTTAAACAGGGCTTCATTGGCACAATTTGAACCCAATATGCCTCCGCAGAGCTCTTCATTACCCAAAAACGAGGCTCTCGTGAAATTCATGCAAACACCCCTTCCAGGTATCGGACCTCTCAGTCTGTTGTTCGAGAAATTGGAGTACACAAGATCAGAGAGATCGCAGAAACTGTCTGAGATAGGCCCAGATAAATTGTTATCCGAGACATCAAAGTACACCAGCTGTGTCAGGTTGCCTAGCTCTTGGGGGATTTCCCCCCAGAAATCATTTCCATGGAAATCCAGATAAGCCAAATAAGACAGATTGCCCAGAGACCCGGGCAAAGGCCCACTGAATGAGTTCAAGCTCAAGTTCAAGGTCTCGATTTTCCAAGAAACAGAGGAAGCAAAGACTCCCTCGATTCCCCCCGAAAGCTTGTTCTGCTGCACATACAGCCCGACAAGGTTCACCATTTGAGTGAGCGATGTGGGGAGCTCACCTACAAGCTCGTTCGAGCTCAGATCCAGGTGAGTGAGCCCAGTCATGTACCCCAAACTTGGGGGGATGCGACCCGAAAGCTGGTTGGAACTCAAATTGAGCTTTACGAGACTCGAAACACTTGCAAGACTTCCTGGGACTGACCCATTGAGCCAATTGTTCCCCAAATACAGGCCTTGCAAGCTAATGGAGTCCCCAAGCTCAGCCGGGATCGGACCAGTCAAGTAATTCCCCGAGAGATCAAGAGTCGTGAGATTCGCCAGGTGAGATAGGGATGGTGGGATCACCCCGGACAGACGGTTGTTTCCAATTAAGAGGTCCACGATCACCGTGCATTCACCGAGGTCTTCAGGAATTGGGCCCGATAGACTGTTGTAGGACAAATCAAAGACCCCATGGTGCTGGATGAAGCTAGATTCGGGGATGAAGTCTCTGCGGAAGTACTTAGAAGGCTTCGACGGGATTGGTCCCGACAGATCGTTGTGCGAGAGAACCAGACACTGCAGATTCCCAAGGCCGCTCAAGCTCTCAGGGATCAACCCATTAAGGAAATTGTAAGAAAGATCCAATGTAGTTAATGAATCACAGTCTCCGAGCTCGGAAGGGATGCCCCCTTCAATTGAATTCGAGTCTAGAAAGAGCACAGTCATCGATTTGAGACGTCCCATCTCTCTGGGTATGAACCCCTGCAACCGGTTCCTGCTGAGGAGCACCCGTTCCACGTCCACGGCATTTCCGATCTCCGGTGGGATTGCGCCTTCCAGAAGGTTATCCACGGCGGAGAACGCGATAAGACCGGTCGAGTTCCAGAGACTCTTCGGTATCTCGCCAGTGAAATTGTTCGAGTCGAGCATGAGAACCATCAGCGGAAGCCCAGAGACGTAGTCGGGGATCCTCCCCTCTAACCGATTGAAGTTCAGAAACAACTGGGTCAGGTTGGTACAGTTGTGGAAAGTCCACTCGATGGTCCCCGTGAAGTAGTTCCTATCCAACTCGACTTCCGAGAGGAGGCCCGCGTCGCAAATCTCTGGCGGGATCGGACCCGTCAGCATATTGTTGCTGAGGGTGATGCTCGTCAGAGACGAACAGTTCCCGATCTCCAGCGGGAGGGGACCACTGAATCGGTTATCGGACAGGAGCAGCGAATCCACGGAGGTCCAGCTCCCGAGCCAGGCAGGAAGCGGGCCCGACAGCTGGTTGGACTCGGCTGAGAAAGTGACGGGACGGAGATCCGCTAGCGAGTCGGGGAGTGAACCAGTGAGAGAATTAGATGACAGCAGGACCGTCTCGAGATCTCTGCAGCTCCCGAGCCCCAACGGTATCGAGCCGTTGATCCCGGACTCGACAAGGTTCAGGATTACGAGGCTTCTCAGCTCTCCGATGGAGTCGGGAATCGGAGACATGATGGGGTTGTAGGAGAGGTCGAGCTTGTCGAGCTGTTTGAGTTTCGTGAGCTCGTCGGGGATCGGACCCTCGATCGAGCAGGAGGCGGCGTAGAGGCTGCGGAGGTTCCTGAGCCGTCCGATCTCACGCGGGAGGGGGCCAGAGAAGCGGTTGATGCCGAGGTTTAGAACTTCGAGAGACGTGAGGAGACCCAGCTCGGGCGGGATGCGACCCGAGAGGGAGTTGTTGGTGACGTCGAGGAAGGTCAGGGACCCGAGTCCGATAAACAGGTCGGGTGGGAGTGGTCCAGAAAGGAGGTTGTTGGAGACGTCGAGGGAGGTTAAACGGGTGAGGTTACCGAGGGAGGGGGAGATGGGACCGGAGAGGGAGAGGGAGGGAAGTGAGAGGGTGGTGACGTGGCCTCCGTATGTGCAGCTGATGATGCCTGTCCAGTTGCAGTGGTGAAGGGTGTGGTTCCAGTCGGAGAGTATGTGAGGGGTTTCCAGGGCGGATTTAAAGGCGAGGAGGGCTTCCGTTTCTGGTGATGATGAAGGTGTTGATGGTGGTCGGCTTTTCGCCTGGTTTTGATCGGCCGAGATTGCGTTGATGAGGAAAGTGAAGGTGAAAAAGAGTACTGTGAAACGTTTCATCTTCATTGCTAGAGATGCAATGCACAGAGGGTGTGACTTTTAATTGTGGTCTTGGGAAGACGGGGGAGGTTGGTCGTCTGTGGAAAGAAAATGGAAAGAGTTGCTCATTCTGGTGTGGTATAGTTGTCCAAATTTAAGAAGGGAGACAGAGAGAGAAATACTCAGATGGGCTTCGGGGCGGGGAAGATGATGAGTACGTCGCAAAATAACGAAATATTCCTTTCATGGATTGATTGATTGATTCAACAGGTCACGAGGGTGTGTTCATGACCAATTAAATCACTCCTTTGATCGTGACCATTCGATCAACTTAACCCTTCTCCTATTAACCAACCGATCATTGTTTCATAATCCAAATTGATGAAAAACACCATCAATTGTTTATATTTTTGTTTTTTTACTTTTTGTAAAGTTGCAGAGGGGGGGCCTGTGAAGTTTCTGTCTGAAGACAGTTTCCCCGTTCGAGGCAGGGTTGTGTTCGAATGACGAAGCTACCCTCGTATCCGTAGAAAGAGAATAAAAGGCTGGACCACATGTGGGGGCTATGAAAGAACCTGTGACGTACACTTGATAAAAGGGGGTCCTTTTCTCGGCTTGCAAGGGTCGCTTTCGTCTTATTGTCTTGACCTCCGTATAAAGGAAAGAGACCTTGAAAGAGACCTTGATGAGACGTGAGAGACCAATCTGGCTCTAGGAATGCCCGAACGCTGTCCTGTGTTACTGTTGTTTATGTAAAACAGAAGTAAATAATATATTTATACACACACAAACACTAGAGACAGAGAGACCTCAATAAGTAATTATATCCTTTTTTTAAGTACAGCAGTCAAGAGTTACCGTACGTTAGGTAATGCATGGAGCGAATGAAGATGTTAAGTGCATCTCTAATAGATAAGTTATTTAACTAACATGGTAAGGTATCATTTCTGTATCTTATATCTCAACTACATCCTTCAAAGTGTATTTTTTTTCTTCAATCAAAACAATTAGACAGAACCTTCCTCTTGAATCCAGACCCGATTAAATATGAATCCTGCACCAAAAAGGGAATAAAAAAGACGACAATGTGATGCCAGTCAAAAGGACTCTGAAGAAATGTATGACCTGTAAGCAAATGAAAAATAAATACCTTAATCTGTTCATCATCTTCCCTTTTATAAGTTTTTCAGACCTAGATATCTGTTGTGACTGTCTCATAGCCGTTGTAACAACTCTTCCTTAATAGCTATTTAGTGGGTGAGTTTTGTGATAACTGCCTTGCATTATTGTAGCTGAACGTGCTCGTAATTATCCACGTTTAGCGGGTAATGATCCTTAATCACCCACCTAACCGTTATAAGCGTTATAGGCATTTGACTGTTTTTGACGTCCTGCTTGTGGTCTTCTTCTGGTCGGTACAAGTTCTTCTGCACGCATGCACCTGGGATTCGTTCGCGAAGTGTAAAACCATCCGATTAGACTTGATAATCTCATTGTCTCACCTGCTTAGGGTGGCATTCGCTTATAGGGGTAAGATCGCCCGATTAGACCAGTTTAATCTGGTCGTGTCTCTCATACTCGGGAGTGCCTATTTAGTATTCTGATTTTAAGCTCGGGTTCTCAGATGTTGGATAACGTAGCTCATACCCATATAAGTTTTGACACGTGTCGTCTTTTGATACGGTGTAGATTTTTTTCTCCATAGCCCTCATTTACTACATCCCTATTAGTCGGTTGTTGTTGCTCCAATAGATTATTTAAATAAAGTAGTCAAAATAATAGTGGGCCCCACCTCTCAACCCACTCAACCTTCCAAATCTATTTGTTTTTAATTCTTGGATGAGAACAATTAGATCAGACCCAATTTGGCTAACTAAAACACTAGCTACAGTTAGCTTGAAAGATAACACATAATCAATATGGTTCACATTTAGCTCTCTTTTAATAGCTCCATTGAAATAACATTTTACATATTATATAATAACTTGACACTAACATGTTAGTTAACACATCTCCAACGCAAGATTTGAGGGTCAACTCTCTATATTTAGAGAAAATTCATTTTTGAGTGGTGTTACACTATAACCATCACCATTAATTTATCTTATAATTTTTAAAATTATATAATGTTATAAAAAAATTATACTATTATGGGGATTTATGTAAAATTAATTTTAAAATAATTTAATATTATTTCATTTTAAAGGTCTTGATAAAATCTTTTCAACTATAGTACTTTTATTAAAAATAATTACCTAGATCTAAATATATATTAAATTGAAATAATAGTGTGGATATGAAAATAAATATTGAGTGTGATTGAGATATGAAATGTGATTAAAAATGACCTGCTCAAATTTTACATATTATCTTTTTTTATGACGATATTGTGATATTGACAAAGTGTTGAAGAGCTCAGAGTTAAGTAATACTAAAAAGGACTACTTGCAGAGATGAATTGTGGACCGTGCAGTGCCCTCACCCACCCAGTGCTCACACAGGAAAAACGAGACCTTAAACAACACAGCTGGCAGTATTCCGTCGTGACGTGGCAACAAAAAAGAGTATCGATATGCGTGCATTAAAAACCTATGATGAGAGGTTGAAACTTATAATTCTTGGGGTTCGATTGACTTTTTTATGCAACACAAGGGATGATACTTTTTTTTTTTTTTAATTTGAATTATGCTTCAGTAAATGAACTTTGTGTAGATTTCTTGTTTTTTCCTGCTGGTTTGTAACGCACGTAGTACGTCCTCGAGATATCACATCATGAGGATGGGAGGGGATAAAGGCTCGGTGCACGATCGATTCTGAGATTTATGTTGGATATTGCATCGGGTTGACTTAATTAGTATCTCATCCTAAGAAAAAGAGGAGAGAAATGCAGTAACCACGGAGACTTGTCGATTACAACAATAACGATGAAGAGAGATTCGGTTTGGTTTGGTGTTCGGTTTGGTTTGGTGTTCTTCCAACGGTATTGGAGCATTGTAAAAGACGACGTGGTTGCCATGTTTGATGAATTCTACGAGGGAACTAGGAGCGTGGGGTGTTTGAACGCGTCGAACTTCGTGTTGATACCAAAGAAAGATGGAGCCTCGAGGGTGGAAGACTTTAGGCCAATCTGTTTGGTCAACGGCGCATACATGATTGTGGCCAAAGTTATGGCAAATAGGCTGAAAAAAGTGTGTGGAGACCTTGTGGAGGAAGCACAAACAGCATTCTTGCCCGGGAGGTTGCTCCAAGAAGGTTTTATCACCGCCCAAGAGTTGGTCTCAGCTCTCCAAAAGGACAAGAGGTCGGGTCTTCTTTTTAAAATGGACTTTGCCAAGGCATATGACAGTGTTGACCGCGACTTCCTCCTCAAGCTGCTCGGACAACATGGTTTCCCACCTCGATGGCTTCGGATGGTGCACCAATGCGTTGACACAGTGCATGCCTCAGTGGTGGTGAACGGGGAAGTGGCCGGTTTCTTTCCCCTCAACAGGGGACTACGCCAAGGGGATCCCTTCTCACCTATTCTTTTTGTCATGGTGGCAAATGTACTACGACGGCTATGTGCTCGGGCAGAAGAGGCCGGATGGATCACGGGGATATCGAGTGCTCCACAGGGAAGAAAGGTGTCTATACTACAATATGCAGACGATACGATTCTCCTAAGCGAAGCAAATGCGAGGAGTGTACGTGGATTCAGATTCATCGTGTTTTGTTTTGGCCTTCTTTCGGGTCTATCACTCAATCTACAAAAAAGTACAATGCACGGCATACACATCACCAATCAACAGGAGGTCATGTTGGCTGCTTGTATGGGCTGCCCGGCGAGCTCGTTTCCCACAAAGCTCCTCGGCCTCCCACTAGTAAAGGGTCGATTAACGAAGGAATCATGGGACCCCCTCATCGAGCGATACGGGAAGCGGTTGGCTGGGTGGAAGGGACAACTTCTCAGTTGGGGCGGGAGGCTGACGCTACTCCAAGCAGTATTGACAAATCTACCACTTTTCTATCTCTCGGTGTTCAGGATCCCGATGGGGGTCCTCGAAAAAATTGATTGCATCAGAAGGAGATTTCTGTGGAGAGGCAGTGGGGAGGATCGACGGACTCCGCATTTGGTTGATTGGGACAAGGTTTGTCGACCTAAAAAAGAAGGCGGTTTGGGGGTTTTGAATCTTCGAATCATGAACATGGCACTCCTACTCATGGAAGAGGCTTGCTCGGGACAGATCTATATGGTCCCAAATCATCACGGACCGCTACGGGGGATCAGGAATCGGAGACCATCGGTGGCCCACGTTGAATGCAAGGGCGACACAACTAATGCAAAGGTTTATTCGCGGACCGTGAGGACTTGGAGAGGGTGATGGTCTGGAAGCTCGGGGATGGGAGATCAGTTCATTTCTGGACGGACAGATGGTGCGGGGACGAGCGCCTCTGCGACATAGCACCGGACATTTACCGATTGGCGATCAAGAAGGATGGACCAGCGGCGGAGTTCTTTCTACCGACCTCGGGCATATGGCAGGTGGAGCTCTCGCGCGCGCGACTCAACGCGGCGGAGACGACCCAGTTCATAGTGATGTTGGAGAAGCTAGACACAATGTCTATGCGGGAGGCAGAGGAGGACAAGATCTATTGGCGACCGGGGTCAACAGGGGTGTTCACGGTCAAACAAGCCTATTTATGGTGGAGAGCGGAGCGCGTCGGGGGGGTTCAGACAAACCCGAAGTACAAGCAAACATGGAGGCCGAAAATCCCTTTGAAAATCAAGGTGTTTATGTGGCTTTTGTATTTAGAACGACTACTCACCAGGGCATACCGCGCTAAGTGGGCGCCGAACGACCCAACAGAATGCCCCCTATGCTCGACGACGGCGGAAACGGTCCAACACTTGTTTTGTGGTTGCCCAGTGACGAGAGTATTTTGGATGGAGATTGGGGCACAGACTGGGATTCGAATGCCTTGCCACACGATCGAAGAACTATGGGAAGCCGGGAAAGCACTTAAGAGGGCGGATGACAACAACTTAAAAGCAGTGATAACGCAGGCCATTATACCGGCGGGAGCGTGGACAATCTGGAAGACTCGAAACGATACGGTGTTCAACGGTGCACGTGTGTATCAAGAAAATATGTGGGAGATGTTTCGAGGATGTATGCGGGATTGGGGGCGATATATAGCAAAGGCGAAGGACATTCAATTTCGCAACGGGAGCCTGCATATCGAGGGGTGATCAAGGGTGAGCTCCTCCTGTCGGTTAGATGACTCTTCTAACCCGGAGGAAGGGTACTTTCGATTACCCTAATCTTATCTTTAATCTTGCTTTTATGATTCTATTCCCCCTCCTTTCAGAGTTTGTAATTCGAATTCAGTAAATGAAATCGGGTAGCAAATATCTACCTTTTCTTCAAAAAACGATGAAGAGAGATTTTAAGGGTCCGTTTGGATCAATTCACACGCTACGTTTTCAAACAGAACACAATTAAAGGTCGGAACCTACATCCAAACATCGTTTGGTGTTGACATCTATCTCGATGAGAATGCGTTCGCGTTGACCGTGTAAATTGGTTGTCTCCCTAAACGCCTCAAAACAATTATTCCACCGACACGAATAGGCTGCTTAACCATCGTCTAAGGTGTTAAATGGGCGAAATGACCACTATACCCATGCAAATGTGATTTTATTAATAGGGTACAGAGATAGTTTGGTAACGTGGTGTGTTAGCGTTGGCCACACGAATAACAAGCCAAACAAGGGGGGCATCACGTTGGGGAGGCCTACGTCGTGTAGGTATCCCCATCCCCCTTTAAATACTACGTTATACAGACGCATCAGCGTTTTACCCACTCCCAAATGGACCCTAAATCTTTCTTGGCGTCTGTCCCAAAAACAATGAATGAATAAACTCTCACTCCCTTAAAAATATCTATCTAAAATCAATCTTTGTAAGGCCACCATTTGTGGGTCTTTGAATATGAAGGGTGGATAACTGATAAATCTTTGTTAGTCTTATCATTATTGATGAAGAAATTGTTCGAGGGGCCTATAATTCAAGGAAGAATATTATTTAATTGATATGTAAATGGCTTAAACATATCATTCGGCATAAACTCTATTTGTGATGATAAACTAACATTGGTATGAGAGCCTCCAAACTTGATTTTCGTCCAGTAATTGAAAAATTATCAAGATCTTTGTTGTCTCATTTTTAAATCTTGTCATGGGAAATGGTTTATTAGCATATCGGTTAATATTTCATATATGTGTAGATAAGATTAAAAATGAAAATTAAATAAGCATAAAATCAGATCTATATTTGTCTAAGATTCATGTTTTTTTTTATATGGATATGTAGAGATCATGTTAAGCGGTCATTGGGGAAAATCGTGACAACGGCTAAGAAGCTAGTGGCAAAGACTATCTAGACCGCCAAATCCTACAAAAGGGAGGTAACCGAGGAGTTAATGTATCTTACTTTTCTATAATCAAGCCACCAAATTAGTGAGATTTTTCTTGAATTCCCTTACTGACACATCTCTTCAGATGCCCTTTGACTGGCACCACACATGTGTTCCCCTAATTTAGTTTTTGAGTGAAGGATCCATCCTTAAGCGAGTCCAGATTTGAGAAGAAAGGCTCCGAAGGTCGATTGTTTAATTGAAGGGAAAAAAATCATTCTCAATTTGACGCCGTCTGAGAGACACGAAACAAAAAAATAAATTAATGTATAGAAAATATTAAAAAATTCTATCGAGTATCTCGTTAATTGAATATAAGTAGCTAATTTGAATATAGGCTAAAAAAAATTGTGTATATTAGCGTTAAACAAATACCATTATTAAATGATTTAACAGTATTGATGAACAAATTTAGAAAAAAAGCAAAAAATTAAAAACACTTAACTATAGTGATAATATGCAAAATATTAAATATTTTAATGATGAAAAAACTAATAATTTTATATTATTGATACAATGCATATACATGTTAATGCAGTTTTTGTTTTACATTGTAATTCATATTCTTTAAGCACCCCTTAAAAAAATCCTTAGTCCGCCAGACCGCCACTACCTGGTATCGTTGTGAGGACAGCCACGCACCGTGGGAAATAAGAGGTTTAGTGCAAGTTTGTGCCGAAGCTCAAGAAAGTCATGGCTGATCTTGGTCCATTATTTTATTATTGTTTAAAATCATATGACTTATCTAACTAGTCATGTATTTATTTTAATAAAAGACAAACTATATGCTCCAATAAATTTAATAATATTATTTTTTGAAAATATAAAAAATGTAAATATATATACTCATTATATTGTTTGTATATAAGACTGTTGTATTTTTTATTGTAAAATTGACCCAATGTCTTTTTTTTTTTTTTTTTTGCAAAATATAATGATAGCCAATATATTTGGGATTTTTTCAAAAAAAAAAAAAAAACTGATCCAATGTTATAAAAAAAAAGAGAAAAAAAAAACTTATATACATTTACATCCCAACCTCAATTCGGTGGTATCTGCCGCAAGCCTCAGTCTGTTAACCAAATGTTACATTTATTCCACTTTTTATTAGACAGGAAGAAACATATGTACTCATTAAGTGAAAATTTTCGTCTTTTTATCACTTTTTCTTTGTCAGGACTCAGGATTCAGAAACACACATTTATAAACCCAAAGATATATCAGAAAACTAACGCACACGATGATGTGCTTATTATATAAAACATGAGTGGGAACTACATGCATTTTATTCATGCTTTCGTTACATGAAGGTCATGCAGAGGACGACATGGCTCATCTAAGCGGACATTCCACCCATGCGAATCTGGCAATGACGGGGACCGAATCCGCATTCCGATGGAAGGTTCTCAGCCCTCCCCACCATCATTTGAGCCTCCTCCTCTTCCTCCTCCTGCCCACCATATTTCCCACCGCGGCGCCTCTGGCTCATGACGTCCTCCATCATCTGATTGAGCGAGTCACACCTGCAGTTCTCACGCACCTGCCTCAGTGTCTCGCAGCATTGCCTGGGAACTCCTTGGTTGGTGGCCAGCGTGAGTCGAGTGCCGCCTCGGCCGGACTCGATGTAGGACCGGCACATCATGCTCATCTGGTGCTGATGCTGTTGGACCTCTCTGCGGCAACGCTCTGATGTTTGGGTGACGCTGTTGTCATCTTCAATGACCTCCGTCGTTGTGATGGTGGTCCTGTACATGGACCCCTCAGCGAATGCGACCAACAGGAGGGTAGCGAGTGCTGCAAGCTTCAGGTTGAACGTTTCCATTATCTCTTATTCTTCCGCGGTGGCTGCCGCTGTATTTTACGATGGGGTGAGGTTGGGAGTGTTGAGCGGTATACATTTATATCAGTTTAAGGAGAATTGCATGGTCTTGCATGTAAAATACGTGGAGGGGGCTCCCCTGCACGAACAGCAGATGTTAACCATTTGAAACCGCGCAGTAACACGTACTTCTGTCGTCGGGGAAGGTGTGAACGCGAAACCGTTTCTGTCCTAGACTGAAGCAGAGAGCTTTTTGTTTGGACATAAGATGGGTTTGGGCTTTTCCCCCCTACAAGTACCTCCCACCTCTGTGAAATAGTCACATAGAGACAATGGGGGCAGCTACAGTGCGGAACCAGTAGGTATATGTGGAATTTTTTGTTTTGTTGATTAGTGTGTCCATCGCATCGGATATACGTCGATGGATGCGATATATATATATATATATATATATATATATATATATATGTAGTAGTTCGGTTGAATCTTATGAAATTTAAATTTGCTGAGACATGTATTAGGCAGTTTTATTTGTTGATCAAATTATTTTATGATTATATTTATAAATAAAGTAGTACATCCTTTCATATTTAGTTTTGTTTGTTGGACCGCATGGATAAATTATTTTGGTTATACAATAATTTCGATTTGATTGATATTTGTTTATTTGTTTAATTTGATTGAACTTTCATCTTTCATGTTTTTTGTATTAGAGTTTTTCACTAGTGTATCTTATTGGAACCGTAAATGAAGCTCGTACATTATCTTTTTTATTTTTTAAATAGGTTTAAAAGTAGCAAAATTCATTTTTTGTTGTTCTTCGTTTGAACTTTTTAAACAAATGTTGAAAATTTAATTTTTATGTCAACTGAAAATTTATTATGTATTTTAAAAAATCTATATTTTGATTGTTGTTGCTTAATAAAAAAAATTTGGCTCTAGTTTAAGTTTGCTCCCGCCTAAGACAAATTTCTGGCTCCGTTATTGGTGAAAGAGATCAAGAGACTAAATTCTAGGAATTTCCATTTTTCAAAAAAAAAAAAAATTATATTATCTGTACGAGCCAAGATATTATTTTTGCATGGGCTAGACTACGTTTTAGTAAAGATAAACGTTAAACTCGATCATTTTTTTCTTTAGACTCGATCAGTAAAGATAAATGTTAGACACATGTTTCTTCACCTCTTTAGATTTATGCTATGATAAAAAATGTATATTACTCCATTTTGAATTTAATGAATCCATTTTTAGTAAGATTTAAAAAATTAATGGGGTATATATAAATGTTAGACACAGCTCCTGCACCCCAGTGGTTGTTCTCTACGTCGTTATGTGCCATTAAGCCAGGCGAATCATCGCTTTGATACCACTTAACGCAGTAAAAGATCTGATCTATGTCAAGATCTAAAACATTCTCTCTTAAAGAGAAGGAAAATTAAAATAACTCAATATTATTGATGATATGTAAAAATTGAATATGCCATTAGACTATAAGTCTTTATTATATGAATTCAATGAAGACCAATGAAGAACCTCATTAAACCCAATTCTAAACTTATTAAAAGTAGAAAATATTAAATAAATATAATAGCAATTTATTCTAAGATCTCATAAATTAATCAGAAATGATGGAAATCAATTCTAATATTTGTGGAAAGAGAAACAACCATGCAAATTATTACCATAAATGATAAATTTGCTTATTTAATGGCTTTAGTGATGAAATCTAGCAAAATTAAATATCTCCACGAAATAATTCAATTGAATTTCGTGGGATTCTAATATGATTTCAATAATTCTTATCACATGTTATTCTCACAGTTTTCTTTCTAAATTTTTTTTGATGGTCTGATTACTCTAATAACATATCGATCGTCCATTCTACATCACTTCATCTCCACATACCACACTACAATGAACTATGTGTGCATTGATGTTGTGCATGAATCAATCCAGGTATGAATCCCTATATTGCTGATTGAGTGTCACCAAATAGAGTGATGAGGTATACATCTCACTATTGGAGTTCAATGATGGGGATGGGGATCAGGATCTCGCCACCTCAAATGGATCAATCGATCAGACAGAGAAGAATAAGAGGACGCTCACCACCTTCAACGGATCGGTCACGATCAAACTAAATAAGATCAGTCACCGTCAACTCCCACAAGAAGGCTATGAGATAAGTTTGCACTAGAGAGTCCACTCTTAGACTTTGAAGATATAATTTAAATTTAATTTCACTTATATTTTTATGCAACTTACAGGCCTATATAAGTAAAAGGAGGGGACATGCCTCATAAAAATCAACAAGTTCTATGTTAAGTTGCACATTTTCCATGCCTTGGAACAACAAAAAAAAGTGACAATTCCAAAACTTTGGATCCCAACCTAAAAGATTGGAAACTAGAGACTCCAATTTACAAGACAAAATCATGTTTCAAGACTTTGGAACATTACAGTATAACTTACGAGACAAACAACTCTATTAACAAAGCACAAACTACCAAGAGAGGGTAGAAAAGTGAACCACCACTTTGGAAGGAGAATATTCAAATCTAAAAGGCCACTTTGGTGAGTTGGGTGGGCTGGATTGTTGGTTTAATCTGACAGTCCATGGGCTGATCACATTTCACTTCTTTTGGGCTTCATTTTGGTCCACAATGTCGGTCCATTTGATAAGTGCATTTAGCCCTTCACAAGTAGAGTAGGAATGTAGGATGTTCCCGCATCATTCAGTATAACGTGTTCATGGAAAGGCAATTGTGTTAGCGCAGTAAAATCAACTTTTCACGGAACCCATTTCAAATTTGAATTTTAAAGGTATTGATTATTTATTTATTATAAATCAGGACATGGCCATGTCTCTTAAGAATTTTTTTTTTATAATAAAAATTGGTAACTAAAGACATGTTTGGATACTGTGCAAATAGGGGTGAATTTTCTTTTGCACATGGTCAAACATAATATTTTGTTTGATTCTGATATTTAAAATGTAACAAATAAAATCGAAGGTTTTCACTTGCCCCATTAAATGGGGCAAATAAAATCTCAACCAATCCATGTGTTTTCATTTATAACAGATTTTATTTTCACACCTCTCAAGTGTATGTAAATCAATTTTATATTTTTAACCTCTAACAAATTTATTAAAGTCCACATTATCCAAAACAAATATTTCATTTCCTAATCTTATCTAAAAATATATAATTATATTTTATAAATTTATATAACTTGCAATAATATAATTATGTGGATTATAAATATTAATGTGGCATGAAAATATAAATATTATTATATTAAAATATATCAAGAAATCTTAACTAACTATCATAGATATTATCCAACAAAATTGTTATTTATAAAATATAAAGAAAACCTTGTAGGATTATTTGTTAGTTAAAATCAATTAATTTTTTTATATTCTATTATATTAGAACTTTTTTTTTAACCACATTGACTTGTATATAAATTAAAAAAAAACTAATATATGCAATATTTAAATTTAAATTTTTTATATATAATACATTTTTCATAAATTGTTTGGGTTTTAAGAAAATAATATATTTGATAATCATTTGAAAAAAATATTTTATCTATTTATAGTATTATTATCTTTGAATATAATAAATTGGCACATATACAAACAGTTTCACATAGGTGAGACAAACAATTACTAACAAAAACATGTGTGTAAATGATAGTACAACATGAAAACAGACAAACATGTACAAAATTTTCCTGCACGTGCAATGTAAAATTTGCATGTAAAAAAAAATACATACAAATAATCACTGCATCTAAACGTGCCCTAAGAGATATATATGGATAAGCATAACATATGCCTGTCTTGAAGTAATATAATATCTAATTCGGTAAACATAAAAACTTATGATACGTCAAAACATCATACACGTATATATGCTGATCTTGTCAACGGAACTTCCTTGCTATATACCTCACTACAACGAACTATGTGAATCAATCAAGGTATATTCCCCTTTATTGCTTACTGAGTGTCACCGAATAGACTATAGAGTGACGAGGTATATACCTTGTTATTGGAGTTCAGTAAACCGCTGTGTTTTATACTCATGGAAAGGTCTCATGTGCTTCTGACTGCTCAGTTAAAAGGTCTAATGTGGTTGTATCTGCATAGTTAAAATCAACTTTTCATGTAAACCATTTGAAATTTGAATTTTAAATGCATTGATTATTTATTATTGAGAAAATAGCAAAAAAAAATCATCTAAGTATTAGAAATACTCAAATTACCCATTTTACAAAATTCTACCTAAAAAATTATTCTTTCAAAAATTTAGACTGTAAAATGATTTGAGTATCATTATGCTATCTACTATTCAAACATTATTATACATATTTAATTTTTTAACACCCAATTTAAGAATATTAATAAATAATTTTTTTATTTGTGCATAAATTTTATTATTATTTTTATATATCTAAATACACCTTTAAGATTTAAATTATATAAAAAAAATAAAAACATTTAGTTCTAAAATATTTTTTTATATATTTCTAAGCTCTATAAAATCTTTGGGAGCACTTATAAGTGTTTAATATTATACAAAAAAAATTCTTGTACCTGACACTTATAAGATATTAATAACAAAAAAAAATTAAGAAGTTCAAAAAAAATTTAAAAATCTTGTAAATTTAATAATGATAATTTTGTCAATGTTAACATTTTATATAGCATACTTAAAATATTTAAAAGCATGTAAAATCACTATCAAATAAACATAATTTCTTATATTGATATTATTTTTTAATTTGTATTTTTCCTTTCTTATAAATCAATGTTTTGAAAACCAGACCGGTTAATTCAACAGATTGAACCGTCGTCTGGCCCGGATTCCGAATTCTAGTTCTGTTCAACCTCAAAACCTGTTCACATTAAAAACTGCTCCAAATGTGAAAAATTGTTCAATTCGATAGTTGAACCGCTGGTTTTGTAGAACCATTGGGTTACATGAACTGTCTGGGTTAGTGTGAGTGTTAAAAAAACCCATTGAAATAATGTTTAAAGGCCCAAAAATCGTTTTCTTCAAAACAACAATCAAATATATTATTTTCATTAAATTGGAAAGCATTTTTCTAGTATGTTTGAGTTGGGTCAATCGGGTATCGAGTCGATAGGATCGGTCAGAGTGGGTCCAAACCTGACCAGTTTTGATTGCGGTCCTTCGGTTGGTTTGAGTACCGGACTCAAATCTATCCGCGGCCCGTTGACAGATTTACATGGACGGCTGGACCCTATCATTTCTCGGGTTTTAGTAAAAAATTCGATTTTTGAAACATTGTTATAAATCACGAAAGGCATCTGATCACTTTAATTAGGGAATCCACGTCAGATGGAGGAAGCAGGGGTTTGGTTGACACGGAGATTGCACCGGCTGTACAGCGGAGTGTGTTATATATTGTGGAGCCTGATGATGTGCGCAGAGGATTGTTGGCGCTACGCAGGGGCGGACGGGGGTCGAGCTTTTTGGGGTGTCTTTCGTGTATTGACTTTTTGGGGTGTCTTTCGTGTATTGACTTTTTGGGGTGTCTTTCGTGTATTGACTTTTTTACCCTTAATGAGATGTCAGTATAAAAGGACATCTCATATTTTTCATTAGGTTCTAGGGTTTTTATCTACGGTGTATTTTGACTTCTCAGAAATAGTGGATTGATCTCTGGTGTGCTCCGTGGACGTAGGCAAGCATTGCCGAACCACGTAAATTTTGTGTCTTTGATTTCGATTTGTTTGTTTTTCCTTTGATTGATTGCATCCCAAGATCCGAAAAGCCCTAACAGAGTGAGTGTAACATTTTCTTTCAATTCATTCAATGCTAAGATTGTGGCGCCTTCTTGGGCCATACAAGCCTACATGATGGTTGCAATTTATCCATCTTTTCAGTATGAGTGAATATTTACGATTGATTGATTGACTGAATGAAAAGTGACAATAGATAAAAGTTGGATTCGCAAAGCTCATCCTATCATCCGCATAGAGAATCTTCGAAACACAATAGACGATACCAATGCTTACATTCAATTACACGACACAAGCTAGCTAGCTGAACAAATGTTTGATTATTAAGGAACAAATGCGACCACCCAATTTAAAAAATGTAGACAAATATTTCCCTTTCGTGGCTACCGTTGTTTGTGTTTACTCATAAAATATATGACTTGGAACGTCACTTCCTCTTACTCCCAGCTCGTGAAAGAGTATACGATATTCGATCGGGCTAACTTTCCAAAGGTCTTTTAGCATGCGAGCAGATCGACAAGTAAGTTGAAAGCCATAAATATTTATTGTCCTTTGAATTCCGAGTTCCCCTCGTGATAATAAGAAAACAAAAAATATGGTAGAATCCCCACTTGCAAAGCCCGGTCAAAGAGAGAGGTACAACCACAAGCGTCCAAATCATACATATATAGAACAGATTATATGTAATTGTATTCACATTGATGTCGAGGTCTTCACAAATGAAGGCCATTCTCCTGTGGGTTTGCCTGAGTACCTCAGCTTCCATTATTGCAAATTGTAGCCCACCCCCTGATCCAATCAATTGCTCTTCGCTATCCCAGACCACCAACTGCACCATCACAAACTCCTATGGGACCTTCCCGGATAGGTCCATTTGCCGAGCGGGTGAGGTGGCTTACCCAAAATCCGAAGACGAACTCATATCAATAGTCGCAAACGCGTCAATGGCAAAGAGGAAGATCAAAGTGGCCACCCGATACTCTCACAGCATTCCCAAGCTGGTCTGCCCGGACGGGGACAACGGACTGCTTATAAGCACCCGCTACTTGAACCACATACTGAACATAAACCGGTCGTCGATGTTGATGATTGTCGAAAGCGGTGCAACTGTCAAAGAAGTGATCGAGGAGGCTGCGGAGGCAGGGCTAGCACTGCCTCACTCGCCTTACTGGTGGGGGCTGACCGTCGGTGGATTGCTCGCGACGGGTGCGCATGGGAGCTCGTTGTGGGGGAAAGGTAGCGCCATGCACGAGTATGTGATGGGTCTGCGGATAGTGACTCCGGCGAGCCCTGGTGAGGGGTACGCCATGGTTCTGTCGCTGGACGCCGATCATCCAAATTTGGATGCTGCTAAGGTTTCTCTGGGCGTGCTTGGAGTGGTTTCCCAGGTGAGGGACAAATTAAACTTTGAACGTGACACTCAACTAGTCACTCGTGACTATTATATATCCACTATTATATCTTTCTGTCCTTGTCTGCGTTCTACTGTGATTTTTTTTTAGTTTTATATCACTTTTGGATTATTTGTTATAGGTGACATTACAATTGGAGCCAATGTTTAAAAGGTCAATCACGAATTTTGTGACCGCGGACTCGGACTTGGGAGAGAAGGCCCTCGAGTTTGGACTGCAACACGAGTTCGGAGACATGACTTGGTATCCCGAACAAAGAAAGGTGGTGTACCGGATTGATGATCGTGTGTCTGTTGAGGCTGAGGGAAACGGTGTGAATGACTTCATTGGATTCCGTCCAATGCTGACGCTAGCGCTGCGGGCTACGAGACTGGCAGGTGAGCTACCGTTCACACAAAAAAATCTCAGGGTAATTACTTACATATAGTAGCGGATTTTATAATGCATGGTTTTCATTAAATATATTGATTCATGTTTTTAATGAGTTTTATAAATCGTAGACCTTAATTGCTTGGTAATATGACCGACAGGGTTAGTAATATTAGTCACAGGTAACGTTAATTAAAGAAAATGTTACACTCCAATCTTTTACCGTTCAAAGAGTAGACCAAACATATCTTTTAAGGATTTTTACTTTTTAGTCTATATAAATTATGTTATCTAGCTATCAATCTATCATTTCTTCATATTTCATTTTAAACCCCAACTTCTAATGTCTTTTTTCTTTATTGTCTATGTGTCGTCTAAATATTTGAATTATATTCCATTTAATGTTAGTTTGTCAAATTAAATTTTTTAAAATACCAAAATTTCCCTTATTTTTTTAAAAAAATCCTTGTAAATTATCCCCTTAATGTTAGTCCCTTCTTTATATTGCAATTCCCCAACTTCAAATGCCTTTGTCGTTATTTGTTTGTGAACAAAATGTCTCTTTTTAGTTTGTAAGTGTTTTAATATTTAAAACTTTATGCAAATTTTTTAACGAAATGCCTAAAACAAGAGACTGCATTTGCATTGTTATGTGTCCAATGACAATTTTGGTGTTAGTTCAACTCCGATCCGAGTGTCAATGCAAAAGGAAATATCATGTTTATATATCTAAACGGAAGCGCTCATCTCACTGCATATCCACCCAATCCGAGGTTGCATGCTCTTATAGCTTTGTTGTCTACTTAGAAAATATCATTTTCATGTTAACTCAACACCTCAAATTTGAGAATCATAGAGTCCCCTGAGAACATATTTCTCGATTTCCTCTTTAATTACATCTTTACAAAGATAAAAAAAAATTAAAAATCATATTTTATTTTGTTAATTTATATATTTCATCTATTGAATCAAGATAGTGTTCCGCTCTTATAGTATTGATGACACAACTAAATAGTATATAAGCATACATTTTTCCCCACTCTTATAGCTTGTAGAATAATACTCAAATTGCCCAGTATATTCTTTGATTTACCTACTTCGATCGCTTTTTCCACACGAAACAATTTAGTTGTGCACAATTCTATTTTAAGAGATAAAAAAATTATATTGAAGCATACTGAAATTACCTAGTATAAGTTTTGTTAATATTGTTTTATATATCAATTTCTTCGAGACAGAGGAAAGCCAAGAAGCAATTGGCAATGCTATGAGCAAATGCGTTGATGCAAGGTTGATGACAACAACACTCATGGCGAGCGCGTATGGTTTGACGAACAACGGCCTACTCTTCACTGGATATCCTATCATTGGCTACCAGAATCGCCTTCAATCCTCTGGGACATGCATAGATAGCCTGGATGATTCCCTCATCACATCTTGTCCCTGGGACCCTAGAGTTAAGGGAGAATTCTTCTATCAAACATCATTTAGCATCACCTTGTCCAAAGCCAAGGACTTCATCCAAGATGTTCAGAAGCTAAGGGACTTGATGCATAACTACTCATTATGTGGGTTGGAGTTGTACAATGGCATATTAATAAGATATGTCAAGGCATCCAGCGCATATCTAGGTAAAGAGGAGGACTCACTTGATTTTGACATCACGTATTACCAAAGTGATGACCCAATGAAACCGAGGCTCTATGAAGATGTGATTGAAGAGATTGAGCAGATTGGGATATTCAAATATGGAGGACTACCCCACTGGGGGAAGAATCGGAACATTGCATTCGAAGGGGCAATCCAGAAATATCCAAAAGCCAAGGATTTCTTGAGAGTTAGAGACAAGTATGACCCTGATGGACTGTTCTCCAATGAGTGGACCAATCAAGCACTGGGACTAAGAAGGGGAGTGAGCATATACAAGGAGGGATGTGCATTGCAAGGGTTGTGTGTGTGCTCGGAGGACACACATTGCGCACCAGATAAAGGCTACTTCTGTCGTCCAGGGAAAGTTTATAGCGAGGCACGGGTTTGCACATTGATTTCACAATAGACAAATTTAACACTGTCTTCGCAAAAAAATAAGTTAATCATCTCTGAACATCATTGTAACTCCCATGAAGTTACTCATTGAGCAAAGCTTAATACATCAACGTTATATGTATGCCGTGCATGAAAAAAAAATGATTTCTTTGTTATTCATGCTCCATCATCCTCGTCATTTGATCTTCAATTGTTCATTTTTCCCGGTTTGCACCTAGACCAAACAATCACTATAATACTCACCCACTTGAGTTTAACAAGTGTAGTAATACAAATTTTGTACAAAGAGATCTTTCTATTCAATTCTTGAAAACTGAATAACATTTACCAATGATCGGATCCCTTTATTAACACCTAATCTATATACAAAATGTGGGAGAAAAAATAATGAGCTCTCATATGGCAATATTCGGGCTCTAAGAGTATTTCTAATGGATAATGTTAACTAACATGAATCACAATCACTATACACCCAAAACCCCTATACAAACAGGCATGCACTCCCACATTATTTTTGCATACACACCCACAAACACCTCACATGCACAAGGGTTGACAAATAAACTTTGGGGAAGAGCGAGAGAGAGAGCACACAAGGGTCACCATCACCTCAAATAATCAATCCATCACCACGCGCACACACACACCAACAGTGACGCATACTCACCAACATCCCCACAAATACACAAAGAAGGGGAGGAAAACCCATGGAGAGGGGAAGGGGGTGATAGAGCATGCAAGCAAATACATGAAACCTCCCTTCCCTCTCATTTCTCTGTTTCTCTTTCTCCCCCCCCCCCCCCCCCCCCCCCCAACACACACACACACACAAGGGAAACTTTTACGATAAGGTTGAGAAATTATCACCAAACAAAACCCAGTTAATGAAAAACCCACGTGCCAATCACAACTGCATAATTTCTAAAACTATGCGGGAATTTAAAGAAATTTTTCAGGTAAGCCAATGCCAGTATTAGAATCACAAATGTGGAATTAAATTTTTTATCCGAGCGCAGAAACTTTAAAAATAAATAAAAACACAATAATAACCGCCAAAAAGTGATAGAAGCATAAGACATGTAAAGGCACACCCACCCCCAAAACAAAACACAAAATCTCCCTTCATGCCCTTTAGCTCTTGCAGGCTCTCCCCTTCTCTTTCAATTGATCGGCCACTTCTCGAGTGAGTTATTTTGCCATCCCTTCAATCCACCGTCACCAGCAATATTTGTGGTGACCATCTATGTGTTTGCACGTGAAAAGTGATGTTGGAGCATGCATTTGAAAGATGTAATACTTTCTTCTTGTTTGAAATGATTTTCTTATTTGTGGCCTTGAATACTACTGTAGTGGTGATTTTATGTTGGTGGTTGCGTTGGTGGTGGTGATGATAGGATTAGGGTTTCTTGAATGGACGACAAGGACCATCTCTATCTATGACTCGTTTGACAACTCTATTGTCGCAGAGGATATAACATGTTGACAGTTCTTACATTGACTGTTGTTCTGAAGGTTCGACATACTTGTTGTCATCAATTCAATTCTAGGTCGACAATGCCTAGTCGACTGTTGTTTTGGATGGTACACATACTAGTTGTCACCATTTCAATCCCATGTCAATATTGCATGTGTCGAATGGTTAATGAAGGCCTATGAAACACAATAATTCATGAACACAGTCAACACTAAAGGTTTCAAAGAACATCTAGAGTTTCTAAAATCAAATACAATAATTCAACAACAAATGCAACACATTTCAACACTTAGAATTTTTAAGAAGAAAATGAACAACAAGAGGTAGTGTTTATCTTCAATTTCAATGATGGCCAACGGTTGGGCAAGACAATGGGGCAAACACGATGGTGGGGGGAGAAAGGGATGCCAACCAGAGGACATAATGGCAACCAGGAGAAGAAGAAGATAAATGAGAGAATGTGTATACTACTTGCCATGACTTCACAACGACAATAGTTGCTGTGAATGGCAGCCGAAGAGAGGCCAACAGCCAGAGCACAAGGTAGAGGAGGACGAACGCACGGGAGGGGAATTAAAAAAGAGAAATAATGAATGGAAATGATTGGGGTGAGTTTCTACTGTCAACACATATTATTTTAGGGATGAGAAAAAAAAGGATGGGGTGGATCAATAAGGGGGTGGGGTGGGTTTAATCGCCCCCCTATCATCTCTAATACCATTAAGATTTAGATTGTTATTATGAGTTGCAAAACGATATGTAGTGAAATGAGAAGGCTTTTCATTGTTCCTCCCACATATAGCTATCTGTGGGGTCTGATTTCTTTCCGATCGACCCTGTTTGTTTATATCTTTTTTGTCAATTTATAATGCTTTGGCGATGGACTCCAATCCATCAGATCCCTAATATCGTGGGATTTATGTAGATATGAGGAGACAAATCTAATGAATGAATCGACTAATTCAATTATATTTTATTATTGTTCTAATAAATGTCTTATCACTTTTAATGATAAAATCAACCCGGTGCATACAATTTTGTTTAAGATATAAAAAATGTGAAATCTCAAATGAGTAAAATATCAAACCATGAATTAAACTTAGATACATAATGAATTGAACCATAACCATATCCCATATCAGCATTCGAACCGATGACAGAAAAAATATTTGTATTCAGTATCTAACGAAAATTCAAATAAGTTTATCTATATTCAATCCAAAAATTCAAATTCAGCTTACTTTTCATATCAAATATCATCATATCTGTATCCACTATGTATCCAATATGAAATATTTCAATACAAATATTTTATTTATTTTGGATATGGATACGAATTTTAGATATCGAATAATTTTTTAAATTTTGAATATTGATTATCGGATATGAAAAAACAATATAATAATAAAAAACATAGAAATCTAAAACCTTAAAAAAAAACAAATAATAAATATAATTAACAACCGTATATTTTCTATAAACCCTCAAACTCGAAACAATGTTTTTTAAGGGAAATAAACAATAATCTACCAAACCTAATGAATAATAAAATTAATAAATAAATCCCAAATTAAACCAACCAACAGATCTAAAACCCACCCATCACCGTAATAAAAATGGAACTCCAACAGAGGCACCCCCATTGTTCTTCTACCCACCGGCAACCCACAAAGGTGAAAACATCGGATAACCGCGCCACTCCGCGGAAGACTTGATCCTGATCGACAGATTAATGATCCCATTGCGCTTCCCATTCCCTTCTCTCAACCGGTAGCTGAGGATATGCAAATAGTCCTTCGGTAGATTGCCGCCGTCGAAATCTGAGATGGGGATCTCCGCCGTCCCCACCTTCTTCACCCCGGAATACGTCTTGCAATTCACCTCGACAAGGACTGCCCGAGACGATGACGGAAGAGGCATTTGAAGGTTCTCGTTCAAGTAACGATAGCTCCCACCTTCAGTGTAAACACCGGTTGAGCAGCGGCAGTTGGGGTCTGTTTGGACGGTCACGAAGACGCCTCCCTTGATCGGACGGCCGGAAAGGTCCAGATCCTCGGCGGAGATGATTCTGATCTCCATGAAACGTCCTTTCTCCATTTTTTTTCCTTCGTGTTACGTGTGTTTTGCATAGAGACGCGTTGGGTCGGTGGGCTTTTATAGGAGGAGAATAGGTCGGTTTAATATTAGTTTAGAAAGTGGGTCCGAAGGTACGAAGAAATCAGAACGAAATAACGCAATGGATAAAAATGGAAAATAATATACCATCGAGATCAATACATTGGATTCGGTCATCTATTTACAGTTTTATTTATAGCACCGTGTATATCTATTAATATATACGAGCGAACCAGTTTTTTTTTTCTTTCCATTTTTTACTTTTTTATAAATTTAAGATTTAAGATGTCAAATCATAAATATATTTTAATATTGTAAAATATAATTTAAATAAATCATATTAATATATTAAATTTTTAATAGTTTAAAATTAAATATATTTTTGAAATATGTCACAATTGAATTCTATAAAAATTTGTATGATATTTTTAAAATTAAAATAAAAAGATAAAAATTAGAATTAGAATTATTTTTTTGGAGTTTGTATCGACGAGCTCTACTGGAGTAGTAACTACATACCAATATGCCATATTTCAGAACGTTCTGAAATCTTTTGAGGTTAAATTGAGGGTTCAAAGTTATTTTACACAGTTTTGTGTTTTTAGGATTTTATTCTCTTGTTTCAGTATCTTTTTTATCTATGTTTGAATTTCAAATCTTCATTTGAATTCGAATTTGAATATTAGTTAGGATTAAATAAGGAATTATTTGTGATTTCGTATATTTAGATAATATATAGTATCCTAGTTTATAATCATTTGAAATTTTAATATGTAAATAGACGTGTAAATCAAATGATTAATTAAGTTTTGATTATTAGAGTTGGTGAATATCATAAATCAAATAACATATGATGTCATTCTTAATCAACAATATCGCGACGATTTCACATCTTTATTATGCAAAAGAGCGGGAGCCACGCTGCATCATTGACCTTTTGAAGATCGATCCGTCCATTCCAAGTATGCCACATCGCTCACATCCCGCCCGCCGGTTTCACGAATCAATTGAATCTGTCTCTTCTATCTCCCTGTCCCGAACTGGCCGTCCACATCTCCTGCAATTTTGAAATTAGCATGTGATCCCGCTGTCACCCCAAAGTGCCCCAGAAATTGGCCGAGAGTGGATAGTTGAGAAAGAAGTGCTCAATTGTCTCAAGTTCGGCACCACACAATACACAATCTGCCGAGGCCTCCGGTCTCCAAGTCGCTCGATAGATCGACTTTGGTTAATATTCTATCATGAAGTGCAAGCCAAATGATTAATCAACAGTACGACTCTTTCTTGACAGATATGTAAAATAATGGCAGTTTCCGTATAAAACAAGGGATTTGGTCAACAAATAAGTAGGTGGATTTGAAGATGGACATGTATCAACTCTTTCCCCGTTAGCTTCATACCTCGTAAAAACAGACGTCAAATCCCGCTACTTCTTCTGAACGGAAGAATGACTTCGCTCTCCACAATTACTCCGTTTGAGCAATTGACTGACTGGGTGGAAGTCCTATCCATGATCTTTGTTTAATCCGACATATTGACCTATTTTATATCCTACAGGCTTCTTTTCTTAAGTTACAGTTCTCTCGTCTGATCCATATCTCCGACGATGTGCTCGGGGCAGGTTTGCATCCTTTCTTCTCCTTCCTGCTGAACTCCTCACTTCTTATTCCATTACCGCTCACTTCGGATCTTTTCTTTGGTCGGTCTTTAAATTAAACTTCGTGATCTCTTTTGCCATCTTTCTCTTTGACCATTTAAGTTTTGAAAAATGTATAGTGTCAAAACCCAAAAATCTTAATTTTGCATGGTATTTTCCATCTCCGTGGAGTCGGCGTGCGCTTGGCCATGATAGATCATAAAATTTATTTGTGTTGCTTTATAAAATTTATTATTTTATAAAAAAATTTTGTCATATTCATTAATAATCATCTATAGATATTCTTCTTCTCTATTCGATGACAACTTGTGATGCAGGGCACGGGGTCACGCTTTTTTGCGGATTGATCAAATATGTAAAATCTGCAGTCTCCAACGACGCAGTTGTTAAAAGGACAGTTTTAATAATATGTTAATTTTTCAAAAAAATACCAGATGATAACATTCTACATAATTGATATTCACCACAAATAACAAAATGACAATGAAGGAATTCTAATAATCAAAACTTCATTAATCATTAATCATTTGGTTTATAGGATATAGAACTAAGATCCTAATAGATTATCTAAATCTGTAAAATAGTAAAAATAATTTTTAACCATGGATTTGACCCCTAAGATGATTTCAGAACGCTTCTCTGGTGCAGTGTTGTGACGATGACTATTCCTATAGGGTTCATCGATACGAACACGTGAAAATATTTAATAAGTAATTCTGATGTATGGTTTAAAAGTTATAGTCATTTAAAGTTCAATGTACTCTCAAATGATTCAAAATGTTTTCTTCTTTTTTGATCATGTCGTCCATTCGTATGATTTGTGTCTATAGTCAGAACTTCTCTAAGGAGGACGTCCGCATGATTTTTTTTAAAAAACGGACGTAGTGATCACCGTCCATTCCATGCACTTATCACAGTGGATTAAATAAAAAAAAAACTGAAAACTCACAAAACCCAATGCAAAAACCATTATACAACCAAATTTTCATTGTGATGGGTGCTTGATTACGTGGTCTTGGGGATTTTGCATTGGGTTTTGTGAGTTTTCATTTTTTTCTTTAATTTAATGCACTGTGATGAGTGCATGGAATGGACGGTGATCACTGCGTCTGTTTTTTTTAAAAAACATGCGGACGTCCTTTTTAGGCTCCGTTTGAAAACCCATATTAAAAAGTAGCTTTTATAATAAAGCTATTTTTTAAGATAATTTTAGACCTTTAACTTTTTTAAGATGTTTTTTTTTAATTTAGAAATAAATATTTGAAAGGAATTTAATGTTTGATAAAGAAAGTTGCTTTTCAATTCAAAAAATCGATTTCGACAAAAAATCACAGTTTTTGAACTTTTTAAAACACGGATTTCGAGAGAAAAATTAAAAGGAATCTAGCTTTTGGATTCCACCAGAATCTACCCCATTTGGCTGCACCTCCACGCTCTTTAGCACGAGATTTTGAGTCTCGCGTGTCTACCATTTCACCATCAAGACATCACGATTTTGAGATTTTAGCTTTTCAAAAAACAGAATCATCCTAAATCGTGCAACCAAACGGATTGTGCCTGTCATATTTGGATCATCTTGACTACTGGACAATGTTATTTATTTTATTTTTAATAGATCGTCAATTAGAGGTCTAAATTAGATCTTTTAGGAATAAAGTCAAACATTTCAATGTAATTATTCTTTTTTATGTTGTGATTATTTTTAAAAATATTTATTACACATAATATTATATATACATATTTGTTAAAAATATATAGAACATGCATCTATTATTTAATCATTATTAAATTTTTACACAATTTTATTATTTTATTTATACATATGATACACATTGTACCGCGTGTATATATATAACTAGTATACCTAAAATGTAAAAAGTGTTTCATTGAAGGTTTACGTCATTTTGTAATCCCAGCAAACTCACGATGGTCACCAACTGTTTCTCATCATTTCATTTGGCAATTGCTTTTCATATGAAAGCATTCACTATTTTTACAATAAATTATTTTACCAAAAACAAAATATTTTCCAATGGAGAAAACCTTGGTTTGCTTTCACGTTCATTGCCTTTCGTACGCAAACATTTTACGCATCACAGAGGGAGAGAATAAGAACGTGCCCATGTAGCCAACCACACGAACTACAGATCAGGGGATATAATTACTTAGAAATCCTACACACATGATCATGTGCTTATTAATTGAAAGAGGACTAGTGGATCCAACCACATTATTAACGTACGCTCTCCACCATCGATGGTGTTTAGTGGTACAATCTAAGCAGAATAGCCACCACTCGCGCGGATTTGACACTGGCGGGGTTTTATCCCGCACTCTGAAGGCAGGTTCTCAGCCCTCTTCACCACCATCTCCTGTTCTTGAACTTGTTGCCCTTGCTCTTCCTGTGGCTCTTGTTCCTCTTGTTCTCCCTGTTGTTCTTCCTGTCCTTCTTCTTGCTCCTCTCCTCTCTCACCACGCCTTTCGCTCAACACTTCGTCAGTCAAGTGTTTGATGAGCTCGCACCTGCACTTCTTGCTCACCTTCTTCAGTTGCTGGCAGCATTGCTTAGGGGCTCCGTCATTGCTCATCATGGTGATCGCTTGCGTGCCACCTTGACCGGTCTCGATGTAGGGCCGGCACACCGTGCTCAGTGCTTCATGCAAGTATTCCAACTCCCTGTCGCAATCCTCCGGGGACCAATGTTTTTTGTTGTCCTCTTCTATGGACCCCTCAACGACCACCACTACGAAAAGGAGAATTGCCAAGGCCGTCAGCTTGACAACGCAAGTTGCCATCTTCAAAAATAGTATATCCCAAAGGGAGAGAGGTTTCTGGGATGTGTTTGGAAGAGATGTAGAGGTGCTTATTTATTGTGGTTCGTGGAGGCTTTGCATGGCCTTGCATATCAAGTACGTGGACTGGCGATGCCTGCACATGTTTGTTGGACCGCGGAGGTTGTTTGTAACATATGCATGCGTATGTATACAGACAAAAAAAGTATTTTGTCCGCGTTAATCACGAGGGCAGTACACAGTAAAAGGATACATCCAGGCTTGACTGCGTTATTGTGCACTGTGTTTATGGATTTTTTTATTTTTAAAATAAATATTTATTTAATAAAATATAAATTAAGATACACTAGTATATTTTTTAATTTAAAAAATTTAAAATTTAATTTTCATATAATATAATAGTGTAGTATTCATTGCGAGTGCATATGTCCTATCTAACATACAGACTGCTGCTGCAGGACCAAAAATTGTAAATCATGCTGCAAAATGGATTGACTATGTCTGTCCTATAGCACATAACATTTTGATGCATTATATTTACACTTTTTACAATAGTGTTTTACAAAAAGAAAAAAAAATTTGATATTAGTTTTGATCTTTTAGTTTATGTCGCGCGCTGTAGCGTTTCATGTACTTCTTTATTATATATTGCTTATTAAGGGGAAATAGGTACATTTTTTTGCATTCCAATTTTACCCACAATATTAGCAATGACGATTCACAATATTGGATGCTGGTTTTAATTTTAAGATGATATATAGAACAAATACACACACATCTAATTCTAGCTTTGGTTGTTTTTGTTATATGTTATTAAAATAAAAATATGTTTTCAAATTTTATTTAATTTTCAACATAAAAATAAAAAAATAAAAAAACTGAGAGAAAGATTAATAGAATGTTTTTTTATTGATTTTGTGAAGATTATTGACACTTTTCATGTCAAGAATCTCAAGTTTTTGAATGATTTGGATGATTGAGATTCAATGTCTAGGTCAATAAGTTATTTGGATGAATTTTAAAATGGAGATTGAGATTGGGCCCACTCAAGAGGTGGTATTTTCCCTTTTTTCAAATCCAGATGGATATATATATCATATTTATAATATTATTTATAATATTATATATATGAAATATAATTATATATATTTTTATAATATTATCAATATTTTTATGCATGTGTGTGTGTCTATATATATATATATATATATATATATATATATATATATATATATATATATATATATATATGGATCCGATTACATGCGGTTTACGGTCGGTGCGGTGCGCGATCACGGGCCGTCGATCACGGGTCCATCGCATCGGACGGTCGGGTGCGATTCACGTCGACCGTTGGATGCGATGGACCCGCGATCGAACGGCCCACGTCGTAAACCGCACCGACCGCACACCGCACGTAATCGCGACCATATATATATATATATATATATATATATATATATATATATATATTCTGAGTCGCGATTACGTGTGGTTTACGGTCAGTGCGGTGCGCGATCACTGGCCGTCGATCACGGGTCCATCGCATCGGACGGTCGGGTGCGATTCACGTCGACCGTTGGATGCGATGGACCCGCGATCGGACGGCCCACGTCGCACACCGCACCGACCGCACACCGCACCTAATCGTCGGCATATATATATATATATATATATATATATATATATATATATATATATATATATATATATATATATACGGGGGCGATTAGGTGCGGCGGCGACGTGGGCCGTTCGATCGCGGGTCCATCGCATCCAACGGTCGACGTGAATCGCACCCGACCGTCCGATGCGATGGACCCGTGATCGACGGCTCACGATCGACGCCGCACCTGCCGTTCGCCGCACCTAATCGGCCCTATATATATATATATATATATATATATATGGTCGCGATTACGTGCGGTATACGGTCGGTGCGGTTTATGACGTGGATCGTCCGATCGCGGGTCCATCGCATCCAACGGTCGACGTGAATCGCACCCGACCGTCCGATGCGATGGACCCGTGATCGACAGCTCCGTGATCGTGCACGCCGCACCTGACCGTTAAACCGCACCTAATCGGCTCCCTATATATATATATATATAGATATATACGGGGGCGATTACATGCGGCGAATGGCAGGTGCGGCGGCGACGTGGGCCGTTCGATCGCGGGTCCATCGAATCCAACGGTCGACGTGAATCGCACCCGACCGTCCGATGCGATGGACCCGTGATCGACGGCCCACAATCGACGTCGCACCTGCCGTTCGCCGCACCTAATCGGCCCCCTATATATATATATATATATATATATATATATATATATATATATATATATATAGGGAAATGATACGGTGCGGGACGTGCGGTCGTGCGCGAACGACCACGGGCCGTCGATCACGGGTCCATCGCGGGTCCATCGCATCGGACGGTCGGGGGCGATTCATCTCGACCGTTGGATGCGATGGACCCGCGATCGGACGAACGACGTCGTTCCCGCACGACCGCACGTCCCGCATATTATCATCCGACTATATATATATATATATATATATATATATATAGGGACGTGATTACGTGCGGCGAACGGCAGGTGCGGCAGCGATCACGGGCCGTCGATCACGGGTCCATCGTATCGGACGGTCGGGTGCGATTTACGTCGACCGTTGGATGCGATGGAGCCGCGATCGGACGGCCCACGTCGCGGCTGCACCTGCCGTTCGCCGCACCTAATCATTTTCATATATATATATATATACACTGTAATATACACATGTGTGTAATATTATATTTGTATATATAATTTATTATATATATATATATACATACACATATATATTTTAAGATATATTTTTTATATTATTATATAAATATTATCAAACACATGATTGAGATTTTGAATCGTAATCTTATTTTCTGAATCATTTTACTTATCAAACATGTTGATAGAATTCTTAATTTCAATCACTTGGATTTGAACTATCATAATCTGCAAAATCCCGATACGACTTGTCATCCAAGCAGGTTTGGGTCGGTGAGGAGTCTTAGTCAACCAAACAGGTTGGTTGGGTTGGTGAGGATTGTTAAGCCTCCTGGGCCACATGACCAAAATTAGGGTTACCGCTCACCCAATTTGGCTTTCCGTCCTCGCATATTCCCCCTTTCTTAACCCCTCTTGCACTCTTTCTGCATTTGCCAATGGCTGATACCACCAATTCCAAGAAATCCTTTCATTGCAAAAACCATGGCAATCTCTCCATCTCTCTCTCTACTATTTATGGACAGGAAATTTATGTCCAGTAATGCTTACCTTTTTAATTGTTCTACATTCAGGGATGAGGAGATTTGTAGTAGTTGTAACGATCGGTATAGCATTGTTGAGCTGGTTTTACACCACAGCGAAACCCGTTCAACCCAAACTCTGCGGTTCACCAGGGGGTCCTCCGATCACGGCGAAGAGGGTCTACTTGAGTGACGGAAGGTACTTGGCCTATTCGGAGTCCGGAGTCCCTAAAGAAGATGCCAAGTACAAGATAATCTTCTCCCATGGGTTCTCGGGTTCCAGGCTTACCACTTTGAGGGCATCCACTGTAATGTCTCCTCTCCCTTTGCCACTGATGAAATTTTCTTTTCCTATTTTCTCTTTCGAAATCCATAGATTGGTCATTAGAGATTCAATTATCAATTGATTGATATCGGTAGATAAATTGAGTCTGATCACTTCTTGATGTTTGATGGCCCTAAATCGATTGATTTGATGGGGAAAAACTCTTCTCGCGTTGTGATGCTTCGCTGGTATTTGTTTTTTTTTTTTGTTTAATTTGGAGTTGTTGAACCGGTTAAGCGTGCTTACGTTTCAGATATAAATTTTTTAGAAAAGCAGGTACTTCAAAATAAAATACTCTTCTGATATTTAATATTTAACAAGTTAGCTTTAAAAGTGATTATTAATGTGCGTGTTTTTTTTTGTTATGGGTGCTTTTATTATATGTATGAAATTATATAACTGCAATGTTATTTGAGTAACAAATTATACAAGTTTGTTTTTTCCTTTCACATGCAGTCGATTGTGTTTAAAATTTAAATGTTGGTCAACAGGTTGTGAGATGCATAAGTAATGAACTTTTTTTAAAACCGTTGGATGAAAATCATCATTTTTTCATTAAACTATTTGCAGCCAGGATAAGTCATAATGGTAGAGCGAAGTTATAATTCGATCTTTTTTACAAAAATAAGAGCGTCAAACATATCGGCCAACAAAAAGTCAGTTCTTGTGATCTGGCCATCTTGTGAGACCTATTTTTGTTCAGTGTTCCAACTAGTCTATTTTAATCTATCAAGTAATTTAATTTGGAACTTCTTCACATGTCGAGCTATCATGAATAGTACCAGTTCTGGGACTGATCCAAGTACCCTTTTTTAGATAAGTGATAGAAACTTGAATCCGAGATCTCATAGTTGAAATTTTTTATTTCAATAATCGAGTTATGGGATCAAAAACTATCTAAATCAGTTTAGATTAATGAATTGGTTAATTTTTTGTTAGTAAATCTGTTTTCTATGCATATACCATTTGAGGCGAGAAGCTGGACTAAAAGTAGAGTTGATCTAGGAACTTTTTTTTTTTAATTCTTTATTCAAGTATTTTTGGGGTCTGTTTATGCAAAACTTTCTGCATGTACAATTTCTGAGAGAAAAAAACAATGCAGCATCCATCATTTCCATAATAAAAAGTAAAAAAACAATTGCAACTAAAAAATGAGATGCAGGAAATCATGGAGGAGTTGGGGGTGTACATGGTAGGATATGACCGAGCAGGTTATGGGGAGAGCGACCCAAACCCATACCGATCATTGAGGAGGGAAGCATTGGATGTGGAAGAGCTTGCCGACGCACTGGAGCTAGGTCCAAAGTTTTTTGTCATTGGTTTCTCATTAGGGGGTCACTCTGTTTGGGCATCCCTCAAGTACATGCCTGAAAGGTAACATATCCTCAAAATATTTTCTTATCTTCACTGAACCGCATTAGCTAAATTTCTTCCTAATTGACCCATGTTGATGCAGACTAGCAGGAGCTGCACTTCTGGCGCCAGTTATCAACTATAGATGGCCGGGGTTTCCAAGGAACCTATCAACAGAAGCATATAATGGTCAACCAGTAGGCGATCAATGGACATTCAGGGTCACATACTATGCGCCATGGTTGCTAAACTGGTGGATGAACCAACCTTGGCTTCCCTCATCATCAGTTGTGAAGGGCACCACCTCATTACCCAATAAACTGGATGCTCGCCTTCACATGGAGATGAAGTCTAGTGAGATCGTTAAAGAGGTCAGTGGTCCTTAAACTCTTGATCAAATATGTCTATTCAGGTCTGGGATTAACAAAATGGTTCATCTCACCTGCAGATGAAGAGATTGGCCACCCAACAAGGTGTGCACGAGTCACTGCATCGGGACATGATGGTGATGTTTGGGAAGTGGGAGTTTGATCCAATGGATCTTCCACCACCGAACATACCTGTGCACCTATGGCAAGGGGACGAGGACGGGCTGGTTCCTGTCACTGTACAGAGATACATCTGCCACCGCCTCAGGTGGATCGACTACCACGAGCTTCCCTCGACAGGGCATTTCCTAACAATGGTCCCTGGCTTTGGTGACACGGTTCTCAAAACCCTTCTGGCTTAATATGGATTCTACCGACGTGTGGCCTACTGCTCAGCATGTCTGGAGGTGTATTTATGTTAGGAATTGTATGTGGAACTTATATTTGCAATATAAATTCATGAAACAGAGTTCCTGGTGTGGCCTTCAAACTACCAAAACGAATAGTAGTACAAAAACAGTGTGTTTTGTAACAATGTCACTATAGTTTTGAGGGGTTTTTTTTATATATATAGTACAAAGGCCCAGATAAAGTGACAGTCCCAACTTTTACAACAACTAGAACTAAATAGACATGCCAAAGAGACAACAACGAGCTAAAGCCCAAGAATCCAGCACAATGGGCTGTAGAGCATTTTTTTTATCCAAGCACCTGCTGCTGTCAGGGGGGTTCATCTCCCTCGAAAAGGGGGTGTCCCTATCCACTGTATCAAGCACAATTGGGACACAGTTTTGAAGAATTGGATTTCAACCCTGCCACATCTATGACATTATTGATAATTTCATATCAGTCTTACATAAGAGAGGAATTTCAAAATACTCTCCCCACAAATATGTGTGCTTGATTACACATAGAAAGAAAATGTTAAGGACAATCATTCTTCCAATCACTTTTATAACCTCTCTCTTGCGTGACAATTTCAATAAGGATGTCTCTATTTATGCTTCTCAAATCTATGCACACGCCCCCATTGTTTGCACACATCACACTCCCTATGTATTGAACATCTAAGAACATCTAATGTAAAAGCCCTACATATTTAAACTCCAAACTGAGTTCTTTTGCACGCTCCTCTGTTATTCTATCTCACTAAAAGCAATGTGCATCTCTGTCACCACCTTTAAATCCAATAAATTTTTTACTGTAAATGAACACCACTCTTACTAAAATTTCTATAAAATAAAAGTTTATTTTTTTTTTCAAACAAAACACATAAAAATTGGTTGAATATTTTAACTGTTAAGGAAGAGGGACTTCAATATAAGATCTATCCTTGATCTAGTAGTTAATGATATATTAACTAATGGAGTTTTAAAAGATAATTTTAAATCTATATCTTCTATGTGAGCAAGTAAAATCTCTTGACTCATGTGTAATAAGGGAAATATAAGTGTAAAAGAAATAATTATCATGATACTTGTGAGGTGAATTTTCAATCCTTGATGGCCTTTTCTATATTTTGTCCAACCTTGATTTTTATTTTAGTTTTGAGTAGTTTTCTCATATCAATCATTCAAATTCTTGCTTTAAAATTTTGTTTATAGTTTTGATTCTCTTTTATTTTTATTTGTTTGTTTCAATAGCTTCCATATGAATTTGACCTCTTATTACCACTTTCTACGAAGAAAAGGTAAGGGTATTATAAATATCTTTTGTTGGGAAATACGAAATCTTAGCGACACTTTCGAGGTTATCAAATCTGCCACCAACAGTAATTATTCAAGGGCTTACTTAAAGGTGAAATTTCGATTACGATCCCTTTCAATCTAAAGATTTATTTGCACTAAGTGAAAGTTTAAGTCTAAAGACACTTTCATCTATTACAAAGTATAGTGCCCAAATATCATTCATATCCTTCATTAAAATAAAAATATTAATAGGATCATGTGGTGTTGGTTACACATGTTATTTTTTATCCGAATTTTATGATTTTATTTTCAGCCATTCTAGATCTTAGAGATTTCAAATTTTATGAGATTTGATATTAAAATGATCATGAATATTCCGCTTTTTCCCATTTTTGGTCATGCAGCATTCAAATATATGATTTGAATGATCAATTTTGTTGTTGTTACTATTATTGCAAGATTCAATTGACAATGAATATAATTTTCCTTTCTATTCTGATCGTTGCAGGACTTAAAAATCTTTTATTTGAATAAGACAATTAATATATTGTCATTTCTATTTTCCGTCATTGCAGAAATCAAATAATTTATTTGATTCTGGGCATTAATTAATCTTGTCTCTGTCGTTTTTAACTGTTTTTAAATTTCAAAGATATGATTCTGATTAATCCATTATTATGCTTATCCTTTCCATTTCTGATCGTTTATTCATTTTTTTCTCTGTAAAAGACCTCTCTACCTTGGATTGAAATAGAAAAAAAATATTCTCTCTCCATCTCTCTCTATATACAAAATTCATTCCCTTAAAAAAAGTTTATTTATAATATTTAAGAAAGATTATAGATTCATCACTTGACATCACAGCCATTGACTGAGAAGGGAGTTCAGTTCAAGGATACATCCTAACGCACCTTGGGAATCGGCAACCCTGCACGGAAAAGGGTCAATTCTTTTTCAAAGAAAGTCTCTCCTAAGTGCTTTGTTACTCGGGCGATTTCTTTCAACCCTTGGTTTAATATTTAAATTTCTAATCTGTTTATGGACAAATTGAATAATCATTATTTAAATTTTCTCTAAGATAAATTATGATAAAATAAAATGCAAAAAATGTATTTGTTTCATTTTTTGTGAAGATGTATATTTAATTTCGATGAGAATATATTTTCAATAAAAAAAAATTGAAAATATGTTTGAGACTACAAAAATAACAGTAGGAATGGATTTCCCTAAGTTTTTCTTTTGCAAAACTCAAAGATCTCTGTCATTTTTGGCAATGTACATCATAACTGTTGTGATGAATTTGTATATTCAAAGCATATGTTGTTACCGTTTTAAATCTTTTTTTCGTTGTTAAAGAGTCATTATTAGGGTATAATTATTTTTCTACTTTTTTTCTTTTCCTAATTTAGTATTCCTAGTTTTTTCTCCTTTTTTAATTTAATATTTTTTCATTTTGATATTTAACTTTTGTGTTTATAAATAGAACATTTGACTCCTTTAATACAATAAAGGAAAAAAAAATTTCTAACATGTTATCATAGCATAAATGTTGAAACCAAAACTCAAAACATCTACATTAGGTCTAACATAAAGTTTAAAGTTCATAATTTGAAATTTCACAGTTAAGTCTTCATAAAACGGCCACTCCGCGTAATGGTTCTTCCTGCAAAATCTCTTTTGAAAAACATAGTTGTGTGAGTTTTTTTGATTTTGCACATCGAATCATAAAATGGAAAGACCAATTGGCAGAGATAAAAGTAGCACTGATATGTTCATGCCAAATTATAAGATTGGGAAGACCCTTTGTTGGCATTGGTTCATTTGGTAATTAAGGTGAAATTTGTTAAGAATGATTTAATTAGACGCAAAGTTGCTATCAAGTTTTTTAACAGTAAAAGATAATGAGCATGGATGTAGAGGAGTTTCTCATTTATTCTATAATCAACTATCAAGTGAAGAATAAAAAATTTCTCTCTACCTCTCTTCTTATATGTCTTGTATGTTTTGTTTATACTTTTATGCATTCTTATGTTTATGTATTTTATTTATTTTATAACATAAAATTTATTTAAATTAGTTCATAGAAGTTATATAAACTGATTTTGATTAAATGAATCCCAATAAAATGGGATGAAAAATAAATAAACAAAGAAATGGATATGTTTTAAAAAAAATAAAAAAAAACAATAACAACAAATCCCAAAATATAGAAAATAAATAAAAATACTTTTTAGGGATCTTGGGCACTTCCATAGAAGGGGGCTGGCCTTCGCTCTAGAGCCATCTGTTAAAACTTAATGTTGGACATTTACCAAAAAAAAAAAAAATTAATGTTGGACATGAGGTAGATGTTTGGAGCTGTGGTGTGTCCCTCTATGGTATGATAACATGTTATAAAAAATGAAAAGTTTCTTCTTTATTTGATTAGAAGAGCCAAAAGGTACTATTTACATATACAAAAAATAAATCTTAAAGGATGAAAATACCAAATTAGAAAAAAAGAAAAACCAGGAATACTAAATGAAGAAAGAGAAAACTAGAAAAATGATAATACCCTAATAATCACTCATTAATTAACACTGGAAAAAGAGAATATTTTTTTATTGATTGCACCCAAAATTGCAAGTGAGATTGTCCAAAAAAATAACCTATTAAAATGAATATCGAAGTCCATAAGAACATATTTTTTATTAAAATGAAAAAAGATGCATCATGTTTTCAGTTCTCTATTAGCCACCAGATTATATGCATTTATTTTTACCAAAAGAAAACAAAAACAAAAAAAATAAAAGAGCTATGCAAAAAAGTAAGATTAAAAAATAGATGGGGTATGTCAAAACCCTATTAAAAAAGCAGGCTGAGAGTATCAAACCCTATTAAAAAAAAGCTTTGAATTTTCAAGGTACCCCCACTGCTCTTTCCCTTTCCTAATGCTAAATGAGGTTTGGGAGGCTAGTAGAAGACTTTGAAGACCCGGCAACAGGAGCTTGTGTTTAAAGATCTCTCTGTCTTATATTCCTACTCTTTTTGGACTATATGGCTTACCCGCAGCTTCTCTTTATTCAAAGAGAGTGTTCCTTACACGGGGAATATTTGAGAGACTACAGTTCATTGTATTTTGGATTAAGATCGTTTTTGTGTTGGGTATGTTTTAGGGAGGAAAATTTCTTATTTGAGATGTAATATATTTCATTCATATCTGTGCTTCTAAACCTCCTAGACTTCTCATCTTTTAGGTTTGTTGCATGGACTTTGGTTGTTATTTCTTTTTGGACTATTTCCTCTTAAAAGACAAATGTCTACCGTTTATCTTCAAAAAAAAAAAAAAAGTATCCCCTACAAACCAAGTGCAGGCGTATTAACAAGTAATAGACATCTGGACATAAATAAAAGGAAAAGAAAAGCACATGTATTACACTATATCATTCGATGACTCATAGTCATAACAAGATGTATTCGTCCATTTGAAGAAGCTCTGCCTAGCTAATGAAACAACCCTCAACGTCAACAAAATGGTGAAACACGGGATTGAAGGGATCACCCAAATGATGACAGACATTATTTATATTTTACATTTTGATACATATGCACATCATGGGCAGGTAAGCACTATAGAAGATGTTGAGTTAGAAGAATAAAGGGTGCCTTACACATACCAAGAATTCGCCATGAATTACACATCCTCTGTACCGTGGTTGTTGCCGCTCTTTATGATGTTGTACTTGCAAAGAGGGCATGTAGCGTTGATGTATAACCACTTGTCAATACAGGAACAGTGAAAATGGTGGTTGCAGGGAAGTTCATGCAGTTCAGCCCCATCATCGTAGGCACAAAGGCAGATGCAGCACTCCTGCAGAGCACAGAAGGCTTCAATGTGAGATAATGTGGACAAATGTATGAAAAAGACAAACCACTATATTTCACTCTGTTTTGTGAAAGAAAACAATAAATTCATTTTTATGAAACACAAATGCTGCAAAAACTTAAATGCTAAAGGGTTCAATTTGAAGTCTTACAGCATCTTCTGGTGACAGAGCATGCTCCCTAGGTGTTTCAGCACCACACTCGGTCATGATTCCACCAGACGGGCCTGATATCTCACCACTAAGCTTATCAAAACTATTAAACCTCCTGAATTTGTATTTCGGAAGTTGTCGGATATCTTCTTCAGATGCTCCTATCTGTTTTCCCAAAAAGAAAAAGGAAACGAATGCAAGATGGACTTGAGCACATTGCTACAAATATGGCAAAGATTTCACATATTGCAATAGCTTGCACATCATAATCAAAGCATTTGTGTGTATAATTTTTTTACTAAAAGATGCATAATCTTGCATCATTCATGAAGTGACAAAAGGTTTTCCCTAATATATTCAGCATTGCCTTGATGTAGGCAGAGAGATTTCCCAAATCATGCATGTCACACATGCTTTTAGCAATGGAGCAGTCCAATATTCATCAGGAAGTTTATAGCTTTGAAAATTTGGTGATCAAATTCTGTGTTGAGAGAAGCTACTATCACCTGAATCAGAGCGTAAGAAATCGCCTCACTCCTCTCAACAAATAACCACAAAGCAGTTTTATAGTGCATGAATCGCCTCGTGATATAATAGGATTCATAAAGCCAACCCCTAATCATTGTAGCTAAGTCTATATTGAGCAGAAGTACTACTCTTGAACACACCTGAAACCTTTGGGGAAGTCACCTTGTGTTTGGAAAAGTTTTGTTAATCAGTAATTCTAGACCTGTATCACTTCCCTCCATGAGGCCATATTCAATTTCCTCAAAAATATTACTTCAGAAAGTGTTATTTGAACAATAATAGGTACAACTAACTGTAGATGATGTAATGAAACAAATGATATATAAGCATCACTAGGAGGAACAAACATAGGTAGACCCAGAATCTATGGCATTTTTGTAAAGATTACTTATGATTATGATCTTGTGTCCCAAGAAAAGAAGAAAAAAAAATTAGTCTTTATTTTTTCCTTGTTGACATTAAGTCTGTGATCTGGTATCATCAGTAAGAAGATCTCATGCTCAACAAATCACTTTGTTTAATACCCAAAACTCAAATAACAAATGATATAATACAGTTATGTGGGTCTGCATGAATAATCCCTACACAATAGGCCATGTAATAGTCAATATAAAGTTCACTGCATGCCCTGACAACTTTCTTTCTAGGTTGCTAACCGAATCAAATATACTACCCAGATGTTTAACATGTGATGGCACAAAAAATGTCACATTGTAACATATAGTGAGGAAACGCCACATAAACAGGAATCCATAGACAGGACAAGGTGATTCTCAATTACGCAGAAACAAAACTAAGCATTAGACAGTCCTGTGTGACATGTAAAGTCCACTAAAACTGCGTCCCTGTTGCATATGACAGGTCTGTTTGAAATACTCCTGTTTGTTAAAAAATCAGACATTATGAGCAACATGCTCGAAGGGTCTTTTTGCAGAAACCTCTTCTGCTGACTAGATCCACTCACACAGCCTTGGCTGCTGCTCTCTTCTCACTTATTTGTTTGTTTTCTTTTTCACTTCTTTGTTTTACTGGTTTTTTTAGGCCCATTTGGACTTGTACTCCTTGTTTAGCATAAATAAAGGTGGCGGTATTTCAAACCATTCCTCAAAAAAAAAGGCTCAAAGAGAGTTGGTATATCAGACATTTTGCATTTCTCCCCTACTTAATATTGCTCATCAGTTCTCTGTTTGGGATTTGTACACCACCATGTTTTCGCAGATTAAATCCAAAAACCAGAAAATAGATCACAAGTTATCATCATCATTCATTTTTCAAGGTTGCAGCCCCATAAAAAAGTTTATCATGTTTCCAGTGACATGACTTGGCACCTAAGCAGTTCTTAGTCATGGAATCCATACTATGAAATGAAGGTGAGAAAAGTGAAGCACCTACAAGAAAAAGTTCAGTATGAGCAAAAAAGAATCTGCCTGCTCACCCAACTTTTTCTCGTATTGGCTGAACAATATTTCAATGGTAAACACAGACATTTAGCCCCCGTATGGATGTGGAACAGGGGTTTGAATATCCTGGAATAAATGAGAATAGTGGATTTTGGTTGTTTGGAAGCCTTGAATACCCAGGGATAAACTATGCCGGAATAAACTGATATAAAGTAGTATATAAATTCCGACCAACCCTTATAATTAAAGTTATTCCAAGTTATTCCACCGCCCACTGTCAAATCAACTGGCATCACCTCTTATACATCATCTGTCAAATCAATTATCATCATTTTTTCACATTTTATAAATTTTTATCCACACTTTATTCACATTTTATTCAAACAACAAAAACTTTATTATTATGTTTCCCAACAAAAATAATTCAAAACACAACCAAACACGAAATCACTTATTCCACTGTTATACCCACTTATGCCGGAATAATTATATACCCAAAAATAAGTTTTATTCTGTATCCGGACAAGAGAGTAGAGCTATGTAGCTCAGCCACAAGAAAACCACAAGAATTTTCATACGAAAAAAATAGCTCATTTGAAAATGCTCAAGGGACAAGGGAATGGTTTAAAGAATTAAAAAGAAGATGAAAAAGACAAATATATATAAATTTTATACAGCTTGTTCCCCCATTGGACAATTTTGTGGTTGAGAAATGAGGACAGTTTTCAGCATAAGATAACCTAGAGAGAATACATGGAATGGTATCACAACAAATTAAAAGGAAGGGCGTAAAATGAATATTGGCTCTGAAATCATAAGCTTGGATGGTGAAGTAGGTCTTCTGGTTGTGTGTGCATCTATCTATATGTATATGTGTATATATATGCATGTGTGTGTGTGTGTGTGTGTGTATACATATATATGTATATGCGTATGTATATGTATATGCAATATTTAGACCGCATGGTCCCATAAAAGAATGTTTTCATTTTACTAAGATAACTCAAAGATATGCCAGTTTACGAAGATACCTGATCTGCCACAGCATACAGGATTGCAATTATACATGGCAAACAGCAGCAAACAGCAATACCAATGATACATGCCAGCGCAACACAGAATACAACAAAGAACACGTCAAATGCTAGGAAGATTATGCAAAGCCTGCAAGACAATACAAAGGATGTGAATATGATATAAGGCCATCTCTAACCCTTACTCAAACCTATATCCAAATTTTACTAAAATTTTGAGTAAAAGTTTCATTTGATATGGTGTCTCCAATCATCACTTTGTGTTTTATTCAAATCTTTTAAAAAATGTGAAGTTGAAGAAGGAAAAAAAGCCTTTGGAAATTTGGGTAAAGATTTGAGTCCCCCTTGATTTGGATAAAGGTTTGAGTAAAAGCTTGTTTTGATATGGGCATGGGTAAATGGTTGAAGTGATTTTTGGGTGGCTTTTATTCAAATTTAAATTTGGGTACACATTTGGATATAGGATTGAAGATACTCTAATCTCTATATTATAAATTAGGTTCAAACTTTAACCACAAAAAATAGTAAGTCAACACAAACCAGTAAAGTTGGGGAGCATCACGAGGCAAATATTGGCCACCAGAAGACACCCAGTAGAATCCAATAATCCACCATATGAATGAAAACATTGTGTTTGCAGACTCTAGATGCTTTGCTACACTGCAGAAAATAAATAAAATGGGAGCAAGAATAAGGTATAAATTTTAGAAAGGCAGAGATGATGAGTGATAACCTACTCATCAAAACCGTTGAGAAATTAATACTGCAGAAAAATAAGCTTACTGATCAGAATTTGATAAGGGTTTCAGTGAGATTTTGCATTTTCAATAATTCAAACGATGTATGACATCTACTTATCTATATGACAACTCTTGCACACATCTTATTGTCCAACATTTTCCTACTTTAGAGAAAAAATATTTAGACAATTACATGATCTATATGTATAATTTTTTAACAAGTGTTCTGCAAAAATTATATTATTAATTCTGAGTTGAAAACAATAATCTATCAAATAGTTATTAAATGCAACAGTATAAAAATAGATTGATTTATCTCACTATCAGAGCTAACTGATTTTCATGAGATATCGTGTAATATCGGCCGGTATCGCAGTCATTATCATGTTACAATATCTAAGAATATAGTTTATAAATATCATACTTCATAAATATCTGAAGTGCATGACCTTTAAGCGAACATTTTTTTCACTTTTTTTCATTTGATCTCGCTCATTTTTCAACGACTTTGCATAAACTCAACTGGAAGCCCCAAACAGATCAACTGAGTGTAGAAAACTTGTGGAGTAATATAAAATCATCCCACGATTTGAAAAATGAGATCCCGCATTTTCTGAGGTGTACGTATAAATAATAATAAATGCAAATGACTGTCACCTTCATGGTCATTGGCTCTTTGTGGATTCACAGGGAGTTAAAACATCAGAGTTCAGTTGGATTTTCCCAGGTCTGAATTTTCCCACATCTAAATTTTCCTAATCCTTCAAAACAAAAGTCTACAGGAGGGGAACCTCAGGATGATGCATTCTACGTGTCTCAAATTCCTAATTACCACATACAAAGGACTGATTTTCATTAGTGAATTGATTCTGGATTGAGATACCACATAGACATATTGAACTGAACCAATAATTGCATAGGATTGGTTTGGGTTTAGCAGATTCCCAACACCAACCAAACCAAACCTAAGCTACATGAAGTGAACTGAAGAGATCCTTGTTGAACCTAAAAACTCAGCCCTTTTCCGAGTTTGCTCATTTTTTCACTTTATTCCATATCAGAAAATATTAGATCATTAATCTACTTTTGCTTGCTTCCTATTTTCTGGTGTATGTTATAACTTATAAGCTCAATCAGAAAAGCTAATTCTTGTGTTGATTGTGATGTATTTCCTTCATTTTGTCGGCAGATGTTCATCTGTTTCTACCTGCAATTTCATGCTGCATTAATAAACAGTTTATCTCAAAAGTGAAGAAAAAGAAAAGAAACACCTTAACAATCTAACAGTTACATTCTTCCCATTGAGGACTCAATGAATTCATAATAGGAGGGTCTGGGTCATTTCCTAGTTAAGTTAATCTCAAAGGCCAGAATTTTCCAGCTTATAGCAATAAGACATTCTCCTTCAAAGCTCTTCTACCTCAAGACTAATGAATGAAATCTATATGATTGGAATTTACTCCTATGTCAAAAAATTACGACTAAAACTACTGAAGCTAGAAGTATCAAGACTGATCTGATCCTGTAATAAAAAAGCATCAAAACACTGAAATCAATAAACACCACCTTGTCCGCTCCTCATCCGCCTCCCCAGCCTGCTCTCCATCATACCCACTGCCCCCCTCCGCGATATCCTCCTCCATCCCCGATCTGCCACGTCTACCACTCCCATCAACATCTTCCAACCCCAGCCACCGCTGGGGGTGCCTCCGCCGATACTCGACGCAAACGCACACCATGTGGAGCAAGCACTGGAATCCATACCCGATGATCCACAGCCGCAGCGGCATCGACGGCTCCTCATCTCTGCTTAGTATAAGAACCGCGATCGAGACAGCGACAAACGCGAGGTTCCAGAGGAGGTCCAAGATCACGACCGGCCTCGAGTAGGCCCAGTCGCCCTGCCGCTCCTCGAGCTGCTCCGCCGCCGTCTCCCTCACCAGCATCGACGGCTCCCTCATCATCCTCCGGCTGCTCGCTCTGCGAAGGAACCGCGCCGCCCCGAGAAAGCCTGCCCGCCTCCCGCCTCCACCGGAGTTCCGGCGTCCACCACGGTCGTCCGCGCGGGGTTGGCGACGAGCGGCCTCCCTCGGAGGGGAGCAACGGCATCGGATCGATGGCGGTCTCATCTGCGGGGGTCGAATTGGTCTGACTCTCCATAATTTCTTCGGTTTGGAGAAAGAAGAGTCGGGATTCAACGAATACAGAGTGGAATTCCTAACGTGATCAATGGGTTTGACGAAGGGAGAGCATTTCGAATGAGCTTGTGAGGGTTTGGGAAGTAATTGCGGTAATGAAAGATAAGAAAATCAAATTGGAAGAGGAGGTGGGGTTGGAAACGGAAGGCGTGGTTTGCGTTTTGTGAGAAGGGCGGGTGACGATGGCAGAAGTATCCCGACTGATGGGTTGGAGCGGAGCACAAACGTGTTCCGAATAAATAAATCTATCAACTATTTATTTTTTTCTCGCGTTTCACCGGGAGACGCAACTACAAAATCAACGGGCTGAAAGGGATCCGGTTGGGTCTAATAATCAAATTTTATCATTTTAAGATAACATATTAAATGTTTTTACATGTGATTATCATAAAATGTAATTTAATGTATCAATCACAATAGTTGAAAATTTTCCCCTTTACAATAACTCTTAATATGTCTAGGTGTGACGAGATAGGGGGTTATGAACGTGTTGGATAATCAAATTATTTAACTAATGTTGACCTAATCATTACTCTAAAAAAAAATGAACAGTGCGTAGAAAAATAATGGATATGTTACATGTTGCCTAATAAGAACCATCCACGTTACAGGAGTAATGTAATGTGATTGTCATATCAAAGTAAAATAGCAGTTGTTTTTAGATTTTTTTTCAAAAAAATGTATTTTATTAGGGAATGGATCATTTGCTTTTTTATGTTTATTTTTTGTTTTTCAATCGAATAAGTCAAACAAGATACAAACATGAAAAAATAAATAAAGAATCCAAACTCATTTAATAATATCTACATGACCTCCATGTGGTCATCTAAATTTTATAATCCATTTTAAAAAATTATATCCTGGAGATGGTATCAAAATACCGACCTTACACCACATGAAATAAATCACTATGGAGAACTAGTATCCCAAAACTGGCTTCTAAAAAATTACACGCGCTGGGGTTGAGGTTGGGGATCCGGCTTCGCTTAAGTAACAACTTTAAGAACAAAACATTAATAGATGCTTCAAAAATCTTGTTTCAGGTCCTTTTTTTTGTTTAAATGAGATAAATATTGTTACTTAGTAGAACTAAGAACTGTAGATGAGAGAATACAGAAGAAAAAAAAAGTGTCGCCATTGCCCACGAGCTTCACTCCTCAATGACGATTTTTCCATCTATGAGTTTGACTCTTACCTCGGCAATATTACAAAGCCTTGTTTATAGTTTTTCAAATCTCCCACGACCTGCGGAAGTGCTTTTGAGATTCTGGCCGATTTGTTTTATAGGTTTTTGTTTTACATTTTAATATATATAATAAAAAGTTTATCACCAAACAAAAATAATAAGAAAACCATAAGAAATTTTGGGAACTTTTCACACGGGTTCCGTATAATATTTCATGCAAGTTTTCAAAAGGAATTCAAAATTTTCATCACATGAACTCATTTTCACCACCAGAAGAGAATTCATGATGATGAGCATATTAAAAAAAACTCAGCTTACCGGAAAAATAAATTATAAAAAACTATGAAACATTCACTTGGTCTAACAAACTACGCATGTATTTTATTTATTTTTTTCAAAAAAAATCCCACTACACCACTGCCAAAGTGGTTCTGAAATCTGAAGCAAATTGTGTGTGCATGATATAAAAATGCGGGGACCAAATGCTATGTAATTGAAAAAAGTCCAAAGTCAGACCAGTGAAAAATACACAATCTATTTCACATGCAACAGTTTCCTGATTTAATACCAACATCAACCGCTGCAGGAGATGAGAAGATCCAATCCAAACTACATAACCCTGTATGCTAATAATAAACAGCACAAGATATGCAGTATCACCCAAGTGTTGAATGGGAAAACAATCCATCCCTTGTCTACATCGGTCACGTTGCAATATAAATCACTATAAACACACCCCACTCTGTTGTACCGAGATCCCATATAAAAAGCATGACCTGAAATTCATGTATTTATTTCCGAGTCACACTGGTGCTCTCTTTGGCAGCTCCTTCTACTCCAAAACATGCTTGAGCAGCTCGTCTTCTCAACCCTCGATCCATCCATTTTGTCCTGCTCACATGACCCATTCTGCAACTGGTGTGGTGGAGATTGGTCATCTGTTTCTCCTTGTGCAGCTTCAACAGGGGGGCACAGGCCGTCTTTGCATGTGCATGACGGAATAGTCACGGAAGGGAATGGGCTGCATGAGACTGGACAAAGGAGTTCTGCAGAAACTGAGCCGACACAGTTTTTGCGAAATTCGGACCTGCAAGTGTTCGTTGGTGGGTTCAGATCACGAGGATGAAGCAGACATGGATTGCACAGGCTGAGAGCCAGACTGAGTTTCAGCTCCTTCGTGGATGTAGTGGGTAACCTGGAGAAGGAAACTATTCCATGCCTGCAGAGAGGGCATGGTATTGTCCCTGGTGGTTCGATTGTTTCAGATGTTACGTTACTGGTTGAGCAAAGATAGAGAGCACATCTTGTGCAGAGTTCGTGTGAGCAACCTAGGAAAAAAAAACAATTCTTCTTAAAACTGTGCGGGTAATGAATAATAACTAATAAGATATCATTAGCTTCGTAGTAAATTCAGTCTTGAGATGAAGGACAGATGAACACAATGTTTGATCAATTTCAATTCAGGTCAGTGGAAAACACGGCATGAACAATGTGACATATAGTTATGTTGCAGTCAAATGGGCAGCAACTAACCAGATAAATACATAAAAGTAAATGCATGATGTTTTTAAGTATAGATAATAAGCACGGAACTACTATTGACAAAAATAACTTTCTATGGATACTTGTGTAGTAGACTAAACATTTAGTAATAACAAAGTATATTCCTGCATCAAAATTATCTGGAGTACAATAAACAAAGGTATATTAACAGCTTCCACTAATAGCTTTAAGACAGGGACAGTAACTACATGAACAAGTAGAGGAATTTTTTTAAGTCTATGATAAACTTTTGAGCCAAAAACAAAAAAAGGTCAAGGAAAGAAAACACTGCTCAATAGCACTTGGAATGAGAAGAAAAAAACTAAATTGACAGGAAAGATAAAAATAAAGAATCAAACCTTCAGCAGCTACTGTACATGTCCTTTCCAGACAGACAGCGCAAAGATCATTATCATCAGAAGACATGGCCGAGGATTGCAAACCACAGTCTCTGCAGAGATGTAGTAGATCATCACTTCCACATAAATGAACCTTACCCAACTAGAAAGTACAAGTGATTTCTATCTAGTTTGTCCATTAAAAAAACACCCAATAGCTTTTACACTTATTTACCAATAGCGCAGTTTCCAGAAAAATGCATCTCTCATTTGTCATATGATTTTTATAGCTAATGTGCATCTACATGATCATGATAAGGATAAAGGAAATGCATGATTTTTCACTTTTCATTTAGTATTTTATTTTATTTTTGAGGAAAGAAATGCATGGGGATGTTAATATTTCCCCCAGATTGCATGTGTCGAAGTATGAGAATCATTTGAAAGATTTCATATATGCCAACCATTCAATGCCTATACTTCAAGTAGGTCACCCACTTACAAAGAATCTGGAAATTGTGCCAAACATATAAGTATTTTGGAAAATTTATGTGGTTCCTCTTCTATGAAGCACGGACACGGACACGGGATACGGCGACACGGTGACACGGACACGGCGACACGGCAATTTTTGAAAAAATAGGACACGGGTACGGGTAGGACACGGCAATAAATTAATATAATAAATAAATATGTATCACTATCTTATATAAACAAACACATTTCATTTAATTCACTATTTATAATCAATTGTATAAACAAATAAATCACTGTTTTTATAAATCATTGTTTTAAATAACAAACCACTGTTTTTATAAATCATTGTTTTAAACCAATAAACTACTGTTTTTATAAATCACTGTTTTAAACTAATGAATCATTATTTTTTTTAACGTTAGGAAAGATATATTTTTAAATGAGTTGTTCTAAGATGTTTTAAATTGGTTGAATACTTGTGGGCTATGTTTGGGCCTTTCTTTTCTTTTTCTTTTTTTATTTTTGGGCTGAAACTGGCTAGGTCGTATCCTGGGCCGTGTCCGAGGCGTGTCCAGCCGTGTCCTAGCCGTGTCCCAGGCGTGTCCAAGACAAAATGAAGGCAGACACGGCTGGAGCCGTGTCCAACACGTGTCCATGCCGTGTCCATGTCGTGTCCGTGTCCGACACGTGTCCGACACAGGTACGGCGCCTCCGGGGAAGTGTCCGTGCTTTGTAGTTCCTCTTGTATCATTGTTTCTAAGATCCTAAATAACACTCTTATCAGACTAATACCGATCAAAAAGTTTTTTAAACTTATTTTTGCAATAAAATGGGAAAAAGAATAAGAAATAGAAAAAATAATGTCTTTCTAAATTCAAAGAATTTTGCTTTCAGGTTGAAATTTGAGTTTAGAGTTTGCTTAAGCGTTGATGCCTAATTTTAGGCCTTTCAACCTTGGGTTCAATCATTTAGAAGTTTCTTTATGAGTATTTTAGTAATTGCTTTAGGATTATCTTAGTGCCAAGCACCCTAAGGGAGAGAAAATTAGACCCATACTGTTAAAACTTGAAACCGTTTTGGCCAGACCCAAGACATAATTTTAGATTGCCTTAAAGGCTCTCAACTTGACAACTGTGCATCTAGAATTGGTGCCATGTTTGTGAGAGACCTATTGGCATGCAATGGAGGTCTTTTCAAGACCATGATATTTTCAGAGTAGGAGAACGTACCTCATTGGTTATACATTTTTTGATATCCATGAAACCAAGGTGATAAAAATATAGAATTTTTTTTTATAACATAGATTCTTTGAAAAGCAAAAAACGTAAAATAAAAATATAAACAAAAATGAAAATAAATAACATCTAATGTGAGGAGAGAAATAGACCTCTCCGGGGGGTTGGGGGGGGGGGGGGGGGGATATGATATATCTAACCGTTTGATTTGGAATATTCTTGAAGTGATCAATTGATTAAAAAATCTAAAATGTGAAAAAATCATTTACAAGATATGGAATCACTAATGAGAAAGAGTAATTTAATTCTTGAAGTAATCAATTGATTAAATACTTGATGCATAAGGTTATTCGATTAAAGACCAATGAATTATAGCCCTAAACCCCCATCCCCCCCTCCCAAATCCTTGGCGCCTCCACATGAAGCAATACTCTAATTCCCGTTGAACAGCAACAATAGAAACAATTTAAAAAATTTGGGATTGGCTACTTAAATCCTTTTTCCATTCAATTTTATTAAGGGTCATGTCCTCGAAAACATTAATAGCTAACATGTCAATTCTTTATTGTCATTATCCAAGTTTGTTTGGACTATCCATTGTCCTTGGAACCCATTCAATGATGACTATATCTCTCCTCCTAACCAGTGCATCCATTAGTCTCCATTGCACACATCTGAACCATGTTCAATGGTTTCATCTTATTTTGGATGAATGAATCTCTAACTATTCAGACATATAACCATTTATTATTCTAACTCCAATTCTGCTAGATTTGATAGTAAACAATATGCGACGGAAAGAAGCACTTGAGTTTAAATAAAAGATCTTTACTGGAGATACTTGTTGTAAGGAAAAAGCTCACTTCTAGACAACATAAGTAATTTCTTCAGTAGACCTGATATTGTTGTACTTTACGAAAGCTTCCATTCATCCCTTCCTTACATGTAAGATTTGTCATATTTTTATTATAAATTTCAGCAATCATCCTAAGCCATCGAAAACCATGCAAATAAATCACAACATTAATCATCAGCAAATCCATAAAGTCTAAAAGAACATCATAACAATATTAAAAAGAAAGAAAAAGTTAAGAAGCAAAGATGTATGACATTTTTTAAAGTGTATTCAAGAGATTATTTCAATATTAACAGGATGAAGTTTATTACATACCTTGCAATATTAAGATTCCCCATGAGAGGCAAAGATGAGAATTTATTAAGTACCTTGCAATATTAAGAATGCTCATGAGAGGCAAAGACAGAAACTTTGATGGATGAAATGTTGGCAAGCTCAAGTCAGAATTGGGTGCCAACAATTGCTCAAGCCAGTGCCGTCCCCATATCCTAGCTATATCAAGCGGAAGCCACCTGTAAAAGGAACTTCCCATTTAATTAGAAAGAAAAGAAGTCAAGGTAGGAAATAAAGGTCCTGAGATACTGTTTCAAGATTCATGAAAATAAAGGACAGATACCCATTGCAGTTCAATGTCAACCGACTAGCACCCCTGGATAGCAGAATCTGCAAAATGAACATAATGCTCAATTAAGATAATAGGAACTCATCATTTTTTACAATATAGCACCAAAAGTTAACTAGTTTAAATCCAATATAAGATTATTAGCTTTGCCTGGCAACACTTGAGATCGCCTCCACAAGCAGCATAATGTAGAGGAGTGCTTCCAGATCCTGTTGAGAATAGAAATTTATAAAATTCACAACTACAACAACAAGATCAGACACAAAGAGATAGAACATAAGAAGATAAATGCACCTATCAGATCCATTGAAGTGCCATAATTGAATGTCACAGCCGAGACATTTGCATGTAGATCCAACAGAAGACGTACACAGTCAAAGTGCCGGTTCAGAGCCGCCATATGAAGGGCAGTGATACCACCATCAGCTGTCTTGTTAACAAATTTTGAGAGAGCACTGCATCAAGCATACATAAGTCATATTGCAACAGTAATTCATTCTCGTTAATTTAATAAAGTCAATCACTGGAATGGGATATATTAAAATGTGCAAAAATATGAAAATTTATCCATAAGAATATGATATGGCCACACTGTGCATTCTTATGGAAAGCAACTTAAATGAATGTCAGTTTAATAAATCTGAAAATATGATCTCACCAAAATGAATAAATCACACTTCCCAGAATCCATTAAACAGTATTTTTTATTGACAATTACTTATGTCATTGAAATATTAAATACACAAGACAGAAAGACAAACAGGACCTCAGAAATCATCCTAGGGATATTGTATACCTGGCTCATTTCAAATATCCTATCAATATATGTGATTTTAAAAAAATCATTTACAGCATTTTAGGAAAAACAAAGTATTGGAGTTATTATAGTGGAATAGGCCTGTTGGACGTGTTCCCAAAGTTGTTGGGGGGGGGGGGGGGGGGGGAGGGGGGGATCACCGATTGAGCCAACAGGGGTTCGAGAGCTGCGCCCCTTACTCGAATTTTTGTCATGAGTTTTTTATTCTTTTTCTATTTCTAGGGTTTTGCACATCTTGTATCTATATAAGAGACTTTTTGCCCCCATTATTGAATATAACATTATTCCATTAGTTTCTTCTTGGTATCAGAGCATATTCAGGCCAAATTCAAGATCAGACCAAATTCATGTTGAACAACAGCCCTCAGGCCAAATTCATGTTAAACTCCACACAGTTACTATTTCATTGAAAATCCTTCCAATATATTGAGAGAACAGCGTATAGCACTTTTTACCACACCTTGCCATCCCTCTTCAAGTTCATTAAGTATTGGCATTGCATACTTAATTCTATGAAGAAAGGGATTCTTTGGCCAGTAGGAGGGTATTGGACTGAGGAAAGTATCATCGGCACTTCTACCATCCTCCAATAGTTATGGAAAGCTAATGAGCCAGCAATCTGTTAGGCAGGATGTCCTCATTTGATGTTCATTATAGCTTCTTTTTTATTTGTATTTTGTTTTATTAAATGTGGTACCATCCACTTCCAAACAAAGGCTATTTCTATCAAGATCAGATTAGTGTAAAAACTATAAGAGTGAGAAGCCAACTGAGGCAGATTAAAAATCCAGTTACATCATTAAACTTTAATAACGTCTGTAATGACTGTCACTATGAACAAGTATTATGGAGAAGCATGAGTCTAAACACTCCACTCTGCATATTTTTTTTATTGATAAGCAGTGGGATTTGAACCCACGACCTCGTGGTTGCAAATTTGATTGTCAACCATGGGTCCAGCCCCCATGCCTGAATATGAGGAAGTTGAATAGAGGAAGCTTTATTCATCTAACCACCAGCTGGTACTCTTGTTCAGATTATGTAAGATTGGAGGTTGAATTATTTCTCAACTATTCAGTTAACCAGCTACTTAAATGAGACAAACATGAACATGACCCTCCAGCAATTGCAAACACCCTCATCTTAATTGATGTTAGCCTAAAGGACTACAGTATTCTAAAAAACCTATGGGACAAGTATAAATTAGATCTTGGATTGAGTATAATTATGAGATTGAACAGGGAAGGCACTTTTCTTTGTGTGGAGTGAGGAGCTAAGCTATAGTGTGGGAAAAGACCTGAACTGCTTCTATATATATGTATTCTTTTTTCTTTTCTTTTCTTTTTCTGTTGGGGGAGGGTGGGTGGGGTTTGGTTTTTGTCTCCCCCATTTTAGATGTTGACCCTTTACATTCCCTCATGTAGGAACCCCCAGTTGCTTTATTTATTTTTTAAATCAAAATAGAGGCAGTGACCTCCCATCTTATGCGAAAATAATGATGCTGACTACGCAGCCAATTGTGCATAGAAAAGAGGAATTAAAACAAAAGAAATAAAAAAAACTACATACACTTGATCACATCTTTGCCGAAGTGAAATTCCGGAAGAAATTGCTTCACAAGGAATGCTTGGCACAAAGTCAGCAACTACAAGCCTTATACATCTAACGTGTCCATACACTGCTGCAAAATGAAGGGCTGTCCTACCACTTAAGTAGTCTGCTCTAGAAACCTGCTTAAATTTAAGAATTAAAAGAATTATCAACCAATAAAGGATATAATAACTAGAGTATATCATTAACCAAGCCTTGAATAACCGGTACGCAATACCCACCACTGCAGCCAAAGAGGCCATCTGGGTTCAAAACCCAACCGGAGGAGTGTGCGAGTGCATCCAGAGGGCACATGACATATTTCAAATAATAATAGTAATAATAACTAGAGCATATCCATTGCCGCTACACAGTATCTTACACAGACCATCCGCTCAAATAAGATAATAACAACTAATGAAGGACAAGTACTGGAAAATTTTATATTAGACATGGTTTAAAAATAATTACTTTATAAGTTTCAAAACATGTAATTAGTGCAACGTCTTTTGAAAATGGATTTGTTGATCTCTCACATATCAAATGGAGTACTAGATCAGTGGGCAGATGTGGTTGTGGGTCTCAAAAGCTTACATTGCACCATCTTTGTGATAGAATGTTGCTCCTTCATTTGACCTCTAACAGAAAGATAAATATGTCTCTCATTGGGAGGCCAAAAGCTAAATTTATCAGTCACGTGGGGAGAAAAAAAAGGGCATATCAAAAGTCTGAAGGTAGAGAAAATGTTGTGAATCTTGGGGAATACCAAGAGATGCCAAATGGTAGTCCAACAGTCGTTCTCAGTGTTTAAACAAAAACTACCTCGCCTTCAGGGAGAGAGATTATCTTCCTAGCCCAAGTTACCTTTCTCATTCCATTTCTCTCTTCACACTCTACTCATTGAGAAAGAGGGTGGCATTCCATTTCTTAGAAGGACGTCATCAAACAACTGAGGTGCTATATCGACTTGTCAAAGATGCTTCATCAAGCTATCTCACCTACATTTACTTCACCATTTCTAACTTTGTAGACTTGTTAATACACAACATCAACATTCCATTAACAATGAGAAATGCACATAACATTAAATCATAGTGGTTAAATGTTCTCATGAGCCTCTTGGTGTAATGCATTTTAATTCATGGAATCACATCTTCTAGATCCATTATGAAAAAAGTTGATGAGAGTTCAACACATGAAAAATCAAGGCAAATGAAGACACCCCTACCATTCTCCCACTTTACATATAAAGTATGACAGCCACTCCATTTTTTGTTTGGCAAGTGTCAGTTTTGTAACCCTTGCTTCGGCATTCCCTTTCTATCCAATACAAGGGCGAATACCAACCTTCTCATTCAAAAAAAAACTTTCAAAGCATATTGGTAAATGTGGTAGTTAGAGCATAATAAAGGGCATGGCTGCAATGGCAAAAAAAAAAAAAAAAAACCATCATGACTTCTACCCTGATAGACTTTTTTGAGATATGGGACAAAATTCATAAACCTAAAACCCTACATTGTTTTAGTGATATAGGCCAGAACTCATACACCTAAAACCCTTAACTGTTTTTGAAAGCCCGTTGACTGCTACTGCAAAACAGTAACACTTGAATTTCGGTTTCTTAGATCTGGTTCTAGCCCGTGCCTACCAACCCGATCAGTTGTTGTGGACATAAAGGGCGGTAAACCTAGAGATTGGGGATAATATCTTAAAGAAAGCATCAGACATATTTGAAGCATATTTTCTGCATAGAGCTGTAACACTCCAGGTTTCTCGTGAGACCTTATCTGTAATTGTGATCTTTTGTGCATATTTCTCTGATACCAAGCAAACATGCAATTAGAATGCTCAAATTATACCATAAAACGATTTTTAAAATAAGTACATACCACAAGAAACCATTATTATGATTATACCACAAAATAATCAAAAAAATATATCATACCATAAAAGAACAGTTAAGGGTAGTCAATACCAATCTAACATTGAAACCGAACATTGGTAAAAAAACAGAAAGAAAGACAAGCATACATTGCTTTTGTACAGGAGGAGCGTCTGCACAACCTCCCAATGACCATATCGACATGCCTGCATCAGTGCTGTCTGAAGCAGCCCACCCAGAAAGACACATTGAACTCCATGTCAGATTCAACATATCAAAATCCCCATCAAAAACAAACAAACACAGACACGCACTCAAAGAACATCTTTACCACTCAAAAATCCAAAAACAAAAAAGTAAACCCAAATCCCCAAATACAGAATTAAACAAAACCGATGCACCTGCCCACAGTAATTCCTCGAATTAACATCCGCCCCGTTCTCCAGCAACAACGACACAATCTACACACGGAAGAAAAAACAAAGGAAACAAAAAGGATCAGACGGCGAGAGGAGCATCGAATCGGCGGCATCAGAAGGTGAAGCTCCCTGACCTCGTTGTGGCCCTTGGCGGCGGCGAAGTGGAGGGGGGAATTGAGCCCCCCGAAAGTGGAGTACTTGGCGAGGCATGGATTGAACTCCAAAAGCATCTTCGCCTCCACCAAATCCCCATCTCTCGCTGCCGACACCAGTCTCTCCCCAGATGCCGAACAACCCAATGAGTTCCCCATTTTCCTATAATTTTTGTTGCTCACGATCTCCGACTCTCTTCGACCGATTGTTTAAAAAAGGGGTTCAAAATTGTTGGGTTTGTTGGGTTGATGTCGCTTTTGCTTCTCTTTTTGGCTTCACTGAAGAGCGAAGCAAAAGAGAGACCAATAAGATGGCGAGTTTCTTTTAGCTTTGGCTTTACGGAATGAAAGCCTTCTGAATACTGCTACTGTTCCCTGGACTTAAGACTGATTGTGATCTTCTCTTCTGCATTAAATAAATCTGATTTCTTTTACTCTCTTTTTTTTTTCTTTTTCGTTTGGGTTGTTCAATTGGCGTGCAAGTGAAGGGTATTTGAGGAATGATGAAATGCAACCGAAATGACCCTGTCTGAAACTGTTTGTTTGGCTGTAGCTCATTATATTTGGGGATTCTTTCCCCACAGCTGACAGGGTTAATAATGGAGGTGGATTCTCTTTTGGCCAATGAATACAGAGATTCTTTCCTTGTTTGGATGATCTTGATACAAAGCCCCACGGCTGAATGACTGTTCTCAGTGGGAGGCTGCTAATCAGAGTTGAAAGTACCTAAGAGCCGTGTTTGGAAAAAACACTAATCAAGGCCAGCGTGTGGAGTTGGACCATACCATGCACAACGGCTACAACTGTGGAAGGTGGCCGCTTTAATGATAGCCGGGCGGGTTGTGCTTATTCGATCAATCCTCTATGCATGCCGTTACCCTCCCTTCAAAAAAAAAAAAAAAAAAAAATTTATAGGTGGGGTGGTAAACGAGTCGAACGAGTCAAGCTTTGACATATTTAAGCTCGGCTCGTTTATAAACGAGTCGAGCCGAGTCGAGCTCACGAGCCTCAACGAGCCTAGTGTTCTTCTTCATTTTAGGGTTTTTAGGGATTGAAAATAAATTTTAACCTAAATAAACCAAGTTTATGAGCTTAAACAAGCACAACTTTGTATTAATTTAATGTTTTGATTTTATAAAGGAGTTTAGTTAAGCTTCAACTAAGTTTTTATAACACAAACGAGTCAAGTTTGAACACAAAATGAAGTTCGATCCAATTCCCGAGCCTAACCGAGCTTTAAAAATTGTTCAAACTCGTTCATTTGTCTAATTGAACGAGCCTGAACGAGCTTAAACCGAACCGAGCCCGAGCGGCTTGGTTCATTTATCAGCTCTATTTGTAGGTGTGGTGATAGAGAAAGAGAGAGAGAGATTGAAAAATGTGGCAGCAAGCAAAGAAGGGGAAGAGTATGTAAGAGAGAGGCCGAAGAGGGCGGTTATGGACCGAGGAGGGAGACTATAAGAGAGAGAGAGAGATTCTCTTTCTACTTACTGGCCTCCGTCCACCATTGCCCTTCCCGACCTCCCACTCCCAACCTCTTTCTCCCCAGATGCCCTCGCATTATGGGGTGGGGTCACCAATGAGTAGGGTGGGAATAACAATAGTCCTAAATTTTTTTATGTACTACTATCTATGATGTAAATCATGTAATTTTATTTATACGTGCTATTTCAAAATGAATAATGTTACAAGTATACAACTCATTTTCAAGTTTCAATTACAGTCTACATATGTTTTATAAAAATAATATATCTTATATATTGAGATACATGTTTTTATAAAAAAATGAAACATATACTTCAATTAACTGTAAGGTTGCATTTATAGAAAATGCGAAAAATCAAAATATATAGCTCGTTAATGTAAATATATGTTTCGTTAATTTTCTATCGACGCATAAAATATTGAAATTGAGAATGAAAAATAAATTGGGTTAACAACACTATTACTGGTTTTAAATTATCACTAACAAAAAAAAACATTTCAAGCGTCTTTCATAACTTTCTTGATGAGGCTATCGTACTCACAAGTCACAATGATGAAGCTGAAATCTGATCAACTGAACTCATAAATTACAAGGGGAAAGTAAAAGTAAAAAGAGAGAGTGAACTCTCCTGCACTCATATCTAAGGATGACGAGTTCTCATGTGTCATCACTTTCCAGTGAAAACCATTTGATATGTAAAACTATTAACGTCATTATGTTTATTGGAGTTTGGTCTTCTTAGACGCCGACAGAAGAATTTTATTGTTTAAAGATGGGAACGTTTGTGAGAAAGGTTAAGCTAATCAATCATGCAGTAATACATTGTTATTGTTTAAAGAGTTTAATTTAAGTCCGTGACGGCAAGTCCAAATTATGACCACATTCAAAGTTTTCAGGCATTGTATTTGTTGTCCATTTATCATCAATAAGACTTGCAACCCACCTTCTTCCAAGTAACACTTATTCAAGTAGGACACATTTTATAGTTCAATCATAACTCGTCACGTGTCCCCCAATGACCCAATCATCACGCATCTTGTGTTGTCATTAAGTCACCATGCTTCTTCGGAGTTGTTTGACTATTTTAATTAGATATCTCACACCCTATTAAAGATGAAATTATAATCTGGGTCACAAAAGATAGGATCGGATCCAGTAATCCAAAGCATAATCTAACAATATCAAAATTGTCAAGATGGTGAATTAAAAGGGACGATGAAAGGTAAGACAGGAGGATCTTTTTCAGAGAAAATTCTAAATACTAACTTGATCATCGGAAAGTTTTTTTTGTGAGGACTTTTTGATGCAGAACAGGTGGCCGACGTATTTTTGAAGCGATGCACCGAAAAATGTCAACTTTTGAGATTTTTAAGTAATTATAGAAAAATCGACTAGTAGAAATCAAAGGCGTTCCAAACTCAAAATCACATGAAATTTTTACCAGAGATGGGAGATGGATATCGAGGAGATTTTCAAGAGTAATCGCTATGCCACTAAGCACGCTTATTTTTCTATTTTTCTTATTTTTAAGCCCTCAAAATAACATATTTATTATTTTTAGTAATTTCTTATGTTTAAGATATATTTATCATAACAACTAGGATTTTATCTCTATCAATTCTAAAGATCTCCTGAAATCTAAACTTTCGTTTTTACTATTTTTTTATTTTGAATTTCTGTTATTAGTATAAAAGTGGAGATTTGTAATTTAGGTTTTTTAATTTTTTATTAATATAATTATGAATTTCTTCTCTTTTGAAGTTTGTGAGCTTGTTTAAGGATCTCAATATTTGTTCGATCTTCGCTTTAGTTTTTCGTTGCGTTACTTCTCCTCCATCCTTGTGCTCGGAACAGCCAACCAAAAACAATAGCTGAGAGGGCGGATCGTGGAGAATCAGTCATGCATTCTAGATCTGATATGAAAAAATTGTTCCTGCAATTTCCATAACTGATTCATGATGCACCAATTCAAGCTTTCCTAAGGAAAATATTTCACCTCAAATTCTACGTAAATTGAGCGAATCATAAAGGAGCTATTTGATTACTTACAGAGCTTCTAGTGATGAATTAATGTTTTCGGGCGCTTATAGAAACAATTGCAAGCATTTTTTCCTGGTGTCTATTCAGCATATAATAGGCTAAAATAATATACATTTAACTCATTTAAGTATATATTTTATTTTAAAAAAATATTTATTTTATTAGACAATTTAATAACACAATAAAAAAATTCGTTGGACTTTCTAAAATGGATCGCGGGAATGATGGTAAGTAAACCTTTCACATTTCACTCAGTAGCAGTAGCAGTTCTCTAATTATCACGATATCCACATGTTTGGATCATTTTTCAATGATGAAGATGCCTAAACTAACTCTTCCTTTCGGTCTTTTATTTTACCTTTAGCAGTTTTAAGCAGTTTTAAATTTAGGTAGGTGTGGATTAGATAGACAGGTGCTACTCAGATCCCACAACAGGTTAATACAATTGATAAATATGTATTAAAGTGGGTGACTCATATAATCTGACTTGTTATTAAATACTGATAGGTCCATGTGCTGCTCTTCTGCACCGTTGACAAGGAAAGGTCAAATAAGATGTCACCGGTATCGATGAGGGTCATACTTTTTTTTTCGCTTGGTCATACTTGCACACCTCGCTCTTCACATCTAATGTAGAATAGGTTAATTAATCTTTTTTTTCAATGTTATAGAGAACCTTGACAAATGGACAATTACATTCTAGTCTTATTTTTACAGTCATTTCGATCTAGAGGGGGATCATTGACCATCTTGCTGTGTTGAGAATGTGCATGCAATATTTTTCTTGTCTAACATTTTAAAAAAAAATGTGAGCGATTTGGTTGGGTATGAACAATGCCATGTTTGAAAGTTTTTGCATCGGAAGGCATGGGATTGCGCCATGTCATAAAAGAATGATTTACGTGATTAATAGCATCAGAATTAAGTCAGTCAATTATCTGAAAAAATATCCGTATCCAATTTTGAATCTATATCCGAAAATACAGAAAATATCCGATATCCGAAAATATGTACCTGTATTCGAATCAAATTATCTGTATCCGAAAAATTTTGATCGGATCTGATCCGGATATAGCCTATATCCGATCCGAACAATATCTGTATCTAAACTGTTATTTTATTTATATATGTTAGAATTAGTTTTAATCCTTAGATGAAAATCCAATGGCCCATGATCTAGGGCAAAACACAAATCTATTTAACCATGTTGGATACTTGTTTAATATATCTGTGTTTTTATGTCTTTGGTGGATACTTATTTCATCATATTAGAATTTAAGATTTTCTAAATTCTTTATATTTTAATCTGGTTCGGATATTTGAGATATTATCTGAATCCGTATCCTGATTTTCGGATCAGATACGAATATGTGTTTTGAAATATCTGTCGGATATCAGATACGATATTTTCTCGGATATCCAATACGGATATAAATATGGACCTATCCGATCCGTATCTGTCCGATTTACAGGCCTAATCAGAATGGTGGCCTTTTTATATAGTGGTGGAGTTAGAAATTTGTCTTGATAGGGGTGAATTTTATTGCAACCTATAATTCTTTTTTTTTTTTTACTAAGCAACAATAATCAAATGACATTTATTTTTTAAATAAATAATCATTTTACAATAAACATAAATGGGTTAAGATCAATTTTTAAAAGATACAAATAACAAAAAAAATTCAATTACATTTTTTAAAAAACATTCAAAAATCAAAAAGATAATTGGAGGGGTAAAACTTGTTGACCTGGATCAAGATAGAGTTTGGTACTGAGATCTGCTCTTTGCTTCGGTTGGGCGAACATGTTTCTCCGATGAACAGTTCTTGAGATCGACGAGGGGAATAGAGTGACATGCACAAAGGTCCTCCTATGTCCAGGTTAATGATTGTTTGGTGTGAGTGTATCAATCAACTATAGCATATTGGAGGGGCACATTTCAGTATGAACGATCATCCCATCAATTGATCTTCTAACTAATCGATCAAAAACATAATTGATTGATCAAGAACAATTGAACCACCACTCACCACATCTACTTGTTCGATCTAACTAAGTGGATCGATATCCACCCCTCGATCGATCAATTGTTCAAAGGGACTGCACAATGCATGCCTCAATACAACTAGCGACAACCTGGCAAAGTGTGTTACGCCATGTAATTCTCCCAAACACGCTAGGAGAATTACAAGTCATAACAACCACCCTTGTTCTCAAGATATCACCATCATAATTGTTACACCCTAAAGCGACCGTTTCCTATATGTAACAATAAATCAATATCTAAAAAACAATGAAGAGGCCAATAAAAAAATATTATATAAAGATCAGGCGAAAGCAATAAATATAATCAGGGCCGACAATGACTGAAAGGTACATCTATATTACAAACAATTAATACATATTCGAATATAAAATCACTATTATGTAAGAGCAGTAGGTCAAATGCAAACCTCAAATTAAACAATGGTATAGATGACTCAAAAGAAAATTGCTAACTTGGCTCACTAATGACAGTGGTGCTGATGCGTGAGAACCTCCAATCACCACTCACCAAAATCATCTGGCCACCCAAAACTTGGATGAAAATCAACACTAAAAAGTGTGAGCCATGAAGCTCAATGATCGGTGAGACCAAAACTCGAGCATTCAAGTACACTAGAAGAAAACATCATCTATTATAACTTGATCATTTTTGCACTCAAAAGGAATCTACTTGTAGACTTCTATAAGCAATCTGTTTGGCCCTTACACATCATCAAATCAATCTGATTGGTCCACACACATATGTACATAACATCAAAATAAATCTAATTGGTTCATCAGCGAATCCTACAAATTATTGTCTAATAAAAACTACTACGTAATTATATAGATAATCCTAAAATGAATCTTATCCTAAAATCAATTTAATCTAATATGCATCATCAACCATATAACTATCAGTCCAACCCCCAATAGCAACAATTTAAAATGTGACAAGAAGGGTGGTCTATTTCAACAGGTGCTCAGTCAATTGTGGTCCTTTTCAACCCTCATTTTCCTCAAAGTTGTTAGTGTAGTTTATGGTAATATGTAAATGTATATACTACATATGTATAGTATTTTATTTTTTCGAAAAAATATACTACACCAAACAAGTGTCATAAAATAATCAAAATATGTTAAAGCTACAAGTTTCATAAAAACAATCAATCAAAATATGTTACTACAAAATGTAATACAGGCATGATTGTCCCTAAAATTTTCCATTTAACTGTGGTGTTTCATAAAAGATCTGACACTCCCTCTTATTATGTTCCACCCCAACCGTAATTCGCTGGTCAATCAAATCAAATAACCATTATAATTGAATCTGGTTCAAGTCATATTAATATGTGAGACTGCAAAATTCATACATACAACTCTGTAGGCTGGTTTTGTGGGTTTATTCACCACAATCTATAAATCTATGATGATTCCCATCTTACTAATACTTGTAATCGGGCTGAGCAAGGACTTTTGTACCAAAACAAATATCATTGATACACTTTAGGTTTTTTTGCAATGTTACAATGCAACATATGAAATTATCTAACACAATATATATTATATTATGAAAAACTGATATTTTAATTATTCACATGCATTAATACTTTTTTTATGACATAATGTACTTCAATAAGAAAAACATGTAACATTTTCCTTCTAGAAAAAAAAAAACCCAAACAATATAAGAAAGAGTGCAACCCTTTTTTTACAGCTCATTTTGCAACTCATATCCTATGATAACGTAGTATATACTGTATTATTATAGTATATATTATAATCTCTTTTTTTTATTTTCTTATCATGAAAAAAATACATTAATGTATTTTAGTATATAATTCATTTCATATAATAACACGTACTTTAAAGGGTGAGTGTATAGTTTTATAAAAAAAGAAAAACAGGATGGATTGCAATTATGCCTATAATAGGCTACGTGTATCTTTTTCATATAAGAAAAACAAAACAAGCAACCAAACCAAGCAACCTGAAAAAAAAAGTCAACATGTCCCAGGAGTCCATACCAGAGCACCATGTGCCTCTGTAGTTTGCGGGCATAACTTGTAAGAATTTTATTCCTTGGTGCAGCTGTGCCGGCATTTGCATTGAGTTGAGTCGTTGATATGCAATGGTCTGTACCATACCAAAATTATCATCCAATATTTCCCAAGAGACACTAACGTGTTTGGATGAGCTACTGGGCAAATCTCTTAATAAATTGTTTTATTACATTAAAGGATATAAAACAGAAAAGGGAGTACAATAAAATTATGCAACGTCTACAAAGAACTAGTACTCATACACGAAAACCACATACAGATAAACCAAACGGAGAACATAGTATTACATTAGCATAAAATAGGTATAAATACTGAATTGCAAGCTGATGCACGCCAAGCATGCAAGCTGATGCACTCCAAGGATGAAGTGATTTTCAGAATTCTAGTCGAAGAGCTCAACAATGAATCCCATATTTATCATCTTCTAGCTTTGCAGTTGTATCCCATGGACAGAAAGTATGTGGCAGTCCAGTTTGGGCTCCACAATCATTGGAAGAAAAGCAGAGGCAGACGCTCAATCTCATCATGCTCTTAACAAGAGAGATGCCATCAACATACAAAATTCATTTCTTGGCATGCTCTGGAATGAGACGCTGAATAAGTTCTGGAGAAGCACTCGCAAGCTCTGGATGATATTGGTATATGGAAGTATGTGAGCTTTAAAAGAAGATGACACACATGAAAGAATCTATATATGAAGGCAACTTTTACCCTCAGGCTTGAAGTTGAACAAAGGAGGTAGTGGGCGCCCATTGGGCAAGCGTGCATTGGGATCTCTCAAGTCATCGAAGAATGGGTGGGCACATGCCTCCAACTGTGTATGAAACTCAGATGTTACAACAATAATCAAAACTTAAAAATAGAACCTCAAAAACATTTGAGAAAGAAGTTACTTTGACACTAAAAAAAACAAAAGTTCATTATTAGCTCACAAGAGTAGGTGAAGATTTTCATCCTTCTTTTCAACAATTGTCAGTGTAATCAACACTTTCATAAGCTACAAAACTATAAAACTTTTTCCTTGGCGGGAAAAAAACTACACAACTATCTGCATGTGACAATCAATAACAGTTCCTTTGTTTCTCAGCATTCTCAATTAATAAAAAGAACGTAGATCCGGGTTCTCTATTAATAAAAAGATTGTAGATTACAATGTTTCGATGGACATCTTAATCCTACTCGCTTTTACATTATCAACAACCAGGCAAGCAAAATAGCATCTTTGAAAAAGACCATACTTTCCAAAAGAATAACTGAAAGAAAAATCAGTTTGCCAGTCCTAATTTTACTATTATGTTATGTTACCATCTAGTCATATCATATTGATCAACTTAAGAATTGGATAGCCTTTTACTGAGTAAGCCAATGGATTTCTTGAGTGTACAGTCAACAAGACATATTTCATAAAATGAACATGGCAAATGCTTCTACAAAGAGCAATGTTGTAAAAGCATTCACTAGTCGGGCAGTTGGTGACCAACTAGATATTAATCAGCTTGACAGAGCTTAATTGGGGATTAATCAATAATCGGTCACTTCTTAAAATCATAAAAATAATACATATAAAATTTTAAACAGCAAAAAATAACGAAGTAACATCAAAATAAAATTAATAATATCAGCATAACAAGAATAAGATATAAAAAATTAACAAACGTAACAGATAAGTAAGATAGTTTAATGGCTTATCAGTCACCTAAATGAGTATACAATATACAACAAATTCATCCAGTTAGAAACCTAGCATGCCAACAACAATACAAAATTATGTACAGAAAAGAAAAAGTATTATTATAATTCCTAGATGGTTGCCGCCTAGTCCTACAACCGCATAGGAAAGGGGACTAGGCCATAAGCGTTGCGGGCTGAGCCCGCCTAGGCCTAGGCAAGGAATTAATCTCCGCCTAGAAGGGATTTTTAGAACACTAGCGAAGAGAGTAGTACGTCAATGTCCTTCCTAGTATCAAACATTATATTTATCACGTGTCCCCTCCAGTTCCACAAAAAGAACAAAACCAAGGAAAAGGGAATCTCTCATTTCCAAACTGATAATACTTTTCTATGGCAATTTACTAGGTGCACTGGCCTAATTGCATAATAAACCCCACATTGTATCTGAGCCACCCGGGCATTACAGAAATGTGGATTCTGCTCATTCAGGCATAGGCCACACACATTCACAAACCATGCAGCTTCATCAAGGCTTGCAAATCTATCAAATTTTATCCCTCTGTAAGCCATTTCATAATGTCAAAATTATAATATTCTTAACAGGAGAAAGTGAAATAAGATATGATAAATGAAACACCATTATTACTCAACTGCTCTACCAACAGAACCCTCATTTTGTCAATAAACCTATGAAAAATATTTTTTTTTATCATTATCAACTAATCAAGAATTCAAGCTAACAAACAGAATAGGAAACAACAATATTGCAAAAAGATTAAGCAAAACCAACATTTCAGAAGCTGATTCAGAAGTTTAAGCAGAGGACAACAAACACAAAGAGTCAATTAGTTAAATTACTTATTTATTTTTGTTTTTATCTATTGCATTGGCACGTTATTTATGAGAGAAGGATGAAGACATCAGTTCAGAAGGGAAATAAAAACTCTTACAGCAGTGCAACGCAAATTTGGTGAGTATTGGAGCAGCCTTGAGACAAGATCAACAGCCTCAGCAGGCATCCGTTTGTGAAAAAGCTGTAGATATACAAATTCTATGTACTGAGATATGGGTACTCATATACGTGGATTTCAAAGTAATCAAATTATTCAACAACCTTATGCCACGGATGAGCCTTGATCTGAGGAAATTTAAACTCTGTATAATTTGGATTCATACACCTTATTTCTTCTCTAGTCGGGGTTCCCAGAACCTAATCCAACAGCAAGATTCACCGTGAGCTAAAAATAAAGCAAATAATGCACCAAAGAACAAGTAGTATCTGTAATGATGTCCAGCTCACCTTAATGATTTCCACCAACTGATCAACACCGCTCTCCCCAGGAAATAGAGGCTGCATTAAGTTCATTGATCAATAAATCTTAATTAATCCAAAATATACAGAAGCAATAAACTAAAATCTCATTTTTGAAATATGACTTTAGTGTGAAGTTTTCCAGGGAGCCCTTGAGAATTTATATTGTTTTTCCTTCTTGCATGCAATTAAAAAAAAGCATGCCTCAATGACCACTAAGCCAACTAGTGCACTTGTCTTATCCTACGCACAGAATACAACCATGATCAACTTAAAACCAGTATGAGGCACAAAGCAGGATCGTAACAATTAAAATCTTATGGATGCAAGTTGGAATGGCCTGGAAGAAATAAAAACACACCTGTGTAATGCATGTATATATGTATGTCAATCAACATTAATTAAGAATCTTCATTGATTTTTTGCCCATTATCAAGTATATGGAAAAACCTTTAGTCAAGCAAGTGTGACAATCATAGTTCAAAGTGCGGCCGCACGTACCGGTACGTAGCCGCATGTGCTGATGTGCCCCCCTCGGCGCACATCAGTACCCATGTGCTGTTCAAGTGCAGCCATGTGCGGCCATATGCGGGCATATGTGGCCAGCCGTTCGAACGGGAACCAAACAACCCTTCAGGAACCCAATTCGAACCCAATTCGAACGGGATTCAAACAGCCTTTTAAGCGTTCGAACCTAGTTTGAACGGAATTCAAATGGTTTAAACTCAGTTCGAACGGGATTCAAATGGCCCTTACGCGTTCGAACCCAGTTCGAATGGAATTCAAACGGTCCTTAGATGTTCGAATTCCATTCGAACGAGGTTTAAACGCCCATATACTTTTTTTTTTAATGAAATATATAATGTGCTGCCGTATGTACCGTACATGCGGTCGCATGTACTGTATGCGGACCCCACTGCATATGGGGTCCCGCACATGCTTTTTAAACTATGGTGACAATTACCAATATTCCATAAATGCCCATACATAATGTACATAATCCAACTTATTGGAAAAATTCTTTGATGACAAAACATGTTGCCTTTTATGACTACCATCAAGTATGTTGGAGAGTGATGTATATGCGTAGAAGAAGCATCAAATTATTGATATTGCACCCATCACTTTTGCACATAACTCAAATTCTTGAGAAATTATTTTGATGATTGAAAATGTATCAATGAATAAATCAATAATTGTATGACAGAAGAAATTGAGAATGTTAACCAAACACATTAAGCATAATACAAAAACTACAACAGTTCCACATTCAAAAGGAGGTAATTTTATAAAAAAAACAGTGTGCGCTTCCAGCTTATGAGAGGCTATATATTGCTCTGCCAACCAACAATAGCACAAGTCCTCTTATCTCATGGCAGCAAATTAGGTTGTCAACAAAAAACCATGCCTTGCATTACATCATAATCTAACATAGGTTCTATTAGTATGATGGAAACCTTTGTGGAACAAAACTAATACAGTTTCCCTACCTGTCCTAGAAGAAGCTCCGCTAAGACACAGCCAGCAGACCACATATCTATTGCTGTCGTATATTCTGTAGCTCCAAATATCAGTTCAGGAGCCCGGTAATACCGTGAGCAAATGTATGATATATTTGGTTCGCCTGGCAACTGCATTCAGTCACATAGAACATCAAAAATGAACCAAACAACTGACAACTTCTACAAGCACAAGGTTCTTAACATACCAACATTTTCGCGCTTCCAAAATCACAAAGCTTTAATTGATGAGTGTGAGGATTCACCTGTGGTGTACATATCAAAATTTAGATCAACATAATAGTATACTATATCGTACACCATCAACATAAGCATTGTGCATAATCATCACTCTGTATTAATCTTAATGATACATAGATTGATGGGGTGTTCGATGTACAGGAGTAATTTGTGGTTTTGCTGTTTTGTTCTTGTAAAGAAGGTCATGTCTGGTGTAGAGGCCTTCTCTACACAGGCTGACTTTCTCTGCAGCGTAGCTTCTTTGTTTGAGATTTTCCTTTGGGCTTTCTCTTTAATACATTAAAGGGCTAAAGCCTACCGTTTAAATTTAAAAAAAATAATACATAAACTTGCTTGTCTGAAAGTTCTATTAGTTCAATTAGGACTTCAGTCACTAAATTAATTTGAACTATTCTTCTTAAAAGTTACAACAATCCAAATGCAAAATTTTCATAACTCAAAGAAACTACACTGATTGGTAACTTCTGTGGTCAATGATACAAAAGCAAAATTAATCTGTAAGATTAGGTGATGTGCATGAACATTCATAGCATCCAAAAGTGAAGTAAAAAAAAAAAACAGTAAGCACTAGCCTGGTAAGATGTATTCCAACATTCAAGTGTCATGATGCAAAGAAGAATAAAATCTGAAATTGAAGCAAAATGGACGGAAATGTTCTGGTATTCATTGCACGCCAACATTTGCTACTGATTTCCTAAAAAAGTCCATCAAAGATCATCACTCATAGCGATCCTGGGACTGGCATTTTTTCACAAAAGTGGTCACTCTCAAGACAATCCCAGAACTTTGTGTTAGTCCAAGCACCATACCTTGCACTGAATTTTCAGAGAAATAGTTTTCTATTTCTAGAATCTAAATACCATTGTGTTTTCAGCAGCATTAATCTCCCATAATCAACATAATGTTGACTGTGTTGTTGCACTTCAATGGTTAAATGATAACCATGCCTTTTGAGCTCAGTGTCTAATCCAAAATCAATGAACTCATCATATTAGTAGACAAGAAAAAGAATAAACTATAAATCCTTACCAATAAATTCTGTGGCTTAATGTCACGATGGCACACACCAATAACACCATGGATGTAAGAAAGTGCAAGGCATATCTACAAAAAGAATTGGCAAATAACTGGCTCAGTCCTACAGATGAGAAGAAAGCAACCAGAGAAAAGGAGACAGAAAGAAAATGCGCCTTTTAGGAATTGAACAATCATAGCAGAATTACTGCAACCACTGCTCACCTGGTATGCATACAATTGCACATAGATGAGAGGCATGTGCTGGTTCATCCTGCTATAGTGCTTTGATACACGGTAAACTGTCTCAGATACATACTCCAGTACAAGATTAAGGTAGAGCTCATCCTTTTCGGTTGTTGAAAAGAAACAATGTCGTAGTTGAACCACATTAGAATGGTCAAGTAAGCGCATGATTTGAAGTTCCCTATTTTTGTATCTTTTATCCTGCAGAACTTTCTTGATTGCAACTGTTTCACCTGTTTCCAGGCACTTCGCCTAAATCAAAGAAGTTAAAACAAAAAAAAAAGGAACATAACAGGTGAAAAAAATGTACAAGGTCAACAAATAACAATCATCAAATCAACAAATTCGAAGGCAACACAAGTCAGTGCAACTTACTTGAAACACAACACCGAATGAACCAGTTCCGACCACGCGTTCTGCCATGTACGAGATTATCTGGTGACCCAAACAAACAAAATTTCATCATAAGATGTTACAATAAAAAGGATCATCATAACATACATATGTAGGTTATTTCAACATATCAGCCATGTGGAGGAAAATGAGAGACCTTCTGAGGCATAAAATTACAAAACAACATACAATATACACCCTAGATAATAAAAGGATCCCTCATTTTCCTGATGATGTTGAACATTCTACAGATAAAAGATACTATGAATATTTGATCACATCTCAACTCATCACCAAATAGGTTTTATGGCTACACAACAACACCCCACTTTCCCAATTGTTCAGACCAATAAGCATCAAATGAAGATGGCAAAAGACAAGCACCCAGTAAAACAAGCAATATTACATAAACTTCAAACACAGCAAATCACCTGCTTCGGCTGCCCATTTTGGCCACCTATAGTTGTTGCAATTATCTGCCCCGTCTCTGTCCCATTCCCACTAACAACGGCTGCTTCCGGCTCCTGCACGAGACGCATAGAACCAAAGCAACACTTTCACAAATAAGTCGCACACCAAACATGTAACCACATTAAAATCAACCAATTAAAACCTTATCATCATGAGCACCCAATTTCTCGTCTTTGATTTTCATCCCATGCAGTTCCTTAGGTAGCTGATCAACGGCCCCACCCGGCTTCTCGTTCATAGAATCAGAAGCCACAACAACATTGGAAGCACCCTCATCGGAAACCAAAGGCATGGACACTATGTGTTGATCTATTACCATGGATTTGTCGTCGACCACCATATGAGTCTCCATAGAAACCTTCATTTCCACATCTTGATCGACCTTCGCCCTTTTCGTGCCCGGATCCCCGCCCTGAAAAACAAACCCAAAAAGGATGAATAAAACCCTAAAAAAAATTCGAACAAAAACACAAAAATGTAAGGGGAAAGAAAGAGATGCTCACAGGATCGGATATGGAAGATCTTCCGGAAGCAATGCTTTTCAAGCGCCGCATCATATGCATGGCTCTTGTTTCTTGAAACCCTAGAAATAACAAAGCTTCTCAAACACTTTTTGTGTTATCTTTTTGGTCCAGAGAGATCCCGTAAAATGCGGAAGAAGAGATGATGAACAAATGAAACAACAAAAAAAAAAAAACGGTTAAAAAAAACAAAATTAAATTCAAATTTGAGCCCCGTCTCAAGAAAACCAGACTTCCCTAAATTATCTTCTTTTTCTTTTATATTTGGGCGGTCAACTACCACATCAATCATACACCATCTGAGCCGTACGACGGTCAAAGCATTTTTGGACAGCCTGGATTTCAACCCACCCCGGATCGGACGGTAGATAGAGTGGCTATTGAGAAGGTGAGTTTACGAGAATGTCCTTGGGTTTTTGCGGTGGTTGAGGGTTGCGGTGTGGGACATGAATGGAAAACAAAAAAGGAGAGCGGGATATGAGGGCGATTTGTCTTGCCGGGGGTTTAGAGACGTCTAACCGTTGCGTTGATTTTTTGCTTTTTGTGGGCCATCTTTGGACTCGATTAGGCGCGCAAGACCCGGTCCTTTCTCTACTCCAGAGGACAACAACAAAAAAAAAAAAATTTATGATATATTTTTTAAATAAAATGAAGTGTAAAATTGGTACTGATAGTGATGTGCAAAAAATCTGTTACTCATTGAGGAGGTCCATTAATAAGCAATCATACGCTCAATCGTACAAACAAAATGATGAGCGGATGGAAAATATTAGAAGTCATTCATGCCTTCCATGTCTTTTGCATTCTCAATATATTTTAGATTTTTTTAGAAGTATGCTACTTGCTTATATACTTTTACAAAGAACTAAAATATATACTCACATAAATTTTGTATTTTTTAATTTCGTATATATTAGTCTAGCTTTTATAAATTAGGTTATAAGATAGTGGAAACAATGAGAGCAAAATAAAAATATCTTAAACTCATATTATTTAATAAAAAGAATGTTATATTGACCATTGAAGGGGTACAAATCCCCTCAAATAAGGATGATGAGGTGGAGCTCCTCTAATTGGTAATGATCTAACAATCTCATAAGAGGTATTCCACAAATGAGTCTTTTGACACCGGTATGGTGTCTGTCAGAATCTTTTGTGTAGTCCATACATGAGTTGAGATTTTTCTGGCGGAATGAGTGATATGAGATTTAATACTTTATCTTCCTGATTAGAGTGGGAAGTTTGTTCTGAAATGCTTGCCAGGCCCAGAGACTATGCTTCGGAGTTTGAATAGGATGCCATAACCATCTAGACCATTGACAGTCATCTGTCCTTGTTCTCACTTTCTATCAAGTGTCGGCCGTGCCTACTCGAAATTCATTTGGTCTATCCTATTCATAAAACTTACAATTTGAGGTCCAATCTCATGTCGATTTGAATCATTACCCCTTTTGGTTGGCCACTCATCTTTTGGAACATTTTATAGAGGAAGTGGCACACCTCATCCTCACAACAATTGGGTATTCTCTAACAATCAGAAGCAAAAGTACAAATTGGTTATCTTGTAACAAATAAAGGATAATATCAAAAGTAAGCACTCACTCAAGGTTCTTTCAGATTACCCCCCATCTCTTGTAGTCAACAAAATTGCCACTTCATTTGGACTGCAAACTAAAGTGAAAGTTTGTATGCCTCTCACTGTTCTATGAGAACCACCTCGAGAAGGGTTATTAAAATTAAACATTGATGGGTCACTTGCTAATGACAGAGGGGGCTACGGTGCTTTTATTCGCAATGATAGAGCTAAATATGTAATGGGAATTGTTGGAAAACTTGATCTCCCCTCCATCAATTTACTGGAACTCAAGGCGATAGAGCAATGTGTTTGGCTGGCAAGGAGCATTGAAGAAGCAAGCTTGGATTGAGTCAAATTCCACCACTGCGTTGGTCTGGTTGCGTAAAAAAGGCAAGCTACCCTGGACAGCCTTCAGATCTCTTAGAAGCACCCATCATGGACTAGCCCAAAATGGAAGACAGGAAGGCCACTCACATCCATAGAGAAGGTAATACACCTACGGACTTATTGGCAACCTATCAATCTATCAAAGGAGCAACAAAGGTATAGTCTAATCAGTTATGACATGAAATTAGTAATGCAATAGCAAAGGATAAGCTTATGCAAGGTTAATTTTCTTATGCAAGGTTACTCTCGTATTCGGCAGTCTATTGAATCTATGTTGTTGTAGCAGAGCAATGTAGGCTCAGGATTGGGAAGTTCTCAATGTAAATTCCTCATGTCCTAAGCCTATTATCTCTTTTTTGTAAATACTTATGCATTTGTAAAGAAAATGATCTTATAGAAATACAGCATTTTGATTACCCATAAAAAAAACCAAAAAAACTTTATCTTCTAGTGATACCACTTTTTTATGGTGATTGGTGAACAAGGGAGACGAGTGTAACTAACTCCGCTGATCAGACAGAATCTTCCGCGTGATCCCAGTGTCAAGGAATATTTTTCGCAACATGCCGCATGGAGAAATATTTCAAGAGATTTCTCTTAATGGCCATGTGGCATCAGGTGGGCCGCTTGGAATCCTGAACCTTATTCTTACTAGGTTGTGCATGCACCGAGGGAGTTACACTAGATGAACTTGATCCTAGTCATATGGGAATGTCCTCAGGCCATCAACTAACTTAACGTACTTGGAGGTGAGTCTCGTAGCATTGCCCTTAGGGGATTAGACCTAAGACTAGTCTGTAAGCTCCTTTGGTCCCGACCAGTTTGATCTATCTCCTCTCATCAGAAGTTAATTGGGTGTTTCTCCTCATGGCTTTGGCCTGGTCTTCTCGGGTAATCGGGTGAGCACAGGTGTTTTTGTGAACCATTTAATAATGACACATGTCATCATTAGGGGAAGAACCAAATTTTCTCTCCATAATCAAGATGCATGTTCATAGTATGCAAATGCCATTTTTCAAAAACATTTAGTTTGTGTAAACATATGTCAAAGATGATTGTGTATAACAATTCCAAAGTAAAAGTGCATAATCCTAAATAAGTTCCATAGATTGAGCTATCTTGAACTTCTTTAATTATTTAGGTATAAATGATACAGAATCAAACTTCCTTGATCATTACCGAACTCAAACCAAAAAATATTAGCTTCACTTACAGGTGCAACATGGTATAAACAAACTTTGTTTTAAAGAAATAATAGGCATTCAGTTTAATTAATATTAAGAAAAGAAAATGCCCAAAGAGGAAAAAAACAAACAACTCTAGCCTGAAACAGGTCTAGACAAGCCCCATCACAAGAGAACAAGTAGAAGAGGTGTCTATTATTCTCTGTGTTACACATAACACAAAGAAAACCAACTACTCCTCTACACTAATCTTGCAATTGCATAGTAAACGCCCCAATCTTTAATTTGATGCTTCACCGTTTACAATATATTGTATTCGTACATCGAGGTGCCCCACAAAAGAAGGTGATTTCGCAAAATCTACAAAACCCATAGGACAAGCGGAACAAGGAGCTGCGAGACTCTGTTCTTCGCGCTTTTGTCCCCCGAGAGTGAAGCTGCTTTCCTGCTCTCAATAAATCTTCGAGGGAGTCACATCCGGCCTTTAGATCTGAGGCGTCAGATAGCTTCTTCCATAGCAATTTGGCCATTGAGCGGTCGTTCATAATGTGCGTTGTGATCTCCTCCCCTCCTCTGCAAGTTTGGCACATTGTGTCCTCTTTTTGCACCCATTTAGCTCTATATAACTTTGTACGGAGTTTGTCTTGACAAAGAAGCCACAAAATTTTTGACTTCCAAATTTCATTAAATTTTTTTGCGCCTATCATATAAACAAACTTAACGCAATAGTGTTTTCAAAGTCTATAGCCTAATATGAACATAGATTGCTCTATGGACTATATGTTATTACAAAAAAACAAAAAAAAATGACAATTTCTATGAGATGAGATAACTCTGAAAGATAAGATACGCAAATTTTTTTTTGTTGTTTTTACATGTTTTGGGCACTCACTTCTATTTAAAAAATCGAGGTTGAATGTCCACTTTTTTTCTAAAAAAAAAAAAAAAGTGAGATAAGATACACGATTGTGAATATATTAACCCACACAAATTGTATTCATGCAATTTCAAACATCAAGGTAAATACTCATATTTTATCAATATCTTCTTTTACATGTTAAATTTCATGAAGATTTGATGATAGAACCAAAGATCTTGAGTCGCTCTATCTTCAATTTCCTGCACACCTCAAAAGTGGACTAATTAAGGGGAAGGTTCAACAGAGTGCAACTTCTCGCTGAAATTGATAGTGAGCTTTAATGTGCTTTGCAAGGCATGAGGTTTAAAACAATGACAGTGTTTCAATCATGAGGATGTGACTTTATAGATATGCAATTATCACTATGAATCAATACACTTCCTTCAGTCATCATAAACCATTACTTTTTCTTACTAGAAATTGAACTTGAATGAGCAATGTCCATGTGGATGGACAACAATTAAAATATCACTCAGCTTCATATAAATGTCCTCACTAAATAGGGGCGGTGGTCAGGCTGCATTAGTCTTAGGCCCAGGCCAGGAACATGGAACCTTGAATCATGACTATTACTCCATTACATTTTACAACTGAGCAGCTCCCTATAAATGTTATCAGCAGTACTATTGGTCCCCAGTTCATGGTACCATGCTTTGCATTTTGAGGAAAAAATGAAATGAGATGAAACAAGAGTTTTCTCTTTCTCGATCCGTGGATGAAATTACATACAAATCTTGTTATAATGCTAATTTTCCATGCTTTATGGATCCCTGAAACTATGTTGTACTACTCTTCATCGGTGACATGAAAAAGGCTGAAAGAACATAGATCATGCAGATAAGTTCTGGCTTCATCATGACCAGTGAAGCTATATGAACTCGTTCACACCAACTTCTATTGATTAAACTTTCTTTTTTTTGAAAAATATAAATTTTGCTACCGGCACTTGTATTCGAAAGTGCGATTACAAGTCCGAATTAGGGTGAAAGGAAATAGAAAGGCAAGCGCGAGGTGAAACCCCCGCACCTTGAAGCATAAAGGCATAGGTACCATCCATCCCCTCCCTCCCCTGCCACAGGGCCCGTGCTATTCGTTAAGTACAATGTGATCGGGGCACACTTCACACACCTTGTGTGTCGGTTATGCTGCACCTCCACTCTTGAATGTACAACACCACCATTTCCACATGTTCTCCACGTAGACCCGCGAACCCTTAAAAACTGCGTTGTTACACATCTTCCAAATCGACCACACGACCACAGGGGATCACCGATTGGAGGATGATGTTGGTATTGGTAAGCATGGAGTTATCTGTCCTCTGCACATTCCTCCCCGTTTTGCCACAATTCCTCCGTTCTATTATTAAACTTATAGTGGGGGACATGTAGTACATTGATGATTTAGATGCATAAATTCTTTTTGGAACAGTCAACAAACGTTTCCCTGTATCTGCAACTCTGCAAAACAGAAAGAAAAGGCAACCACCATATACAATATTTAATATTTGTGGTTAAAGAGTATAAAACTTTAACTAAATTTCGCCAGAACATTACACGCTAAGCAGGTAAGCATGATTCAGGTCTAACAATAATTCTCGTCAAAAGTCATCAGATGAAGTTAGAACAAAGATTGGCAATCTGATATTGGAATAATGGAATTCCTTCAAAAGGATAGAAGTTGATCGTTGAAAATGGCAAGATGGAAGAAAAACCAAATAAATTAATAAAGTTGCCAGACAAAATCTTGTGAACCTTTCGAGGATACTCTCACATGAGTTTTTGTGTGTGTGTGTGTGAAAACTCTCACGAGTTGAGGTTCTCCAAATTTATGACTGCTAAGCCATTAAATAAGAGCTTGAGCTCTTGCACTTATTCATTGCATGAAAGGATCTAATACAAAGGGAGATGTATCACTATTAATGAAGATGAAACAAAATTAGTCAATAAAGGACCATCTACAAGTTTTTTTTCTTCTTTATGGAATTAAAAAGTAAGATAAAGCTTCCGAGTTTATACCATCGATCAATAAACTTTTGAGCAGATAATCCTGGTGCAGAACACTTTACATAAAGTCATCACATGGCACACAAAACTCATTCAAATACAATAAGATCTCACCGAACTGTTTTTTTTGTAAAAAAAAATGGACATGCAGAAAAGATTGAGTCTAAAAAATGTTTCATTGAAGAAGTTCATCACAGCTACAACATTTGCTCTTATCAGACAATGAAAAAGGAGTGAAATATACTAAGCAAAGTTAATCATAGATGACACATCCAACAGATTGAAAGAAAATGTATACTGAAATACTATAATCTAAGAGGAGTATTGTAATCTATGAATGGAAAACAAAAAAATTCAATAAAGAAGCACTTTGGCCATAACCTTACCAAAAAAGGGGGGCCAACCAGGTTTCATCCCCCAGATTTTGGGAGAAACTTCTGAAGATACTTCAATATTATGCAGATTGCAATATCAACCTATATCATAACAGAGATATTGGAATGCTGAGGAAACCGATGTTTCCACTTTCATAACATTGCAAAATATTTGGTTAAAAAATGTCAACGGGAAGATGAAGATGTATTTAAGGGTTTCCACAAAATTAACATAGCTCTGAGTATCCTGTTCCAGACTAGCAAACACAGAAAATCTCTTATGTCATCTTGATATGCAAGTTTGTGTAGCATCAGTAAACATATAGGATTTGGCTTGCTGGACCCATGGTCTGAAAGCCAATGCATGTGTTGTTGATCCATAACAGGCATATACCAGATATGCAAGTATGTCCAGCACCAGTAAGCATGCAGAATTTGGCTTGCTGAACCATGGTCTGAAAGCCAATGCATGTGATGTTGAACTATAATAGAGATATAGCATATAATATTGCAAATTCATACATGGAATACAAGTCCACAATCCAAAGGCTTTCCAAATACATGTATAGGAATCATGTGTGTGTGTCTATATATATTATATATGTATATGTATAGAGAGAGAGAGAGAAGGAGAGTGAGAGAGCATAAGATTCGGCCCAAGAGAACCATCTTCGCCTAATTCCCTAAATTATGGCCTCCCCCAACATTTTTGGACTGCTGTCCTACTGAATGAAAACACTCCTGCCAAGCTCATCTCGCCTTCTATCCATCATGCATGAGAACTCTATGTGAACTGCCTTCGCACTGCCCACCTAAACAGCCAGCCTCTCTTCCACCAAAATAGCCAGCCTCCCATCCCTCTCCCACTTTGTACCCCTGCTCTACATCCAATTCCGGCACTCCTGTGACCCATCTTCAAACACCTCCAGCACCTCAAAGGCTCATGACGTTCCTTGGCACAATGACCTCTGCTCAAATAATGAAAACAGATAAGGGAATCCCCCGAGCAAGGAACTCCCCACTCCATCTCTCTCCCCCCACCTCCAACTGCCTTGCTCTTCCCTAACATAAATACATAGATTGTGAGATCCTAAGAGACAAATATTGACGGTTGATATAAAGTTGGGCTGGAATCAACTCTTTTTTTTCCCCTTAGTATTTGTTTAAAATTTCAAACAATTTTCCCTTATCCATTTTAAAACAAATGACCTTCTCTTCAAATCGGTCACCGGCTGCGCTTCTTCTAGTTGCACTATGAAGTCATAAATTGTGAGATCCTAAGAGACAAATATTTTAATTAAACAGTCAAATATTTTAGCATGAAATTTGTTCTCAATTACTCGAGCCATGGAAAATCACAGCCACAAAAAGCACGCAAAATCATCCCGTAGTTTGTTCATTTTTTATGGGTAACCCAGACAAAGACGTACTTCAAAGTTATAATGTTACATAAAAAGGAAGCACCATCTATTTTAAGTCAATTAGGAACTGAAGCAAGAAACATCTTAAAGAATAATTCACCTTGTTTCTCGGAAAGTTTGGTCAGGTTCTAGGCCAAACATCATACACATATAGCAAAAATCAAAAGAAAATAGATATGTCATAGGCAAATATATTATATTGTCAAAAGCAAATATAATTAAGCAAGACTGTAAGAAAGAATGAGGCATATTGCTGAGCTTCAGTAATAACTAGAGGGCATGCCAATTGCCGAGGTATGAAGAAGAGAGAAAAATCATAGTGATGTGTGTGTTTTATCCTCCAGAAACTTACGATCCTCACATTATTTCCTGATATCGGTGCAAATTCTCAAAGTCTTTAATATTCAAGAATTTTTCTTTTCTAATCAGTAATGATTTATAATTATTATTAAATAGTTCTAGACTTTTCTAGATAAAGCTCATACTCCCTTCAGCTTCAACAGAATTAATGCTTACACACTTAATACTACACAGACAAAAACAACAACTTAAACAAAATGTATCAAAATTTCTTTCTTCCTTCCTTTGTTTGTTTTTTTTTAAAACAAAAGGGTGTCTCTGATTTTATAAACTGGCAAATTATGCAGATTTACAAGAAGAACATAAAATACAAAAGAAAAATATAAGGCTAGGATACTAAAAGTCATCCATATTTGCTGCACTATATAAATGATGGAATCACAACTTTTTGATTCAAGGACCGTGGAATAACCAATTCCTTGATGTGGATGACAGAAGGAAAATCCCTCCCAAATTCAACCCCAATGCATGGTGTGAATTGTGAAACATGAGCCATTTAATAATAAGTGCACAAAGTGTCAATTACTGTAGTAATGAACAATTACTCAACTCACTCAAGTCTACAATCATGCAAATACTATACATGTACACATAAGATACGCATACATGTTGTTTGAGCCTGGTGACAAAGTGGAGGATTTTTCCCAAAGAAGACGGTCATTAATTTTATGAAACTGGGTAAGTGGAAACAGTACATAAAGCATAATACAAAAATGAACAAAGGGCGTAATCTATGCCCCAACCCACAAACAATTTCAGGACATCCCTGGTCAGCTCGGACAGAAAATACACCGCCATGCTCCACAAGGAAAAATCCATCCCTCCAATGTAAACCTTCTCAGTTCTGAGAACAATTTTCCTGCACCAATCTCTAAGAAATCAAATCACAAGATCCATGTATTAATAAAATGGAGAATCCAAATTGTGCTAATCAAAAGCAGTCAAACAGCCAAAAGGCACCTACATAATTGGTGATTAAGAAATCAGAGAAATGAAAATCAAATATAAAACAAAACAAGTTCCCTGACCACATTTAATGTGCACATTCTCCTCACTCTTCAGCTAGCCAATTGCTTTGAAGGAAAACTCAGAAACTATTTCATATTTGTGTTAGCAACACCTCGATCAGCCGACTTGGTAGAATTATAGATTACTGGACATCTCTGATATTGAAGTTATTTGGAATTTCCTTCCAAATTCGTATTTAACAGATGTGGCAGTTCGAAGCAGTGCTATGTATGGATAAATGAATATGATTTTTATTTTTGTTTTTTGAAAACTGTTAGATGGTTGTTCATCAATAACTTTGGAAATATTGTCTCCTGCAGCACACCTTGACAGTTTCAATGTTATACTGATCCCATAATAGTTCAGAGGGGCGACAAATGACGAAAATTTACCCACCTGGCATTCTATAGTATAGACTGTGAAGATGTGATGTAGAAGAAGGTTTTTCCAATATAGAATTACCGCTGTTTGAATGAAGTGGCTTATAATAGATAAGTTTTATCTTATACTAAATTGAAACAATAAGACCTAAATCCATAATGTGTTGGTTAAAATATCAAATGTCGGGCAATTAGCAGCAACATGCAAATAATGTGTTTGATTCTAGGATAAGTGTTCTTTTTTCATAGAGACGAAGAGAATTCGCAACCTATGATTTTATTTTATTAACAAATGTAAAAACCATTGAACAAAGCTGGAGAGGAACATAAAAGCCTCAAAGGAGGAAAAACAGCGAAAATGTGACATCTCCCCAGAAAATTAATAAACCAGACTTACAAGACCAACCAAGAGGAAGGGGATACACCAAGCTGATATGAGAATGTTCAGATTAAAACTGTCTCAATAATAAAGGACTGGATGAGACTTGAGTTGATTAAGGGTGCCACAAGTGTCTGCATTAGGGAACCAAATTAGAAAAAATTTGGGTTATCAAGGTTGGATGGCCATACAAGTGTAGCTGCAATATGAGTGTTTTAGGAGACTCAATATAATGTTACAAGGAGTGATCAAGATCGTAATGAATCATATGATTTTTTTTTTTTTGTTATTTATTTATTTACTAACACATCTATGATGAACTATTTTCCCCTTCCTTTTTCATTTCCCAGCTCATTTTTTACTCTCTTTTTTTACTGTGTACCTAAATTTAAGGCTTGGAATCCAATATTGGGAAATCCATAAAAAAGAGTTTCTTTTGGAGATACATTAAGACTGTGAGCTAAAAATAGGATGGATGATAAAAACATAATCACGCCATAACAATTTCATGTATGTTACAATATAAATCCACCCGACAGCTCTCCTTTCTTGACTCAGTAATACCAAAGGACAACTACTTGCCTCAACCATAGGAAGATGGTGGTGCAAGTGGACCCCAAAATTCATTGATCGAGAATGTCAACCCTTTGAGTTCGATGGAAAACTCCTGCATCCCGAAGAGAAAGATGCAAATTAATATAAAGGCTGTTTTAATTTTTTTTAAAATTGGTTTAGATATTCAATTAGTGGTTTTATCAATAGTAACCACATATTTACATGTGGATTAGAATTAACTGGATTCTGAAGATTAAATTAGAAAGAGTGTGATAATATTGGATGAAGACGACAGAAATCACTATGAGAATTATTCCTCAACCCCCCCCCCCCCCCCCCCCATTTTCTCTGTGTGTGGCTCTTATTTTTCTTTGCTTTTCCCCTTAGGACACTGCTGCATATACACATCGGTTTCAGACTGCACTTACATAACACTAATTCCCAATCATATAAACCTTGATTATAATGCATTTGATGACCCTGGATATGAACCTATTGTTATATACACATTCACATAATTGTCCCCAAAATCAACGTGGTTGAAAAGAAATCAAAATTGACATTTCTTTTTCATATTCGTTGAACTTTAAAATGAACAATCACTAAAAAACAGGTAAATAAATTCCACAGTATGAAAATGCCTATCAAATAGATCCACTTGAAACAAAGAGCTGGAGGATATTGATATCATCTTCAAGCCAAAGATCATTTCATTCAACTCCTACAGTCACCAGCAGAACTCCATGTCCATTGCATTTCCATGTCAATTGTTATCACCACTAATATATAATTATCAATTTTTAGTCTCCTCTTGAAACTCAATCTTGGGTATGAGATACAGGGCAATTAGACTCTTGAATTAACTTGATTCTGACAAGCATTAAACCCCATCAAATAGTCCCCCGCTAGCAACCATCTCCATCCTCATAATTACCCACAGGATCCAAGTCCATATCCCAACCGACCAACCTAACCCTGTCCTCCCCACACATTACAACAGAAACCAAGCCTCCATTATCCGGAGCCCTCCGAAGTCCCCTGAGAGAGCATGGAGCATGAGAATGCTTTGTGATGAGATGAGGTTGTCATGGTGAAAGTGGATGAAAGAGAAAGAAGTGCATGAGAATAGAGCATATTACAAGGCACTGAGAATCATTTCAATAATGGACAAAAATTATCTATAGTTTGGATCAGAGAGAAAATCATGTTGGATTGGACACTATACCATTTATCGCAGTTGAAACTTTTATCATTTTGTTTTTGTTTAATCATTGAACAGAGATCCCTCATCTCCTTTTGTTCGGTGGCAATTATTGTTAATAAGATTGCTTATCAAGCTAGGTTTTGAACCCAGACTTTTTGGAGCAGGGTTGTGTTTACTGGCCAATCAAGCTAGTTTTGCAAGGAAAAAAATTCTTTTTCTTAAATGGAAAATGGCATATTTTAAGATGAAAATATGATCTGATGAAAACAAATACATCCACACGATTGATAGAAAAATATCCTGCATATTGCATAATTTGTATCAGCTGTCAGCTGGGACAAAATGGCCCTGATGCCTGATCATCTAAACCTTGGCTATATATTTGATGACCATAGATACAAAACTATTTCTACATCTAGATTTAGATAATTTTCCATATCTTCATTTAAGGGAAAAAGAATTAAAAAAAAAATTGATATCACTCTAATTTGATGAATTTGGAACTGAGTTCACATAAAGTTCTAAATCATGAAAACATCGATCAAACAGATGTACTTACAACAAAGGTTTGACAGAATGACAGTTGTTGGGGGAGATGAATATCATGTTTAACCCAAAGATCACTCCGTGTAGCTCCTATAGTCACCAACAAAACTCTTACTTCCATTGTACTTTTGAATTTTTCAGCTCATCCCTGAATCAATCACTAGACAAAGCAATAAACCAACAATGCTCCATACAATCAGAATTCTTCATTGTTCCCTCTAACCCTGCCATTTCATGTAAACCATAGTCATTACTACAATAAAATCTTCATTTCGACTCCTCTCTCGAAACACAATCTCTACTGTTCCGCTGTCCATCATCTGTACTATCATCCTCATCATCACAATCAACCACAGAGTCATTCACATATGTACCCAATCCCGGGCCCATTCTCTCCACACATTCCCTCCCAAAGCATTCCTCTTCCCTCCGAAACCCTCTCAACTCCCCCCTCATATCCACCCCACCGCTCTTCGGCCTCATCATCACCAAATCAAAAAGCCTTCTCCTCTCCAGATAAATCTCGTTTGCCTCGAGAAGCTCTCCCCTTCTATACGCCTCTCTCAAAAACACAGTGTGTATCTTCCCCATGTTCCCCCTAGTTGACACATAGAAAATCCCCTGGTGCTGCAGCAAAAACTCCTTCAGCTTCTTCGGCAGGTCCATCGCCAACCTAAACTTTGCGATCCGTTCCAAAGTCATCTTCTTTTCCACTGTCAGCGAAAGAATCTCATGAACCATAGCAACCGCTCGCTTCTCCATGCGCCGCATCGCCTCGAACGACCTCAAATCGTGACCCGAGACATCCTCATAGGGCGACCAGTAAGGAAGCCTCTGCCACTTCCACACCGCGATCCGGAGGTACTTCCCGATCTTGAACCCCGGCGGGAAGTTCACGACGAACGAGAACCGCACGTCCTCGGCGTCCTTGCCCCGCGACCTGTACTCGAGCTCCCTCCGCCGCTCAATGGCGCATACGGCGAGGCCAAGGCGGTCTCCAGTGTCGAGGACCTCGACGAACTTCTCATCCCCCTCATCGAAGAGCCTGAAGAAATCAGGGTTCTTGAGGATGACGGAGTACTCGAAGTCATCGGGGAGGCCGAGGTCGGCGCGGGCGAGGCGGATGTGGCCGAGGGGGAGGCGGCGGGTGTTGGAGAGCATGAGGAGCTTGCGGAGGCGGAGGATCGTGTCGGGGAGCATGGAATGGATGGCGAGGGACTCTTGGTCGATCTGGCGGAGGGCGGGGAGGGAGAGGCGGCACCAGAGGACGCGTTGGATGGGGTGTTCGAAGACCTCGAAGACGTGGGGGAAGTTGAGGAGGGTGTCACAGGACTCGAACTGTTTCATGCCCAGATAGCGACGGGCGAGGTTTTCGAGGCGGGGGACGGGGATCGAGCGGCTCGGATTGTTGTCGGTGGAGGAGGAGAGGAGGATCAGGTCGCGGAGCTTGCAGACTCGGCGGAGCTTCTTGTGCGCATCCATCAGACCGTCGAACCCGTGGTCCCGGACGCGGGCGACGGTCCTCGGGAGCGATGTGGATTGGGACATCGATCGGATGGTGGTGGTGGTCCAACGGAGGAATGGCTTCTTGCGGCGAATTAGAGAAGCCATTCTTTCGATTATGATTTTTATTTTTTCATGTAAAAAAAAAATTGTTGGATATGGATGGTGTCATGGTGTGTGCGCGGTCAGGTTAATAGATGGGAGGGATTGTGTTCTGACTTCTGAGTGAGTTCTTCAACTCCAGTGTTTGTGCCCTATGTCGGGGTTTCTCTGATTTGGGGCAAATAATTTATAGTTGTATCACATTTTTATGTCTAAATTTTATGCAAGGTATTTGTGGATGTGATGTTGAATTTTATAACCTCGTTATAAATAAGGGAAAAATAGATATAACAAGTCTTTAAAAAATTAGCTAAATGGGTTTTAATACTTTAAAATTAAAAAATCATTGTAGGTTTATGTGTTATTATAAAAATATTATTTCAGTATCTCTCATCACCCCCAATTAATCAGACACACGGATAAGTCTAATTTTATATTAAAAGTTATCAGAATGCTCTCACACATTATTTTTTAAAAATTGATTAACTCTATAAAAACTTGTGAAAATCGAAAAAATGTCTTTATAAAATCAATAAATCTCCTCAAGTCTCCATCTTATTAAGACAATATTTATTTAGTCTCTATTGTAATCACCGAAACTAGCCATATCTATGTTTAACTCTAACGATACATAATAAATTGTTATAATACCATTTAAAAATTCACTTGATAAATTACTATAATACATAAAATCATATTTGTGATTAACTTTAAGGAGATTTACTGGTTATAGGAACTTTTTCAATTTTCATAAGTTTCTAGGGAGTTATATCGAACCCCCCCCCCCCCCCCCCACCCTTTACAATTGATGAGTATATGATGATAGAAGAATTTTCAGAAAATGATAGAGATGATTTTTCATCAAAATGACTAAATCAGATTTTTCTTATTTTGTATGGATTTATTTGAATGTATTTATTAAAGTAATTTAACTCATATATTAAATCCGTTAACCATACATACATTCTAGGGACTTGTGAAGATTTTTTAATTTTAAAGAGAATAAAACTGATGTATCTAACTTTCTAGATAGTATTAGTGTCACTTTTTAGATAGAAAACTCATATTATATAAGGTAGTTCACTTTTTTCCCCATTTTCTTCACAGCCAAGAAGGCTTGAAACCACGCCCTTTACTTGGGAAGGGATGTCCTCAAGTGCTTTGTCAAAGCTGGACAAGACAACTAGGTACATACATTGAGCATCTCCAATGGACATGTTAACTCACTAATTAGTGTCATATATTTATAAAACATGTAAAAATGATGCTCCAATGGAAGTGTTAAGGGAATGCTAAATGTGGATCCCACATGTCATATGTTATCTTACATGCTAATTTTAGCTAATGCTTTAGCCAGCCAAATGTGGGTCCTACTATTCAATATTCAAAAAAATATTATTTTGGGTGAGTGAAGAGATTTGAGTGGGTGGAGAGGTGGGTCCATTATTATATTGGTTAGTTATTTAGCTAGTCCATTGGAGCAACAACAACTAACTAAGAGCATCTCCAATGGACATATTAACTAACTAAGATGTTAAAGTGACATGTCAGCACTTTATTCATCAACTAGACCCTCATTTACTACATTCTCATTTAGTTGGTGGTTGTTGCTCCAATGGACTAGCTAAATAACTAGTTAAAGCAATAGTGGGTCCATCTCTCCACCCACTCAAAGCTCTCCACCCACCTAAAATAATATTTTTTTGAATATTTTAAATGGTGAGACCCACATTTGGTTAGCTAAAGCACTAGCTAAAATTAACATGAAAACTAACATATGACAGGTGGGACCCACATTTAACATACCTTTAACACTTCCATTGGAACACCATTTTTACATCATTTATAAAAATATGACACTAACTAGTGAGTTAACATGTCCATTGGAGATGCTCTAAATGAGTAGTGGAGGGTTAAAGTGCTGACATGACACTTTAACATCTTGGTTAGTTAACATATACATTGGAGATGCTCTTAGAATTGATTATACATTTTCTGTAAATGATATTATTCAATTTATTACATATTTCACATATTATAAATGTACAGATCATTATATAATTAAAAAAACGTTAGAAAAAAAAAGACATGCATGGACTGTGTATGGAATTGCATGAATGATTGACAGTAACATTTTGCTAGTTTACATTTTTGAACTCGCGCGCATGTGTGTGTTAAGGGAGATGAAGAGCGTGCGTTACAATTTTTTTTTCTTTTCAATCCACTTGGATTGGGATTAGAAAAATATCACCTCTTGAGCGAGATTCTCAATTCTCCTAATCAAGGATTCTCAATCTCACTCTTTCAATTTCAATCCTTCTTTTAAAATTTATCAAAACAACTTATTGACCTGGATTAGGATTGAGAATCTAAATCCAAACACTCAATACTCTAGTCCAAACTAGGCCTGTCAACGGGTCGGGTCCGGGTCGGGTCGGGGTGGACCTGGACCCGACCCGTTTGATTGTCGGGTCCTTCGGGTCGGGTCCACATCGGGTCTCGGATCGGGTCGGGTCGGGTCGGGTCGACCCATTAATAAAAGTAGGTCAGACAAAGAGAGATTGATAAACTTCTTAAAGGCCTACAATGGCTTCATTTTTATTTCTTTTCAATAGAGTGTAATATATTATAAACAGTTTTTCACTATTTTGATTTTTTAATGTTTAATAAGATGACATTTGGAATACGGTTTAGATTATTACGCTTTTACGTGAAGTCAAAAGATTGTAAAAATATTTCAAATGCTTAAAATTTTAAATGAGTATTCAATATTTAGTTATAAATGTTTGGTTGGATCATAAATGTTGGGTTGGATAATAAATATAAAAAAATCACAAAGTATTTAGGTTAGGTCAATCGGGTCCACAGGATCGGGTCGGGGTGGACCCAGACCCGACCCGTTTTCATTGTCGGGTCCTTCGGGTCGGGTATTTATGTCTTCTATTGGGTCGGGTCCGGGTCGGGTCCGGGTCGACCCGCGACCCGTTGACAGGCCTAGTCCAAACCCTTACAGCCCTTGAAAGAACATTTTACTCACTTGAATATTTTAATGGGCCTTGTGATGTCATGGGCGTGATCCAAATAAATGTTTTCAATGGACTTGGTTTATCTGGATGGGCCTCGATCAATTTTTTTGGAGCGCTGATACACGTAACTCGTCATTGCAGCTCGTTTTACAGCCTGTACGCTATGATAAAGTAATAGCGTATAGGATTCTAACATAGTATATGACCCTTTTTTTTCATTTTTTCATTATAAAAAAAAATACACTAATGTATCTCAGTATATACATCATTTCATATAATAGCATACACTTCAAAGGATTAGTATATAATTTTATAGAAAATAAAAAATGGGTTGAACTGCAAAACGGACTGCGATGGGGCCACGTGTATCTTTTTCCATATATTTGATTACTAGGCCACCACTAAACTACTTACTGGTTTTTATGGGTACTAGTTTTTTTATTGGGTAATGAGTAAGGATAATGTTATACCCAGTCCATTTTTAAACCTTAAATTCAGTATATAAATGTTTTGAATTTTTTTTTAAAATGTGAAAAATTTTATCGAAACATATATTTCGTTAAAGTAAGTATATGCTATGATAATTTTCTATCGACGCGTATTGGATTGGAAATAGAGCTAAAATAAAAATGGTGTGTAACAGAAGTCGTGAGTATAATTACATTTCTATAAAAAAAAAAATATTTTATAGCCGTATAGGAGTGAAAGATTAGCAATTTTCAGTTTCTATTGAGACCAATGAAGCTGGAGGTAATAAGTACACCAGCTTCTCATGCCTCCCCTCTACAGAACAAGTTTTAACAAGTCAAATGACATGGTTAATCCATACGCCCTGTACAAGGCTTTAAAAAAAAACTTCCATTTCATTCTAGTAAACAAAAGGCATTGCTATGTTGTCTGCTTTGTGCTGCCAAATACAATTCCCTCTTTGCTCTTCTGAAGAACAAGCAACATATAGTGATGAGACCAAGGGTGAGTGATGTAACGCGATCATGGATCGTTCGATCGATATTAAAGACTACCAAATAGATAATGAAGATGGATTTAGAATTTTAATAATTTTTGAGTTTATTAGGATGTTTTTTCTATTTTTAGAATCTGAATTTAAATTTAGAATTGAATTTTTGAATTTGATTTTAAATTTGGATTTAGTTAGATTTATTTGTAATTTGAGAGATTTAAAGATTTGTTGAGATCATAATTTGTTGTGATTCTCGGTTTTATAAATAAATATTGTAATCACTAAATTAAAAAGAAGATTTGATTAACAAAATTTTATTTTCTATATTGTATTTTGTTATCCTAGGTCTGGTATTTTTAGTAATCAAGAGGCTAGTTGAAGCTCATCTTCTTGGTATTCTTTACAAATCATTAGCGTAATTGGAGTTTAAAGGTTGATCAGCTCAGCAGAAGAGCGTAGCCCTACACTGCATCAGTTGGTATCAGAGTCAAAGTTGTGACTACCACCGCGTAGGGGCGGAGCCATGGCCCCCCCCCCCCCCCCCCAAAGTTAAAACCATGAGTGAAAAGTGACTACAAGAAAAGTATAATATTTAGCCGTGAAATATTTCTTTGATAAACGATATAAATTCATTGGTAAATAGTATTACTAAGGAAACAATTTCTCAACAAACAATTCCCCTAGGAAAACATATTCCTTAGTAAAATATTTCTTCAGGTAAAGTTTCGTATTAATTATGCAATGTAAGTATATATTACCCAGGAAAAGTGTTCATTGAGAAGGATCATTTTGAAAATTGAATTATTATTATTGTTATTATTATTATTATTATTATTATTTTAGGGTGTTGGGGGGGGGGTAATTATATGAATTAAGATATTATGTGAGTATTGGGGTTGAAAATTGTTATATTCAGTATAGTTCGTAATCCCATTTGTATCTCATACAATTTTTTTAATATGTGCTTAATTAATTAAATATATTCCCTCATAAAAATTAAATACATACTTATATAAATTAATTGAATGCATATATTTTAATTAAATTTTGTGTCTAAAAGATATACTGAGATAGTGTAATATATATTGCGTTATATGATTTTATATAATGTGTTAGTTACATGACTACAAATGGGTTGATTTTTTTCAAATTGATAAGAAAAACTTGATTTAAGGGACGGTGGTTGAAAAATCACAACTAGTTAATTGTTAATGATTTTTTTATTTATTTTGTTTTTTTATTATCGCTAATTTAAATATCTCGGGCTTTTTTGAAAGTTAAATTTTTAAATATATATTTTAGGGTATCCTAGTGTTGTTATCAATTATTTTCTCATATTTATTTTTTTAATTTTTTTAAGCTTATTATTTTTGTAAATTTTGTGTGTATGTAAATTGTCCATTACTTCAATGACTCAGTCATTATTCGATAATTTTAATTATCTTCAATTATCATTTAATTATATTGTTTTATAAATATGTTTTTTCTTATTCTAAATCTATTGGCATCACGTTCCTGTGTTCTAATTTTTTGCTCCGCCTCTACTACCGTGAGTGGTCATTGTCGTTGAGCGTCTTCACCGTCGAGAGTCACTGCCTCTAAGCCCCGCCACCACCGAACGGTCGTCGTAGCCGCTGCCATTCAAGCACAGCTATCGCTTCGTTGCCTGTCTCCGTCGCTGTCATTACCGGGCCGCTGCCACTATTGAACCATGACCCTTTTACCATGTCTTCCATATCCCATTCAAAAAAAAAAGAAATTTTACCTCAACCTCATTCATCTCTTCCATATCCCATTCAAAAAAAAAAGAAATCTATCTCCACTGCTTCAACCAATCCGCTTATTTCATTTTTAAAAAAAACCTTTCATATCTCATTATCCCAACCACCAAACGAAATTCATAACCAACCCGTCTCCGTTATCTCTCCTTTTCATGTAAAAAAAAAAATCATTTAACCCTCATACTCAAATTTTCCTTCTAAAACACCCGACCCCACATGTATATCTTTCCAATCCAACATAGATTTTTAAAAAAATCTCATGACTATCAAAGATCAAAGAATGCAAAAGTTGATTAGTTGAATGACCTTAAAGTCATAGAATCAAAATACGGTATATCACATCATCAAATGATTAAATTACATCAACTTCTTCCATCAAAGGGAAGGAATGATGTTGCATGATCATATCAACATTGAGAACTATCAAATGGATGATGATGATGATGATAGATTTACAATTTTAATAATTTTTTAATTTGTTAGGATTTCTTTTCTATTTTTATAATCTAAATTTAAATTTAGATTTGAATTTGATTTCAAATTAGATTTAGTTAGAATTTAGTTAGATTATTTGTGATTTGAGAGATTTAGAGATTTGTCGAAATCATAGTTTGTGACGATTTTCTCTTCTTATAAATAGACTTTGTAATCACAAAATTAAAAAGAAAATTTGGTTAATGAAATTTTATTTTATCTACATGTATTTTGTTATTCTAGAATCAACAGACTAATTGAAGTCTATCGTCCTGATATTTTTACGAATCAGCAATGTCGCGGGAGCCTATAAATCCCGCATTTCTGAAGATTTATTGAGTTAGCAGAATAGCGTAATCTTACGCTGCATCAGTCAATGATTACTATTCTTCCGTTGCCTTATTTCATTGTTGCTAGTTTGTCAACAGGCGCATTGGCTTGACGATATGTGTGTGAATTTCCAATACTCCTGGCAGTGAAGATGTTATATAGAGTTGTCCATGGCTGGGGGCCCTTTCTCAGCAACCAAGCCCTCACAAAGGCTAAGTCCAATTCGAGCTAAACTTTGTTTTCCAGTATCTTTGCAACCAGTTCGACACTTGCCACATATCCATTCCAGTCGCACACACCACAAAAAATTCACCTTCACTATTATGTAGATCTGCTCTGATCCTCCCCTCTTTTGATAAAGACTCATCCGAGTTGGATTTACTCAACTGAGGGTTGGTCTACAGAGTAGAATGATTTTTTTTACAAATATGATAGACATGCTACCGCGATTCATTAAATAAATTGAGACAATAATCTAGATATAAACTAACAATCATAAGTAAATAAAAAAAACACAAGCGCCCCCATCCCGAGTTGTTCCGGAATCCACTACAACCACAAGTCAAGGCACACGGTGTCTAGTTACTCCTCAATATAAAATCTCATTCGTAAAGCTCACTCTCCCGCATGGGCAATGTACATACTCCACTCAATAATAAATCTCACCATTGTCTCCAGATATTTTTCAAAATGGATGTGGCCCCTTTGAATACCATTTGGTTGTGTTAGATAAATTGCCCACACAACCGCCGCAACCAAGATTATTTGTGAAATTTTAGCTTTTTTACTCCTATCACCCTATCACAACCGTGGTGGCTCTAATACAAGCTTGAGTCTTTTCCCCTTGCTCCATAACTACTTCAAGTTATCTGGGTTGCCTTCAAAACTTGACTCTTTATGCAACTTCACACATCGCCTTTGCCATCGGGCACACACAAAAGAGGTGTTGGTCGATTCAGACTCTCCATTACAGGAAATACATGTAGTTGGCTCCTCAAGCTTGTGAGCAATACTCTTTGTTTGTACACAAATTTAAAACGAAAGTGAAAGAAACTGAAGAAATTTTGGTTAAAAAGAAAGTTACGGAAAGTAAAAGAATTTCTTTTTAACCAACTTTCATGAGGTTTGTGCATGTGGGGAAAAACTTATACATCACTTTCTCTTAAATTCTCACTTATAAAAGAAAAAAAAATTCAACTTTTTTTAATATAACAAAATAGGAGAGAGAGTGATGGAAATTTTTTTTCTTTTCTATTGTTTGACATAAAGATTAGATTTTTATATGGTCAAATGAAAAATTTACACATTCCTTCACTTTTCCTTAGACATAAACATACCCTTAGTCAAGATCTTGCATTGGTGCATGAGTTACAAGAAACATTGGACCTTCAGCAAAATTTTGACCTCCCAAATATCCTTCAACTTCCTCATCAATGGGAACATTGAAATTTTAATGAGAGGTTCAACAATGTGAGCATTGAATTTTTTAAATTACAAAGAGACAAGAGCATTGAGTTTTATCCATTAGAAGCATGCATGTAAATATGCTAGCTTTAATCCCACGGAGAATTTTACATACCAGAGAGGTAATATATACCTCAATTTTATATTAAAAATTTATATTTATTGAAAATAAGTTCATTAAATTCAAAATGTAGCGATAAGACATTTTTTCATTAAAACATATATCTTAGCAAACGATGTTTGTTATTTAAAAAAAATTAAAACATATGGCTAACATTTTCATTAATTTTTGTCAGTGATGCTTTTTTTGTGTGACTCATTTCCCCTGAACTGTCTCGCATTACAGTCCACCCATAAGTGACAGACGGTTGTGAGAATGCTTTGACAAATCACTTGGATAGTCTTGTTATTTTACAGAGCTTTTCCAAAACAGTTGAGCAAAAGGTGTGAAAGTGTTTCTGATTCAGGTTTGCAGGTTTGCAAAAGGACCGGAACAACAGTTTTGCCTTGTGCGACAAGGCAACAACTTCTTGGTCACTGTTTGAACAGATTAATAATCTTAATGAAAAAAAATATTATCATGATGTTAACCAATAATCTTTATACATGCACATATAGAAAAAAAAACATTTATATACATACATACAACAATAAATTAGCAAAGCTATAGCTAGCCTTCCATGTTGCTTTTAATAATGATTATAAATGTGACTATTGGATATATATACATGTCTGTCTAAAATATGACGTGAATAAGGATATAGTGCATAACTATTTCAGGCAACCACTGCTTTTAGTTACTATCATCATGATTGCATATTTTTATACAAAAGGTGTAACGAAAATTATTCTTATAAAAAAACTTAATAAATAAAAATGTATACCTACTCTTGTGTCTCATATCACGGTATCTGAATATATGATATAATAATAAAAAATGAGTGACAAAGGGAGAGAGGGAGCACGAATAGCGATTGATGGAGAGGTGTGAACCACCGATTTTAAGAGCCGTGGATGACAGTAGATTTAAGTAAAACATTGAATGCAGCTGAGGTGGGAGGAGCTAACATATTTCGTCCTCCTTTAATGACCCTCGTAGATTTATCACCTACACTGTCACGCTCTATTCCTTCCTGTCCCTATCTCTCCTCCTCTCTTCCAAGGTTTCTCCTGTACCTCATTAAATGCTCTTAAGACATTGCACTGTATTCCATCCATGAAGCACCCCCTTCTTTGATATATATACACCTACTCGAGAATTATTAATTAATTAAAAGATAAAATTGAGTGGTCCGACTGAGCCCTAATGTGTAATACTGTAATACAATGTGTAAAACAATGAATGTTCATTGAAACTGATCTCCCCAGATGGTCCATTTACACAAAAAGTTACTGCAACTTTTGAAAGGTGAAGAGGAGGGTACTGCGTGGTTGACAACAACTGCATCACTTTCCATCCCCCCTGCTTCTCTTCCACACTTTATTAAAGAAACCTGTGTCAATTACGAAAAAGATATAAAAGTCAAAATTGAAATAACCCAAAAAAAAAAAAAACACACACACACAGGAGCTACGTGCATGGAGAGCAAGTGCGGTTTCCATTAACTACCCACACACGTGATTATTCCTCCCTCGACCCTGCTCTCTCAGTCAGGGATTTAATTAACATGGTCACAATTAAAAAATAAAATAAAATCCCCTTGATAAATCCACCCTCGTGTTCTGTGAAAGAATTCACCGACCAGCTCAACGTAATAATAATATTCGTCACTTACTATACCTATTTCGCAGCCGTTGATACATCAAAAAAAAAAAAAAAAAACTTCCATGGATTAAACGGCTGGGATTCAGAGAACCCAAAAAAAAAAAAAACATTATACGTGGTTAGTTGATCGGGAGGACGAATGATGGTACAGGGTAAAATGACACGTGTCAAGTGCATATTGGAGGCTGGGAGGGACAAGGACAGGATCACATTAAATGAGCCCTGCTGGAGGTGGTGGTCTGCAGGTCGCATTTAATGTGGATGGGGAGACCTGGGCCGGGGGACGACTATCCCAACGCAAGCGTCACTGTCCCCTCTTCTTTCTCTCTCTCGCTACCATTACTGTGACAACACGTATTTCTTTTCCTTTCAATACTACCAAAAACACTCCACATTTACAACACTGCCACTCAGCATTTCAGACACGCAAATATGATTTAATTGATAAAAAACAATGAGTCAAATAAAATTGAAAAAACAAAACTAACATTTATCAACAGTGCGCAACAAACTCAAACCACATACATTCAGTTTATCAATCAAATCCATAAAAGAAAAGAAAACCATCCTAAAAAAACATAGGAAATGAACAAAATCCAACATCTAACAAAAGTTTAAATTTTTTTTTTTTTTGGGTTTTGTAGATTGAAAGCAGTAAGTAAGAAGAACCAACTATCACGGCAAAGACTGAGTCAATACCCGAACCACCACCATTGCTCCGTGTTAAGGGAAAAAATGCAAACAGATGCAATCTTTTTTTTCCCTTACCACTTAGCAAAGGATTTCTAACACGCGAGGTTCGTTCTTGACTCAACACCGTTGCAACAGGTCCCCCCTAATAAGCTCTCTCTAATGTCTCTAGATTTGACCTTTACAGGCCAAACCTATTTATTAGTGTTTTGTACTCCTTAGCTATCACCATGGATAGCAGCTTTGATCTTCTGGACGGTGCAGCTGATGAGGTTGTTGACAGTGTCCACGGACTCCGCGTTCAGCTTCGGCATTGGCAGGTTGTTCACCAATATCTGGAAGGCTATTGTCAGCAGAGACCCTCCACCTCCACTGCCGTTGTGATTGCTCCCATCGCGGGCCGGCCCGTCTGGCACTATAGCGAATCCGGAAGGAAGAAGCGCCACGTAGGACGAATCACCGCCGTTCATCACCAGGTGCATAGCCGGTATGTCCACCGGCGCGTACACCACCAGCGCCCCCGACGCGTCTATGCAAGTCTCTTGCAGCACCAACATGCCGGTCTGATCCGGGCTCATCGCCTGCATGCAAATTTACAAAAACACCCCTACAATCAAAACCCATTTCTTTTGTCTTCTCGTGAGTCAGTCAGATCTTGCAGAACCTTCCGACGTCAACCATGTGAAGTCACTATTAATTGAGAAAAATGTGAACACGTACACTGGCGCGGAGGAGAGAGACGCAGTTTCCGTGCTCTTGTCCCTTGGCGATGTGAGTCATCTCGTGCATGGGCCCGCCGTTGGAGAGGATGTCCCACTCGCTGCGGAGGCGCTCGTCGCGGAGGAAGTCAAAGATGCGGACGGGCGGGACAGGGAGCCAGACAGATGTGGCGGCGCTCAGGACGACACCGGCGGGCTCGCCCGGGTCGTTCACGCTCTGTCGGGTCATGACCCGGATGTCCGCGCCCAGCGGGGATGACGTGTTGGAGGTGGTGAGTTTCTCCCACTTGTGGACCGTGGACGCGCACACTCCCTTGCAGAAGTTGTCCGTCATCCTTTGCGCCAGTTTCAGCATGCTCCGCGCACCGTTTGGCGTGATAGCTGAAACAAGAATTCAGTGTGAACCAAAGTTGGTGATGATGTCGGACAGTGGGGGGGGTGTGAGAGGGGGCAGGGGGTGGGGGTGTTGAAATACCGTTGTGTTCGCGAGTAGGGATTGAAGACATGAGGATGGCAAGGCACTCGCACTGGCGTTGTAGGGTGGCAACCCACCTCTGTGCGCCAAAGGCCATGCCGGAGCTAAGCAGGTTCCTGTACAGATGGTGCACCCCGTTCTCCTCGTACTCCGCGTGCTCCACCCATGTAACCTGCGGCATGTCACCATATTAGTTACTAAAATACCCTTCACCACTGTGTTGCCTCTCTTGATTGATTGAATCACAAGCCACCATGAAATAAATAATGGGACAATAAAATACAAGAGAGATGATTTGACCAAGCACAAGAAACAAGAATCTTGATGATATGCATGAAATTAAAAAAAATTAAAACCCAAAAGTCTTGTTACTCTTGCTTCGTCTTCTCACCGTGTCCAACTCTAGCTATTTTACTAAATAAGATGATAGGGGAGTCATACGTAGGAGTGATGCAGATAAAGATGAGTGGATCTAATGTGGAAGAAAAACAAGTACATTGAGTGGATTGGAATGGAAACACGATTGCACATGTGAGTCTATTAATAAAAAATAAAAAGGGATCTCTATTTCATACAGTAAAATAAATAAATGCGTTTTTCCATGAATAGAGGCTTCTATCATGTCATATTAAAATATTGAGATTACCATGGCACCTGTTGAGGGCGTGTGATTATTTATTTAAAAATGTGGTTCTTATTGAGTATTGAAGACAGCAAGGAAGCAAAGGTATATTATACAAAGGTAGGAGAAGCATCTAAAGGACTATTAAATTGGTTGCACAAACACTTGGACACATAAACATTAGTTTTTTTTTCTTTCCTAATCTAGGAAATAATGCCTGGACACGGTTAGAATCAACACACACTCAGTGAGAAGATATTAAATTGGGCTTTCTTGAAAGCAGCAACCTTTGGAGCACAAAATGGGGGATTCTGAGAGCTCCCCCATCTTGACTTTCACTTATTTCTGTGGTTTGGATAAGAGTGCATCGTATTTAACAATTAAAAAAGAAGAAAAATAAAACCCAGGTACCTTGGAGTAGCCATTGGGCATATCTTGAATTACACAACCGGACGGGAGCCTCCGGCATTCCACAGCGGCGGGGTTGTCGCGTAGACAGTCTATGGAAACGTCGACGACCGCCCAGATGTCTTCGGTGTGCTGTTTGCAGAACCGCAGGAAGTTGACCTCCCGGACTGGAACGAGCGGCGACAACACTTGGAACTCGGCGTGCATCTGTTGATTGATTATGTTTCGACATTAGAACAATACATTAAATACTTGGAACAATTAGTTCATTTGATTGGAAGAAAAAGATCACCAGCTGAAGAGAGCAATTTCTAGTTCCACCCATTCCATTTGATATCACATTGGTGGTGGAGGCCCTTGAAACCATTGTAGGAAACATGTCCGCCCAGCGATTCTGTTTTCCATCCACAACCATTAAGTTCTATAATCACAATGATTAAGCTTGAATTGAGATGAGCAAAAAAAGTAAATCATGTTTTGTTTGATCAAAAAGGTGAACTTGGAAGAGAAAAGATATTAATGGTGTATAAATGCTCAAGAACCAACTACTACACCAGAAAGAAAACAGACACTATTGAAGAACACGAGACAAAATCTGTAAGCAATCATGAAGGCAAAAAACAAAAATATAGAAATAAAAAAACTACTGATACTGCCATTCAAGTACATTACATAAAAAAAACATAACATAAATAATGAAATGAATCAAAACAACACAGAACGATGTCATTCAATTAGTTCATCGTCATAAAATCAACCAAGGGGATTTGTATAAATTGAGTTAATTCAGTGAGTTAGCATACCGCATCCATGAGAGTCTCAACCAACGCCAACCCATTGATGATTACAAGCCCCGTCTCCCTCGTCGCTTCCGTGGCAAACCCGACCGGCTTCACCCCGATGCACCGGGGGAATCCCCGCAAGTACTCTTCGTAGTTGAGGGTCTCCCTTCCCCCATCCAAGCTCCGCATCCAAAGCGGGTCCTCCCCATGGGCCATCTTAAGCAGCTCATCCATCGCGGCGAGTGCGAGCTCCAGAAACACTTGACGTTCCGACGCAACAGGAACAACAGGCGTGGAATTTGGTGCAACAGAAACGCCACTACCTGGCATGAAATCGGAGATGGACGGCATAGGACCGGTGATGTGTCCGAGCCCGCCGAACCCATTAGCCCCACCGACGCCCAATTCAAGGGAAGAGTTGGGCATGTGAGGGTGGTGGGCGAGGGTCGATATGGGCCGACCGAGGAACTTCCCCGCCAGAGTGCAGACACGGTCAAGTTCATCTTTCAGGCGCGCGTTTTCTATTCGGAGGTGTTGCTCTTCCAGGGAGACCTCTCCGAGCAACGCCGGGCCGCCGCAGTTGGTGCAGATGGGGTTCCTCATCGCGTCCCTGATCGACATGTTCTCCGCACGGAGCTTGTCGTTCTCATTCCGTAGGATCTGATTTTCATGTCTTTCCAACTGGGTCTGTTCAAAAATAAAAAAAAAAAAAAAACACAACAATTTCATCAACTAGCCATAAATCAACACAAAAAAAAATTTAAAAAAAAAGAGGTTTTTGAGGGTCACCTTCATCTGGGTACGCCGATTTTGGAACCAGAACTTGACTTGCCGGCTCTCAAGGTTGAGTCTCCTGCTGAGTTCAAGCCTTTGCTTTTCATCAGGGTGTGGGCACTCCTTGAATAAGCTGCATATACAATAAACCCACAAAACATTAGAGAGATGCAAAGATTCAAACCATACTCTGAAAAGAAAGATACGATTTTTTTTGTAACGTACGATTCAAGTTCTTGGATCTGTTGAGGGGTGTGACGGTGGTATCGCTTCTTTTTGCTAGGTGGTTGGTTAGGGTCCTGTTCATCACCGGAACCGCCATCGACGTTGTCGCTTCCCGATCGGCTCTCGTATTCCTCCTCTCTATTCCTTCCCACAGAATCAAAGTCACCGCTCCGGATCCACCACCTCCAACACCACCACCACCACCACTTCCCCCTCCTACGACTCCTGTTGTTGGCTGCTGATGAACCAATAGCCCCTCCATGTTATTGGTTTGCTAAAAATAAAATAAAATAAAAACTTTTCAGATCAAACAAACCATTATTTAATAGAATCAAGGAACCCAAAAAGGAAAGAAGAGAAAGAGAGGGAGGACTTACAAGGGCGAGAGAAAGGGCGGGAGAGGAGAAGGTGGGTTTAGAGAGGTGGGGAGGAGACATGAGGTGCGGCTGAGAGAGGGCACCGGCGGGCATGGTGGTTGTGTTGAAGGGAATATCGGACACAACCCTACCACTGTGTCCACTGTCGAGAAATCCCCCAAAACTCATCAAAAACTTTTCTTCTTCTTCTCTACGAATCCTCTCTTTCTTTGAGGGCTGTGATGTTCTGATGAGGGCTCCTTATAATTTTTTAATTGGGTTATTTATAAACAAAATCTACCAAAAGCGGAGCTTCCAAAATCGGCTTCTTTGATTCCGAACCCAGCCATGCAAAACGCACAGATTAAGAAACAATATCGCAAAACCCGGAAAATAATTCGCACGAAAATAAAAGGAAAATATCAAATCAAACAACAATTAAAAAAAAATCTATCAAAGATTTAGGAGAAAAGGAGTGAAAATATCAAATCAAATAAAATAAAAAAGAGAGGACAAAGGAGGCAAAAGCATAAACTATAAGGTTTATGAATCAAATGCCTCCAACTCCCTCTCTTGGTGGGTGTTGGGCAGAAAAGAAAGAGAAGGAAGTCAAGCAAAACCTCTCTTTTAAAAGAAAGAGATTGCTGTAACACTCCATTCTCTCCCCATCTCCCTTTCCTCCTACTCCTCCTCAACGACCACCCCTCAAAACCCTAACAACAAAACCACTTCTCTCCCAATCCCTAACAACAAGACCCCCTCTCTCTCTCTCTCCGAAGAAACAACGTACAGCACGAGCTCCCAAAACGGAGCGAGTGAGGGAAATAGAAAGAGAGACACCACCGCACAAAGGCTTAAAAATTGGCAGGCAGTCGAAAAGGCGAAGATAAAAAACGCATATGTGGACTCTACGAAGCCTTACAAAATATATATATATATATACATATAAATAAAAATAATTAACCCCTTCTATAGTTGAAGATGAAATAGAGAGAAGGTGACAACGACATATAATAATTACTATAAAAAATTTATTATTAAAAGAGTAATAAGCGGGGACCGGTTGACCGTCGCCCCTTCTTTACTGTAGTGGCAGGGGAAATTATTAAAAAGCCTTTTTTTTTGACATCCTGGTGAAACCCAGAAAGTGAGTGTTAAAAAGGGGGTGAAAACACTGATCGGATCCGTGGATCTTTCTCTGCTTTGTTTTTTTCCTCTCTCTCTCATTCGTTGGGATCTGTAAAAACAAAAAAAGGGAGTTAAAATAAGATTCAGAGCTGACTTAGAACGACTACAGAGGCAAAGCTCGTTGTTTTCAGTCAAACCTTGTTTTTTTAAAAAAAAATAATTAATTAACATGAAAAACAAAAAAAGGACATCAAAACCCGGTCGGAGTCCGGTTCAAAGTGGCCGGTTTTGTTTTTGGTGTTTTGTGAAGAAGATAGTTGCGAAATGTGAATCTCGAGATTCCAATGAATGGTATGATTATTAATTGCTATTATTATTATATTTTTAATGAAATTTGTGACATTGAGTGAGTGATTTGAGACTTTGAGACGGTGAGACTGTTGAGAGATGTGACACGGACAAATGACGAGCAATACGCGTTATCGTATTAGATATTTGTTTTTCCCGTATTACCCCTCATATTTTGGTATATTTACTGTACCTATCTCGTCAATTTACATAAAAAAAAATTGTATGAAATGTGATTCACATTGGAGCAGATAAATATTGATGATTTGTTTTTGAGAAAAAATATGTTACAATAATTTTCATTAGTTGTATTTTTTAATTTTTTAGAAATTGTATATTTATCTAATAAAATATATAAATCTAAAATCTAAAATTTGAACAAATAAATGCATACCCGGCTTATTAGGGGTTGACCGTGATTATGAGCCGTAAGACAACGCAATGAATGACATTTATCATTTTCTAAATGTGTACTAGCCAATAAATTCACCAATTCATATTTGCTATAAAAATTGGAGTTTATTATTGCTTCTCTTAGTTTTGTGATGTAATAAACTTTTGTTAAATTATTTTTGAAATTTTGTTAAAATGCTTCTCAATTATAGATGAGAATGGGTTTAGTTTGAACATCAATTCATGCCACAACAATATCATGTATAGTGATATTATTATTAGTTCTGCTTTGAATTAGTATATTTTCAGTAAATCATATTAAATTGTCGATGCATTACATATCTTGTGCATGATGCGTATTTGAAAAAAATTTAAAGATCACTAACTATGATCTTGCTCATTCATTAGGCTAATATTTACAGATAAAAAGCGTGGACACGCAGTAATTGATCGAGATATCAAGAACAACGAGTCGAAGTAACAATTGAACAAATATTTACAAAGTTTTGTACATGGATATTAGTGCTCTTTGTATTAAAAGTGAAGTCAAAAAAATGTATACAATGAATCAAGACCAAGAGATGAGATGAATATTAATATTAATGCTTGATCAAATAAATTGTTATAGACATTCAATTCTATACTACCGAAAGGTTGTTCAAGAAGGAAATACGTGAATCACAATTTTGAAAAAATAATGAACTTTGTTGATCATTAAGACGGTAGATATTTAAAAATAATAATATTCTCATGTTCCATTTCTCTCTCTCTATATATATATATATATATATACATATAATGTTTTCTTTTTTAACTTGTTTTCATCTATATTAAAGTAATTATAATTTTTATTCTTCTTCAGATATCTCCTTCAAATTTTGACATGAATATTATTAGTTTTTTAACATCTATAAAATCCTAATTTGAAACTTTGTCCATGTGGTGGAATTCATGAAGGTGAAAATTAATGTACATATATACAGATAAGTACAATTATGAATAGATTAACTTTGATTAAATTAGAATGTAACATATTTAGAGGACAATACGAATAAATATTAAAGAAAAAAAAATAAAAATAGGATCTAAAACTCTATTGTAAAATTTTATGTATTCATTGGACTGAAAATAATAATATTGGAAAGAAATATAATTACTTATAATTTATTTCAATTGGCAAAACTACAATTATATTATTCAAGAATAGATTATGTGTTCATGTTAGTTTTTGTTTAATTATTAGACGATTCGCATTTCATCGAATGATCAAGAACATGTAAGATGAATGAACTTATTTCATATGATAAATTTTGTACCTTTTTTTAATTATAAAAATACGACTTATTATATGAGGGAGAGTTTCTATTTTAAAGGAATCTCGCGAGAAGATGTGGCCTTAATTATACAGAAAACAAGAACCTTGGGGGTTGGATTTAGAATCACACACGTGGGATAGGGCGCCCACGCGAGGCAAGCATGTCCAACTTAAATTTAGGGGTATTGCAATACCTTGTAAAAATCCGTGTAAAGTGGTGGTTCCAAGTCAGCAAGGTTTTTTGGGTGGCATCAGACAGATGATTCCGCTTTGATTTGCTCTTATTTGACAACTCAACAACTACTTAATATTTTTCCTCTCTAATGCTTGCACTCATTAAATGGACCATGTTTTTATGATTGTGATCATTTTTAATTACACCATGATTTTATGATTTAGTAGCTTTTGGTTTTCAATTATAAGACATAAATTAAATTGGATTATTAAATTTTGGTGCATGCAAGTATATTTGATGTTACACGCATACATGGTGGCCTTGTCCAGGAGGTTTTAATGTTGCACGTACGTATACATGGTGGCCTTGTTCAAGCAGGAATATTCACTTCGACCCGTTTGGATTGAAGAATTGAGTTATTCCAAATAGATAACTATGTCAGTGTACAGAACAAATATATATAAATAAAAAAATTTCTGTTTGGTTGTATTTTTTTATTCTCATCGAAAAATGTAAGAATAAAGGTTGAATTATTTCGTTGATGAAGAATAAAATATAAATTAAATAAAGTGTAAAAAGTTGATTTTACATGTGGGCTCTATTGATATATATAAAAAGTGTTGATAGGTTATTTAATGCGATGAGATGTGTTTTCTTTTTATTTATAGGCGGCCCCACTTATTCATGAGAACAGATAAAGTGAGTATAGCGTATCATAAGCACCCGTTTGAAATGGAGATAGGATTTATTCTTTGGTATACATTTATCCGAGCATAAGTGAGTATAAATAAGTATAAAGTAATTTTGTATTTAGTTGTGTTTTGAATTATTCTCGTTAGTAAACGTAAGAATAAATGTTTTATTGTTTGAGTAAAATGTGAATAAAGTATGAATAATGATTTATAAAAGGTAAAAAATAATGATAATTAATTTGACAAGTAATTTATAAGAGGCGATGACAGTTGATTTGGACCCATATATTCTTTGGGTGGAATAACTTATGATAAATTTTATTCTATGGGTTGATTGAAATCCATATACCACTTTATACCAGTTTATTCTGACATATTTTATCTAGGATTATCCGGGCTTTCCAAACACAACAAAATTTATATCCGGGTTTATTCAAGATTTATTCTCATTCCAAACATGGGCTAAGGGTTATTTAGAATTGTTATACTCACTTATATTATTTAAACTTACTTAGTAATACTAAGTTATACTCTTCAAACAAACAATCATTTTTCCTATTCATTATTATATCATCTTTATCCTCGTTTAACTCGTTATCTAAATGGGGGCTTCGGGACTGAATGGTCCCTTGGGATATGGAGAGAATAACCAAATGATTAATAAGTTTGGAATGGAAGAGGAAAGAAATGGTTGTCGTAAAAATAGATTTTAAAAAAAAAGAAGGCGGCCACCGTCTTAAGAGTTGGATCCTAATGAATATGCTAAAGATGATGAGTCTAAGGGTCCGGATATATTTAGCCCTAGATTTGATTAGTATTATCAATATTTAATATAACAGTGATATATGCATGTACCCAATAATTAGTTGTACAATTCAATTAATAGGTTGTGTAGTTCAATTCGTAGACTGTACAATTCAATTCATATGTAGGGTCTAATTATTAATTATATGTCTTTATTTGGATATTGATAACACTGATCAAATCCAAGCATTACTAGATCTTTGTTGTGAGATCTTATAATGAACACTCACGATCAATCAAATGACGTGGGCTAATGTACAACATGGATTTATTATGGGCATGTATTTGGAAAGTGGTGCTGATATACTCAATCATTTTTACAGTCCAATATGCATTGTTAAAAGTCTAGTAAAACATATACATTAATAAACGAACGATATGGATTGTTAAACTTTTTTTACATTTATTAAAAATAAATTCTTTTAATTCAAAATGGAGTGACATACAATTTTGATTAAAGCGTATAGATTGTTAAATAGTGTTTAAAATTTAAAATAAATAAAAACAAATATGATATGTGTTTTAGATATAAAAAAAAAAAAAAAACTCAATTTAACATTTTCCCTTTGAAATGATATATATAGAGGGTTCAATTCATCTCAAAATGTAGGCATGACTCATATTCGGTCGATGGCATATTAAAGGTAATTTTAATTTCATCATAAATTATATACACACACGCACACTTTTATCGGTTGGTTTGGTAGGTTTAAAATTTAGAAATAAATTATCCTAATTTTATAAAATAAAAATTCATCAATTTTATTCTTATTCATATTTGTTAAAATCAAAATAATAATAGTGAAAATTCTCGTCTTTGTGGAACAAAATGTCTCTATTTTTATTTTAAAATCAAAATAATTATCCACATTTATCTCCAAATTTTTTTACCTTATTAAGTAATTTTTTTCTCACTTATCCTCGCATTTATCCAATTTTTTTCATTACTTACCCCATTAATTACCAAACCAGCATGATGTATCCACTTGTTTAATCGATAATATTTTATTCTTAAAATTAAATGTAGGACCCACTAGAATGAAAATATAATCCACCCATGTAAAAGATAGGATAAATAAATAAAAAAAGACAACTTTTGTATGATTCTTAGAATCTTTGTAGACCTTATTTTTAATGATTATCGTACCTTTATATTAATAACATATATGTTTAAATATCTCTAAAAAAATCAACTGTGTTGTAAACTAAATAAAGTATATAAACATAAGAATGCATAAACAAAACACACAAGCATATAGAGAAGAGAAGTAGAGAGAGATTTATTCTTCACTTGTTGATTGGTTGTGGAATACATGAGAGACCCCTCTATTTATAGGGTGCATGGAGGAATTCCAAAGGTGAGAAGTTACAAGTTCATAGAGGTGAGGGGGTACATAGTGGGGTGATTAATAGTGGAGGTTATGGAGTTGAATGAGAGGGGTTATGGAGTTGAAGAGTGGGGGAGGTTATGACTAGGTGGAGTGGTGGGTATCCACTATATTCACAACACTCCCCCTTGGATGACCACCACGCTAAGATAATTGCCTCATTAAAACCTTGCTTGGAAAACCCAGTGGGAAAAAACCAAAGCGAAGGAAAAAGAGTACAATGTAACTTAATCGTATAATGGTGTATGCGTTTAACACTGCCTCGTTAAAACCTTGCCAGGAAAACCCATTGGGACAAAACCTAGGCGAAGGAAAAAGAGTACAGTTCGCAAAATGTCATCAAAAAATTACTCCCCCTCATAAGTACAAGATTTCAAGAATTTTGGTCGCTAACTCGTCGCATCCCGATGTTATACACCAGCTTCTTGAATGTTGACGTCGACAAAGCTTTAGTGAACAAATCTGCAAGATTGTCCTTTGACTGAATTTGTTGAACATCAATTTCATGTCTCTGCTGGAGCTCATGAGTGTAAAAGAATTTTGGAGAAATATGCTTCGTTCTATCACCCTTGATATATCCCCCTTTGATTTGAGCAATGCATGCTGCATTGTCTTCATAAATAGTTGTTGGAACATCTTTAATAAGAGATAGTCCGCATGCAGTGCGAATATGATGAACCAAAGACCTTATCCACACGCATTCCCGACTTGCTTCGTGGAGTGCAAGAATCTCAGAGTGGTTAGAAGACGTGGCGACCAAAGTCTGTTTCGTAGATCGCCAAGAGATCGCTGTGCCACCGCAAGTGAATACATACCCTGTTTGTGAGCGAGCCTTGTGAGGATCTGAAAGATATCCTGAATCTGCATAACCCTTCAATTGTGCACCATTATTAGAATCCTTTGCATAGAATAGGCCCATGTCTGACGTTCCACGAAGATAACGAAAAATGTGCTTCACACCATTCCAATGCCGTCGAGTTGGTGCAGAACTAAATCTAGCCAATAAATTAACTGAAAATGCAATGTCAGGTCTAGTGCATTGGGCTAAATATAATAAGGCACCAATTGCACTAAGATAAGGTACTTCAGGACCAAGAAGATTTTCATCATCTTCTTTCGGACGAAAAGGGTCCTTCTTTGGGTCAAGTGACCTTACCACCATAGGAGTACTTAATGGATGACATTTGTCCATATTAAAACGCTTCAGGGTTTTTTCAACATATGTTGTTTGATGAACAAGTATCCCGTTTGAACTCCGCTCAATCTGCAGGCCGAGACAATATCTTGTTTTTCCAAGATCTTTCATTTCAAACTCTTTTTTTAGATATTCGGAAGCCTTTTCGAGCTCTTCAGGAGTCCCAATTAGATTAATATCATCAACATATACTGCAATAATGGCAAATCCAAGTTCCGTTTTCTTAATAAATACACAGGGGCATATTGGATCATTGACATATCCTTCTTTTATTAAGTATTCACTAAGACGGTTATACCACATTCGTCCAGATTGCTTTAATCCATACAAGGATCGTCTTAGCTTGATTGAGTACATGTTTCGTGGTTTTGCTTCAGGCAATTTTAGTCCTTCAGGAACTTTCATATAAATGTCGGTATCTAATTTTCCATATAAATATGCAGTAACCACATCCATTAGATGCATGTCAAGTCCTTCTGAGACTACAAGACTAATTAAATACCGAAATGTGATTGTGTCCATCACAGGAGAATATGTCTCTTCAAAATCGATCCCAGGTCTCTGCAGGAAACCCTGTGCCACAAGACGAGCTTTGTATCTAACAATCTCGTTTCTTTCATTTCGTTTTCTTGCGAACACCCATTTACATCCTACTGGTTTAACACCTTCAGGGGTTAGGACTACTGGTCCAAATACTTGGTGTTTTGCAAGTGAATTCAATTCTGTTTGAATAGCAGCTTTCCATTGTGGCCAACAATTTTTTCGTCTGCATTCATCCACTGAACGTGGTTCTGAATCATCATATGAAATGATTTCTGTAGCTACTGCAAAAGAGAATATATCATCAACAAGCACTTGCTTTCGATCCCACAATATTTGTGAATTTGCGTAATTTATGGAAATTTCTTCATTTCCATGTACTTGATCTTCATGTACGGGTATCACTTCAGGGACGTCAGTCTCTTCGGGGACTTGTGTCACTTCAGGGACTTCTTCTGTAGGATTTATTATTGTGAGTCTTTCAAGTGTTTCATGCTCTTCTAGAGAATTATTCTTCATTGTTTTTCTCCTTCGGGGAGCCGAATCTTTTGAGCCTATAGGTCTTCCACGCTTCAGGCGTGTCTTTGTTGATTCATTAGCCGGCATATTAACAGTTTTTCCTATTGGAATATCAATCCGAGCTGGAGTATTAGCAGCTGGAATATGTGATTTCATCACTTTTGCTGCATCATTAAATGCATCTGGCAATTGATGCGCAATTCTTTGAAGATGAGTGATTCTTTGCACTTCAGTTTCACATTGATTAGTGCGAGGATCAAGATGATCCAAAGATGGAGTTTTCCAAGTAAGTTCACGTCGTTCTTCTGGCGACGGATTTTCTCCCCCTAACGACGGGAATATTGTCTCATCAAAATGACAATCCGCAAATCGAGCGGTAAAAACATCTCCTGTCAATGGTTCAAGATATCTTATAATAGAAGGAGAATCAAATCCTACATAAATTCCCAATCGACGTTGAGGGCCCATTTTAGTTCGTTGTGTAGGGGCAATAGGAACTTGTACAGCACAACCAAAAATACGAAGATGTGAAATATTTGGTTGATGACCCAATACAAGCTGTAAAGGGGAATATTGATGATAAGCAGTTGGCCGAAGGCGAACTAATGCTGCTGCATGCAATATAGCATGACCCCAAGCTGAAAGGGGTAATTTTGTCCTCAAAAGCATAGGACGTGCAATTAGCTGAAGATGCTTAATAAATGATTCAGCTAATCCATTTTGGGTGTGCACATGAGCAACAGGGTGTTCAACATCGATTCCATGCGACATACAATAGTCGTTAAAAGTTTTCGATGTGAATTCACCAGCTCCATCAAGGCGTATTGACTTTATAGGATAATCCGAAAAATGAGACTGTAATCGGATTATTTGAGCAAGTAGTCTTGCAAATGCAGCATTCCGAGTGGATAATAGACAAACATGCGACCATCTAGCAGATGCGTCTATTAATACCATAAAATACTTGAATGGTCCACATGGGGGGTGGATTGGGCCACATATATCCCCTTGAATTCTTTGCAAAAATGTTGGTGACTCAACATTGACTTTTGTAGGGGATGGTCTAACTATCAATTTTCCTTGTGAGCACGAAGTGCATTGATAGTGATTAGGTAAAAGAATCTTCTGGTTCTTTAACGGATGCCCAAATGAATTATCAATTATTCGACGCATCATTGTAGACCCTGGATGCCCGAGACGATCATGCCAAAGCGTAAAAATATCTGAATCATAGAACTTCTGGTTCATTACAGTGTATGATTCGATTGTTTTTATGGTTGTATAATACAACCCGGATGAGAGAGCATGAAGTTTCTCTAATATATGCTTTTGGCCTGAAATAATTGAAGTAATGCATAAATACTCCATATTATTTTCACTTATAGTCTCAATATGATATCCATTAAGACGGATATCCTTAAAACTTAGCAGATTTCTTCTGGATCTTGCTGAATATAATGCATCATTAATACAAAATTTTGTACCTCCTGGTAATATTATATTTGCTCTTCCGGAGCCTTCAATTAAGTTTGTAGTACCAGAGATGGTATTAACATTTGCATTGATTAATGTCAATGTCGAGAAATATGTTTTATTTCGTAGGATCGTATGCGTTGTTGCGCTGTCTGCAAGACAGATGTCACCAACCATAGCCATTCTTGTAAAAAGAAAAATGAAATAAATAAGATAAATATAGAAAACATGAAATTGCATTTTATTGAAATAAAACAAAGTACATAAAAAAAGGAAGGAAAATTACATAAAATAAATGCTAAAAAGAGAAATATTAGTTGATGTGGACATTTCCATCATCAATTATATGACCAATGTTGCCATTAGAATTAGCAAAGAAATCAGATACATCCAAATGAGTAATATCTGATGGGCCAACATGGTTTACGGGGTCAACAAAATTTACTTCGACATTCTTTCCCTTGTCTGTGATTGATGCCTGATAAAGGTCAACCAAATGTCTTGGCGTACGACAGGTACGTGACCAATGTCCTTTACCACCGCATCGATAGCATGCAGTCTCATTATTTTTTGAAGGTTTGTTCATCAAACATTTTCCTTTGTTGTGATGTCCTTCATTCCACTTCTGGTGGTTGGAGTTGCTATCTTTATGAACCTTGTAATTTCGATTGTCATTTCTACCACGACCTCGTCCTCGTCCTCGGCCACGTCCACGACCACGTCCACGGCCACGGGTAGACATCGTGGATGCGTTTGCTTCAGGCATTGATGCATTTGCTTCAGGCAGTGATGCAGAACCAGTTGGACGTGATGCATGATTTTTCAATAAAAGTTCGTTGTTTTGCTCGGCAACAAGGAGGCATGAAATTAATGCCGAGTATTTGTCAAATCTTCGCTCTCGATACTGCTGCTGCAGGAGCACATTCGAGGCATGAAAAGTAGAATATGTTTTTTCTAACATATCCTCGTCTGTCACCTTTTCACCACACAATTTTAGTTGTGAACTAATTTTAAAAAGGGCAGAATTATAATCAGCAACAGATTTGAAATCTTGCAATCGCAAGTGCATCCAATCATACCGAGCTTTGGGGAGGATGACAGTCTTTTGATGATCGTATCGATCTTTCAAGCTCTCCCAAAGGGTAAGAGGATCTTTCACCGTGAGGTACTCGCTTTTGAGATCCTCATGAACATGGTGGCGAAGGAAAATCATTGCTTTTGCGCGGTCCTGCAGGGACTCTTGATTTCCTTTCTTTATCGTGTTGCCAAGGTTCATGGCATCAAGGTGGATTTCCGCATCGAGTATCCACGAGAGATAGTTGTTGCCCGAAATGTCAAGTGCGGTGAATTCAAGTTTTGTAAGATTCGACATGGTAGATATCTCTATAAGAAAAATGAAGTAATGTCACCACATGTATCGAAAATATAAATAAAAATATAAACAATAAAACTTGAAGCATTAATTGTTTACCTTAAATAGTATAGGTTCGGCAACAAGTATTTGCAATACTAGCATATTTGGATAAACCATAATAATTTTTAAAAATTATGGATTTACTAAAAATTCATACAAAAGGGACTATCTTTATTTTTTTTTTAAAATGTGCACTATCCACTAAAAATATGTCCACTTTTAATAGAATAAAAAAATGCAGTCATAAATACTATATATCTCAACTCATTAAAATCAAGATAGTGATCTATCAACAAGATTATTAAATAAAGTATATAAACATAAGAATGCATAAACAAAACACACAAGCATATAGAGAAGAGAAGTAGAGAGAGGATTTATTCTTCACTTGTTGATTGGTTGTGGAATACATGAGAGACCCCTCTATTTATAGGGTGCATGGAGGAATTCCAAAGGTGAGAAGTTACAAGTTCATAGAGGTGAGGGGGTACATAGTGGGGTGATTAATAGTGGAGGTTATGGAGTTGAATGAGAGGGGTTATGACTAGGTGGAGTGGTGGGTATCCACTATATTCACAACACTTCTTGATATTTAAATAATATTTAACACTCAAATTATTTAAGTTCACATTTTGCTTGCACTCATTAAATGGACTAGGTCTTGATAATTTATAATTACACCTGATTTTAAGATTTAGACGCTCTTCGTTTTCAATTAAGGTCAATTAAATTGGATATGATGTTTCATTAAATTTTGGTGCATTGCAAGTGTATTTGATGTTGCACGTTTACATGGTGGTATTGTCCAGGCGGAGAGGATGAATTATTTCAGTATGACCACTCGATAAACCATTCCAATGATGATTGAATATATTTCTCAAATGAGGAGGAATGAGAGATCAGTACATCACTGTATGTGGACACGTTGGATTTGGAATATCCATTTCGGGTGCGTTTGGTTGCGCGATTGTAAAATTGATTCTGCAGGAATCTGCGATTACAAACCTGATTCTGCAGGAAGCTCATTTTCTCAGCTTTTCGAAATCGCAGCTTTTGGGCACTATTTGTCTGCAATCGCTGGGTTTAAAACTGCGATTACAAAACTGTTTGGTTGCGCGATTGCAAACGCAGCTTCCTGTAATCGCAATCGCAGCGCAATCGCGCAACCAAACGCACCCTTCGTCTGACGTCGAAACTTCGGGATTGAATTGTCCCTCGGATTCACTACGAAATGGAATGGTTTAAGGGTGCTATTCGTAATAATAATTAAAAAAAAATTATTTTTTTTTCAAGTTAAAATTAAAAACTGCTGTAAAAAAATATCATTATTATTTGATTTTATCTATGACACAATGCCTCAAAATATGTTTTTCATAAAACAGTTATTATCGTTACACCTTCAAAAGACGATGTACATGAAATATTTAAAAGCTAAAAGTTATTTTTCAAACCGTGTTTCCATACACACCCAAAGTTTGAAATGAATAAATGAGGAAGGAAAGGGTAATTGTCAAAAGGAAAATAGTTAAAAATCCAGACAAGCTTTCATCTTTTTTCTAAGGGTGCATTTGGTTGCGCGATTGCAAAATTGATTCTGCAGGAATCTGCGATTGGAAACCTGATTCTGCAAGAAGCTCATTTTCTCAGTTTTTTGAAATCGCAGCTTTTGGGCACTATTTGCCTGCAATCGCTGGGTTTAAAACTGCGATTACAAAACTGTTTGGTTGCACGATTTCAAACGCAGCTTCCTGTAATCGCAATCGCAGCGCAATCGCGCAACCAAACGCACCCTAAATCTTAATAACCTTTTAGAAACATAATTAAAAGGCAAATCAGCCCTCCGAGTTAAACAATCATCAATGAAATTGAAATATTCCTATAATTAAGTCCATGTAAACTAGTAAAAATACAAATATATAACCCCCTACTAATTACGTTTTTACCTTGCAAATCATGCAATGCCATCGACAGTGAGGGTGAACTGAGGCATCGCATGACGAGAACAAATAAAGGGTATGAAGAAGAATGTTAGGTTTCGGATTTCTAATGTTAGTGATTGATCGAGAGAGCGTATAAGTATAATTTTGCACATTGAGTTAAATTCAAGTTATCTTTAGGTAATTTAACTCATATATAGAATGACGTATTTATATTTTAATTATGTTTTGGATTTTAAGAAAAGACATAGGGTTATCTGAATTTTCATATGACCTTGGGAATGCATTTATTCCTTGTCAAAAATAGATCGAAAATGCCACCAATGTATTAGTTGGATGGTGATGAACATGCTAAAGATGGCGCATTCCCCGAAGCTTCCTATGAGATTTTGTGCAAGACAATCACAGTGATTTTTTGTTTTTTGTTTTTTTGATAGTAGCCCAGTGGGTCGAGGACACCCTATTCAAGGGGTCGGACGGGGATCGAATCCTCCGGATACACCGCCCAAAGGCGGGTACACTCACGACCTCGACGAACGAGGAGAGGTGTAATCACAGTGATTTTTTGGAGGGTAAAAATCCTTCTCCAGATTGAGGCACGAGGTCATATTTTGTTTATTAGATTATCAGAATCCAGTAGTATTCTTGAAATTAAATGTGTGTCAATTACAATCAAATTTAGTCATTCAGAAAAATGGGGTGGATAAAAAACCTACAAATTTGATGTGACTGTGGATCTCATTTTTAATGATCAATACTTTCTTTTCTTTTTCTTTTTTTAGTAGAAAGGCTACAAGGGCTACATGGTCTCACTTTTTAACTAGTAGTATATATACTATGTCGAGTGTTGTTATATAGAGCTTTTTTTTGTCTTAATTTTAGTCTTATATACGACAATAATAAAGTATCGAAGCATATACTCACAATATCGATGTATATGCTTTAATATAAAAAAATTATATTTTCTATATGAAAAAAATTCAAATAACCCCCTATAAACCACTCAAAATCTATATAACCTCATAACTTTTTCTGAAATCTATATACACCCCTTAAAACACCTATATAAATCTAAATAACTCTTTGCGTTAAATTTTCATTGACATGCGAAAAATAATATGTGAGTATTATGTTTGGTTAATCCTGACTGAAAATACAACACACCAAAAAACCCTTACAATGTGTGAAAAATGTAGAAAACCCTTTATAAATGAAAATTTTATCTCATCCGAGTAGATTATAAACCCTATCCAGGGAGATAAAATCATCATTTACAGAGCATTTTCTGTATTTTTAACACTTTATAGGTGATTTTTAGTATTCTGTGTTTTTTTAATCATGGTTAATCAAATAAAATATTCATCATCTGTCAAAAAAAATTCATGAGGTTATTCGGATTTACATAAATGTTTTCAGGGAGTGATATGAACTTCAGAAAAAGGCAGGCAGTTATATAGATTTCTCCCTTTATATAAATACATTCATACAATTTATTAGAATATATATTTCATTTTCTTATAAAAATATGTATCTCATTAGATGATGTATACTATTTTAAAATTTTTAAAACACAAATATTGCAATTAAAGCTGAAAAATGAACTATACGTAACATTATCCTACTATGTTTGGTCGCCAGGGGCCAAAGGGGGGGGGGGGGGGGGTGGATCCGATGCCTCTCGTTACAAAGAGGATGTATGCTACCAGCAATTAGCAAATAGATTTTTTTTTTTAAATCAGGATCATGAAACTCGATCCAATCTAAACTAGTTATAGGGGAGCTATGACTATGAGTCCAATCCTCTTTAAAGAAAATCTATTGCACACATGTATATATGTCATTCCCCAAATAGTTAGTTCCCAACAAATCTAAGAAATAAAATATGTTTATTAAAATATTTGTGATATCTTTATCTCTCCGTGTTTCAATTTACACACAAAACTTTGACTTCAAGGCATTCCAGGCAGTTCAGGTTTCCATTGCCGACACCACATCGGTATCCAGTTTCTCTTGGTGAAGGATCCTAGACGGAAGCCGCAGAACTCTACCGTGACAACATTTATTGAGAGAAAACATCGCTTTCACTAATTATGTTATAAAAATATTAATATTGTCAAAATTATCATTTTTAAATTTACATGATTTTATTTTTGAATTTTTCCTAACTTTTAAAAAAATTAAATTTTTTTTGTTATCTATATCTTATAAATGTCTTAACTAAGAATTTTTTGTATAATAATCAACATATATTGAAGAATTAAAACTAGGGAACATGGAAGAGGATTGGAGTTTGAGGTGCGAAGATTGTTATCTTTAAAGTGATAATTGTCTTCACTCAAAAGAGTTTGCTAAGATGTTCAAGCAATTCACTTCCAAGATACAACAAACTCACAGAGTTCTGCAGATAGCAATTTTAAAGAACTCTCATAACACTCTGAGACTATAAAACTGATTTTTCTGATTATTAATCTGTTCAACGAACATGTTTATATAATGCTTGAAGGGTTGTCTTTGTAACCTTTCAAAAATTCAATTGTTAGTTATTGTGGGAAATGTATTTGTTGGTTGGACAATTTTTTAAAGGGATGCATGCCAAGTGAAAGAGATTCTTGCATACCCAATTCAAAATTCAAAAACAAAAGGAAAAGTCAATAAAAATAATATATAATTATTTTTACTGATTTTGCTAAGTGCAAAATGCGCATACGCGCGCACGTGCCTACATGCGTTAACATTTGTGAACCATTTAATCATTTGTCTTTTATAAACACTACTAAAGTAGTGGGCCAAGATATAAGTAGAAAAATTCTTTTTTTACTTTCAATGTGGGATTATGTTTTAAGCCTCTCAAAGTCTCCAATCTGTTACAATCTATTCACCATATATAAGTGCCTAAAAAGAAATTTTAGATAGAAATATCTAAAAAATTTTTTTTCAAAAATTTCAATTTTTTACGATTTAAATCTTCCGTGGATCTCTTTTTCTTGATTAGAATAACACGCCAGTTAAGAGATTATTTACATGAAACAATCCCACAGGTCCACCACCTAAGTATATGAAGATCTCTCTATTTTTTTTCTTTGTTTTATCCGATTTAACCCCTAATGATTCTCATAATATACCCAGATTTATATACCATTCAAATGGGAAGTTGTATTGTTGTGTAACTGCTCTGTGTAGTTAGAATAACTTACAAGTAGTTTTGGTAGATGTATATTGTGGAATGAGGGCGGTAAATGAGTCGAAAGAGTCAAGTTTTGACATGTTCAATCTCGACTCATTTTTAATTAAGCTCTGCTCGGATATGGCTTAGGCTCGGTATGAAGTTTAATTTTATTTTCAAGTTCGGCTCATTTATATTGTAAAAAACTTGGTTAAAGCTCAGTTTGATTTGTTTGTTAAATTAAAACATTAATCAATACTATGTTATATTCGTTTAGGTTTATGAGCTTGGTTCATTTAGGTTAAAATTTTGTATTCAAACCCTAAAGTCTTTAAAACGAAAAAAGAACACTAGGCTCATTTAGACTCGTGAGACTCGACTCAGTTCATTTTGAATCGAACTTTAAAAATTATTTGAACTATGCTCATTTGATTGATTAAACGAGCTTGAATGAACTCTAATTAAATGAGCCTGAATGAACTCTAATTGGACGAGCTCAAACAACTCGGTTCGTTTACCACCCTTACCCTGAAATGTATAATGCCCACACGTGTCCAAATTAATCAAAATATATACCACACTCAATGTGGCCAGAGAGTTAAAATATTTAAAATGACCTTACGTTCTCTAGATTTGATGAGCATCTCTTTTCTAAATTGGCTAGAATTTTACATATAAATTAAATTTCAATTGAAATAGTTTTGTTGCTCCCTTCCTTTTAACTGTCTATTAATCTTCTTCAAGTTCAATGTTCTTGCACATCTTATTGATCTACATCAAAAGAGTTAGCGTTTACATTCAATTCTATTTACAATATCAAATATAGTTTCATATACTTCGTTAATCATATTTACTCACTGTAACGAAATATATATATTTTAATTAAAAAAATTTACTTTTCCTGATAATTGATATGATTCAATTTATTAGAGTATATCACCTTTTATGAAAATACATAAGTCATCAAAATGATTTTCAAATAAATAAATAAATAAATGGGCAGACTACGTTTGAGTCTTTGAGACCTTAAAAAATAAGTCACAACTACCATGTTAAAATTAATTAAAAGAAAAAAAAACTATGAATGAGAACCATAGGTCAATATAGTATTATTGACCCAATGTGTTCTCTCTCTCTCTCGGAAAGTCAAAGTGTCACATCCCCACCCCAAAAATGAAGAAAAAGAAGCAATCCATCGTCCTCAATGAAACACGGAACACGTACTACGTGTTGGCAAATTAAGTGTCTTGCCATAGCACTCTCAAGAGAGAGAAAAAACAGGAGGTATGGGCAATTTCAGCGACTGATCACTACCACCCAAGACCAGCGAAGCAAAACAAGTGAAAAAAAAACAATGATGGTGTAAAAAGGAGAGAGTGATCAGATTGAATGAGTTGGAATTGTAGTTGCAGTTAATAGTCTGGTTGCGAGCCCTGGACTTCAGACATGTGGGGTTCGGACGTTTTTAGAGGTCGACTTCATTTAATAGATAGAGAGAGAGAGAGAGATATGGGGGCACTGGAGTCTTCTTCTCCTGACACAGATTGAGAGGGATAAAAGGGCGAGGGAGTGAAGAGAGGATGATGGGTGTTGGGCGGTCCCACCAACAGCGTCATTGGAATGGAACCACAGAGGGCGCTGGGCACTGTTGATGTTGAGTGTCATCAGTGTAAAATTAGTTGCTTTTTGCCAGCTGCGCGATCGATATATCATTGTGTGTGTAATCAATTATTTGAACTATACATGTAGATAATAATGTATATTAATTAGTTGATGTACATTTTGTATTGATTAAATGAAACGCATGTAGGAATACATTTTAATTATTATCATCTAATAAGTATGAAACATCCATGGTTATCTAAATCAATGTTTTAAAAAGCGTTAGGCGCTAGTCGGACAGTTGAAGGCTTGAAGGAGACTAAGGATTAATCGGCTAGGCGGGGATTAATAAGGGATTAATCGGTTAGTACAAAATAATATATACATGTATATATATGTGTGTGTATAATACCTAAATGTTGAAAAAATAAATTAAAGAAAATAAATGACCTAGAACATAGATATTCATGAAGAGAATCTGTAACTATCACATAGATAACTAATAAAGAGAACATAAGTGGAATCATACAAATAATCATGAAGAGAAAATATGTAAGTGCATCTATGATTTAAATAATACTTAACTAATAGGTATAACTATAACATACTACACAAGTGATAAAAAGAAAATGTCAGCAATTAAATATTCTAAAAAAATTTGATTTTTGTATGCAATAATTTTTTTTTTAGACCGACTAGTCCCTACCTAGACCCGTCTAGGCGACTGACCGCCTAGACAGACGATTATGTCCTAAGCAATGCGAAAAGACTCCGTCTACTCTATGCAACCAACTAGTCCCCTCTTTCTAGGACCGCTTTTTAGAACATTGAACTAAACATCAACTTATACGTTATAACAAGAAACTTGTGAACGATGTGTGTGTTTACTGACTTTGTAGAATGTCTATGCGATGTGAGTATTATATGAAAGAAGAAAATTTTCGGACTACCCACCTTCTATATAAGAAAGAAGAAAATTTATTATTTTTAAAGAAAAATGCATATAACCCCCTAAAAGTTTTCTTATATCTAGATAGACCCCTCATTTATAAAAATTCATATAACCCCTTGCTTTTTGGCATGGTTAAGTAAATACATCCCTGGGTCAATATTCTGTTGAGTCCTTCTACCTAGGCCCCAATATTTAGATCCATTATGTATCATTTTCTCATTCGTTGTTTGTTGGACTTTTACCGGAGATTAAAAAAATGAAATAGGTTATTACCCTTCATTTAAAACGCACCCATTTCAAACTCCCTTCTGATTCTTTCGAAATAAAAAACCAACACACTCCGTGGTTACCAAGATTATGCGAAATTCCTTTTATACTCTCCTAAACCATCTGTCACTTCAAAAATTTATTTCAGTTGGTCCACTCATCTCCAATGACGGTGTCCCCACCCTTAGATCCCTCTTGCCATCCTATATCATATAAAACGTGGTTCGACTATCTTTTGAGCTCTCTTTTAACATCTACCTCCTCCGACCTCCACTTTTACCTTTTTAAAAAAAATTCAATTACATTTCAAAAATGTATCTCAATTTGCGATAATATATCTAAATTTTAATATGTAAATTTGATGTAATTGAAATATAACTAAATATTATATCTGAATTTCAATATGTGTGTTTCATGTAATTGAAATATATTTGAATGTTAAAACAATCACTTCATGTGTAATATATATATTTAATGTATATGAAATTATGAGATTGTATTTGAATTTCAATATGTATGTTTAATGCAATTGAAATGTATGTGAATGTTAAATCTAAATTATGATATATATGTTTTATGTAATTAAAATGTATCTAAATGTTAAAATAATCATTTTGTACATTACTGAACAGATATATAAAACAAATCCGTTTGTCCACCAGGTTATAAAGAACATTGATCAATCAAATCTTTCAAAGTATGATCCCTGCCAATTACCAAACTACCCCTCCATGAAAAATTACCTGATTAGTCTTCTTCTTCTCCCTCCAGCCACGACCTCAAACCGCGCGTGGCGATCCTCGCCCCAAGCTCAAGCACCAACTTCGTCACCACCAACTTTGGCCATGCTTCCTCAAGCTCAAGCACCCCAAGCTCCACCTGTTAGAACTAATCTCAAAAATCATAAAAATATGTTGTATCTCATAGAATAATTAATTTGAAAAACTCATATTTATATGATTGATAATATAAAAATAATAATATGAAGAGAAAAAAAGGTTGGAATCGTCTGGTCGAGAGGCACATAGGAGATGCTATCCTTAAAACGAATGTGTCTTCCATACGCATGGAGTTTCACCAACACAACGTTTCCGAGATACAACTCGACTCGCGAGATTCCGCCGACTCCCAATGGTGCGATTAAGTGGAGTCCTCGAACTGAATCTTTGTTTTGTCGATGCTTGAAATGAAATAGATAAAGCTTGATCAAGATCTTTTATAAAACACGAAAGAAATTTTGATGGATAAAATTCTTAGAGAAGAACTTGATTGATCCCCCTTTGTTATAAACCAAACAAACCAATATATAGGGAGAAGAACATGACGGATTCAATGTTCCATATTATAACTCATGCAAATGAATTCCATTCATGCATGCAATTAATAAATAATAAACATTTATATGCATAAAGTGTAACCTTCAAACGCACGGTATAGCATGGACCGAGGGATTGCTACACAAATTAAACACATCCAGCGGTTTCACTAAAGCTTACTAATGAATGGATTCAAAACATCATATTGAATTTGGATCATTATCTCCAACACCACCCCCAGTCGGTCATCGTACCCTCCTTGTCGTCACCACCTTCACCAGCGCACAAGAAGTCTGAGTCCGCCTCTCCAACCCCTCCTTCATCGCGCGTGAGGTAGCTCTCAATCCTCTCATGGTGAGTTTCATCGACTATGTTTCTCAATCGTTCTTTTTTTAACCCCTCTTTCGTGCGTGTTCGTTAGGGTTTCTCAAATCCCATCTGATGTTGTCTTCTTTGAAATGGACTTCAGGTTTTGCCAAACCAACAACAGGTGGACTACCCGAGTTTCCAAGCTCGTGATGATAGTCGGTGATGGCAGAACAGGTGCTCTCTCTTCGTTCTTTCATTCTTTGTTTATTTTTTTTTTAAATGACGTTCTGTGCGGTGATGTAGATTTTGTGTTTGTTTGTTGTTTTATTATGTATCTAGGTTTTCTTTTTTTTTTTTTTTTTGGATGATTTGAAATATATCTCTGCGTGGAAATGCTTATGCTGAACTGTATTTTGGCTCTGAATATTTTGGTAGTGGTAATGAAGGTTAGATTTTTATTGTTCGGGAACGGCGCGGAGTCGATGGTGCTCACGGGGAGGGGAACTGGAGCACAATCTGAAGATTGAGTCCATCTTCGGCAAGAATGCGAGCCTCCCACGGAGTCCGCGCTCGAGCTAATGCGCGCGTTCGTCTACGTACGCCACAGCCGGGAAGGGGCAGAAGTTCACCATGCCCTTCAAGGAGGAGGAGACCGTCGGGTTCTGCTGGGAATTGATCGTGTCCGTCGTGTGTGCCAACCTCCATCGCTTCACGTAGCTATGCTGTCGTTCGCTTCACTTAGCTATGCTGTCGTTCATCGAATACTTGGCGGCGGTGGGCCAGCAAATCCCGCTCCTATTGAAAACGGCATTCGGGGAAAAGGAGGTCATCGCGCCGCTCAAGATATGCATGATGCTCTTCCAGGCATGCGCGTTGTGCTTTGGACAGGGACGCGGAGGAGTTGATGTTCCGCTCAATCGCGCTAGCGTGGAAGCTTGACAAGGGGTTTTCTTTTAGTTAGGGGTTGAGGGGTAATTTAGACATTTTCTCATGTGGAGTTAACTTAACCACACATGAAGTGATCCAAATTGTTAACGGCAAGGGGGAATGTGAATTTACAGCAAAAAAGTAGGGCGTTATATGGGCTTTTCCATAAATTGAGAGGTGAATCTGGATACAAGGAAACTTTCATGGGGTTATATGAATTTTTCCTTCTTTTATTTAAAAAAAATTGGACTAGCAAAGGCCCGCTTTGAACATCTAGAAACATTTGATCACTTGCTCGGACTTTTGAAAATGAAAAATGTTATACTTAAATCCATTTTTTAGTTCAAAAACACAATCGAGTGAAGCATGTATTTTTATAAAATGTAAAATATATATCTTTGTGAATCAAATATTGTTATCTTATACAAAATATAAGAAATATTAACGAGTTATATAACTTGTTACAGTGAGTAGAGTAACTAACAAGATATATGAGACTGCAGGGAGTGTAACATAGGCTACATATAGCTCTTTGAATATACCCTAGCCAGAAGAAATGGCCTTCCTTTCAATCTGATTTTCACACGTATTCTCTGTTTATTTATTTATTTATTTTCAAGTGATGTTAGTCATCTAGGATATGGAGACTCTTTCTCCCAGACAAACTAAGTCCGTTTTTCTTTGCTTCCTTATCATAGAAATCAAAGGGGAACCAAGATTGGTCCCAAGTCCCAACCATTTTGTTTCCTAGCTAACTAGTTTGATCTTGACTTTTATTTTGTTTTGGTATTAGCTAGTTGTATCTTGACTTGATTAACGTCTGCGCTATTGAATGGATTCACATACAATCATGGAAAAATGAATAATTCCAATTGCAATCCTGTGCATTAAGTTGTGAATTGACTCAATAGGCTGCTGGAAATAGTCAGCCTTGTTCCCACTGCTTACTGCGTTCAACTTTACTGGTACGACAGTAGGTGTCATGACCCATTCAAAAGACTGGAATGCATTTGATAGCCGTGTATGTACGAATTAGGCTCTTTTATACCAAGTTTGATTCCATAAAAACGACAGGACAATATTATTCACGAGAGAAAATAATATAAGAAAAAAAAATTTAGGTACGCAAAGGCCAAAAGGGCTACAAAAGTACAACATTATTCACGAGGGAAAATAATATAAGAAAAAAAAAATTAAAAAAATTAGGTACGCAAAGGCCTAAAGGGCTACAAAAGTCCCGACTAAACTAGAATAAACATGTTCATACTGATTAATAGTACAAGAACTATTATTACATATCTAGCCCATGTAACATCCAAGCTCACATGAGTTTTTTTTGCCACTCCTTGCTGAATGCAAGGTTTAAAACCAATCCCCTTAGAAAGACGGGTGTCCTTTACCATTGGAACAAGGACGAAAAATGCATACAAGATTGAGGATATCCATATTGACAGATGCGGAGTCACATGGGACCGCGCGGGGGGGGGGGGTTGCCCCCCTGAATTTTTTTTTATATATTTTTTATCAAAGGCACTGGTTGTAGAATAAGATTGGATTCTCACATGTTCATCTTATAAATTAATAAAAATAATTTTAAAAATAATTTTTTTATGAGGGCCATAGTCCATATCACCATGTGTCCCTCCCCTCAATTACTCGACAACAATATTACCAAGTCAAACAACAGCAACAAGCCTCCCACAACTAAACAAGTAAAAAAAAAATAGTAAAATAAATAATAATAAAAAACTATGAGGTTGATGGATCTACCGTCCACGTGACCCTCACAAATCACCCATTTTTTAATTTCTTCATAACCCTTTAAAAAATAAAATAAAACCTTCAATATCCATATCCCATTATCCCTTAAAAAATAAATTATTGAATTTCTTTTTCTTTTTTTTTTATCTCAACTGTTTCTAATATTAATCCTCATCTTTAAAAAAAATCTTTAATTTTTATTTTATGTTCCATTAACCATCTTGCAATCAGAAATCACGAATCATCTCCTCTCCTCTCCTCTCCTCTCCTTCATCAACACTTCGAAGTAAATAAATCTTATTATCATTTTTACTCATTTATTTAAAATTTACAATATTTGTGTAAATATATAAAAATAATTAAATATAATATTTGTTATTTTTAGGGATTCTTTATACCTTCAACTTTTGATTTTGAGAAGGAAGAAGTAGTCAGATTAAGTTTGAGGACAATCGGTAAGTTATTTATCAATTTAAAGTTGAATGAAAAATATTATTTAGTTTTTTATTCTTAATGATGTTAATCTATATATCATAATTTAGAGATTATGTTTTTATAGATTGTAAGAAAAAATGTTGAATAAGTAACAATATATTTTTATATTTATTTACATGATCATTAAAATTTAAAGGTATGTATTGCTTATTAAATTTATGTTTTAACATTTTTTGTAAATTATTTAGTTATATGTTTTATGTGAATGTGTTTATTTTATTTTATACATATTTATTTTTTAATATATCATATTGATATTAAAAAAAATAATAATATAACTTTAAAAAATATTTACATAAAATCGCATTAGCCCCCCCCCCCCCCCCCCCCCCCCCCCCCCGCCTTCCTTTACAAAAATCCTGACTCCGTCACTGCATATTGACCAAGTGCAATGCTACATTAGGCCTATAAGCCAATGCCCAACAAAGAAAAGTTTTTTTACATCCAAAAAGATTTTAAAAAAACTAGGTTTGGATTAAACTAATAAAAACAAAATTGAGAGTCAGACACTTTCTTCTTAAAAAGTCAAAGGAGGGTTCAGTATCAAAAGCGGTGTAGGTGGGTTCTAGTGCACAGAGTATTATTGGTGTTTCGCAAAGTTAAACGGGTCAAAATGCTATTATAAAAAAGTATATTATATTTTATTTTTGATGTGACCATTGTACAAATCTCTTGAATATAGTGGATGTAGACATGGTTTGTTGAATCACATTAATTCTTTATGTGTATCTTTGTTAGTTGTTTATTCTCTGAATTGATTGTTTCCAAAATCGTCAAATCATAACAGTTTTGCATTTCCTCTTCCCTTCCTTTGTCAGCTTTCAATCGACTTTTTCCGGTGTTTTATAAACTGTAAGTAACCGTAGGTGACCGAAAACTATATAACTAAGCAAAGTGCAGAAGAACTTCGCTCACCTTCCATGATCAACTTTCTCACCAAAATATGTCGATTAAACACAGTGTGTTTTATCCCCTTCCTCCGTCCTTCTTTGGTCGCCTCGAGCAATAAACAAAAAAGGACCTCTCATTTTCTCAAAAAAATCCATATAATTTCCTAATTTTATGCTTTTAGTTGACCTATATACCTCCTGCTATTAATATATAGGAAAAAAAATCTATATAACCCCTTATAAACTGACTGAAATCTATATAACACCCTAACTTTTTAAAATCTATATAACTCCTGTATAAAATTTACATTTACAGATGAAGAATATTTCGTGAATATTATGTTTGGTTAACCCTGATAGAAAACACACTATACCAAAAAAACCTATAATGCGTTAAAATTGTGAAAAATCATCTGTAAATGATGATTTTCTCTTTTCGAATATGGTTTTATAATTTATCTAGAGATGATAAAATCATCATTTTCATAGGATTTTTTTACATTTTTAACACATTGTATGAATTTTTTAGTATATTATATTTCAATCAAGGTTAACCAAATGAAATATTTACAAAATATACATCATCTATCAATACAAGTTTTATTCAGGGAGTTATTTGGATTTACTAGGTGTTTTCAAGGGGGTTATATAGATTTTAAGAAAAAGTCATCGGGTTATATAGATTTCAGTCAGATTTCAAGAGGCTGTATGGATTTTTCCCTAATGTATATTCTGGAATCTAGGTGTAGTTAAGTTAACCATATATATAGCTAAATGATCATATTACACTTGTTTGTTGCACCCCAAATCACTCATCTCTTTCACCAAGTCAGTCTTTTTTTCATAAAAACAAATTAAATACTCTCCTCTATAGTCCTCCACGGCCCCAACGGTAAAAAAATAAAATTGTTGGGAGGAAGAAGACTCTGATGTGGTGGCATTGTGCAAACATGGTTACTTTGGTCATTTGTATCTCTTGTCAATTTATTTTGTCCATCAGGGGGTTATATGTTTACGTGTTTTCACGCTATCGTTAAGTAACAAAATATTCTAGGAATATTCTTAATAAATAGATGACAATTTAACTCAATGAGTTATATGTTTAGCCAGGATAAAAATTAGGGGGTTACATAGATTTTCATTAAAATAAGGGATCGATATCGAACGAAGTACAAGCTCCGGCTCCTCCCATTGTGTGGCCACGCCTTCCACTTGGACTGCATCGATACGTGGCTCCTCTCCAACTCGACTTGCCTACTCTGTTGAGGCAGGCTATTCATGCCAGGGCATGCTATAGAGGACCCTAGCTGTGGTTTATTTCGACGATTCGACGATGCGAGGGAGAAAGATGGTTCTACAAGAGATATTTAATGTGGGTTTCCTTCGGCGGGGAGTCAGAAGATGACCGATGGAGAGGAGTTTTTGTTTAGCAAATAATGATTTCAAACTAGTAAATGACCATATCAACTGTCACAACATTATTTCTTACCAACGTCCTTCCTTACTCAGTTTTGATCTTCATATTAATAACCCAAATTTGGGGCTAATTTATTATAACGGTCCCCGGGTTCATCTGATAAAAGGGGTGTTATGACCATATCCCTGGGTGTGATCTGTTGCGACCTTTATGACAAGTGATCCTTTGTTCGTATGCAGTGCACAGCTTTTGATGGTCGATAGATTCCCATGAACGATTGGCCGAGTTGTTGAAATCGGTCAACTTTGGTCGATCGGGCATATGGACTCATGTTATCGGTCACCTTCAGCCATCGATCGATTGAGATGATGCAATTGATCGATCAACTGGGCTAGATGTGATCGATTATCTCTGATCGATAGATCATCCTGAGATGCATTTGGGTGAGTAACACCTGATGGGATGTTCAATCTGACCAATGTATCTGTGTGTGTGTGTTGTGTAACTATGTCCCTTGCATAGGACATCAACCATCACCGTCCAATCGTGAAATTTCACGGATCAAACGATTTCACATGTTCAAAATGACAATTCCTTGCATCTATACTTGCTTCAAGGCACAGATTAATTAACAAAAGGTAAGGTGTTAATACCAGATTGTTTATACAAATAACTATTTCCAGTGAAATATAAGGTACAACAGAGTGTTAACCATGCCCCATCCATGTCCCATCTAGCGAGTTTCATCATCTAAAGTCCAAAAACTTCGAATACAGACCCTTAGTTAATACATTAATTATTTTTTCCGATAAGGAGTACTCATCTTGGGCATTGTATATTGCCACCAAAATTACTTGCAAGCTGAGGTGCAGTCACCTCATATTCAGTGTGTATAAAGTCTATATATTCATGTATATTGTGTATACTGGCCCTATTTAATTTGCTTCGAATCACCAGTAAATGAACACACTACTTGGATTCAACTTTCCTGAACACACAAAACTTCTAGAGCATGAACTAGTTCTCTCGGAACTTAACAAAATGAGCTCTGTAACATTCGATCATTTAATTTGTATAGTCCAGAATACAATCTTATATAATTCATTAGCACCATCTATTCATTGTATCGAGATATATACCTTATTGAATTTTTTTTACATTTTCTATAAATGATATCTATCAATTCATTGAAGTAAAAATACTTCTCATTTTGTACATGATGTATACATTATTAGATGTGTATACAGGGCTAGCCTCCATATCCCTCCCACATTATATGGAAAAGAGATGGACAAACCGCTACGAAGCTAGCGGTCCAGTGCCAGCCCACAAATTTATGAGAGAGGTCTCACTTAACACCTGCATCCTCCATTGTATTCCCTTGGGTTGAAGTGGAACACTCACGCAGGGGTTGGATAAAGGCAGAATGCGTTCGGCGGATAATAAGTAGGTTTCTATTCGCTTATTTTTTGGGGTAGAAAAATACTGAAAATTGATTTTATAAGAGCTTATAAGTGCATCCAACCAAACAGACTGGTAGCCAATCAGAACTGAAAATCCAAATTAAGTAAAATAAGTACTGGAAAAAAAATCGAACTAAGGGCCCCTCACATGAATTTGAGAAAGTTTCAACCAAATTGGTTCATCGGTATCTTTTGACAAGTTTATCATACACTCCCTAGCATGCACAAGTGCCCGGGAGGCAATCACGTATGGTTGAGGAGCTTTCCTCCTGAATGTCCATTCATTTTTGCATTGCCAAATTTGCCACAACATTAAAGCCAAATTGACTTGGCGTACTAGAGTGTGTTGAGAATTTACCTAAATGTCGACAGAGAATCTGTAGTTGCAATCAGTATGCAAGATCCATTTTTTGAACCCAATGGCAGTGTTTCACGTGTCCACGACCAATTACCTGATTATTAGAGTCCCACGACCATAATGGTCTGCAATCCGTGAATCTGGCTCGATGACCATTCATATTTGTCAACCCGCTTATTTGAAATCAAAATATGAGACTTAATTAGTCTCATATTATATATTTGATTTGAGGCAATTAATGACTGATTCTCTAAATCCCTCAAATGTATATCAAATCCTCATAAATCAAAGACCTCTCCCGATCCACCGATGAGGAAGAGATCTACCATCAATCTTGGGGCATCCACAACAGCTTTATAAATAAGGAATCAACTTTCCGTATTAAGATAGGTGAGAAATCTTTTCCTACAACATAATCCTAATTTTTCATTGGCTGATTTCAATGTTAGAGGATTTTCTGCAGGTCACCCCTACTAAGTTTCTGCAACGCTCAAGGCCTAAGGTCACCGGCAACCAAGCAGTATCCGTCGGAAGAAGCTAGGGATGGCAATGAGATGAGATAAATGGGAAACCCGCCCCAACCTAACCCTATTGGGACGGGTTTGATCCTCTAAATGTCTAACACGAATATTACCCGTCCCAACCCGATGAAGATATGGGACGGGTTTGGGATTCCAGTGCACAACCCACCCCGCCCCGTTATACTCCGTTTAAATCATTTATATCATTCCAAATGATATAATAGATAAATTAAGCATATCATATATTATTATTATTTATAAGATATTTAAGCATGCATTAAGTAATACTATATAATATAATGAATAAAAATAATTATTTAATTTTTAATATAAGGAAGAATAAAAATATTAAAAATATTTAAAAAATTGGGAATTTTAAATTCGTACCCTTCTAAATAGAATGGGATGGGATGGGTTTGTGTTTTTATAAACCTGTTGGGAGAGGTTTGAGATGACATAATAAAACCCGTCACGGGTTTGTGATGAAATAATAAAACCCATCACGGGTTTAGGATGATTTTAGGATAAAATTTTATTAGCTGATTTGGGATTAGGATTGATCAAACCCGTCTCAACTGCCGCGTTGCCATCCCTAGAAGAAGCGGAGCGAACGGATCGCATAATCCAGATTTCATTTGTCCTTTTTTATCCCTCCACAATCCCAACTCAATTTCCATAGAAATGTTTTAATCTTTAGGTACACTGGAAGCGTCCATGCCCTCTTACAATCTTTTGCCTGAGTGTTTAGGAGCATTGGCTATATAAAAAACAAGGGAAAAATATATGTAACTCCATGAAAAGTTAACTAAATTGATTTTAGCTCTTGTAAAATTGAAAAATCATCATAGATCCTTAAAAATATGTATAGTTCACCAATTTAGTTCCTTAGTTAATTTGTCATCACTTTACAGGGAATATTTCAAGAATATTATGTTTACTAAATGGAGCTTCAATAAATGATGTTCAAATAAGTCAATAAAAAATATACAAAATTCAATTTAGTCCTTTGGATGACAAAAATGCCTCTTGTCTTTTCCTGAAAATTCTCCTTCTATTATATACTCACCAATGAAAAAAAAAAATTCTAGAAACTAATGAAAATTGAAAAATGTCCTGTAAATTTACTAAGTCCCCTTAAAGTCAATCACAAATCTGGTTGGTCTATTACAGTAATTCATCAAATAAATTTTAAAAGGGTATTATAATAATTTATTATGTATGGTTAGAGTCAACCACAGATCCGATTAGCTTTGGTTACTATAGGAATTAAAATAAATATTTGTCTAACAAAATACAAATCTTAGAGGATTTATTGATTTCATAGGGACTTTTTCTAATTTTCATAGTTTTTAGAGAGCTATATTGATTTTTTGAAAATAAAGGGTGAGAACATTCTGGTAACTTTTAATGTGTAATCAGGGTTAACCATATATCTGATTAGTTGGGGTAACGATAAAAACTGCAACGATATTTTTTTCTAATAAAATAGGGACCTTCAATTTTAAAGGGCGACTAAAACCAATTTAGCTAGCTTTCTAGAAAATTATATTGATTTTTTTTCAAAGAACAGATGTCTCGCACACGAGGAGCTATAATCCCAGCACTAGGTGGTTTGTCCTGAAACATTGCCCTGTGGAGAATGTGTTCTCACAATGAAGCTTACCCAAAACATTTTAATGTACTTTGAACTCTTTAGGCCCCATTTCAATATGTGTTTGGGTTGTATTTAAAAAGTTGAAATTATTAAATGCAGATTCAAACACATTTTCAGCGTTTAGATTTTCAAACCACCTTCTTAATCTTTTAATTCAAAAAATCTTTCAATTAAAATTCTAATAAACAACGAGTTCCAAACACTGAATTTAAAACACAAGATTCTAATAATCTCATTGCATCGATCGTGCATCCAAATGCAACCTTAAAAAAAAATCTACTCACATTTGGAATCCCACCCGAACCTGGATGATTTAAACTTAATTCAAATGGCTACAAGACTAACAGCAGATCAGGTACAAAGGAGTGCTCAGAAACCACGGAGGGGAACTTCCATCCATGCCCATGGGAATCCATTTAAATTGGATATATAATTTATCACATTCTTGTGTTAATTAATTTTGAAGATCACATGGACACAGTTTTCAGTCATTGGTTTCGATACAAAGAAGAAAAAAAATCTGATATGATGTCCAATCACAGTTGTTTCAATTGATGTTTTGAATGATCAGAAGCTTGAATCGGATCCTAATTATTCATAAATAACAGAAACCACCACCAAGAAACAACAAAACAAAGGCTTCAAAAACAAAGATCCATTCACAGACATACCTCACTCAGACAGATGTTATGACCGTCCGATGCGGTAATCTCCGCCAATCGGATGGCGGAGATATTCTAGACAGAATTTAAACATATTCAGGGATGGTTATAGGCAATGATATATTTCAGTTTTTTTCAATTTTGAGGGATGTGTATGTATTTTAGGGTGCGTTTAGTTGCGCGATTGCGCTGTGATTGCGATTACAGGAAGCTGCGTTTGCAATCGCACAACCAAACAGTTTTGTAATCGCAATTTTAAACCCAGCGATTGCAGACAAATAGTGTCCAAAAGCTGCGATTTCAAAAAGCTGAGAAAGTGAGCTTCCTGCAGAATCAGGTTTGCAATCGCAGATTCCTGCAGAATCAGTTTTGCAATCGCGCAACCAAACGCACCCTTAGATTTGATAGGACGTAGATGCGATATTGTGTATCTTTAGTCATTTTTTGAAGATCATTGTATTAGAGACAAATTGTTCACAATGACAAATCTCATTTTTATGATTATGCATGTTATGTCTCCGAAGATTTAATTGTAATATCTATTGTAAGTCAATAATTTTCCATATATGAAAAGATAAGATTACAGTCCAAAAGAGAGATTTGAAGGTTTTCATGGGACATGCTCCAAGTTAGGCAACTGACTATGGTTGGAGCAAGTTGATAAGCACGACCTATTGGTGCTCCTACCATGGAATGATAGTTATAGGTTATATATATATGGTTGGCATACAGTTGTCATTTTCCAATTTCAATTTCTCAGGATAAATTGAAAATTCTTATTATAATCATCTCTTCTGTTGTTTTTTTTTTTTTAACTTGCTTGAATATTTTTGGAGAACAATTGACAGACAATTAATATTACTAATATTGGGTATTAATATGTATTTTCTCCAAAAATATGTTATTTATTTTTCTATATATATATAAACATGGTTAAAGTTAAAGTGAAAGGCCGAAATTCTCTTCTTTTTTTCTCTTTTTTATATTTATTCTCACAAAATATAATGTTTATTTAGTTTTGTACCATATAAATATATAATTTATTTTTAATACAATTATAATTAACAAAATATATATGTATATATCTTAATATAAAAATCTATTTTTGCGGTGTTCTCTTTGCAGTTTAATTTAAAAATAACATTATTAATAATAAATAAACATAAAAGAAAAATAATTATCATATACAAATATAATTAATGAATAGGAATATTTTGACGGTATTCTCTTTATATTTTAATTGTATTAATATATTAAATTAAAATATCCATCAAATTGGATGATGATTGATTATTTCTATTATTTTAAAGTCTAGGTTTTCATTGTCAATATTAAATCAAGTTATTTTTGTCCTATATGTCCATTAGTTAGGTACTAACTATAAATAAATTACATTTTGGTAATAATAAATGTAATACAATTTTTGCATTGAGAAAGATTTTAAAGGTAGACAATTAATCAAGTAAATTATGTAATGTTATAAAAATAAGCATCATATTTATGAGGTATATAGAAAAACCCTCCTATTAAATAATTATACATAGACCATAAATAACTACAATTTTAGGAATAGTCCCACATAATCTCTCGTGTAATTCATACACATTTTGATTTTTCATGTGCACATTCATAAAAATAAAGTTTATACTCCAAAAACTATATATATACGCTAACTTTCAAAAATTGAAATATTTTCTCTAATAAAATATTTATCCTTTAGCAAAATGATATTACACATGAGATTGTAAACAAGGAACACTTGCAACAACCCCCGGCCAGAGTGATATTGTAATGGGTTGACAAATTTTTAATTTCTATGACCAAATACATAGGTATTTCTATTATTTAATATCAAACCATGTTAAAGTGAATATTGAAGCGTCTTAATTAACCCAAGTCAATAGAAAGGGGATCCACAACGAATGTCTTAGGTAGTTGTCATAAACCGTTGCACATATTTGTAAAACAAAAATCATTGATCATTTTGATGAACATAAATAAATGAAGTAAGGCAAAAAAAATATTCCGGATCTTACAAACATAAATATATCAAAGTTATTAACTTTATATATGATTATCATATGATCAACGATACAGGCCAGCTCTTACTTTAGACGGCCACATAAAGCTTCCACTTAGCTCCCTAATCCTCCCTTTTTATAGATACTTATCATAAATAATCTTATTTTATATATTAAAAATATTTGTATATATATGTAAGATTCATCTGAAGCATTATATAAGACCCAATTTAATTAGCTTACACTCAGGCATGGAAGTGAGTAGGCTCATCGGATAATCTCTTTTTGTATGTAGAATTGCGAGGTGAAGGTCATGGACTGAATTTTTTTTTTTTTGGTTTTTTGTGATGGAAAAAATACACAAGTTACACTTATTGTGGTTTTTTTTAACTTATAGTTATTTATAATACAATTATGTGTGTGAAACAATACTTGTACGAAGTTTGATTCATATCAGAGGAATGAAAGTATTTTTAATGAGCATTTCTCTTTTGTTGTGTGAATTGAATTGTAAGAGCAGCTACAATCAATATATGAAATTAACAAATTGTGATTTTTTTTATAATTTAAGATCACAGATTGTTTATAAAACGTGATCTTAAATAATGTATAAATCACAGATTATTAATAAAGCGTGATCGAAAAGAATATAAAGGTCACGGTTATTCTCAAAACTGTGATCGTTTGAATATGAAATATCACGTTTTATAAAATAAGTGTGATCGATTCCTATATAACAATCACGTTTTCTTATAAAACCGTGATCATTTATCACTTTTAATCACGCTTTTGAACCGTGATTAAAAATATGATACAAACAATCACGCCCTCGTAGATCATAGTTCAAAATCGTGATCAAATGTCTTTAATCACGGTTTTAAACCGTGATCAATATCAGAAATTATAGTAGTGAGGATCAGTAGATATCATGTTGTTTTTCACCAGGGAGAAAAATAAAATCAACTTTGCAAAGTGACATTACTTTCCTATCTGATGTTTCATTTAGAACCATCTGATTTTGGTTGAGTGAAGGAGATAAGAGTTTCATATCTATACCAATATATCGATAAATTCTTCTTAACACTAACAATTTATCGATATGTTTGACGAAATGTAGTGTGACTTGGTATTTGTGGATTATGTTTTTAATATTGAATCTCCAAGGGCAAAATGGTGATGTTGGCAAATTGGTGATGTTGACACTTTATATAGATGTTCCAGTTGCCCATAATTTATCATTTTCTTTTGCTTTTTCTTCCCCTTCCATCCTTCAAAAGTCATTGTTTGGTGATATCAAGTGGCTCTTCTCCATTGGCAAGCTTGGATTATCTAATAGTAAGGTTTTTCATTTTATCAAGTTCTTACTTGTTTATTTTGTACTGTTTTGAATTTTTATGCTTAATTCATATGATATAAACATGTGATGGAGAGAATGACTTGAATAGAATCATGTCCATCGTGTCCATCATTTTCGAGCGACAGTTGGGCATGTACGGTTCAAAGATATATCCAGAGTTTGTTTGATTACTCCAATTATTGTCCCCTCTGAACTGCAATAGATTATGTATGGCCTCACAAAATAGAATTGTGACTGCTTTGGGTGTTATTTGCTTTTAATTTGTAGACCGAGATCAATGAAAAGAAGCTATTCTCCACAATGTTGTAAAAACCATTAAACACTAGTTAAGTGGTTGAGAAATGATTAGAGATTAATCGATTAGCTAAAAAGTTATTAATCAATCACTTTTTAAAATAATAAATATATATATATTTTATATTATAAAATAATAACAAAATAACATCAAAATAAATTTAATAATATAAGCATAATAGAGACAGCATAAAAAAATTAATTAATAATATATAAAAAAATAAGATAACTTAATAACTCATTAGTTAACTAAAGATTAATAAAAAAAAGTGATTAGGAGCTAAGCATTACACGCTGGACTCGCCTAGACCTAGTCAGGGGATTCATTGGGGCCTATGCGGAATTTTTGGAACATTGACTCCCAGCACTAGAGAAAAAAAATCATGTGGGTATTCTAAGCCCGTTTGTTTTGGGAATAAACCCCCGGATAATCTCGGATAACGTCGAATAAGGGATAAATGATGTTTGTTTGCCCTGGATAACCCTTGATAAAGTATGTCATAATAAACTGGTATAAAGTGGTATATGGATTTCAACTAAATCCTGGAATTAAAGTTATCCTAGGTTATTCCACTCAAAATATATGTGGGTCCACTGTCAAATCAATTGTTATCACCTCTTATAAATCACATGTCAAATCAACTATCATTATTTTTTATCTTTTATAAATCTTATCCATATTTTATTCACATTTTACTTAAACAATAAAATATTTATTCTTATGTTTACTAACGAGAATAATTTAAAATACAATCAAACACAAAATCACTTTATCCTTATTTATACTCACTTATGCTTGGATAGATATATATCCAAAATAAAACTTATTCCCGTTCAAACAGGGGATAAATGTTTTCTTTGTAGGCATAACAAAAACGCCACCGATCTTGTAAGGAGAGGCACTAAAACTTACTTGGATAGGTTCTTCCTCCATTATTGTTAGTTGATTTTGAAGTTATTATCATGAATCTCTTTGGGAAAAAAATTCATATAACCCCCTATAATCTCAATATATTCATATAACCCCTTATAAACACATCATAAATGTAAATAACCCTCTATGATTAAAAATTCTTTAAAAAAATTATATGGATATATTTATGGTGTGTTTATCTGCATTTATGGTGTGTTTACCGGGAGTGATATGAATATATTGAGATTATATGGGGTTATATAGATATCAGAAGATTACAGAAGGTTTTATGGATTTTTCCAATTTTTTTTTTAAAGTCCGCAATTTTGCTGTACTTTTCTAAAATTGTATACATCTCCCTCTTTCTTATGGCAATACAATTATTACTTAACAAAAAGAGGCATAGAATGGACATGTCCACAACTGAAACAGAGCGGAAATATTCTCATTCATATCTACTCTTATGTGAAGTAAAAATGATCTCCAGCTAAGTAATCACAACAGTATAATGATTACAAGTTAGATAACTATATCATACAACAAATGTAATTATAATCCACTATTAAGGGAACTCTACACCAAAAGTAAATAAGAAGAATGACATTTCTTTTCCCCCAATTTACTGTACAATATTTTATTTTGATATAAGAAAAAGAAAGATTGTTAATTAATAGCTGCAGTCGATGTTCATGATTATATATGGCATGTTATCAAGTTAAATCTCATTCATTTTGAAATTTTAGTTTTGATTTCATTTTGGTTATATTCTTCAATTTTCTAAAATCGTTTTTGGGTCAATGGAAAAATTGTTTATTATAATTATGTAATTGAATAGTAGATGTGTGTTATATATGGGTACTCAATCAATTGCGCATTTGATTTAATTTAAACATCAGTATGAATTCTTTGGCATACTTTATATTACTGTCTTTAGTGAAACATGACACAGTTAATAGCAAATATATCTCCATGTTGTTCAAAAAATATAATTTTCTCAATAGCAAATTTAATTTGTTACTCTCCATTCAAAGTTTATAATTTGAATTTATTTATTAAATTGGGTAGCAAACATCTTTTTTTTTTTTTGAAAATATAGAGTTATATACATCACAAGAAGAGATATCATGTGTTGGTAAATTATTAAATAAACCAATTCAGATGTTGCTCAGGTAACAATGTAACATGAATATGAATTTCATTTTGAAAGAGAAATAAGAAATTTATTTATCATTGTTTTGGCTTTCATTATTTTTAACACTAAAATTATTTCAGTTATTCCATTGCTCATTTCATTTCTTTTGACCTATCTAGTTGCTCTTAAGCTCGTTCAATCATTTTTTTCATTTATATATTGTGCTTTACAGTAACAATTGTTATTATGGCTTAATTTGATTATGCTTTATATTTAACATTATCATCACAGTTAAGGGAACATGAACAACTACAAAGAAATGGGATTCCCATTCAGTAACCACCAAGCTACACGAATTGTTGGAGAAGGAAGAAATGGAGGAGTGTTGGGAAATTATAGTTTCAACATAGGAGTCACAGATGTGGATTATGATGGTCTATCAGGCAGTGGTAGCACAGGTGACTCTATCACAGGAGTCGCAGCTATCAACATCAACAGCAAAAATGATGATAATAATTACCAACGTTATACAAAAGAGCAAATCGAAGTCCTCCAAAAGTAATTCTACTTTTGTTCTTTGATGTTTATCATTTCTATAACTCATCATTTACATAAATTATTGACTATGTATAGTTTTTTTTTTCAATATTGAAGTATTTTTGATCGATGTCCTAATCCGGATGAGAAGGAAAGAAGGGAACTCAGCCAATTGCTAAAGTTGAGCAAGTCTCAAATAAAGTTTTGGTTCCAAAATCGGAGGAGCTATATGAAGGTAAAACTTAAAAATCAATGCTTTTAGTCTTTATCTCTAGAAATATTGACTTATGATCAGTTATAAATGTCTCAAGCTGTGTATTTGTATATTCTCAAAGTTATAGCAATACAAAATCTTGACCACCAATAAATAAATAAATAAATGTTTCAAGCAGATCCAGATGGAGCGACAAGAGAATTCATTGCTGAAAGAGGAGAATGAAAGGATCCGCAAGGAAAATGAGGCACTCATGGAGAGGATGTCAAAGCATATTTGCTCAAACTGCAGGGGTGACAATGGTGAATCATCCTCATTGTTGTTGTTCGAGAGTTCCATGCAAGAGCTACAACTCCGGGAAGAGAATGCTTGCATTGGAAAAGAGATACAACAACTCATAACCCAGATCGAGACAAAATCGAGGGAGACCCTACCAATTCCCATGGGCCATGTCCCACCTCAACAACAGTCAGGGGTTACTAGTTCTCACAATCTCAACATAGCTACAAATGATTTAGGCTTAATCAACATCATCAATGCTCCTGTTGGGAATGCTAATTTCACATCTGGAGGGTTCATTGGGCCTTCATCATCATCTGCTTTTCGTCTTGTCACTCCACATTCTCCTACAACCACCTTTGAGTTTGTCAAGGATTCCTCTGGGTCATCATCTACTGAACCATTGGCTGGCCCACCCCCCAACATGGATGATCTTGCAACAGAGAGGGTCAGTACCACTGATGGTTGGCTTGGAGGAATGACTCGTTCTGGAGGGTCATGCTCTGAAAGTTGATGACAAGTTCAACATGTGATAAGAGTGATGATCTTGCATTTGAAGTTATTGGATGTTATGGAGGTTGATATTTTTATTTAATAATTTATGAGGATCCCCTCAATGATTAAACTTAGGGAGAAATTATATTTTACTATGAAGAATCCTTATTCAATAACTTGTGAAATTGCACCTTGTTTGTTATGTTTTAAAACAAATTTTGTCATGGTCAATACAAATGCCCCTCTCGATGCACCATTATTTATGGTTAGGGAGAGAATTTCATTCTAGGCTGGAGTGCATCCCCTCAATCTGGCTTACTTTCAAACCGCTAGAAAAACATATTAGGCTGTAACAAGTAGGGGAAAGGTTGCCTCATGCTTACATCAAGGATGTTCTACGATATTGAACTCCTTCCCTGTCCTTGTGAAGAATGTCGACTAGCTTAAGCCAAACATGTTCCAATAAAATGATCCTTTTTCTATAGGTGGTCATCACTGAGATTAGAAGATCCACTTGCTTGATTCGCTTCTCTAAAATGTGTTGGATTGACCATTGCCTCAATGATACAAGATCACCATGGATATCAGAGAATAGGCGCTTAAATATCAATTATAAAATGACCATTGCCTAATGGTCTTTGTAATATTGCCCATAGGAGTGTTGTTGCACTCCATCCTTTTTATAGCCGTAAATGTAATCTCATATATCTCGTTAGTCCCTTCCACTTAATATAAAGAGGTATATACCTCGTTGAAATTCACATTATCTATAACTTATACAATTCAATTCATTGGTATATGTATTTTACTTTTATAAAAACATATACCTCAGTAGAGGAGGTATATGCTTTTTATGAAAAATGAAAACATAGACATACTAATGTTTACCCCGCCCATAGTTCACTAGCACACAGCACAATCACCATAATCATACCATAACTCAATTTACCACTAACAAAAAATATTTTAAGAAAATCTAAAAGGGCTCTTTGTATGCATGCTTCAAAGATCTCTGGAAAGAACTAATTACCAATGCAAGGGGATTTAAATTTCCCCAACAACACTGAAAAAAAAAAACAGAGCAAAGGAAATATTGCACAGAATTTCTGTTATTCTTGGAGCACAAATACTCTTGACAAAAATGAAGCAAAGTGGTAGATAAAATGACAAGAAATGAACAACTTAATTCCAGAAAGACAAATTTCGATACAAAGAGAATTTATTAAGATCTGTGTTCCAAAGAAAATATATAAAAACACGATAATTAATCATTAGCCAAAGATCTTATTAAATTCTTCAGTTTTTTTTGTAGCTCTTCCATGTCAATACCTTTGGTCAGATCAATAACCTGCATAGATAAGGTATAATGAAAACAGTGAATATATTGCTATGCAAGAGGAAAAAAATTAAGTAATTCAGACCTCGGAATGGATTGTATGAGTCCTCAGTCCATTGGAAGCAGTGGAGACACATTGAACGACGTTGAGGCCTTCCTCTGTCAGTGCAGAGACTATGGTGGAGAGAGTCAATCTTCGTTGAATCGAGCAACAAACACTGCTTCTGATGATCACTTCAACACCAACCCAACTTGGGCGCACCAAAATCACGCAGTGTGGATGCTCTTGGGAGCACTCTTGATCCACATCAGAACAACTGACTGGCTCCAATCGTCTTGGAATCTCGCCATGGAAGGTTATCCTCTTCAAATCGTCTCTCTTCGCGGTCAGTTCTTGGATTCTCTTCTGCTGGTGCCTTATGTAGTGGACCGCTTGGTTCATGTGGTCTGAGATAGACCTCTTCCCCTAAAACAAACGGCCTTAATTCAATAAAGTTTTTGATTTTTAGAAAATTGGTGCCCTCAGGATTTGATCATCAGTCGCCTTAATTCAATAAAAGTTTGATTCATTCGTTTAAAGAATAATCATAAAGGGGAAGTTTATTTACCTTGAGGTATTCGAGAGGGAGGAGCATGCGAAGCGACGAGTAGAGTGTGGCCATCTCGTGTCGCCTCTGTCGCTCCACGTTCCGGTGGATCATTTTCTTCTTCACGTTTGTGTTCTCGTTGTTGCCAACGACGTCTCCCATTGGCTTTGTGGCTTCTTTCACCAAGAAACAGCCGTCTTCTCCATGAAACGGATTTGCCGGGGATGTTTCCTTGTTTCCCTGCTGCTGCTGCTCAAATTGTAGCCCCTGGATGCTGCTCCAGAAGGCTAGCTCATCAACTTGGTTATTAAAACGGAATGCAGGTCCCACATAATTCATACTGAAGGATGGAAGAGTTTTAAAAGGGTTTTTTTTTTCTTTTTTCCCTAAAAGGATGAAACACAACTAGAGCAAAGCAGAGGAAATTGCACCTCTATGATGACGATTTTATGATGTTTTCGGCTAAAATGTGAGGACCATTGTATCAGTAGGTACGGTTTGCAGCATATTGTTCCAAAATTGTTTTTCTTTTAATATATAGGGATCACATTCTGAGCATGGATAACCTGTATCATTTCATTAAAGGCGTAGATGAGAATGGTATAAACAAGCTACGTTTGTGTTTATGGAGATGTGTAGAGGTTTTAGTCCTCGTGTTACTATTAAATGGTATCATCTTATATAGCTGTAGTGCGAGGAGAGATGGGATTATTAGAACTTTGAATAGTAATCTTCAGTGTGAGGGGTTAATTTACTTGTTATATTTTATTGGGTTTTTTTTTCCTCGTGTGCACCACAAGTGGAATTTTATAACAATTGATAACAAAAATGAGTATGGTAGAAAAAATAATCAAAATTAGAATTATAGTTGGAAGAAGTTAAAATGACGGTTCTCGCATGCATTCCATGCAGCATGGGTATTATTAGATTATTATATTATAGGCAACATAAATGTGCCTACACCGAAAATGACATCTCCTGTAATGGTGCATTATTTTAATTGAAAAAACTTCCATCTCCAGATGTGTGTGTAAGTTAAAAAGAGTAGGCACGAAAATTTCAAGCGGCGCACACAATAAGGTATGAATCAGATCATCAGAAAATAAAATAAAATGCAAACTTAGTTTTGCTTAAGGGTGTGTTTGGTTGCGCGCGGTTGTAAAACTGATTCTACAGGAATCTGGATTTTAAAATTGATTCTGCAGGAAACTCATTTTCTCAGTTTTTTAAAATCGCAGTTTTTTTACACTATTTGCATGAAATTTGTGCAGGAAATTGTTCCAATAAAACTGTTTGGTTGCACAATTGCTAACGCAGCTTCTTGCAATCGCAAACACTGCGCAATTATTATTATTATTATTATTATTAAAACAAAAACTAGGAAAATGATGACGCACTAAAAAACTCTATGGTGAAGACCCTTAAATAAAACCTTGCTAGCCAGATTTAGATCAGATCAGGTATCTAGATCTACTCTCTTTGTTGCTACTCTGGTTATTAAAATGATCATTCGATGAATGTTCCTTCGGATACAATTGGTAAGGGTGGAGGTGATCTGCAAAAGATCCTCCGACAGTCAAGATAGTCTGGTATTTGATTTAGGGTTCATGTAAAAAATGATTTCCACCTACCTCTTTCTCAGAGACTATCACCCTTTTTGTAATATCGCTCATCCTCACCCAGCTCATCCTCACCCAGCTGGCCAATGGTTAATCCTGGTATGCAAAAGTGCAGGCCTACTGAAAGACTTGATGGACACTGATTGGGTCCAAAAACATTGGCCCTCACAAATACCCCCTTTTCCCACGCGACTAGGGCCCGTCGGTCGAGTTATAAAAACTGACGTGTCCACCATGCATGTGTATTCAGTACACCTAACACATGTGATGTGTTTTAAAACCTTGCACCTACAGGTAAAGCAGACAATATCATACGTGTAACGGTTTCTGGGCGTTACACCATCACGGATATGATAATGACTCCCACCGAAGGTATGTGCTTCCCATCAAATCCCACCATTGGGAGATAAGATCTCCAAATGTTATTGGGTTAAGGTTCATGCCACGGAAGGCACCTAAGAATAGGATGTATGCACAGCTTCCCCCGTCAATCCTAGACCTAGCAATTGTAAATCATCAGAGTAACTACCAAACAGTCAATGTGGGATAGTGATACCTCATTGAGGTAAGCTGGGTCAAATTGGATGGGGTGGATGGTCCACTTTTGGTTAGAAGGTGTGTTTGGGGGCCGGCTATCATACATTGAGACTTGACCAGGTCATGGCCATCAAGGGCGTGGTGCCCTAGATCAGGTATGTCGTGGATGGCGTTGATGACCCAAGCTGGTGGGTCAAGTCCTTTGGGATCTGGAGGTGAATCTATTCCACCCAAGGTCCTCGGGACAAGTTGCTAACCTCCCGCCATGGATCATATCCTCTACATGGGCCCGGAGGATCTGGGACTTATAGGTGGTTTGGCCAACATCATCGTGAAGGCACACTTCTTAGTATAGTTGTAGTTTTTAAGCGACGGTCGGATTGACTTTGGTGGCCTCAAAATCCCCTTGTCCTTATTCTCGCGCCAGAGTTGTCGTAAGGGAATGGTCAAAGGTGCCATCTAGAATTTTTTGTCTCTGGGAGCGCATCTACCCTTTGTCTTGGTGTCACCCTTCTTGGTGTCGAATGGTGGCTGCTTCTTTGAAGATGATCCCCCTTCAGGGATGCGCTCACAAATATCAAACCAGCGCCCTTCCAGGACACAAGAGTGGAGTCCTCATGGCGGATACATCCCTTGGCGTGAGCGAAGAGGTCGACCATATCAGCGGTGGCTTTCGAACCAGCCAATTATAAAGATGTCCCAAAGAAAAAAAAGGCCCGAGCGAAAGGCCATGGCGGTCGTTTTGGAGTCACAGTCGTTGACTTGCATCATTTCAGTGTTGAACTTAGAGAGGAAGTCCTTCAATTTTTCCCTTTTCGCCTATCTCATCCCAAAGAGATTCACAACATCCCTCTTTAGCTTGTAGTGGCAAATGTAGTGCCTGATGAACACCTTACACAATTATCTGATTCTTCTGATAGACCCAGTAGAGAGCTTACGAAACTAGGTCAGTGCAGGGCCACCGAGCCTTTGAGGGAACACTTTATAGAGCATGTCATCTTCCCCAACCTCAAGTGACATTTTCTGCTAGTAAAGGTTGGTGTGCTATATCGAATTCGTCTTTCATTTGGAAAGCTTGAACTTTGGATGGGAGAACTTGGGTGGATGGGTGCCTAAGTTATTTCTTCAGTAAATAGGGAGAGGTGGACTGTGAAAGCGGCCTATAAGGCCAGCTCTGCGGGTGTTCATGCTTTCATGTCTCGCGACCTTTTCCATCTCCTTGAGAAATTTTTTTCATGCAATACAGGTCCTCCTTGCAAGGCCATTTTGAACCCCCTGCAGTAGAAGATTTAGCTAGCTATGAGAAGGAGAGTGATCATTATCTAAGTCTAGGGCCTTGTCGCCATTTTGTGGTGGCACACACTATGATTCAATCCGAAGTCACTTGTTCTCGCGTTGTACCCTTTCAAAGGCGGAGTGGAGTCCTCGGCAGGTTTGGTAGCTTCTTCGACCATGCTCCAGGTCTCCTGGTAGCACTACAGCACATTGGAGGGACAACCAAAGGGTGCCCCAGGGGAGTCGTTGACATTGGATCCACCAGCCATAGGGATTGGTTAGAGCACCATTAGAGTAGGTTTGCATCGTGTCCGCCGTAAACAAAGTTTATTGTGCATTTTTCACAGACAATGCCAAGCTTGTAGGACAAATTTCTCCTTACCTGGATATGAAGAGATCCAAATTCCAATGAAGCCCTCTCAACTACCGCTTTGACTAAGTTGACGATCTCCCTCCACAGATCTCTTCTTCGACGTAGTGGGGAGAACCTGCAATAGATCCTCCGATGATCAAGTCATTGAATCACATACCTCCTTTTTTAGGTCTCTCTTTTCTCTTTTTATTATGGTGGGGGATCCTGAAGGATACATGAGAATCCTCATCCGGATCCACTACCCATTATCGAGGGGATTGGGGGATTTTGGAGGATCCGGAAGAATTTTTCTTCTTAATCGACACGGTTATAATGTCCATACGAACGGACTTTGCATGCTGTTGAAGTGTTGCCTTGTCAAGGACATATGTGAACCACCAATGGGTTATTAGTGATAAGTGATGGTCAGTTATATATCCGCATATTAATGTGACAGTCCATAATCCTGCGATAGACACGTGGCAGACAATGATTGGGCCAGGAAAAATGGGCCTTAAAAGAATGGAAGACCCTGAGGCAATGTGTCAAGCAAAATGCATACCATAACATATGAATAGTAAGAACTAGAATTCTTATCGATACTGGAACTCATAGGGAAGAAAATGGATTTATGGATGGAATCAAATATACCGTATTTACCGAAAAAAGAATGGAAGAGATAGATTGACTAATTCGAGTTCAACGAAGAGGCGTATGTAGGTGCGCTATTGGAGGAGAAAGAGTTATAAGAGGGGAGAGGGGAAGATGGAATGACTGGGTTCACGAGGGATTTGAACAGGGATAAAATAATAAAAGCAGGGATCTTGTTAGCGAGCCAATGAATTCCTAAACTGAAAAAATTATCGATCTGTATTTTCTAAAAGATGTTTGAACTTTCCAAGATCACAGGGTGTTATGAAGATATCTAACCAGTTTCGGTTGTAAGGGCGATATTTAAACTTTTGGCACGTTTCCACCCACTACCCATTTCACTTGTGACTTGTCTCACCACCTAATTAAATCCACCACCCCTGCTTTTAATTTATCCCAAATCCACCACCATATAAATAAAATTACACTAAAACAGCACACCCACCACAAATTTTACAGAAATCTCTCTCTTCCTTCTTTGATTTCTCTCCTCTCATACTCTCCCCACTCACGCTATCGCTCTTACTCTCATGTTGCTCATGCCGTCACTCACTTTCCGTCGAGCAGTTGCTCACACCGTCGATCTCACTTCACAATGGAGAGGATCTCACTTCGTGACCTAGAAAAGGAAACCCACGCTGTCGCTCATGCCATGCGTGACCCCCTCAAGGTAGGCAGAGGTGTAGACGGAGGTGATGCGAGTCATTGAAAGCATCGCAGGGCTTGCAGAACATTTGGTTGATTGTGGCATTTAGGTTCAATGTATGTATGTGTTTTGATTATTGGGTGTCTGTTGTATTGTTTATGAGATTCCTGATTGAGGGTTTTTGGATGTGATTCAATTTAAGGAGCAACTACGGACGATAAAGGTTTTGGTCGTTCAGATTTATCATTGCAATTAAATGGTTAGGATTGATTGAGATTTATGTATGCTGACGATATGTTGAATTGCTGAAATTCTGAAAACCCCTTCTTGAAATGTTGAAATTTAGAATTGTTCAAATCATGTTATTGCACTTGATGTAGTTGACTAACTCCGAACAAAACAAATTCTATTGTCTTCATTGTTGATTTGCTCTTGCTACACACAAGTTTTTTTTTTCTTTCAAGAATGTTAAAATGAATTAGTGCAGGAAAGTGGTTGATGATGTTAAAATGCCAAGGAGGACGGTTGTCGGAGTGAGATAGAGTGTTGTTTGGGGAGGGTGGTCGATGGTGATCAGCCGGACTGTTGGCCACCGTCGAGAGCGGAGAAGGAACACACACGGGGAGAGAAAAGGTGGCTGCAGGATTTATATTTTTTATTAGGCAGTGGGAATGATCATTCCTTTGTTACAGGGTGGTGGAAAGTGTTTAATGTATTTCAAAGAGAACATATAAACAGTCTTACCAAAAAAAAAAAAAAGGAGAGAATAAACAGGTATTCCGGTAATTTTAGGTTGCAGATTCAATAAACAGGGTGATAGGAATAATCGCTTCCTTAAACTTTTCAAGTTCATAAGGTGATATGAGGATATCTAACTAGTTTTATAACGACGGATCATATGCATTTTCTATTTAAAATCATTTTGGAAAAAGATGTTTCAATTTTAGGCTAACCTATTTAATATCACTTAAAAAAGATGATTTCTTTTTCAATTAAACAGAAAGCTAAGTGTTATCAAACACACTCTAAAAAACAGACTTAATTTTAAAGTTGCTTACAATTTTTTGTACAAAAAAATTGCTTTTTAAAAGGCATAGAAAATGTGTTTTTCAAGGATCAAATTTATTCAAACCACTTTATTCTTGAAAAGGAAAAAAAAATAGCACCACAACAGAGAAGACTGGCATTAATACAATCCGTTGGTGTCATCTACCTGTCATATCATTTACACATAAATCGAATGCTAGAGAGTTCTTAAGAATGAAGGCATAATGAACCTATAAAAGTGCACAAACTACCTCCATCAAGAATAAACTTATATAATCCCTATAAGCTCATTGTTCGATTGTTCACCTGAATATACCCTCACAAAATTCTGAACAGAGAAATTCCTTCTATTAATTCCACTGCCCCAGCTCCATGAGTCTCTTAGTGGGAATAGGAATAGGAGGTTAGTGCTCCTGCAAAGTGTCGAACCCCGCAACTCCAATGGATAGACATTAGTTCACATTGGTGGAACCAATCTGCCAATTGTATCAGAAGGCCAAAACAACCACACAAAAAATTGTTCAATTTGAACAGCATTATCTGGTGAAGCTTTTTCAACCACTTGGGGAATGAGCATGTGATGATTCAGCCGTGTCCATAGCATGGTCATCTTCCACTCGCTTGTAAAATAGCACATAAGCTGCTGATGTCTTCACTGCATCCTCACTGGTGGGAGATACATGACTGTCATCGAAATTATACCAGTCACTGCTATCTATCATCTGCAGAGTCCAATTGAAAGTCTCAACATGTTAGGATATAAATCCATCATAATACTAAAATTTCCAATGAAAAGCAGATATGACAAAGATTTCAATGAGCATACCTTGGCAAATGCCGAATAATGACCACCACCTAATCCTCCATAATGGTTGCTAACAGCAAACAATTCATACACATGAGACTGAGAAGCAGCAGAATTACTCTTTACATACTTGCTTAAATCGAGATTATGGGTGGGAAAATTGACAAAGGTCTCTAGTTTGTTCTTCATGTAACGACTGTATGAGAATCTTTTCAGATGAACAACCAAAATGTTTGGAAATCTCCACAAGTCCAGCTTTTTGGTGGCTTGCCTGTGGTCCTTGCAGCTTGGACAATACCTGCAACAAGAAAGAAATTTTACTATCTTAAAATGAACAAAGAAATTGATTAACCAAGACAGAGAAGATTTTCACTAGAGAACATACCACATGTCATCAGGTCCTAGAGGTTCCTCCTTCAAGAATGCATCCAAACACGTAAACAGAGATACTGCCTCCTGCCTTGTTTTCTTCATTGGAAATCCCGATTTGAAAACAACAGGAAGATCTTCAAGGTAGCTGAAATCATAGAAATCACGTTCTCTGTCTGACAACTCTAATACAACCTTGATGGATGTACCTGAGCTAACAATTGTATCATTTTCAATAGAAGTTCTGCTGCCTGTGAACCTATCATCAAAAAACCACAGCGAGAAGGACTCTTCTCTGCTACATGCTTGTTCAGACTCCGTGTTAGATGCCGTCCTGTCCACATTGTTGGAACAAGGACCACAGCTCTCCATCAGATTAGTGGAATCAACACAAGGCCCTGAACCATTCTCCATGCATGTTTGCGTTTGATTTGGATGAATAAATAATTTTGTCCGCAACAGTGGGGCAAGCACAACACTCAATGCCGCTTGAATATCTGCTCCGGTATGATTACCCTCTGCTAAACAAGTTATCAATGGTGTCCCACAAAGTTTGTGATTGCCACCGTTCGACATTTCCGATTTGAATCTGAAGAAGATGCAATATATGAGATCCCAGGAATGTAACTATAAATTAAAATCCCCCCTGATGAGAATCTAAAGGATAAACATATATAAGGAATTGGCAAGAGTAGATGATGAGCTAAATCCTCTACTACCTCCATGTCTACAAGGTCAGAATCGACTTATTAATTGCGTAGTTGAGAGGATAATAAAGAGAGAAGTTTTCAATTTAATGAGTCATAATTCTAGACCATTCATCGAACACGATCATCAAAGTTTTTTTACTTAAATACCTCTTGAATGTTTGGTGGATAAAGTTACATTTTTCCCTGTTCTCTTCAATCATCTGACAAGTGCTCTTTTAGCATGAATGCCTCCCCTCTCTAAAGATCTCATGCAGCAATGATTTGCATCACTAAAACATACCCCTTAATGCGGATAGAAACACAAAACTATATGCAATATGTATTTCTAAACAATCTAAGTATGAAATGTAAGAATAAGAAAGGGTAGTGTGCAGCTAGAGCCAGCCAAGATATGAAGCCACTAATATGCATGGTTTTATAATATGTACACATTTTCTCCTTGCAAATTCACTGTATAATCCATGTATTTGCCTAGTGCATATACACTAGACTAAGCTATATACAGTGTATATATGTCAACTCTGTGCATATACACAGATTATATACACATTGTATATGTTAATAAAACTGTGTAAATACTTTTGCTGGATATCCATGGCAGGCTCAATTATGTTTCATAAGGGAAACTCAGAGAAACAAACATCAATATTAAATTGGTTTATGATGCCATCTAAACATTCAAGAACGTTCTTCTTGTAACATTCCAAATTACAACCTTTAATGTCCAGTGTGATAAATAATACGAGTGCCAAGGTCTCTGCCACCACATCCTGACATGATCAACCACGGTTTGTAACCCCCCCCCCCCCCCCAACCACCCTCTTCCCTCAAATTCTAAAGGCATCTTTGGGATTAATTAATCGAACCACCAGAATCCCTATTGGAACTCTCTAGATTGTCCTGTGATCCACTATATATATGCTTTGATATTACATTTGAACAAAGCCTTCCTGGTTTGATTTTTGAATATTAATTTCAATTAGAATTATGATTTAGAGAGTTTGTTTAAATTCATTGTTAGGTCAACAACTTTCAAACCATCAAATATAACATCAGGTTGACAAGTTATCTTTTAATAGGTTTGGCTATGGTTTGGGAATAACCTTTCAGAACTGCCGGGCATAGCGTAATTTTTGTTGGCTGTATCATTTTAGCATCTTCAAATAACTGAGGTTATCATCCAGCATTATTTGATCATAGAACACAGTTTACCCACAGTTTTGTAGCATATAGAAGCTACCCAGAAGTAAGCATTGACTTAAATGTAATGGATTTTTAGGGTGTGTTTGTGCATGATGGAAAGTGAAGGAAAATGAGGGAAAGTAAAAATTTTCTATTTGATCATTCAAAAAGCTAGCATTTGTGCCAAACAAGGAAAGGAAAAAAAATTTCATCACGTTTCCTCCCCTATTTTGTCTTATTAGAAAAAGTGGAAAAACTTTTCTTTTCCCCATAGGTGAGAAATTGAGAGAAAGTGATGGAAATTTTTCCACCACATGCACAAATACCTTGAAAGTTGGTCAATGGGAAAAAAATTTATTTTCCACCACTTTCCCTTTGACCCAAATTCCTTCACTTTCTTTCATTTTCCTTCAACTTTATGCCAAACACACCCTTAGTCATAGGATTTCTTGGGTGAAATTTCTACTTCCCACAATCTTATAATTTGAACTCATGTTAATACATGTTTGTTAAAACTTATAGTTTTTAGCTTAAAATAAACAGTTGTTGCATGTTTGTTTAAACTTATTGGAACTTATTTTAGTTAAAAACAGCTTGAAAGTTGGTCAAAGGGAAAATGAAAGAAAGTGCACAAATACCTTGAAAGTTGGTCAAAGAGAAAAAAAAACTTTTTCCACCACTTTCCCTTTGATCCAAATTCCTTCACTTTCTTTTATTTTTTATTCAACTTTGTGCACAAACACACCCTTAGTCATAGGATTTCTTGGGTGAAATTTCTACTTCCCACAATCTTATAATTTGAACTCATGTTAGTACATGTTTGTTAAAACTTATAAGCTGCAAATTATAGTTTTTAGCTTAAAATAAGCAGTTATTGCATGTTTGTTTAAACTTATTGGAACTTATTTTAGTTAAAAACAGCTTTAAAAAGTCATAATCTCTAAACTGTGAAAAGGATGCGTTTGATATTATAGCTTATAAAATACATTAAATTTTGCTATTTTAGACCCTCATGCAATCTTTTTTATTAATAATGTGCATCTATTTTTTTACTATCACACCAAAAATCACTAAACCACCTTTCACCTTCTCAATATTTTACTATTACAAAAAACACTTTATCAGTTTTTTTTTAATAATTTCATTTGTCACTCGATTTATTAAAATCTAGAATGTAATATTTGAAAAATATTGTAGTGATTTTGAAATATTATTTATGTTGTTAATTTGCTTTTAAATATTTACAAAATTAATTTTATATGTAAAAATCAACTTATTTAATCAAACAAAAATCAATTTTTTACTTCTATAATGTAGGGATATTTTTGACAATTGTACACCAAAAAGTTGTTTTCTAACTTATTAAACAAACATCCACTGCAGCTTATTTACTGCTTTTAAACAGTTACAACTAACATGTCTACAACTTATCAGAAAAGTTATAATCTATAATTACAAGTTATAATCTATAATCCGTAAATTTAAGCTGTAACAAACATGGTCTTAATGACAGTTTTCCTTCAATTCATATTCTTATTTTCTATCTTGTTTTTTTTGTTTCGATTCCCTATGATTAGAAAACCTGGTCACAACATCCTCAATAATCAAGTTGTAGCCCTCATATCAAAACTTGTAATTGCGATCATATTTGTAAGTTTTGGTCCCCCCTCCCCCACCCCCATATTAAGATGGCAAAACACTGTGGTAGTGCCAAGTTGTGACAAAACTAAGATCCACGGATTAATAAATTTTTGAGATAAGTGGCCTCTAATTGTACCATAGTGAGAAATATGAACCAAACATTATGGAGATTATTTGGGTCGTTCAAAAATGTCAAGAGGCTGACAATCACAACATGTCCCTGAGCCCTTAGCCTAAAAGGGTGTAGATGCCTCAGTGTCAACCTCTCGGTGATGGCAATTCAGATGTCAACAATGTGCACAACTAACATACTATCCGAAAAAAGGCAAAGATCCTTCTTAGACTCAGATCTCATGCGTATAAATGATGAACTTAACATTGCAGATGTGCATTTGAGATCTGGTTGGCATGTGATTGTGATACAGCTACCAACCACCAGTAGATTGACAGCCAAAGCATGCAACCCATTGATCAACATCCACAGAAGGAGCCATAATAGCAGATGCTGTCAGTTTGCAACAGCAAAGAGAAACCTTATCCTAGGCCTGAGTTCAAAGAATAAGGTGTGCAACACTATTTGGGTTCCTTGGAACTTGGCAGACAACAATAACTCAACATGGTTTCATAGGAAATCTCTAATTTCATAGGCTTGAATCAAATGGAGGAACCTTACTACATTGACTTCGAGTTTGATAATCTATGCAAAGCTACACATGGGCTTCTACCACCAAAACCTCGACGTGACATATTAATAATGAGGGTGAAATCAATAAGAAGTGTGAATTCAAATGATGAGATAATTAGTTCATTATGGCCTGCTTGGATATGGAATAGCACTGGAATAGGCTGGAATAAAGGTGAATAAACCTAAAGCAAGTGTTTGTTTGCATGGAATAGAGGAGTATAGCTATGTCAGAATAGCTGGAGACTCTTTTTTTTTTTTTTTTTTCTCATTCTGGTATTAATATTCCAACCTCCATTTGATTGGGTTATTCCATCCAATCTATTCCACTTGTATAAGGGTGGCCAACATGTTAGATCACCGATCATCACCTCTTATAAATCAGGGAGCCCACATGTTAAATCATTCTTCATCTTTTACAAATCTTTATTCACATCTTATTCATAGTCAACCAAACAACAAAAACTTCATTACTATGTTCCCAAGAGAATTAGATAAAAACGCAACTAAACATAAATGACTTTTTTCTCTAGACATCTATTTATGTTGGAATAGTTATCTATACCGGAATAACTTATGTCGCTACACAAAAGGGGGGTTAGAATTTATTATGTGGATGATGAACAAAATCAATGACCTACAATCGAGAATGACATGGGCCACTTTCAATACTCATCACTTGGGAATGAAACAATATTAGTTCAAGGATGAATTCTCCCCAACTAGGAGAGAATGGTGTGGCAAAAGTCCTTGCCCCTGACCCTGGGGTGGACCGCATGACCAAACCAAAGCCCCCGTTTGTTTCTGGTATAAAACCCCAGATAAGCCCGAATAACCCCGGATAAGAATTTTCAAGTGTTTGTTTAACCCAATAACCCCTGATAAAGTATGCAAGAAAAAACTCTGATAAAGTAGTATATGGATTCCAATCAATCCCTAGAATTAAAGTTATCCTGAGTTATTCCACCAAAAGAATATGTGGGTCTACTGTCAAATCAACTGTCATCACCTCTTATAAACCATCTGTCAAATCAAATATCATTACTTTTTTACCTTTTATAAATCTCTATCCATACTTTATTCACATTTTACCCAAACAACAAAACATTTATTCTTACGTTTACCAACGTGAATAATTCAAAACACAACTAAACACAAAATCATTTTATCCTTATAAACTCACTTATACTTGGATAAATGTATACCCTAGAATAAAATTTATCCCGTTCCAAACGGGGGGTAAGAGAATCATCTAGGGACATTCATGATTTCTTACCATCATATGAGGAGCCCCAATATCAATGGTCAAACCGAATGAACCGAATGAACTGAAGAACACAAGCAGCATAGAAATGGCATCCGTATAGCATATGTTGTTGAGGGGCAAGCCAACAATAGGTGTAGTCGAATAGCATCATCAACCCATTTAAAAAACTTGCTTAAATTTGAAGTTTAGATTTAAATTTTTTTTTTTAATTTCTAAGTCTTCCTTATTTGAATTCCAAACATTAGATTCAACAATAGTTTACAATTTAAAGATGTTTAGATTGGTTGTTAGGTTAAGCTGTTAGAATATGCTCGAGGATAGGATATTCAATTGGAAGGAGCGATGTTCCCATATATCCCAAGTCGTGAGATGTAATGTAACGACTTCAAGTTGACAAATTTATCTTCCAACACATATTATCCATGGTTTGGAAACAGTCAGAACAGCAATTAACATCCGAGCACTGAAGTACAAGGTCTAATGAATGACTCAGTTGTATGAACTTCAAGTTATCGAACTCCTCATCAAATACAAAATGGCCTCAATTATAACATGGTTTGGCCATAATTTTGTGGCCTGTAAAATCCACCCAAGATTAAGAGCAATGGCATATGAAGTTGTAATCTACTAATGATTGCTTGAATGTGGCATTATCTTATAGTTTGTGATTTTATTTTTTTCGAGGGTGAAAAGTTAAACAGTTTTCATGGTGTTAAAGAAAGTCTTCTTTTGGTCCGCATTTTTCATTTTCCTTTAATGGTTCTCTTTCAAGAGGGGTAGAGGGAGCATAAGCATGTCAAACATAGAATACTGATATATATGAATAAGAATCTCATTTAGATGCAGTGACTTTTTTAGAAAAAATATATTTCATCCGAATACATTTCAACAATAACTTGGATGAGAACCACAGTGTGCATGGTGAATATTTAGAAATAATGCCAGAGAAGAATGTGACATCAAAGAACTTAGGTTGACTTAAAATATATATATACTAGTCTATAAATTAAATTAAAGAGGAGTTACCTATCCTTGCTTCGTTGCATTATCTCTATTCTCAAAAGTTTCCCATAGTCCAAGGGAAGCCTGTAGGCTACAATATGTTCTTCATCTTTGATAGATGACAATGGTTCAAATGGATTCTCCATATAACGATATATTTTATGATCATAGACCTACCAAAATACAACATGCTTGAACTCAGTGGAGATTAAGTGAAAGAAAACTGAAAAGATTAAAAGGTGAGATGTGACTAGGCAAGTTTACCTCCACAAGCAATAGCCCTTCACTCTCCTTTAAGCAACATTCAGAACTCAAGGCCCGAATAAGATCCCTGCAGCAACCCTGTTTCAGCACTGTTACAGTGTGAGGCATGGGAAGTCCGCTCCCATTACCATGGAATACAGTTACAGTCATTGTCCTGGTCGCAGTCGAAGGTAGTGGTAATGATAGGTACATGAAGGGGTCAAATGTCACTGAAACTTTGCTACAAACAGGGCACACCAATGTTGACTTGTATTGACCCTGAGAGTAATTTTGGATGAAATAATAGTAAAAAATCACGACTCATAATAGTAAAAAATCACAACTCAAACATTATTCACATGTTTAATCGGGTGACGATAAAAAGGAAAAGTTGCATATCCACACATTTGAAAAGAAACAAACAACAATGTTGCAAGGAGATCCACTATTCATGATTAGTCAAGCCTCCCTAGACAATACTGGTGGTCCTCACAACACAGTGGGTAAATGTGCATCTATATCTACCCATCTACAGAGAAATAAATATGAAGTCAAGATTCAAGAATAATGTCTTATAAATTAAATTTCTTGATATAGCAATATTTTAATTATTCTTTTTATTAAATTTTGATCTTGAAAGAGAAATTATACACCTACCATCTAAACACCATCTTGGAATATGTCAACCGTCACCAGGTGTTAGTACCTTTCAATGATCGACTGAAATTCAGAGACTGTTATAACAAATGGTTCTTCCAGTCTGGAAAGGCTTTTCTATGAAGGATGCACATTTACATTCAGAAACTAAAAATAAACAAATTGGACAAACAATTTTCCAATGCTTCTCATATCAGCACTATCTCAAGCAAAGATCACCCTGCCTTAAGCCAAAGGCATCTCACTTGTGTAAGGTAAGATATGCAAGGGAATGTTTAAAATCTCAAAAATATAATCACTTAGCTGTTGTATTAGACCCTTCAACCCAACCACCAAATACAAACACAATACCACTTACACATAATACAAGATTTAGAAATAAAAAAATAAAAACTAAGCAGGTGTATCCGGTAATTAAACCCACTTTATGATAAGGACCCCACAATTCCATCCATATAATATATGAAAGATCTACATTTTGGGGAAACAAGCTAACTTAGAAGAATTTATAGAGCAACTAAACGATTCCAATGGAGAGGCACCTTGCAGTGTGCTTGGTTAACCAGAAATAAGAAATGTCCAATGGAAACATGCAGAGAACACGAGGGAACGCATCACGGGAATAGTTAGCGGCCTTATATACGATTATCTGGCCACATGTGACCACAAGTTTCTTGACCACATGACAAAGACAGAAATAATGTGGTTGAAGATCACAATGTTTCGCCACACTAGCCCCAAATGACGGGTCACAACCATTAATGTTAGAGTAGGTTATCAACAATACAGTGCTGTGGGCAAGTTTTTCATGCTCGCATTTTTCTATATTAGATAACCCTTTCATCAACCTGAACATGAAAAAAATTGATGAGCTTGACCCCAAGGGAGCTTTTCATCTCCCCCTTGCCATGTGTGATCCCAACCCAAAGACCCTCTGTACACCTATGATCATGTTTCTATTGATTCAATAGGTAGTGTGGGCAGCCTGCCTAGGCTTTGTTCCCAGTATGTCACTACACATTAGGCCCAAGCATCCACTCAGAAGGTTTGGGCTAGATGCCCCTTTAGTCTTATAAAGGAAAGTCAAAGAACTATAAGAATTCTACCTTATCCCAGTTCAAGTTCCCCCAGTCCAACAAATACCTTTCCTGAGGAGCACCCAGATGAAATAAGGAGATCCTTCAGTGTATCTTCCCAAGCAAAAGATGGGAGCTCCATAGAACTGCAAATCATTCAATACTAAGTCTCTAATCTCTACCTACATTCAGCACACTAGCTCACAAAATGTGTTAAACTGGAAACCCAAGTTGCCTTCCCACATATTTTCAACATAGCACATTGTCTGAAAAATTCTCTCATTTCTTGTTATCACATGCCTCAGTGTAAGTGTGTAAGCCACCTCCCAAGAAAATTTCTAAACAGCTCCACATTTCCTTGTTAGGAACTGCTTCAAATATGATGATTTGACTGAATATTAATATATATGAAAAGGATGAGTAAGCATTTTCTCTTGATCAATAACATATGACAGAGTTGTAGTACAATAATTTAAACAAAATAGACCTAAACTGGCAGTGGCGGAGCCACATAGGGGCAAGTGTGGGAGCTGCCCCCACTAAATTTTTTGTTAAATCCATCGGTATGGTTTCGCTTGATGGATTTTAGTTAGTTAAGATGGATTCACAGTTACTTTTAGTTGTTGGTTACATTTTGAGATATTGATATTTACGAGAGTAGTACATAATATTCCATTTTTAATTTTTTTGTTCCTTTGATTTACAGATAGCTTATTCAGACATAAAATAGTTATAGAAGGATAAAGGAGAATTAGATGATTTTCTGTTTAGCTAATATTTTTTTACCTTTTTTCTCTTTCATTTAATAAAATGAGGCTGGATGTTTACCTTTAATAAAAAAGAAGTTTTACACTTGTGTTTGTCTTGTCATATATTTTTTCTCTTTTTTCTCGTTAAAATAGAAGATGAGACTGACAGATTGTCTGTTTTTTGTCTTTCGAATAATTGTAGAAAATATAATGAACCCCCTTTTTATTTTTTGTATACACCTTGTAATACAATGTCTTTGACCCACATTATGTTTAATGAAAATGAATATTTAACTTGAAAAAAGTATCTCATCTAGAAAAAAAAAGTTAAGATTGTAGGTGAAATTCTCCCCCATTAGGATAAATTCCTGGTTCCGCGACTACAAACTAGTAAACAAATATCAATATCACCAAGCATATATATTTCACATTAGCACTTTAATCTATCTAACATTTACGATAACTTGAATTTCTATCTTTACATATTACAATTCAATCCCTTTCACTATGCTTACATGTATAAAAGTATTGTATTTCTCCATGCTTCTTGGTTGGCAATGCAGATTTGTATTCACTCACACTGAATCACATCCATATCAAGTCCTAGATCCTAGAGCACTTAACAGATGGATGTGAATTACAAAGTCAAATCACCAGGTTGAAGTTCCTTGATAATCACCCCAACAATAGATGATGTACCGAAAGACTGAAATCCATTCCATTTATCAGGTAAATCCAGACTCAAGTGCCAACATGTACTACATTTGTCACAACTCACAAGATTTATAGAACCAATGATGTGATGGACACTTATCTTTCTTATTATGTTTTTTCTACTTCTTATCCCTCTTTTCTCCCTTTTCTCCTTTTAAACTTCTTTTCTCTCTTTCCCTAAATTGTCTATGTTATATAATAGCTCTTTGGGTGGTGGAACCCTCAAGGTCATACTTTTTCCTCTCTTACATTCGTAAATTAAATTATAGTACCTATTTTCTAATATATAGGAATTTATTGAGTCATTCTCTTTTTGTCCTCCTATAATATTACATCCTTGTCTAGGAAAGAGAAGGAGACTGTATTCCCAGCACAGGATGGATAATTGTTATGAATGGCCAATTAGCCATGTATCATATGATATTGCATGCCATGTTTCAGAACTAAATATTTCCCTGAAAAAATATACAATTTCAATTTGTGTGAACGTCACATAACATCACACATTACAAATACAGGAGCTCAATGCAAATGGTAATTAGGTAACAATAGGCAATTTGAATGCAAAGACCCCTCCAAATCCCTCAATCAATATTCCTCTGATCTGCCGCTTATCTACAGGAAGTGGTTCAGAATATTTACTGACCATCCCATATCACATCTAGTAAACACCAAATGTCCTAATAAAAAATACCCATACTGAGCCATTTAACCTGGAAACTCCTATTAGCCCGACCATAACAAAATTGTTCAAGACAAAAAAAAAAAACGACTCAAGGGATTAGTGGCTGAGCAAAACATGAATGCCTTCACAAACTGAGGTTCCAAGTGCACAAAAGCAAGCATCCAGTATTGTGGTGTCCAAGGAAAATGTTTATGAATGTCAAAGGATAAGCAGTACACATCTCCGACTAGCAAAATGACACATTTTATGTCTCTTGTTTTGAAATCCATGAACATAATAAACTTTATCTTTCATATAGACAATACTGATTGCACATGTATAGGAGACTGAACAAAGCAAGGCCAGTAGTATGGGGAGGAGAGAAAGGCCAAGGGAATGACCACAGGGGCCAGAGGAAGGAAAATGGTAATAGACATTTAAAAGGAAAGACCTCATACCATTTTTATCTGAAATTTAGAAATATACAAAAATGTAACAAGAGCTAAACTATGCTACGAAAAGATTCACACAACCACCTTACCCGCTTTAAAAGATCCTCTCAGAACTATGGAAGCATGGGAAAGAAATAAAGAAAGAAAAAAAAACTCACCTGGCATGTATCCACAATAATTGAATCATTCCGAGCTTTGTGGTTTCTCCAGCATTCATCAGCAAATTCCTCATCAGGACGACCATTGGCATCTGTTGCTTCAAAATAGGGTTTGTTCTTTACCCGATTTAGATCTTCATGCAGCCCATCCAATAAAAATGCAAGGAGCTCCTATTGATAGAAAAAATACATTATGATGCAAAAGTTTCAAGAATCAAAGATGCTCATTGTGCATAGTAAGCAAACTATAAAATTCGGAAGAACTTAATAATTATAATGCATTGCTCTAGTAAAACGCAAGCAACTAAAGGTGACAATATCAGGCATCATAAAATAATTCTTCCAAACAAAAAGACAGTTTAAGTCATCACAAAAAAATAAAGCTAGAACATTATCCTACAAAGGGTAATCTAAAGTTGCAAGAGGTGCATTAGGACTATGGTAAACTAAACTCTCCACTACATGAATTAATATAAAAATCTCATACATTTGAACTATATATATGAACAATTATATATCTTCCAGTTCATACTGGCAGTTAATGGACCACAATAAGCAAGAAGAGTTAATTTACCTCCTATACCGGATTCGAAGACAACAAGTGCCATATTGAACATTCAACCAAGCAATTATACAGCTACAAGCAGAAGCCACAATGACAAAAAAAAAAAAAAAACTAAACAAGAGACCTATATGATAACTCATAGAACAATTGTCTTGTTCTAAATCAAACCATTTATCCAAGACAGGTATATTTGATCAATTCAGCTTTATAATGGTGGCATGGAGTCAAGAATCGCTAAATAGAAACTGCAACAATCTCAGTAGTGAGATTAAAAAATATAAAAGCTCACTAGAGAGATCATAGACTCCCAAATGATACAAAAGTGCATCTATGTTTGACAACAATAATTGCAATTTCAACACAGGAGAATTTGTTGACACCACTTACTTGAGAATCATGTTGATTATATCCACTGAACTGGGGAGCAAAGCGAGCAAGTTTGGCCTTAAAATGGCGGGGAGCAACTGGTGTCCTTGCAGAGGACCACAATTTCCTCAACAAGTCTCCAAATGCAATGGCAAGTTCACCCTGTACAGCACCAACAATAATTACAAGCTTATCATCAATTTTACAAAATCATGAAATTGTAGAGAAAAGTAGGTTATATATGATGATTGAATACAAAGTTTGATATATAGAAAAAAATGAAACCAAAAACACATACATGCATTCCTAAAGGATTTTCCTTATTTATCTCCTCGCTATAATCTCGCAAAAAATACTCAACAAGTGGAGGAGTATGAACTAAACATTGAATAGCGCTGTTCATAAAGCAAGTATTCCCAAGATTCTGCAACCCTGTCAATCCTCCATCTCCCCTATTGCTGGTATCTGAAGGATCATAACTATCTTCTGCATCTCTGAATGTTGAGTTTAAACTACTTCCATGCAACAAATCTTGACCAAATCCAGTCACATAACCATTTGAAAGGGTAGGTCCTCCAGCAATTGTGAAGGACGATCTTGATGGTTCTACTGGTACCAATGCTAACTCATTTCCTGTTGAATCCATACCGGAACCAGAAGGCCAAAACCCATCGATTTGAACCTCTGCAAGAATCTGCATACAATGAAATGCATTCACAAGTTGATAAGGCAAATAAGTTTTACTTGGAGAAATACGCCAGATATTGACAATTACTAACATAGAATGACAATTCTCTACAAATGGCATCACAATATAATCTGATCTCCACAAGTTTCAGGATAACAAGTAAATATTTAGTAACTACTTCACAAAGTAATATTTAGAAATATAAGCTTTATATTTTCTTCCTTCTTTATTTCCTCTCTCCTTATTAATGTAATGCACGGAGATCCTTCTCTCCTTTGTTCAGGGCATCTTTCACTAATAAGATTGCTCCTGTATTTTCTCAAAAAAAATATTTGACATGAAATAATGCAATGGAGGTATCCTTCCATATGTTGGGTAGAGTTCTCATCTACGCGGGCTGGTCTTTTGTTTTTTGAATGCTCTATTTTTCTGGTTTAAATTGCTAGCTTTGATTTGTAACCTCTTGGGGAAGTTGCTTAATTAATAAATCCATAGGCATATGCCTGCCTTCTTCTCAGAAAATCATTCCATAAATACAAACCCAAAATCTCAAACCTATCTCAGTCATCACCACCATCGAGGTAACCACCTACCGAATCATAACCTAAATTTCCAAAAAAAAAGGAAAAAGGGGAGAGAGAGAGAGAGAGAGAGATTGATGGTGACTGATCAGACGTAATTCCTCATATCAAGTAAACAGGACAGGACAGGTCAGGGTTAGAAATCAGTATCCACCAGTTTCTGTCAGTTATCAAGAATATTTAAAGTGGATCAGGCCACTAACTTTCACTTGCCTGGGAGGTGCATTGTGAGTGAAGGTTCTACGATCAGGTTCTGGCATGACTCAGAGGATCGACGTTCCCAATGTATGTTCAATATCTATTAACAGGTTGGAGATGGTAAAGGACTTTGAGATGAACACTGATGAACTCAGTTGAGCAACCACTATGAGAAGAAATATCAATGAAGCTGAGATACAAGATGTGCAGGCCCTTCTCTCTTTCCTCCAAAATGCAAGAGTGGAGGAGGCAAGATAGACAGGATATCATGGATATCTAATCCTGGAGGGTTTTAATGTCACACGACTCACCTAAGGGAGACTACCCTCCTAAAAATGTACAGCAACAAAATATAAGGAGATTTGGAGGACTAAAATGCCACAGGAAGTTCAGACTTTCACGGGGCTTCTCTTCCAGGAAAGGCTCCTAACGAAGATCTATAGAACAAAAGGGGTGGTTGGTTATTCATTGACCTGTGTCCTTTGTAATCGGAAGAGGAATCTTTAGATCATGTGCTCTTGAGGAAGAAACCAGGTAGAAACGCAAATTCATTTCTTCAAAGTAGTTGCGCGAATGGAAAAAAGGATGAGAAAAAAAGGTGATTGAAGTATTGCATCCATGGTGGCTCAAGTAACTGTTCCTGCAGGTTGCTGGGCAATTTGGTTGGCGAGAAATGAAGTGATATTCGGGATTTGTATTGCTTTTTTTTCAAAAAATATATGGAATTGCAATTGTACTAGGCCATTTTTGTATCTGTCTCTAGGGAGGGTTAGTTAGTGGTGGGTGCATGACTTGTTAATCCCATCATATTCTCTCTCCCTCTCCTATTTTATCCATTGTAAAGTCCTCCTAGTAGGAGATTCCTCAGCTGCTGACCTTTTTTATTCTTGGAGTTGTATCACGGAGTCTACATAAGTTCAGGGTAGTAGACTCCCACCTTTTTTCAAAAATGGATTAGAATTAGCACAAAACATATGCATTCATCATGTTGCAACAGCATTACAAAAATAAAATCAGACAGCGATATGGACACGCTAAATTTATTATCAATCAAGAAACAGAACTTCATGATATCCATCAGTTGGATAAATCCAAGTAAACCGTTTCTGTAATCAAAAGCAGAACATGATCACTTTATGCCTATACTTACATATTGGTTTGTAAACAAATGAGCATCTTCTAGTATCTGATCGAAGTTATTCAACAGCGCATGTTTAGTCCTTTGAAAATAATCCCAAATACGGACCTGCAAATACAAAAAATCCTATTTACAATATTCAATTCAGTATAATAGACGAGGAAACGATAAATATCATTTTGCATGCCTTCTCTGCTTCTAGCTCAAGAATTCTGCAAACCTTGTTGTGAAGGTCACCTACACAAGCCTGCAATGTAAAACAAGCTAGGATCAGCATCACCTACATTGAAATCCAATTTCCAATGAAACTAGCTTGCATTGTTAGGAGACGGTTTCAAGGTATAATAATTTCTACACAATGCCAAATCTTGTAGATATCAAATGAAAAACTTGTTATATACTTATATTTCAGTAATTTGCAATACTATCAGAAATATATGCACATTAACAAATGTGAACACTAATAAAGTATCACACAGTGACAAGTGCAAGCCACGGGAATAATTTGATGAGGTGGAAATATCTGAAAAAAATTTGAAAATTTTCGTTCAGAATAATTCATAACATACAATAAAAACAAAACAATTGATGGGCACAGAAATTTGTAGATGCAGTGGATGATTTTGATTATAGACTGGCTCATACTTCTCTGGAGAAAATAACAATGGATAAATCTTAAAGGCTTGTTCATGGACTACTGCGATATCAGGATTGTTATGCATGAAATGGAGTAATTGCGAACTATTTGAGTATAACATTTGTTTTACACGCGTATGTGTATAATAGGTTTTATGAGTCTTATGACTGACCAAAAATGTGCATATCATTCATGTATAATACATAATTCAGCCATATTTTTTTATACTAATCACAGTATCATGTCCAAACACAATCTCAATGATCGATTTAAAATAAATGTATGCAAGAAACATTGAGTAGCAACATAAAAAAAACACTAATTTCTGCACGTACAATATGAACATCCTAAGCAGAAAATGTTTTAATTCCAATTATTAGAAGTACACAATAGATACAACAATGATTTGGGTTAAATCTGCAGGAAGGAACTTCAAGCAACCAGAAATTATGCTTAGCACGATCCTTGGTTCATGAACAAGGAAAGACATCTATGAAGTTTTGTTTCATAAGATCACCATATAACTCCCGGCACTACATAATGATTAAATAGCCCATGTTCCATAAAAATTTATTGGGATTATATATGTCTTTCTTGTGAATTTGTAACACCTTTTTCAGTTTCTATTTTCAAGTACTTATGCAAATGTTGATCAAACAGAGAATCTAAGCACATGTTATATTTGGACAATCCATAGCGCAGTGAAACTGGAATCCAGTTGAACTGTTGTACAACCCTGGAATAGATTTCCATGACAGCCATACTCTATAAGCAAAGGAATCCCAAAGAATATCTAATGTAAGTTGCTTCTAAGGTTATTTTTAAATAAACCAGCCATAAATTCTCAATTTGTCCTTTGGGACATCCAATAAAATAGGGATACATAGAATATTAGCATGGCCCCTGGTCCAAAAATTATTTCACTCAAAAAAATAAACCAGAAAACACATTCACCTCAAATAAGAAACCTCAAAACAGTAGCAGCTTCCATAATTAAGTTTCATGCATTCGGGTTCATTACAAGTGCCTGAATATTCTATAAATTTATCAGTAGGAATTCAGATACAAATAGAAATACCTTTTTACTTATATGAATATTTTGAATAGAGTCATCTCTTGAATCAATAATTTGAAGGTGAAGAGGGTAAATCTCCACAAGAGAAATCCTGGATAAGCCCTGAGTGATGAGTTCCCTTGGAAATGCAGGACCTCCCTTATACCTACAAAACAAAAAACCAAGAGTTTTATTACCCATATACACAGATTCTGTAAGATGATTATCACAAAAGCTTGAAATGATAGAAAATACAAACAAGCCCATATATGTAATTGAAAACAATCACACACAAGAAAAATCAACAAGTGAAAAAATGGAACCATTTACCATACCAATAATTTTTTTTAAAGTAGGCAGAAACTTCATTTATAAAATGAAACCCCTCAAACAAAATGGAGATAAGGGATCTCCATGCAAAACAAAAAAACCAAAAATAGAAAAGGAAAAGAAAACCACACAAAGGGGCAATGGACAGTCCCCTCAAACCCGAGACCCCACAAAATATTAGTTCTATGCCACAGATAGATATATTGCTGAGGAACTATTTTAATGATGGAGATATGAAAGTAAGAGCAATGAACCCACTCATTCTGATCCTTAAATCATTTCAAGGGGGGACAAACAGGTTGGCTAGCATTTCATGCAGTCATTCTTGCAATCACCACATCACCTAATGCGATATATGAAATCTCTAATAGAATATATACTCTACTATGACACTATATACTGTACTATGAAAATCTAAAAAATGCATGCATTCAATTCATTGGATTATGTATTTCACTTTTTGTGAAGGCAGGTATTTAATTATGTTACTCACTCAAATGTAACATATTCCAATATAAAAGGTGAACTACAATCGAGCGGTCTTCTTCAAATATGTGTGTGTGAGTAGTGCTCAGGCTTCTCAAGCCCAGCCAAGAAAATTATAGAAAATAAAATTGACTTTCACCTTCGTTTCTTGCTTTATGGGAGCCCATTTCATTTTAATTTTCCTTTCAATTACAATCATTGGAAACAATCGCTCTGCTGCTCAACCTTCAGTTTGAACAAGAATAGAACAATATATCATTTCGTTGTAATTTCAACAGTTCTTTGTTTTTCACATTCCATCGATCAAAAATGTCATTCTATGGCTCTAAAAAAGCCCATCCCTTCTTCATTGTTTTAGGCCATTTTATCAGGGTTTCATATCAAAATCACTATACATATCTCCATTTTTTAACCCATCTGGGCGGATTGATTCACACCCAAGAAAATACCATGGTGCAAGAAAATTGCAACCTCGGCAAGACAACCTACAGCGAGCACCTGAAGCGTTCTTCACAAAAACGAGACCCTCCACCTTGATATGAGGTTTAAAAACTCAATTAACCCAAGCAGAATCTGACCTGAGAATAGGCCAAGGTTAGATTAGGGATTAGGCCAGGGTTGGATTCCTCTGACTGGAGACAGAATGACCCTCAACACACAAATTCTTGTCCATGTCCACCCCTATCATACATAATCTTCATTTAAATTTGCTTTAGCTAATTCCGGGTATACCAAGTGCTTCAAATTATTATGATATTACATTGAACCCCCATGTGTTGTGGGATATAAAATTCTACTTATTTGGATGCTGCATCAAAAAGTTAATAGTATACAACAAGAAAAATGACTATCTCCACTTTTTTATTAATAAAAAAATACCAAGAAAAATGAGTAGTTTCAATACCACTCATGTAGCTTCTTCCACACTTCTTGAGGTACTAATACATAGTCAAGCATTTCCTGAAGGAAACTACGGAGCACTGGCTCATTGCTTTCTCCATTTGAATCTACTAGAAGGGAATTATCAATCTCGCCAGGTCTGCATGGAACATCCATGATGACCTCAATAGCACTTTGCTCAGTGTCCTCATCTACTTGCACATATTTTTGCCACTGGCTCCACCATCTGCACATACACAGACCATGTAATGGAACACTAAATCCAACTTCTGTGTCTTATAAAAAATTTGATGATAATGAACTGATGAAGCAGTATATTGTTAACAATTTCAATCTAGGAAAAACGATCTTTTCCAAGGTTCCAAAAAAAATATCTCCCCATAAGGTGCTGCTCCACATAATTCCAAACAGTTTACGAGAAGGATAATGCTACATACAGTTCCAGCCCCAATTCCAATCTACATATGTTTTAATTTTTTTTAAAATAGTATACATCGTCTAATGTAGTACATGTTTTTTTTAAAAAAATGAAACATATACTCTAATGAATTGCATTGATGCATTTATATGAAATGTGAAAATTTTCTAATCGAAGCATATACCTCGTTAATATGAGTATATGCTCCAGTAATTTTCTATCAAAGCATATGAGGCAGGGATTGGGGCTAGAAAAAAACTGTGTAACAGCACTCGGATGGGAATGGCTAACAAGGGCAACATACACCGGGAACGTTGGAGAGAGAACTTCTCATTGCTGAACATACTAAAACAAAAGCACTGGACCAAATCCACTTAATGCAAAAAAAAGTACAAAATTAACCATCCAACTCATATACACAATGTTCACAGGGCAAGCAAAGAAAGAAATTTCACCCTACTGTACCTTATAGATAAGATCACGACTCAAAAAAATATGCACAGCACAAATTCTAGGTTTATGATCCATCGTGTCTTGCAATGGAAGAAATTGCATCACGAATCAAAACCAAGTAACCAAATCAAAATAAACAGATCGCACAAAAAGAGAGAGAGGTTTTGTTTCTTTACCTAGACGATACGAGGTAGTAGAGGCTCCCCTCCTTCGGATTGGTTTCTGCCGCGTCATTCAACTCCTTGATGATCCTCTTCTCCTCTTCAGGCGTCAGAGGCAAACAACTGTCCCCGTTGTCCATAAAGAAACCCTCCGAATCAGGAATGGTCATGTCTCAAAAAACAACGACGATCGAAAATCCGATTGAAATTGAAGATTTGAACGGAATTTGTGCAGATGAAAGAAAAAAAATGCGAATCGATCCAGAAGAGGATACTCCACACTTTTATTTGGGTAACTTCTCGTCTTTTCAACTTCTCTTCTGCCCTTTTTCCTCTCTCCCGTCCCGCGTTTAAAGCTGGGGCTGGAAAAAGAAAATTATTAATTTATAATTTTTTTATTATATAAAATAAAATATATAATCTGTTTTGATATAGATTATTGCTTTTACATTACGGATGCCAGTGATTGTGTCCTAGACGAACACGTGCACCGAGTTTGACCATTCGACGATCCGGTGAATTGTGATGCCGAAAAACTGTTGCGGCGGGAGCCCAATTTGAGCTTCAGATCCACCTTCGCTGCTTTGTAAATAAATAAAAAAATAGGTTTTTTTTTAAGCCCCGCTAAACGATTTAGTGATGAACATTCCCTTCTTCCAATTTTAGTTTTAACTCTTGAATTTAAAGGATATGTTCATTTTTAATCCTTGAAATGAATCTATCCCTAAATTATTTAGTTTCCCTTTTAATCCCTGAGAATGACTAAAAAGGAACATATCAAAATATGATGAAGTGAGGGATCAATCACTAAATCCTATGATTTACGGGGACTTAAAAATAAACAACTCAAAAAAATAACAAATAATCTTACTATTTTGGTGATTGTTTCCATTCTCTTACTAGAAAAAAATATTTTGAAACTCTTTTTTTATTTATTTTTAGATATAAATTAGATTTTAAGAAATATAAAATTCTCTTTTGATATAATTAGATTTTAAGAAATATAAGTATCATATTTTGCATAATTAAATGTGCGGTTAGCTTTTTGACATGTTGTATCGTTGTGGCACGATGCATGAAAGGAGTCGTACGAGTATGGTATGACTAATACGGTTCAATTGGAGTCAAACCTATTAACAAGGTGTCCATGTCGTTGTCGCAATGAATAATATGTCATGGAGAAACAAATGAATGAAATACACTACAAGGAAGCAAAATACATTCATGTATATAACATCCACCTCAAAAATCATATATCTACAAAAAAAAGTTTTGCTTTGATTGATCAATTGGAGCAGGGAGGATTTTTTTGTATCTTCCTTTGTCGTTTAACATTTATATTCATCAAGGTGACACGTGTTATGTGTGCTTTGTTTGAGTGCATCTCACACACATTTCATTATTGTTTACGCATCTTGTTTGTGCACTTCATTGTCGCATCTCACTATTTTTCACACACCTTATGGATGCATTGTTGACGAAATACACAGGATCATAGACTTATGGATCGACATAATTTATATGTAAATGACCACGATCAGTCTTTATTTCTTCCTTCTCTGCTTCACTTCTTCGCAACGGTGTTTAGAAAAAGAGAAATAAAAAAATTATAGTGAGAGAGATTTGACATTTTCTCTTTTAACTTTTTATGGATTGGGGATATCTGATGGGATCTAATCTCAATTTATATGTTAAGAGGGGGGGGCCAAATCTCATTAGTGAATCATATTCATCACGGACTTCACGTTGTTATTGAAATATAGGTAGTTACTATAATAGAACTGGAACCACGATCATGTTCAATGTTTCTCCATTGTGTGATGTGTTATGCCCTAAAATGGCCACCTTTATAGAGCAATATAATTAATATAAAAAATCTACAAAACTTAGAAGAAAACATACTGAAGCAAGAAGTAGTAGTTAGATATGAATGCAGCGGAAGCATACAACTTAACATCAAGGCTAATAAAAGGCGAACAAAATAAATATATGTAGAGTACAAAATGACAACCTAAACTAAGTCATGTCAAAGTATTAGAATAAGTTGTCAACTGACTGACAAGTGAAGAGTTATACAAAAAGGACACCCACCAACACTAGCACAAAGACAGATTGGGATGATGACAGTTCTAACTTGCTCCCAACATAGTATGTCATTAAGTTGAGCCAAAACTCTAAATATCCTGCTCACCTGGGCGCAGGATAACCACCCTGCTTCGCATCTGAAATAATGATTCAGCCACAAAAAAAGAGTGCATGAGCAATGAAGCTCAGCAAGTACACAACTCAAATCTCGCCCTTGCAAAAATAATTAATCACTCTTACAAACATAAATTAAATATCATGTAGTGTAAGAAACTATATAACTCTCCCAAGTAAAATGCAAGGGTCATACATGAACAAATAGAACGAATGTATAGAATTAAAGAGAATTCCAAGATGGTATACCAACCACATCCCTGATGTTAGTATAGGGGGTTCACTATCGTCATGCCAACCACATCCCTGATGTCAGTACAAGGGGCTCACTATTGTCATGTCAACCACATCCCTAATGTAAGTGTAGGGGGGCTCACTATTATCCTTATCACCAATGGATAATTAATTCTATCACAATATCAGAATCGTTCATGGGCAAGACATCACATAATAATCCTCACATGTAGATTCAATGCATCGCCAAATCAAAATTAACAGAAGACATTAAACCTTCTCCAAACAATGCATTCCAACAAATTAATCCACCAACAAGTAACCCTACAACCAATGGCGGAGCAAAAAATTATATTTAGTGGGGCAAACATTAATAATCTAAAAAATTTATTAAGCAACAATAATTAAATTATACATATTTTCAAAGTATTATTTTTAAATTGACATACAAGAAATTTAAAAATATGTTTGTAAATGGTTCAAACAAAAAGAAAATGATGTTAATTGTCTCTTTTAAATCTATTTAGAAAAATAAGAAGAAAAAAAATATATGTTCTAATTTTCATTTACAGTTCGATAATACAAAAAAAAGAGAGTTTTAACCAAATAGATAGACAATATTATTTTATACCCAAATATTTCTTCACCAACCAATCAAGAGTTACAAAAACAAAAAATGAAAGGGTCTTGTTATATGCACATGGTCTTTTATAGAATCTCAAATGCAGTCTCATAAATTTCGTTAGCTATCAAGTGAAGTATATACCAACTTAGACAAGGTATATACCAAATTTTTTCTTACACTTACTAAAAATGAATTCATTCAACTCAAAATAGAGCAATATACATTTTTTATCAAAACATATATCTTATTAAACGATGTTTATTATTATTTTTTTAAATGTAACAATTTCCAAAATGTAATAATAATGTACTAAGTGATATATATAAATATAAATAATTTAATTCATAGTCAAACAACCTAATATACATGCACATATCATAACTAATTAAAATTTATTAATATTATACCAACTTACAACACATGATAATTAAATTAAAAAACATACATATGACATGTAATACATTTTCACAAAATCGAGTGGGGGCAGCTGTCCCCACTCGGCCCCACGGGGCTCCGCTAGTGCCTACAACCTCCATATTTCATAGCATGCTTTCATGCTTGGCATACTAGAGTAATATGTAGACAACTATTTTAACAAGCAAGTACATTAAATAAAATAAATCATACTTATAATTATCTAATCGTATGCTAATATATATAACCCTTTATACTTAGATGTCCGCAAGTCATGTCAAAAATTTAAAATATAACATGGACGTAAGCTTGACACTTAATATTACACATTATATCAATCAAGACAAGTCTCTATCACTTTAGGAAATAAATATCATATTTATACATCTACACAACATCAAGCTTCTAACCACCCTAACAATCAATACTAATTTTTTAAGTACACATACATTGACATAGACATGAAAACACATTACAAACATAAACCTACACTCCTATTAATCATTCTAACACAGTAAAAAGTTATAGAATAAACATATCATCACGTAACATTTAGTATAGATCATGCACTAAGCATAACCAAATTCAAGTAATAATTAATTATTACTAGGCATGAAAAGGCTTACATTAGAATGAAGACGGAAGTAAAACAACTAAAACTACTCAAAAGCCTTATTAGAGAAAAACTTAACTTAGTTGAATATCAAATTACTACAAAACCCCCACGAGTCTTTTAATACTTGAGAACAGTTCATCGACAAACCCAACCCGTACACCACTTTCCTCCATCAAACATCTATGCATTTTGTTTTACAGCTTACAAAATGAAAGTCAAATGACTAATGAGAACATGAGAACCACAAACATTATTTTGGGTAAACATAGCTCAACTCATTCCCAATTTTTTAACTATGACATTTCAACAAATATAAATCATGCGCATTCATGTTAAATCTCATTCAATGTATCAAACACTGCATAGTGAAAACAATAGTAGAGAAATTCATCCTTCCCCAGCTCACCGAAACCCATAGACTTAGAGAGGGAGAGAGACCACTCACATTTTTATATAGAGAATACATTAGGCACATACATGCTCTAAAGGAGAATGAGTGAGAGAAATGGTTTATGTACTCACAATCAAGCAAGAAAGCTTGGAAATGCATCAAGTGAGGGAGAGTGAATGCTCTCAGACCGCTGCCGCATCAATCTGGCCCCAAATTAGCCACCTCAGCATGCGGTCCAACCACCACCAACCTCTGATATGGACAAAAATAATTTTGAATGGAAGAGGGAGTGATGATGAGCAAGATGTGAGAGACTGAATGTTGGTGTAAAAAGGGGTTTTGAAAACAAAAGTAAAAGAATGACTTACCAAGAAGAAGATATGCTTGAGAAGAAAATGTTTCAATTGAAGAGAGAGAGAGAGATAGATAACTTTTGTCACATGTGTAGGATGTGTAGGGTAAGTGAAAATGTCTCAGTTATCTTCTTCCCCAACTAAAACTAAGAGACCCAAATACTTGAAATGGATAAGTTGAAAATGCATAACCTCACTAATTGCCAACGTAACACAAACTAATTATCAATTAAATAAATACCTTAATTGACCCATGAAACTAATAATTGCATCTCAATACTTAAGCACAAGTACAAACCCATAAATAAAATTATTTATACTAATTAAATAACACAGTCATAACATGATGTGTGAGTCACTTTTAGTGAGAGATAGAATAAAAATAAAGTGTCCCACCTTGTGAAAGATAATCAAAATGACCACAATCAAAATAACCATTTTTCAAAAATAATGGAATATTCTAACAAACTCATCCATATCTCCAACATGCGCATCTAGTTTGTGTGCATCGTTGATGCTCACAATCTTATGTGGATCCTCTGTGTGCATTTAGTATGCCTAAACGCTTATTTGCTTGTCGTCCAATGCTCTCATGCATTCTTGCATGTTTGCCGATCATGTGTGTCTAGTGGGATGATGTTTTTCATTGATACCCACTCCTTTTGGTCGCTTTAATCCCTATTGACTTTCTGTAGTTTACACTACATTATTGTAAGTCTTGATCGTTTTTGCGTTCTTACGTATTTATCAATATTTTCACTTTACCGGGATTCCATTTCATTGGTTATTAAGGACTTCTATATCAACACCAACATTTTGACGCTTTTCCATCAACATATGGAACTTCAATCGCAATTGGTAGAAAAGTTTTTATTCCGATGTTGGAGGTGTTTATTAGGATTTTTTCTTTTATTATTTTTGTATAAACTCTAAGGATTATAGATATATTATGAGGATAGTTATTATATTTTTAATTTCTCTCTTTTTTTATTTAATATTATTTTTTTTCTCTTTTCTTAGTTTAATATATTTTCTCTTTTGAGATTTCACTTTATATATCTATATATAGAGTATTTAACTACTCAAGTATAATAAAAAAAATTTGTAATATAAAAGATTGAAGTATCCCTGAATATTTTTGTTGAATCTTTTTTTTTCACCAAAAAATACATTATCTGTTTTAGAGTTCATCGAATACTTGTAGCTATTTTTAGGCTGTTTTTTTTTCGCTTTCAACTATAGAAGGAAACAAACCTCCCCACAAACCATTACCATCCTTTTTTGTTGTTGTAACACATCTTCTTTATTTGTAAATTAAAAAATATCTACAAATATTGGTTATTATATCTATTGTATACATAAATTCAAAAATAATTTAAATTAATTGTTTTTTTGTAATATCTACTTTTATCTAAATGTATTTTGAATTTCTAATAATAATAAATTTGTTATTATATCTGTTATATATATGCTTTACAGATTAAATGTTTATTATCTTTTCATAGAAATAGTTACTTTTATCTTATAATATTTTTTTTTCAAATTTTAAATTTAAATAAATTATTATATATACATGTATGTATGTATTTTGAATATTCAAAAGGGAATATTTTAAATTTGACTATCAATAAAACCAATTTTTTAGTTTCTTAATATTCTACCTTTATCTCTATATATTTTGGTAATTTAATATTATTATAATATTTATTAAATTAAATCTAGTAAAATCTGATAATATTTGTTAATATATTAAATTAAAAATCAGTTTTTATAAAAAATTCATATTTTATGCGATAAAATCTAGTTTGTGAGATAAAATATATGTGAGATAAAATCTATTATATTATAGATATAGATAAGATTTTTTATCGATATAATTGTATTTTGAATTAATTTTAAAAGGTAAAATTGGCTAAAATATTTTTCCCTCAACTCGTACTTTTTATAATAACTAGTTAATACACACGTGCGATGCACGTGAATTATTATGAAAATTATTTAAAATTATTATTATTTAATTAAATATTAAAGTTAATATTATCTTGTACATAACATATATATGTATAATATATAAATAGGCAAATGTATATCTTATAACGGAAAAACTACTTAAATAAATAAAAGAATTCAATAGATACATAATAATAACAATCATGATATACAAATATAATATTAATGTAAATTTGTTTGTGACATTAATTTGTTAATAAATTATATGTAAACATAAATATAAATATTATTTGTGACATTAATTTGTTTTGATTATTAGAATATTTGGTAAAATCATATCTTGAATAAAAACATAAATATAAATATTATAAATTAATAACTTAAATAAAAATTAAGTATGAGCAATTGAAGAGATCTTGGATCAATTGATAAATTTAAATTCATTATATCACATATTCATTTAACAAAAATAATAATTAAATTTATATGTGTAAATTTGAATTCCTAAATTTTACATATAATTTCAATTTTTTTAAATATAAAAAAAATTAAAATATAATTTTAAACAGAAATAATTTTGTATTTGTAACTTAGATTAGAGATATACGATACATATATTTTTTGTACAATTATTTAAATCAATTTCACTGAATTGATGTATATATAGAAAATTTAAATAATACCAATTATAATTTAAAGAAATTAATTTATTTCTCCATAATTTAATAATTTAAATTTTCACCCATTTTAAGTTATCCATACGAAAGTCTAAAAATTATTATTTATTTTGAATCATAATTTTCTATTTAAGTTTAATTTAAACTTATTCAATACAAATAATATTAAAATTATCTATCTAAATTTAATATATGGATATTATGTTATAATATATTATTTTATATTATCATTTTTAAATTAATTTTTTTTATTTTTGTCAATTAATCCATATTTTTGTCAATTGTCTCCATTTCTTAATATTTCAATTTTATTTATTTAAATATTATTTATAAATATCTCATTTATCTATATGTAAATATAAAATTTATCTTAATATTATTTTATTAATCCATATCTAAATTTTTTAATTTAAATCAATCTTATAACATACTATTCATCCATAACTTTTGAATTTTAAAGATGTAGTTATATTAGTTTTGAGTTACATATTTGATCAAATATCTTGTAATATCAGTTTTACTTAATTATCTTATAATATGTTATTGATCCAAACATGTCATTTTTTATATCAAAATTTAGTTCCATTTCTTATTGATTTTGAGTTACATTTTCTAAATAACTTTTGAAAAGCATTACTTACACTTCCAGTGTGTTGAATTCATGTATTCACTAATAAATTCTCCTAATATTTAAAAATATTCAATCCAACAAAGATTAAAACTTTTTTTATTATTAAGCAATCCCAACTAAATATATTCAAAATTATTAAAAATAAAACACACTCATCATCCATAAAAACAATCACCTAAAAGAAAATGAAAAAAAAATATTATTGAAATATAACCAAACATAAACAAAAAATTATAAAAATAAAAATAAAAATCAAAGTCATTTTCCAAAAATACAAAGACTTAGAAAATAAAAAAAATAAAAAAATCGTATTCACAGATATAAAAAATAATGATAATTAAATAAAGTAATAGATTAAATTCCTATGTGCTTTTAACAAGTACGTAGAATGTTATATATAATTTTTTATAAATACAATATTACAAAGAATAAACACTTGAGAAAATCAATAATTATATATTAAAAATAAAATATAATAAAAATATTTAAAAATAACATATTACTCTTTCGATCAAACTCTAGAAGAGAACTCTTATATGTATAATTCAATTCTCCTAAAATAAAAAAATCCATTAAATCAATGATTAAATATAAAATAACACGTTCAAAATATTAAATTGACAAAAATTCATCATCCTTTCAAATAATTATTAAAAAACAAACAAAAACTACAAATATTTGAATTTAAATATTATAGAAACATAATCAAACATAAAAAAAATAAAATCCTCTTCTAAAGACATAAAGACCAAAGAAACTAAAAAAAATGAATTTGAATATGAGAGGTTGGGTATTTATATAGTATTTTTTTTTTGAAAATGGCTCATCTGATTTTTATATATAACTGATTTTTTACTTCTTATGATTCATTTTTGTCTGTATTTTGTTTAAAATATAAAAAACCAAATTACTCGAAATCAGATAATTTTGAATTGAGAAAATTAATTATTTTAAATTAAAAATTAATTAAGACTTATTTTTTTGTTTTTGAATATCTACTTTTATCTATATGTATTTTGAATTTCTAAAAATAAAAAATTGGTTATTATATCTATTATATATATACAGATTTGAAAATAATTAAAATCAATTTTTTTGTTTTACAAGATCTAATTTTATGTATATGTATTTTGAATTTCTAAAAAACAAAATTTGTTTAAAAATCATATTTTATGAGACAAAATCTAATTTGTGAGATAAAATCTATCATATTAAAATCATAGATAAGAATATTTTATAGATATAGATGTATTTTTAATTAATTTTAAGTTGTAAAATCGGCTAAATATTTCCCCTTCAACTCGTACTTCTAATAGATGGGGTATATAGATATAGATTTTTTTATCAAAATTCTGAAATAAATAAATAAATTATATTAAGTCATAATAAATTCTATTTAGATAATAAATTTGATCAAAATTAAATTATTTCTAAAATTCTTTAATTTTTAAAATTATAATTTTTCTAGCATAACTCTTATTTGGATGAATAATAGCTCATTGGAAAGATGTTTTCATTGTATACTTGCATGTGAAATAGATTTTTCAAAAAAATATTTCTAAAATTGTTTAAAAAATTATTAATTTTCAAGCATAATTCTGATTGCATGATGAATACATCACTGGAAAGATCAATTCGATATATATTTATGCATGTATAATATAGTTTTTAAAAAATGATTATTTAATAATGAAAATTGAAATTAAATGTGAAAAATTATATTTGAGCAAAATTATTTTTTTATCATTTAAATAAATTATAAATTTATTATTAATATTAATAATAAAATGAATATAAATTTAACTTATTTATGATATTTTATTAAATACAATGTTCAAATATATTAAAAATGAAGCATATTCATCGTTCTTAAAAAGAATTATAAACAAAAAGCAGATTTTTTAAAATAAATATTATATAAAAAATAAAAAAACATATAAAATAATCTTCTAAAGATATAAACAATAATAGATATAAGATAAACTAAAAGATATATATTCCTATGTAAGTATAATATCTATGTAAAATAAACTAATATATGTATATTAGTTATGTACTCTTTATAAATACAACATTTCAAAGATGGAATACATCAGAAAATCTTTAATAAATATTAAAAATAATATAAATATAAAAAAAATAGCATCTTACTCTTTTGATGAGCGTGTAGAAAGAAGTCTTGTATGTATAATTCAATTCTTCTAAAATAACAAAACAATAAATAAAACAAATGATTAGAATATCCAAATAAATTTTTTATAAATATTTAAAATTTAAGAAAAATACACATTCGTCATCCTTGAAAACAATTATTAAAAAATAAACAGAAATTTTAAATATTTGAATTTTAATATGATTGAAACACAATAAAGCATAGACAAAAAAATAAAAAAAATATGAAATTATCTTGAAATAAAGACCTAGAAACTAAAAAAAATGAATTTAGGAGGAGAGGACGAGAGGTAGGGCATATATATATATATATTTTTTTGGAACCTCCTTTTCATACTAAATAAATGGCAATTTTTTTATAGATATAACCTTTTTTTTGTTTATTTTGATACATTTTTATCTACATTTTGAATTGAATTTTAAAAAATCATATTACTATCAATAAAATGATTTTATGAAAAGTAATTTAAAATTTCTAAAATAATTAAAAACGACTTTTTTATTTTTGAAAATAAAAGACCGATTATTATATCTATTAGATTGTTTTTTCATAAATTAAATGATTGTTATTATATTTTATATAAATAACCTATGTTTTCTTATAATACATTTCTTTCCAATTTGAATTTAAATATAAAAACAATTATTAATATCTTTGTGTATTTTATATATTGGAAATCGAATCATTCAAATTTGACTATCATTAAAACCTTTTTTAGTTTCATAGTTAAGATCCATTTTTATCTATATGTATTTTGAACAATTATGATTATTAAAAATTGAAAATTTTCGTGTAAAACTCCGATTGAAGTTATAATGATCTCGGTGAAAAGATTTTTTTGATCAATTATGATTATTAAAAAATTATAATTTTCCATGTATAACTCTGATTGGAGTTATAAGGATCTCTTTTAAAAGATATTTTTATTTATACTTATGCATATGAAATGGATTTTCTCAAAAAATGATTATTTCATGGTGAAAAATAAGATCAGTTGTTCTAATAAATAACAATCATTATTAAATTAAGTAACAACACTATGTACTTCTAACAAGTATGTAGAATATTATATTATATTTTTATAAATACAATAATACAATGAATAAACACATGAGAAAATCAATACTTAGATATTAAAAATAAAATATAATAAAAATATTTGATAAGAACATCTTACTCTTTCGATCAACCTCTAGCATCTTACTTCTAACCTCTTCCATGTATAATTCAATTCTCCTAAAATAAAAAAAAAACATTCATTACATCAAATGAATAGAATATCCAAATAAAATTTTTAAAAATATTAAAAATGAAAAACATTCATCATCCTTACAAATAATCATTAGAAAACAAACAAAAACTCTAAATATTTGAATTTAAATATTATTGAAACAATAAAAAAAACATATAAAATCATCTTTCAAACACATAAAGACCCAAAAAACTAAAAAAAAAATGAATTGAATATGAGAGGTTGGGTATTTATATACTTTTTTTTGTGGAAATAGTTCATCTGATTTATATATATAACGTGATTTTTTTATTTTTTATAATTCATTTTTATCTATATTTTGTATTGAAATATAAAAAATCAAATTACTCTCAATCAGATAATTTTGAATTGAAGACATTAATTATTTTACATAAAAAAAATTAAAACGGATTTTTTTTTGTGTTTTTTGAAGATCTACTTTATCTAAATGTATTTTAAAATTCTAAAAATAAACAATAGGTTATTATATCTATTATATATATACATTTGAAAATAGTTAAAACCAATTCTTTTGTTTGTCAAGATTTGATTTTATCTATATGTATTTTGAATTTTTAAAAATAAAAATTGCATATTATATATGTCATATATTTAAATTAAAAAATAATTAAGACTTATTTTTTTGTTTTTCATGATCTATTTTTATCTATATGTATTTTGAACTTCTAAAAATATAATATTGGTTATTATATCTAATTATATATATATTCGGAATAATTAAATGCAATTTTTTTATTTTCAATATTTAATTTTGTCTATATGTATCTTGAATTTCTAAAAATAAAAAATAGGTTATTATTTATATTATATATATATTCGGAAATAATAAAAACCAATTGTTTTTGTTTTTCAAGATCTAATTTTATTTATATGTAATTTGAATTTCTAAAATTAATAAATTGGTTATTATATCTATTATATATGTTATTTATATATTAAATGATAATTATCTTTTTACAGGAATAACCAATTTTATTTTAATATATTTCTTTCAAATTTTAAATTTAAATATAAAATATAATTATTATTATTATCTATGTTTTTTTAATATTAAAAATAGAATATATTAATTTTTTATCATTAAAACTAATTTTTTGTTTCTTATGATTCTACCTTTATCTATATGTATTATGATAATTTAATATTATTTTGATATGTATTAAATAAAATCTGATTTGATTTGTTAATTAATTAACAATGAAATATTTATTTTTTCAAAAATAATATTTCATGAGATAAAATCTATCATATTACAAATATAGATAAGATTTGTTTATGGATATAGTTGTCTTTTTAATTAATTTTTAGGGGTAAAATTGATTAAAATGTTTCCCCTTCAACTCGTACTTTTTATAGTAGTATAGACTAGTTAATGCACACGTGCGATGCACGTGAATTATTATGAAAATTATTTAAAATTATTATTATTTATTTAAATATCAAAGTTAATATTATCTTGTGTATATATATATATATATATATATATATATATATATACACAAATGTATATCTTATAAAGGAAAAATTACTCGAATAAAAAAAGAATTCAATAGACACACAATATTAATAATCGTGATATAAAAATAAAATATTAATGTAAATTTGTTTGTGACATTAATTTGTTAATAAATGAATATATGTAAACTTAAATATAAATATTATTTGTGACATTAATTTGTTTTGATTATTACAATATATGTTTAAATCATATCTTGAATAAAAATATAAATATAACTATTATAATATTAATAACATAAATAAAAATTAAGTATGAGCAATTCAAAAAGAGATCTTGGATCAATTGATAAATTTAAATTTATTATGCCACATATTCAATTTTTGATTAAATTCGAATTCCTAAATTTTACATATAATTTCAATTTTTTTCAAATATAAAATAAAATTAAAATATAATTTTAAACATAAATAATTTTGTACTTGTAACTTAGATTAGAGTTATAAGATACAAATTTTTTTGTACAATTATTTAAATCAATTTCACTGAATGGATGTATATTTTGAAATATCTACGTCTAAGAAAATTTAAATAATATCAATTATAATTTAAATAAATAATTTATTTCTCCGTAATTTAATAATTTAAAATTTAAATTTTCACCTATTTTAATTTATCCATACGAAATTCTAAAAATTTATTATTTATTTGAATCATAATTTTCTATTTAAGTTTAATTTAAACTTATTCAATACAAATAATATTAAAATTATCAATCTTAATTTAATATATGGATATTATCTTATAATATATTATTTTATATTATCTGTTTTAAATTCATTTTTTTATTTTTTTCAATTAATCCATACCTAACTAATCATATATTGTCTCCATTTGCTAATATTTAAATATTTATTTATTTAAATATTATTTATCCATATCTCATTTATCCATATGTTAATATTAAATTTATCTTAATATTATTTTATTCATCCATATCTAAATTTTTTAATTTAAATCAATCTTATAACATACTATTCATCCATAACTTTTCAATTTTAAAGATGTAGTTATAACAGTTTTAAGTTAACATATTTGATAAAATATCTTATAATATCAGTTTTACTTAATTATCTTATAATATGTAATTGATCCAAACTTATCATTTTTTATATCAAATTTTAAATCCATGTCTTATTGATTTTGAGTTATATTTTTTAAATAATAACTTTTGAAAGCACTACTTACTCTTCCAGTGTGTTGAATTCATGTATGCACTAATTAATTATCCTAATATTTAAAAATATTCAATCAAACAAATAATTAAAACTTTTTTTATTGTTAAATAATCCCTACAAAATATATTTAAAAATATTAAAAACAAAAAACACCCATCATCCATGAAAACAATCACCTAAAAGTAAATGGAAAAAAAATATTATGGAAACATAATCAAACATAAACAAAAGATTATAAAAAAATATAAAAATCAAAGTCATTTTCTACAGAGATATATAGACTTAGAAAATTAAAAAAAAAAAAATCATATTCACAGACATAAATAATAATGATAATTAAATAAAGTAATAGATGTATATTCCTATGTGCTTTTAACAAGTATGTAGAATGTTATATATAATTTTTTTATAAATACAATATTACAAAGAATAAACACATGAGAAAATCAATACTTAGATATTAAAATTAAAATATAATAAAAATATTTAAAAAGAACATCTTTCTCTTTCGATCAAACTCTAGAAGAGAACTCTTATATACATAATTCAATTCTCCTAAAAAAAACATTCATTAAATCAATTATTAGAATATCCAAATAACATGTTCAAAAATATTAAATATGAAAAAATTCATCATCCTTACAAATAATTATTAGAAAACAAACAAAAACTCCAAATATTTGAATTTAAAAATTATTGAAACATAATCAAACATAAAAAAAAATATAAATATAAATATAAAATCATCTTCCAAACACATAAAGCCCAAAGAAACTAAAAAAAATGAATTGAATATGAGAGGTTGGGCATTTATATGTTTTATTTTTTGAAAATGGTTCATCTGATTTATATATATAGCCTAATTTTTTTATTTCTAAGGATTCATTTTTATCTATATTTTGTATTAAAATACAAAAAACCAAATTACACGCAATAGATAATTTTGAATTGAGAAAATTAATTATTTTTAAATTAAAAATAATTAAAACTATTTTTTTTTTGAATATCTACTTTTATCTATATGTATTTTGAATTTCTAAAAATAAAAAATTGGTTATTATATCTATTATATATATACATTTGAAAATAATTAACACTAATTTTTTTGTTTTACAAGATCTGGTTTTATCTATATGTATTTTGAATTTCTAAAAAACAAAATTTGTTTAAAAAATCGTATTTTATGAGATAAAATCTACAAAATTAAAATATAGATAAGAATATTTTATAGATATAGTTATATTTTTAATTAATTTAAAGTTGTAAAATCGGCTAAATGTTTCCCATTTAACTCGTACTTCTAATCGTGGAGGCATAGATATATTTTTTTTTATCAAAATTTTGAAATAAATAAATAAATAAATGATAGTAAGTCATAATAAATTCTGTTTAGATAATAAATTTGATCAAAATTAAATTATTTCTAAAATTCTTTAATTTTTAAAATTATAATTTTTTTAGCATAACTCTTATTGGGATGATCCATATCTCATTGGAAAGATGTTTTCATTATACACTCTTGTGTGAAATAGATTTTTAGTTTCAAATATTTCAAAATTGTTTAAAAAATTATAAACTTTCAAGCATAACTCTGATTGAATGATGAATACATCACTAAAAAGATCTATTCGATATATATTTATGCATGTCTAATAAAGTTTTCTAAAAAATGATTATTTAATAATGAAAATTGATATTAAATATGAAAAATTATATTTGATGAAAAATTATTTATTTATCAGTTAAAATAAATTATAAATTTATTATTAATAATGCATATTAAATTTAAACAGATTTATGATATTTTATTAAATAGAATGTTCAAATATATTAAAAATGAAGCATATTCATCGTTCTTAAAAACAATTATAAACAAAAAACATATTTTTTAATCTAAATATTATATAAAAAATCACAAAACATATAAAATAATCTTCTAAAGATATAAACAATAATAAATATTAGATAAACTAAAAGATATATATTCCTATGTAAGTTTTTTAAAATATATGTATATTAGTTATGTACTCCTTTTAAATACAACATTGCAAAGATGGAATACATCAGAAATTGTGAATAAATATTAAAAATAATATAAAAATATTTAAAAAATACCATCTTACTCTTTTGATGAGCATGTAGAAGAGAACTCTTCTATGTATGATTCAATTCCTCTGAAATAACAAAATATTCAATAATGCAAATGATTAGAATATCCAAATAACATTTTCATAAATATTTAAAATTTAAGAAAAAACACATTCGTCATCCTTGAAAACAATTATTAAAAAATAAACAAAAATTTTAAATATTTAAATTTCAGTATGATTGAAACACAATAAAGCATAAACAAAAAAAATAATAATAAAAAGAAATCATCTTGAAATAAAGACCTAGAAACCAAAAAAAAAAGAATTTAGAAGAAGAGGACGAGTGTTAGGGCATTTATATATTTTTTGGAACCTTCTTTTCATCCTAAATAAATAGATATAACCTATTTTTTTTGTTTATTTTGATACATTTTTATCTACATTTTGAATTAAATTTTAAAAAATCATATTACTGTCAGTAAATGATTTTTAATTATAAAAAATAATCTAAAAATTCTAATATAATTAAAAATAACTTTTTATTTTTAAAATAAAAGACCGATTATTATATCTATTATATATTTTTTTCATAAATTAAATGATTATTATTATATTTTATATAAATAACCTCTTTTTTCTTATAATACATTTCTTTCCAATTTAAATTTAAATATAAAAACAATTATTAATAACTTTGTGTATTTTGAATATTGGAAATTGAATCTTTCAAATTTGACTATCATTAAAACCTTTTTTTAGTTTCATAATTAAAATCCATTTTTATCTATATTTATTTTGATCAATTATGATTATTAAAAATTGTAAATTTTCGTGTATAACTCTTATTGGAGTTATAAGGATCTCGTTGAAAAGATATTTTTTATTTAAACTTATGCAAATGAAATGGATTTTTTCAAAAAAATAATTATTTCATGGTGAAAAATAAGATCAAAAGTATAATTTATTTTTAACCCGAAATTAATTATAAAATTTATTATGAAAATTAATAATCAAATGAATATTAAATTTAAATTGATTTTATGATATTTGATTAATTAAAATCTATTTTAATCGGATAAGATCTAAAATAATATTTTATTGAGATGAAATCTAGTTTTTGAGATAAAATCTATCATATTACAAATACAGAAAATATCTATTGATGGATATATTGTATTCTAATTAATTTCAAGGGGAAAATCAGCTAAAATATTTGGAGAAATTTTTTTTATTTCATCCAAATCACTATTTAAATCTTTAATAAACATCCACAAAACATCGAATCTTAAAATCGATAAGATAGTAAGATTAAATGTAAATCTAAATAAACTAATTAATGTCAAGATTTATTAATGGATAATAAGATTGAATATAAATCTAAACATGCTACATAATTTTTAGATTTGTTGATGGATATAAGTGTCTTTTTAATTAATTTTTAAGGGTAAAATCAACTAAAATGTTTTCCCTCCAACTCTTTTTTATAGTAGTATAGATATATTTTGAATTTCTGAAAATAAAAAAAATTGGTTGTCATCATATCTATTATATCTATCTTTTATTGATCAAATGATTATTTTTTAAATAATTATATCTATCTTTTATTGATTAAAGGTTATTTTGTAAATAATTATTTTTAAATAATTATTTAAATAAAAACTCTAATAACATTAACTCTACTCTTGACTATAACAATTAATTAGACAATAAAAATAAAATCAAAACATTGAAAAGAACAACTTACCCTTTTGTGTGTTGAACTCTTTGTTTGCACTAACCAATTCGCCTGAAATATAAACATTTAACCAAGCAAATGATTAGAAATACTTTATCACTACGCAATCCCTAACAAAAATATCAAACAAATTCTAAATAAAACATATTCATCATCCCTAAAAATTTCATCTAAAAAAAATTAGCCAAACATAAATCATAAAACAATAAAAAAATAAAAAGTAAATTTTTCTAAAGAGATGGAAACCTAAAAAAATAAGGAATGAAATGAATAAGATAGGTGAGGGGCATTTATAGTTTTTTTTAGGTGGATTTTATCGAAATCAGGAGAGTGGGATAGAGTAGTTATCCTAAAATTAAAAGAATTGATATATTTAAAGTTAAATTTAAAAAACATGTGAATAATTGAATATCTCATGATAAAAAATAAGATCAAATGTTTAAACTCATATTAATTCGAAATTATCTATTTATTACTTAAAATAAATTCTAACTAAGATAAAACTATTTTTAAAATTAAAAATCAAATGAATCTAATTTAATATGATTTTTACTATAAATTGGATACAATTTGTTAATGATTTATATAAATAATAGAAGATACTCAATTTTGTATTTTTATTTTTTAAAATCATATTTCTGAGATAAAATCTAATTTGTGATATATATAAAATTTAGGATAAGTGAATAAGATTTGTTGATGGATATAATTATCTTTTTAATTAAATTTTAGGGGTAATATTGACTAAAATGTTTCCCCTCCAACTCGTATTTTTTATAGTAGTATAGATGTAAAAGTATGGATATTGATATAGATATAGGTAAGATATTATAAGATAATCAATTAAAATTGATACTATAAGATATTTTAATAAATACATAACTCAAAACAGACTACCTACATATTTAAAATTTCCTAAGTTATGGATGAATAGAATATTATTGAAATTAGAAATTTAAGATATGGATATTAAAATATTAATAATTCAAATTTTATATTAAAATACTGGAAGTATATTTGCTTATGATTGGTTTGGCGGTGGAATAAAGGATTGAGATAAGAAAAAAATTGAGTTAAATCACATGCTATCTCATATAGTATAAGAAAAAAGAGATAACATGGACAATTGTCGATATTTTGAAAGAAAAAGTTGAGATATTTTATTCTAAATAAAATGTAGAATAAATTTTATTCACATTTTTTAACCTTATTTTATAAAGCATGGACAATATTTATGCCCTACCCAAAAAAATAAAAACTAAAACCTTTATAAAACCAAAATCAACAATATTAATGCTCTTTTAATAAAAATGGTAGACTTGCATTTTTAATTTTTTTTAAAGCTATCCTCTATTTTACATCATATGATCTAAATGTAAAGTTAATGATAAGAAAAAAAAAACAAAATAAATTAACAGATGTAAATATGGATAAAAATAATAATTTTTTATCTTCATAAATTAGATTAACTTATTATAAATATTTATCTTTTTATCATACTAGACATTAAAAAGAAAAAAACTTTTTTAAGAGATTTATATATATATTATCAAGTTATCACCGATTTAGTCACGGCTTAAGCAGACGCCGACGGAGCCGGACGCCAGCAGATGAGCCAAAACTGGAGTTTGTTGAGATGCCTTTCAATCCCACTCCTCTCGCGTGCCAGAGTCTCGCCTACGTGTGGACGGAGATAGCACGATCCTCTTCTCCGTCTCTGTTTTCTCTATATACATACATAAAACGGTTACCAAACACGACGCACGGGAGGACGGGAAACAAAAAATCTGCATTCGAAACCCGAGAAAAAAAAAAACCCTAACAGAACCATTTCTTCTTCCAATCCAATCCGCCCCAAACGAAATTCCAAAACCCCGGTAAGTAAATAACTCCTAGGATTCTCTCTCTATCTCTCTCTATAGGTTTCCCTCTCTCGAAAATTAGCATTAGCAAAAATTTTGGATCCCATGGATTCCCAGCGCGGATGGATTCGATGAAGGGGCGGTCGAATCACCACAATCACCCGCGGATGCCGATTTCCGGGGCGATGCCACCGGCGGTCCATGGCGGGGACGACTGGGGAGACGGGCCGTGGACCGTGGACTGCGTCTGCGGTGTCAACTTCGACGACGGGGAGGAGATGGTGGATTGTGACGAGTGCGGGGTGTGGGTCCACACACGTTGCTCCCGCTTCGTGAAGGGTGAGGCCTCCTTCGTCTGCGACAAGTGCAAGCAAAATAGGAGTCACTGTTACGACAACGGGGACGATGATAACGAGGAGACTAAGGTGGCCCAGCTCCTGGTGGAGCTCCCCACAAAGACGTTGAAGATGGCCCGCCAGACCCCCGTGGCCGGTCCCACCACCCCCTTCAACCCCCCCTTCAGGTTCTGGAAGGAGTTTTCCATTGAGGATCGGGTGCATGTTCAAGGCATCCCTGGAGGGGACCCCTCGGTCTTTGGTGGGTTGTCATCGGCGGTGTTCTCTTCGGAGCTCTGGAAGTGCACGGGATATGTGCCCAAGAAGTTCAATTTCCGGTATAGGGAGTTCCCTTGTTGGGATGACGATGTTGGAGGTGGCATTGATGGTGAAGAGGGGGAGGAGAATCCGGCAAATAGAGGGGCTGATGTGCTGTTCTCACTTTCAAAGGAGATAATCAGATATGATTCGTCTCCAAATGATATCAATTGTGCTTCTAGTAAGTCACGGCAGGGGGTGCTGGAGAGAGAGCTTTTGCTTTCTCCAACGAAAGGGGTGAAGAAACGAGCACTGTGCACTGGGAAGAAGGATATCAGGGCCAGCTCTAACAAGGAGAAGAAGGAGAGACTGGAAAGAGGTGGGGTGAAGAGGGCAAGGAGCTCTACGGATAGGAGGGAGAAAAGGAGAGGTGAGGGTATTATTTTTAATAACAATGTTATGTAATGTCTTGGTGGTGAAATTTATGCTTAACGGATTTTAACATATAATTTTTACAGGTTTGGTGCCTCCCTCTGTCGTGTGCAAATTGGACTTAAGTGAAGGAGGTGGCAACACTTTTTATGGACGAGGTATGGAGGGGGAGGAGAAGATGGACTTTGTCATTAAGAAGTCCATTTTAAATAATCACTCTGAAGCAGGAGTTGACAGTGATAGGCACAAGCAGGTTTTGGCTATTAATATATCAAACGGAAGTATGGTTGATGATACCTCAGGGATAAAAGTCCCTCCGGATTTCACCGTGAAGGAAGAAATAACTGAAGAGCGGGGGACTATGGGGATTGGTCGTGATGCTTTACCAATAGTTCCAGTAGAATCAGATGGCCTCAATGAACTATCTATTAAGAATGAGGTATGGTTTCAACTTCCACGCACTAGATGTTATATAATCTATAATATTTTTTCTGAACTATTGGAAATAGGTAAGGATGCTTTTGTTTTCAAAGTTTATTGTTTAATAGGCTTGTCAGACTATTCATTCTTTTGAGAATATGTAGGCATCAACTTTCCCATGTGATGATCCTTCAGGAATGCTTATATGAATCTTGTTTTTATTTTTGCACAAATGAGAATCATAGACTATATGTATTGGTTGGTAGGTTCACATTATGGTGTAAATTCTGCACCACTTGATGTTGAGATATGAAATAAATTTATTATTATTCTCCATCATGGGGTATGCTCTCCACTCTTTATGAGGCCTTTCCTTTGCTTTGGGGATGTGCTGGACACTTCATTATTTCCTTTAATATGCAATGTTTTTAAGTGCTTCAACGGTTATCCTTTGATATTGTTCATATTTGGACCATAGTTGTCTGGCCGATGCCTAGTAATTGGTGGCCCGACCCATATGGGTCTAGACATCTCTCTGCCTAATGGTTCTAATCGACCGGCTCATAGTCGGGCTTCAGCTTGTATTCATGCCCCAACATTGTGATATATTGAGACTAACTTTGCTTATTTGCCACTCATTGAGATCATCACGGGTCATCCGTCATTGCTCCTTTCGATCTTAACTAACTCCTCATGAGGACTAAGATTGTTGTTGGTTTTGCATTGCCCATCATATGGTATGTTATTCCAGAGAGGCCCTCAGTACACATACTCTCATAGGATTCAAGTTGGGTCGAAGATCTTCATCTCTTCACCAGATTGTACATCAGGTGCGTATGCCACCTCTCTCCAGCTGGTAGATATTACATGAGGCCAATTTTAGAACATTAGTTCAACTTGATGAGATCTTGAAGTAAAGCCATCTATCCTATGTGATGAACAGACACAATAGTTCTCCATATGAATTGGGAAGATGCTGAAAATCGATGTTTCCAAGGTATATGTCTTGCCCTCTATCCTTGGTGGGGGGCCAACAAAAGAGGGATAACTTGTAGCATTGTTTCGGGAAAACAATCGCCCAAGGCATGATTTGCTTGGATTACCTAATTTGGACTGTATCCATGGAGATCTACACAGATTTTCATTCTCAATAAACTCTGAATGGCAAAAACAATCTTCTTCTCAGTTTACAAAGTCTTACCATCTTTTTTTTTTTTTTTTTATACTTATTGGTCTATTGAACTCATTAATATGAAAGAATGCCAAATTAGGGTTTATAGAACAAACCCTTGGCAAAAAATATCATCTAATATTTGCCGTCGGATTACACAAAATCGGTGATAAAGATTTGCTTTGGCATATTAAACCTAGAAATTTTTGAGACCTGGCCATATTTCTTTGGATGCCCACAAAGGCTGTCTAAATGCCCATTGATTCATTGCCTTTCCGATCTATCAGTTGGATGCTCTAGTGTCCTCTTGAAATCACATAACCTTTGTTTTTGCTATTAGAAGCCCTGATCAAATGCTCAATCTCTCAGGTCAAAATCATGTGGAACTGCCATCTACCATTTGAACACCAAGATTCCCGTTTAAATGCCCATATGCAAATTACATTATGTTTTATCATCTTACGAAGACCCCCCCCCCCCCCCCCCCATTCAAGCATTCGTTTGGCTGCTCTTTCTAGATAAGATCCTAATAAAAAGTAAATAGAGACAAGAAAGCATGATTTTAATAGTGTAAGAAGTAACAAATCATCTCCTGGAGGACCGCAATTTTGGTGAAGATATTTGAGCAAGGCTGAACACGCTTTAACATGGTGCAATAGATGTAAGATGGTTGGGCCAGAGGGATTTAGGCAATTGATTCCCCATGTCCGTTGGAGCTTATAGTTTACAAGAAAAGAGAAGATTTTCCAACATAAGTGGACCTAGATTTGATTTTGTTCTTTGATTGCGTTGAGAACATTTTTTCAGCCTCAAATTCCTTGAGACTCCAGTTGTGGACCCTTTAAATTTTATTCATTAAACTCATAAAAATTGCAAAGTTATTCTTTTTTCCTGGGAGACATAATTTTAGCCGTGGTCTAAAAACCATATTGACAAAAAATGTAGCGAAAAAGCACCCTGAATACGACACCAAAACATGAGATAATCCACCTCTTTGTTTGCCACTTTAAAGTTATGGAGGTTGTTACAACCAACTCATATAAATTACATGTTCCATCACCGACCAAGGATTTTGATAATCTTTAAAAAGATATATTTTTTCCAATATTTTTGAGTTCATCTGTATCGTGACATAAGCATGGACAATGCATAAGTGCTTGAATTTTAGCCAATTACTAGTATTTATCCCATAGCAAGAACTTTAGGCATAAACAACCTTACCATGAGCATCTCTTAGGACTCCACCAACACTGGCATCCTCCTTGCCTTCGGGAACACTTAGTAATGCATTTTTGGAAACTATCTGCATGAAGTAAATTTAACATTGAGGTTCAAACTGCATTTTGTATTATGGATGATCATGTTGGAGGATTAGGGCAAGGGATATATAGTTTGGTATGAGGATGGGGTTTGCATTTGTTCTATGAGTGGAGTCACCTTGTCTCCCCATTTGTATTACTTTTTCTTTTTAATATAATGTAGTGTATACCACCTTTTTCCCTCCCCTTTCATTGTAATTGAGCTGATTTATTTTCATTATGTACTTAGTAGATTGCACCTTGTGAATAATTGACTACCCCCCTCATTGTATTAGGCTGTTGATAATCCACAACAACTTAATGAAGACTACATTGAAAACATATTTTCAGCCTAGAATTCCTCCAGAGTCCTGGGTCGGGCCCTCTAACTTTGCCTATGAACCTCATAAAGTAGTTTTTTTTTTTTTTGCGGGATGGGGGGGGGGGGGGGGGGGGGAGGTGGAGGTTACTGCATAATTTTTAGCCATGGTATAAAATACTACCAACCAACCAAAAATATGGGAAAAATTATCCGAAATACAACACCAAGACCTAAGAGAACCTCCCACCTTGTTATCCACTTTGAAGTTATCAAAGGTTAATCAGAACTAATCTTCGAAATGTCGGTGTCCATGTCGAAACCCACCTTTGATGACATGTTGATTAAATTTTTTCCGTTTGGAAACATTCTTTTTTAAAATGATAGAAAAAATGCAATTTTTTTAATGATAACTTTCTTCCATGTGGGTGACTTTAGGGAAATTGGTTATCAATGACTTTCTCCAGCTGACTTGTGCAGGCTGCTTTTCCCATTCAACAATGGTGTCAACCAAGCTTTCCTTTACATTCCAAATTTTGTTACACAAGTAACAGTTTATACAAGGTTTCTGATGATCTTTTAAAAAATATGTGTGCCAATTTTTTTTAGTACATTCCTATCTATATAATAGACAAGCCTTGAAAACAGAAGTACAGTACATCAAGAAGAGTTTTGATTTCATCCATAATACTAGTATATTTACACCATAGCAGGAATTATAGGGAAAACCACCTTACCATGAGCATCCCCTAGGATGCTGCCACCAATATCTGCCAGGTCCCTGAGAACGCTTAGGATGGCGTCATTGATATCTTTATGCATGGTGATACCAAAAATGAAAACTTGCATGTATGGAGTAATTGTAGCATTAAGGTTCATTCTATTTTCTCAATTAGTGATGCTCGTATAGTTTGGTTTTAGACTAGGATTTGTATTTGTTCCTTTTTGGTGGAGATTCCTTGCTTTCGGATATTTTTATTATTTTTTTCTTCTGAAGTCTGTTGGAGATTCCTCCTTTTTCTAAAATAAAGGTTCAATCTCTTGCTTGATATATTGTTAAAATTTTGTTATACCATTTTTTTCTAGGCAATTGAGCTGATTATTTTCAATCTGTTGTTTTCTTAGTAGATAGCATCATTTTGATGAATGACTACTTTTTCTTATTGTACTAGGCTGTTGATGATTCAGGACAAATCAATGATGAGAGACATTATCTTGAGAACTTAAGTAAAAGCTCATCCAGTGTTGCAGTGGACCTACAGAATGCAAAGCCTTCTGGTGGAGATCTGGAGAATATATCTTCACACGTGCATTTGCTCCCACTGCAAGATAGGAGGGATGCAATTCATCCAAGGTCACTGCAAGCAAAAACCGAAAAGACTGACTCAGTGGATGACCAAGCCACAACATCTGGAGAGCTGACCAATTCAATTAGCTTACCTGAGCAAACAGGAAAATCTACTGGCCAGTTGTCTGACAAGCTTCAGGTGCAAGGAGTAGATGGACAAGAATGCCATAACTCAGAAAGGAAGTCAGTAGAAGTAAACCAGTGTACCAGTGATAAATCTGCAGATGAAATGGCCGATAGATCTGGTGAACTTCATTCACAGAAGCAGGATTCAGTCAGACTTTTCACTGAGAGTTCTTCAGAAGCTAAGAATGATGCAAAACATGCTAAAAATCCAGTTAAGTCGATGACTGCCATCAGTTGTTCTTCAACACAGGGTCCTGATAAGGCCGCTGTAGATTTTGGGAAATCTGCACTGTCATCCAGCAGAGTTTTATCCAAATCATCTGTTTCTGGTAGTTGTAAGCCACCAAGTACACCTGCATCCTCAGCTGTAGTGAAGCCTTTTCATCCTGCTAAACAGCGAGTGAAGGTGAATGCATATTCAACAGTAAAAAAGATTAGTACTGAGAGTGATGTCTCCAGGAATCAAAGCATGAAAGAGGTGCCTAAGCAATTTGCAAGAGCCCACGTGAAAGGCCCTATCAATTCTGGATCAAAACTATCTCATGGAAGTAGGATTTCCCCTAGCCCTACTTTAAAACGCATTCTATCAGATTCAAAGGAGCAGCAAAGTTGCTCGATTAGCAAAGCAACTACATCAGACAACTCCACATTTTCTTCACTCGCTGGTGACTCCACTGGTTGGTCTCAGGCTCCAAATGCTTCCGCTCTACAACCCAAGACCACTTCACATACATGCCAGAAAAATGAAAAGAACAATAATTTTAGTGCAGATCCATTAACTAAAGGGTCTGACCACTCAGTGATGACGCATATTCCATCTGTCAATGTTGCTACAGCGTTAAGCGATGAAGAAGTAAGGCATTGACAATTGTACTCTTACATATTTTGTTGGGAAGGCTGATTTCTCAAACCTTTTTTCCCCCTCTTCTGCAGCTTGCCTTATTATTGCATCAAGAACTGAATAGCTCCCCAAGAGTTCCTCGGGTTCCCCGTGTTCGCCATGCAGGTGGACAATTGGGAGCTCCAACAGCTACAAGCTTGCTTGCGAAACGCACGTCAGGTCTTGGGGTGAAGGATCAGAACCATCATCTTCCGGTAAGGCATTGTTTTTTTTTTTATCTGTTTGTCTACTGAAAAAGTGTAAGCAAGAGTCTTGGTATAAATTGGTAGTTGTGATAAGCATGCTTATCTCTTCTTATGCATTTATTAGGTTCCAAGAAGAAAGGGCAAAGAAGAAGCCAAAGATGGTTCTCGTATTTCACGTGAGGCAGTTGATGAATCCAAAAAGATGTTGAGGGTGCCTTCTTCTCCTGACCAGAAACGACAAGAGATTATTTTTCCAACCAATGGTTATGACAAGGATGCATATGGTAGATCTGATTTTGAGGTGCCCTTTGTTCCCAGTGCCAGCAGTGGCCTTCCACCCATAATTGAGGCCAATGGACAAAATCAATTACCTACGTGTATCTCCACCAGGGAAAGCTCTGATGGTAATGGTGCAGTTTCAGGGCATGCCCCTCACACTCTACCAGGTATATGATCTGCTCTTTTTTAGCCAGCCTCTCTATTTTGTTTTCCCCTTCTTTTAGTTAATGTGATTGCCATGCTGTTTTTTATATTACAGGCCTGATAAATGAGATAATGAGCAAGGGGAAACGTGTGACATATGAAGAACTGTGCAATGCGGTGCTTCCGGTATGACTGAAAATTTTATTTGTCAGGTATTTTTTTCAGTGTGTTGTATTCTTATTTTTTTTTGTTTTTTTATTTATTTTGCATGTTAGCACTGGCATAACCTAAGGAAGCATAATGGAGAGCGTTATGCATATTCGAGTCACTCACAGGCCGTTCTTGATTGCCTGAGGAACAGAAATGAATGGGCTCAACTAGTTGATCGTGGACCTAAGGTGCACAACCACTGATTATATTGAAAATGCTTCTATATAATATTGTAGATTTGGGTGCGTTTGGTTGCGTGATTGCGCAGCGTTTGCGATTGTAGGAAGCTGCGTTTACAATCGTGTAACCAAACAGTTTTGCAATCGCAGTTTTAAATTAAGCAATTGCAGGCAAATAGTGTTCAAAAACTGCGATTTCAAAAAGCTGAGAAAGTGAGCTTCCTTACAAGAATCAGTTTTGCAATCGCAGATTTCTGCAGAATCAGTTTTGTAATCACGCAACCAAACGCACCCTATGCATGCCATAAATTAGTGTGTCAAAACTAGTGGAGTCCAATTCAATTTATATATATTTTTATTGTTCATGGAGCTTTATCTTATCATCATTAATGTCATTTGATGATCATGTGAAGTATTGCTAAGTGCACCCTCACTAATTCAATTGCTCAATTAACAGTGATGACAACCAGATCATGTCCCCATTTTTTTTTTATGAAATATCTACACTGCATGTTGTAAATTCCCATTAAATTCATATATTGTTTAATGGGCATGCACTTTTACGCTACCCTCATTCCATGATTTCCACAACCCAAAACCTGAAACCCACCCCCCAACGCACAAAAAAGAAGAAAAAGAAAAAAAAGAAAAATTCACACGAGAAAAACCTGACAATGACGACACCACTACCACCAAGTCCATACCACAACATTGAAAATAACATAAAACCTACCCCATTAATTTACTCGCCTACAGAGAGGTGGCACTTCAAAGTTGGTGTGCTTATATAACATAGTTTAAAAACCTTGTGTGGATCCCATATGCGGTGGGGTCGGTAGCACATTGTGTGGGTGTGTGTGTGTTGTGTCCGAACAAAATTTGAACGCCAAAGAGCCGTTTGAATCCCGTTCGAACTGGGTTCAAACCGTTTGAATCCCGTTCGAACTGGGTTCAAACCGTTTGAATCCCGTTCGAACTGGGTTCAAACCGTTTGAATCCCGTTCGAACTGGGTTCAAACCGTTTGATTTCCCGTTTAAATTAACTAAGTTCGAATGCCAAATGGCAATTTGATTTCCATTCGAATTGGATTTGAATGCCTTAGGGTTGCTTCCGTTCGAACTGGGTTCGAATGGCTGGTCGCACATAACCGCACATGGCCGCATGTGCTTGCACATAGCAACACTTAGATAGCACAAGGGTAGGGTGCTGATGTGCGCCAAGGGGGCACATCAGCATGTGAGGCTGCACGTACCGGTATGTGCAGCCGCACTTTGAATTATGTTATATAATATGTTGGGCGTTCCAAATTATTGGTTGAAACAATTCATTTTTAGATATTTTATCTGGAAATTAGAAGCATCCAATTTGTGTATCAATGAATTGCAAGATTTTGTACAACACGAATCGTGGATGAATAAAAGTCAGGCATTATTGTTGCTGTGTTAAGATCCATGCAAAGGGTGTCTATATTATTGGAATTGTCATATATGATTATTCCTTCAATCATGGTTAATGTGTGATTTTAACAGTTTGCTGAGATACTGTTATGTAATGTAGCACAAGAAACATTGGTAAAAAAAGTATATGAACCAATATACCAGTGCATGCATGTTGGACCTTTTGTTGAAATTGTGTGCCTGCATGAAATATTGTATACCTGCCTTTTTTATTCATTGAATTCATGGATAGAACAGAATAGGAAAAACTAGAAAAGCTTGCATTTCATACTCTGGCTGTTGCTTTATCAGTGATTTTCATTTTAGCTAATGAATTCCGTCTCCAGACCAATGCAGGCAGGAAGAGACGAAGGCCGGATGCTGACCCCACCATAGGTACATCAGAGAATGAAGAAACCAAGAACGGGAAAGCCTCAGAAGTATTGGATGATAAGAATGCTGAGTCACACCAAGATGAATTTCCAAAGGGAAAGAGGAAGGCACGCAAGCGGAGGCGGCTGGCATTGCAAGGTCGAGGAGTGAAAGCGGTCAGAAAGCAGAGGCAAAAGGTGGGTGTGGTATCGGATGACGATCCAGATTCGACCTCTCACTCAAATGAGGATTCTGGTAGTTCCTTCAGCGAGGATGAGAGCCATGAAGGAAGACTAAATGCCAATGGAAGCACGACATCGGCTTCCAGCAGCTCAGACGATTCTGATTGATATGATATGTTCCTCTGAATTCTCACCTCTGGGATCCAGGTGAGCCCTTCACCATATTTTTGTTGCCCTTAGTCGGTCCTGTTATTCTCACCTGCTCACTGAAGATGCATTTTGGAAGACTCATAGCTCTGGTTTTGGGTTTTTTGGTCCCTCTCGCAACCTCCTGTGGCGTTGAAGGATCTGGTCTGGTGGTTCGTTGGTGACTCTGTTGTATAATATTTTGTTCATAAACACAACCCTTTATTGGATATCCATTGTAGCAACTAGTGATTAGGAGGATATGCCAGAACTCTCAATGATCAACCGGACAAGTTTTTGTTATCGTGGGAATAGATCAGTCTCAACATATAAATAAATTGGCATGATGTTTTTTTTAGGTGTCCTTGCAATTGTTCTTATTAACATGTAATGCTATGTTTTCAATTGCTCTGTTCGGCATCTGTTACACTGAAAAAGAAAAGCTACTTCAAATGATGCGCCACTGTGCCTGCCATATGAGAAAAAAGGACGCGAGTGAAAAACATGAACCTAAGCTATGATATCATTCTGTAATGCCTCCGGACCACAACCCTTAATTTGACATGGTTCCCAGTGCACTGCATCTTGGTGACCTCAAATCCCTGTCATTGTAGGGTCTTTATTCATTTGATCATCCATTCAACACATAATTATGAAGTTCAAAACTAAATAATTTCAAATTAATACATCAACCAGGATTTAAATGAAACATTTCAAAGTTCAATGATTACACTTGTTATGAGTGCTTGTCCATCATGCGATGGTGAATATGATTCCACGATGGTGAATATGATTCCACAAAAGAACGTGTTGTCTATTAAGGGATGGTTGTGATGTCTGGGATAGTCAAGAGTCCAAGAGATCTAAGGATAGGATAAGGATGACAGTGAGTTTTTGTATTATGCATTTAGTCTTACATCGCCTAATGAGAAAGATAATTCATGTTTATATGTGAGTACGACTCTTATCTACCAAGACGCATCACCTAATGACGAACACTATCTTGTTGTATAATTCAGTCAGTTTGTTATCTGGTGGATCTAGCTCTGAACCCACACAGGGATGTATTCATGAGGGGGGTTAGGCTGACCAAGAAGTCAAGAGCTCAATAGACTGTTAATTGTCACACATGCAAGTCTGAGATGCGTGTCCATTATCTTGGAATCGACGATTAAATTCTTGTCACAACTATCACAATTTTTTTAAATAGTTTTCAAATTTTTATTTTTTTATACAATTAGCCTAATAGAAAAATACCACAAATTGAATGAAAAAAAAATAACAAACAAAAAAAGGCATAAAAAACATACATACAAAAATACAGGGAATAAACAAAATAAAAAATATATAAAAATAACACAATATCCAATAAAACCTTTAACCTTTATAAACCTAAGAATAAATAAAATCAAATCCGAATCAAATAGCAACAAGAAAAATCAGAAGAAAAAAAAGAAAAAAGAAACGTATGTTTATAAAAAAAATAAAAAAAATGAAATACCTAAAAAAACAAAACAAAAAGTTTCTAATAAATTAGAGAAGAAAGCAATATTGGATTCAGTACACGGGGCTGGCCCTGACTAGAACTAGAAGCAGTGTCGAGAGTTCAGTTTACCGTTTCGCGTTTCGCTTTTTCCCGTTTCTTTGGCCCTTCTTCTCGTCTCGTATTTGTTTCTAGGGTTTTAGGGAGGGGGGGGGGGGGGGGGGGGGGGAGAGAGAGAGAGAGATGAGTCGAAGCTTGGGGATACCGGTGAAGCTGCTGCACGAGGCGGCAGGGCACATCGTGACAGTGGAGATGAAGAGTGGTGAGCTCTACAGAGGTTCCATGATCGAATGCGAAGACAACTGGAATTGCCAGCTCGAATCCATCACCTACACCTCCAAGGTCGTAAACCCTTTTTTTCTTCTATTTTTTGTAATCCTACTTTTTTTTTTAAGATTTAAGAGTCCTATACTATATTTTCAAGTTTGACTGATACAAAATGTGTGTTTCATGGCGTATAATCTTTGCATCAAATCGCGCTACGCGTGGAATTATGTTTTATTGTGAAACTTGTAAATAAGAATGCTAAAACTTGTGAAATCGACTTTCATGACCATCAATCCGCTATCGACTATCGATCCCATCACCTGTAACTTTAAATGACTTGATATTTTTGTGGAATCGTTTTTAAATTGGCTCTTATGATTTATATATTTAATGATTTGTGATGTTTGGAAGGTCAGATTACATATTCCAAAAACTTGCTCCATATTCCAACTTTAATGGTTGATGATCGTACATATGAGCAACATTACATTCAAGCTATATAAAATTTTTGGGGTTGGGGTTGCATAACTTTATGGATAGCTATTTGGATTAATTCTCACTAGGATACAATCCTCAAAGAAAGGCCAGTTGTTGAAGTTGAAGATGGACATAATCAAGAAGTGTACTTTCAAAATTTCGTAGATGTCTATTTGGATGTAAATCAAAAGACATTAGTATATATCTTTGCAATTTTCCTTTCTACTCACTATATCGTAACTGGAGTGCATTTGGTGAGATGGAACGTGGTTTGTAGCAGCAAGAGAGATTTTTTTTTCCGGGTGGGGGGGGGGGGGGGGGGGGCGCTGGTATTTGGAATCTAGAGGATATGAAGCATTGCTTTGCAAATAGCTGTAGAGGCGGTTAAAGGACAAGAACCAAATGTGGTGTTAGGTTTTGGGGGACAAATACTGGTGTAGTGCAGGTGAACAAATTCCTGGTGGGTTCATCCAGGATGTCCTCGATCTAGAAAGGCATCAGGAGTGTGGTTGGAGCTTTTAGCGAGGCTATTAGTTGAAAAGTTGGGGTGTGGGACACAGTCTTCTTCTAACATGATGAATGGTGCGGTGAGGGGACACAATGTTCTTCTAACATGATTATTGGTGTGGTGACATGACTCTCACAGTAAAATTTTCTAGCTTGTTCAATTTAGCCGCGTGAAAAGATGGTTTCATTAGCCAGGATTGGAGCAAGGGATAAGGGAGGTTCTGAGGAGGAACCTGAGGGAGGTTGGAGCTACTTGCCAATCTTCAGAAGGTTGTGATAAGGGAAGGTGTGATAGATGTGGTGGTGTAGAAACTTGAGCTGGGCATTGATTTCTTGGTCTGCAGATGCTATTATAGGTGGTGAAGAAGAAAATGACCAAGTCTTCACGAGATGACACTCAAATCCAAGGTCTGCGGATTCAAATTTCCTTTGAAGGTCAAGATTTTCATGCGGTTGATGTCCCAAAACAAGCTGCTAATAGACACCAAATGAGGATAAGCCATGTTGTTTATGTCATGTGGAGGATGAAACTACATAGCACTTGTTTATTCAGTGTTTTATAGTTAAAATGATCTGGGTTTGTCTGGTAGATGATACATGGATGATGGTGGATTTCACCACCATGGAGAGGATATGTTCTTTTTTCTTATTCTTCTTCTTTCTTTCTTTTTTGATGAAAATGATAGGCAAACCCTGAATTTCATTCAAGAAGGAAAAGGCAAGAAACAAACACATTACAAGCCAAAGAAGGTTCAGATTGGTAGAGGAGCTATCTACGAGTCCCAATCTGCAGGTGCATAAAATCAAGTTTTGATTTGACGAAAATGGAGGGGATATGGTTAGCTTGGAAACGGTTGATGTGGAAGGGAGATAGAATCCATAACACAAAGACATCTCAGTCTTTTGTACTTGCAGCGGTGTGGTCTATATGGCTAATGCGCAACGAGGTCATCTTTAAGGGGATTGTGCGTTATGTGGTAAAATTTGGAAATTGAGTGATCTGGCTCATAAAAGATTGGGGTAGATTCTATGCGAAGGCTTCTAGTGTGGTGTATGCGGGGGGCGGATGGTCATTGATGAGTAGTGGAGGCGTATGGGATCTTGGCTAGATCTGGTGGTAGATGTCTCTTCTATTGCTCCTTGTTTCGAGAGGGTGTTGTCGACTAATTTTTTGTATTTTTGCTACTTTATTTTGCTTTATGTATTTGGGCATTCACTTCTCTTTAATAAAATTGGGGTAGCATGCCTACCACTTTTTTCATAAAATAAAAACCATTATGGGACAGTCATAAGTAACAATTAAGTAATCAATGCCCTCATGCTAGTTGGCCTGACCTTTTTAAATTATGAATCCAAAATGTAAATTTATAGATAGGGCTGCAAAACATGTATTTATGAGTAGGTTTGATGTCAGATGAGTGAATTTTTTGGGAAGATAGTTACGATGTGTTATCAGTGAGCTTTGTAGGCCTACAAGGTGTTCCCGTTCATTGATCTTTAGGCCTTGTGGAAATGTAATCAATTTCTTGCACTCGCTAGCGTCTAGTTGATAGTCATTGAAACTTTTTGCTATTGATGATACAATCTTTCAAGAAACTATTCAAACATGAATGTCCAATCCCTATTCAGAACAATATTGGCTGCCTCAACTTTATGTTTACCTTTCCTTTCTTTTTTGACATTGTAACAACTAGCATTGAGATCCAGATTTGATATCTTAGTATGAGTTTAGAGAGTTCAGAGAGGGAAGTTTATGTACTCAATAATTGTTCATGTGTGTTGTCTGGTTTCATGCCATACTGTAAATGTACTGTCCCTGTTGCATATTCCACAGTTTACACTCACCTCTGTGAGAATATAGCTTCGTCTATATGTCCCATTAATTAATTAAAAAGTTCACATTGATTCTGGTCTTTGTGCAATGCCTTCCTATTGTAAACTGAATAGTTATAATTTTAATTGGCATATTCTGATTGTGTAGGATGGAAAGGTTTCACAGCTTGAGCATGTTTTCATCCGAGGAAGCAAAGTGAGGTAAGAGTATAACTTGTTTTTCCTAAAATTGTGTATAAATAAATATTAGCAGTGTGCTGTGCATTTACTTGTGTGTTTCCTGTTGCAGGTTTATGGTCATACCAGATATGTTGAAAAATGCTCCAATGTTTAAGCGTCTGGATGCCAGAATTAAGGTAGGTTTTATGTGTGCTTACTGCTTCCTTAACTCTTATGTAAATTTATATAATATTCTGATATGTTTTAGTTCATTTGAATCTCTGTCTTGGTTATGAAGGGCAAGGGTTCAGCTCTTGGGGTTGGTCGTGGCCGTGCTGTTGCGATGCGGGCAAGGGTAAGTTGTCTTATTTTAGTGTGCTGTTGACATATTGATGGGCCTGCTTCTTGTTGCCACTTCCAATTTGCATCCATTGTTATGAAATGCATTCTTGTTACTTTGACCTCTTTCATTCAAGGGGCATACAATTTTAAAAGACAGCATGTGGGGGCTTAACCAATTGTCCAAAAAATAAACCGAGAAAAGATATTGTTGTATAACTAAAAGATTGTAATATTAAGTGAGTTGAAGCTGATTTCGTAAAAAGTTCCAAGGAAAAGGAAACTAAAGTGGGGTCATTAGTATTTATTTTTTTTGCTCCTTTTTTTATTAGAAGATTCCTGCTATTTTCTATTTGGAGTTTTTATGGTATCATTTGAAATTTGAGCCGTTATTAACTTAATTACAATGCAAAATTGGATAAATTTTATTCTTTTTTTGAAATTGTGGAGTTTTCTTAATCTTTCATTTATAAGTTTTTCATGCAAAGTTGGATGAAAATTCATGTTTTTTATTGGGGAATTGTTTTTCATCCACAGTGATAATCTTAATATGACTGTTAATGTTGCAAAATTTTGTTATATATTGTTCTCTCTCTTTCGAATCTTATGACATTATGGAGAATGCCACTTATTTAATTTTATGTAGGCCCAGGCTGGCGGCCGATCTGGTCCTACTGGTGGCAGGGGTGGAGCTCCTCCAGTGAGGAGGTAGTCATCGACTTGTTTTATTTGCAGTTGTTGCTGGGATTGTAATGTTAATTTTATTTGAAGTGAGAAATGCAATTCCCAGTGGTTCCTCCCATTCAGAAGGCCTGGAGATTTACAATTTTAGGAATTATCTACCAATACGTCTGCTAATCTTTTTGGGTTCTGCGTCCCTGTAACCTTATACTACATACTCAAGTTAATTTTTAAAGTGCTCTCTCATTATCTTTGTTTTGTGCACAAGCCCAACCTACAGTTAGCCTCAGTGGTAAAATTTATATGTTTAATAAATTAAATAAAGTGTAATCATCTAACTTTTAAATGCTTCATTTAAATCCTGGATGATGTACTAAGTTTAAGTTGTTTAGTTTTGAACTTCGTATTAGGTGTTGAATGGATGATTGAATGAATAAAGACCCTAGAATAATTCTATGAATTGCTCCCTGCGCATGCCCGTCCCCAGTCCTTGATTGATTGAGTGGGGAATGTCCAGTCTTTGTGAGAGTAGGAATCAAAGTAAAAATAGGTGGATTTCAAATCGTGGTGGAATGAACTACAGGTTTTGAAATCATGAGGAGAGAACAATCATGTAAAACCGAGGGTTTTGTGCATTTTGGGGGAGAGAAGGTTGGGAAGGACGGTCTAAGGGTATTTTTGAAAAAAAACATCCGACTCAAAAATACACAGTAATCTACAGATCTCAAAATAACTTTGAAAATGACAAAGGGTGTATTTGTGTCACTTGAAAATTGAGGAAAATGAGAGAAAATAAATACTTCTCTTTGACCACTCAAAAATCTGTCGTTTGTGACAAAGAAGTGGAGGAATTTTTTTTTCTCACTTTCCCTTTCATCTTTTGTCTTATTAGGATTGCTGGAAATTTTTTTTCTTCACTATGAGAGGGAAAGTGAGGAAAAGTGAGAGAATATGTGATTCTCTCTCCACATATACAAGAACAATCCAAACAACATTTATGTGATATATTTTTTTGTGATTATTGAGTGAATTATAATTTTTTTATTTGTTGAATAGATCTAAGTTTTTTTTAGTTTATTATTTTTGCATAACTTATATAGATTGAGATTTTAGATTTGTTTTTGTGATTTATTTTTTTTATTTGTAGAATAGATTTGGTTTTTTTTTCTTAGAATTTTTATTTTTCGTAATTTTCTATCACTGATACAAACAACAATTTTTATTTTACATTATTTTTCATTACAGACACAAACAACATATAAACCGATAAAAAAATTTTTTTCCTATCAATTTCCATTTGATTCAAATTCCATCATCTTCCTTCAATTTCCGGATGAACCATAATTAATTTTCAAATTTTTTTTGTTATATATCGTTTTAATCTCAATTCCAGTCCATATATCTCGATAACATCATACAATCACATTAGTAAGACGTATAATTCGTTAGAATTTTTTTATAAAATAAAATTTTTACTTTTATTATAAAAATACATATCTTATTATATAAAATTTATTAATATAAAAAATATTAAAATGTACGTATCGTGTTTTTAAACAGAGTTGCATGCGGATGGAGTAACACATATTGGACTGCCACGGACCATAAACGTCGTTTATGTTCACACGCGTCAATTAAATTTGTGTAGGTTGTTCTCACGTGCCACAGAGTACGTTACAACCAGTCACCGACCGCCACGTGTGAGGGACGACGAATTCTTATTGCCGTGTCACGCATGTGCACCACGGATAGTCAAAGATGGGCCTTTCGCTTTTTTGTGTTTTCGTGGTGTATTTGTTTATTTCTGCTATTTTTTAAAAATTGTTTTTCTAATTTTTTTTTGTCAGATAGCCCCTCCTGCTCCTCCCTAAAAAAGAAATAAAAAAGAACAGAAATAAGGTAGGTCCCAGTATGGCAGAGTAAAGAATCGGACGATCCGATGGCCTATTTAAAATTTTATTTTTTAAGGTCCGCTAAAGAATCTCTAAATTAATTTTAAGTTTACAAAACATTTGATTTTTTTTAATAGGTTCTTTTGAGTTAAATTCAACTTTAACATTTTCATTTTTACTCCTTTTAATCAATTGTGTACATGTTAATAAGTTTGATTATACCATGGACCCAGGGCCAGCCCTGAAATTGATCAAACTGAATGGCCCTAGTGAATTTATGAAATGAGCCCAAAGAACGTATATGAAAAAAATATAATGAGTAAAAACACAATTAATTTTAAAAATAATAAATAAAAACAAAACAAAAATAACTACTATTTAAGTTTCCATTTTTAACTAACAACAAAAAAGCAAAAACAAATTCCTTAATACGTGAGATTTATTAATGAAAGATTACATTCATGTAAATTAAAATGTAAAATTAAATTCTATATAATTGAAAATTTTAAATGAATTATAAAAAACTAAAAAATGATAAAAAAAATAAATGAATGATTTTTAAAAAATTGAAAAAACTCTAAATATAAAAATAATTAAACCAAATTACAATAAAAAAATCGAAGATATAAATTAGAATTACATATGAAAACAAAATAAAATTTAAAATACATATTAAAAGAATAATATCCTCTTGAGAAAAGAATAAATTTAAAAAATTCAATTATAAAAATACTCAATTAGCTTTAATATATCCATATTTTTAGGGATTTGAGACCCCTTTGAGGATAGGGTCCTACACAGTGAGTTGCCTTGGTTGTCTACCCCTAGGACCCACCTATGGACTAGTCAGGATACATTTTAAAAATGAATTTAGATGTTGAGGGACTTAAAAATAATTTAGTAATTAATTTCTCTTACAAAAAAAAGAAAAAAAAAAGAGGCAGGACTCCTGAGAACTGTTAAAAGCTCCTGTTGTCTCTCTTTCTCCATCCTCTTATGGCGATTTAGGTGACATTACACAAAAAAGAAAAAAAGAGAGGGGGGTTGGTTTTTCTTGAAAAAAACATCATATATCTAGGGAAGAATAATTGGCCGTCGAGGGTCGATCGGAGGGTGGTGATGGCGGTAGTTGACAATGCCGGGGTCGATCTTGGTGTGAACGTTGGATCCTCGTCGAGCCGGAATGTCGAGGTGGCGGTGGCGGGGGCGACGACGACCCCGTCCGATTCGAAGGATCTGGACCGTCCGGGCCACCTCGGGATCCGTCTTGGCGATCCGAACGCGCAGCAGGTGTCGATTCTGCGGCCGCACCACGATCAGGCGTTCCACGGCGCAGGCAAGGTCCACCACCAATTCCAGCACCCTCAGCCGATGGTCGGGCAGGACCATCAGCGGATGAACGGAGGGGATGGAGGAAACGACATTGATAGTGAGGATTTCAAGAGGGATATGAGGGATTTGGAGGAGCTTTTGTCAAAGCTGAATCCCATGGCGAAGGAGTTCGTCCCGCCGTCCCTAGCGAACAATAACCACGGTTTAGGGGGTGGGTTTTATCAGAACAGCAGCAACAACATCATGGACCATTTCGGAGTCCATAACAGTGAGAACGGCAATGGAAATGGTGGTCGACGGGTACCTCTCTATCGTTGGACCTTCCATTTGATTTGATTTGATTTTTTCCTTTTTCATTTTGATTTTGATTTGTATAGAAGAAGAGCAACTTTGGTCAAGGGAAGCGGAGGATGAACAGCCGGACTAGTATGGCGCAACGAGAAGAAATTATCAGGAGAACTGTTTATGTTTCCGATATTGACCAGCAGGTAAGTGATTCTTACTAGAGTTTTTTTTTCTTTTTTATTCCTGTTGTTTGTTTTCATGTGTTTGTTTGTCTGAGGAAATATTTGCTGGTTCACTGTCTTCCATTTCTTGTCAAAGATCAAAATTGTATCGGTTTTAGAATAGTCATTCTTTGTTTAAGATCTTTCATTGCCTTTATTTGTCGGGTTTGAGTCTTCACAGAGGGTCTGCTTTTTAGTTTTCTCTTTTAATTTTTTTGTTTGTGTATTCTCAGGTCACTGAAGAGCAACTTGCTGCGCTCTTTATCAACTGCGGACAGGTAAATTTAATGTTGGCATGCCCAATGTACTGTGTTTGTCTGTAAAACTTGATTCTCTTGCCATGCATTTGTCACTCCTTCTAAATTTTCTATTTTTTCCTTGTATGTTGAAGGTTGTTGATTGCCGTGTTTGTGGTGATCCCAATTCTGTTCTTCGTTTTGCTTTTATAGAGTTCACTGATGAGGGTGAGTTCCACTGCTATGTGCAACACATGTTTGCTGTTTCTTTCTTTATCATAATCTTTTTCAGTTTCTGATTTTTTTTAAAATGATTTATCTGTGACTTATGGTGTGTGCAAACTGCAGAAGGTGCTAGGGCTGCTTTGAGTCTGGCAGGAACAATGCTTGGTTACTACCCAGTTAGGGTGCTGCCTTCAAAAACTGCTATAGCTCCTGTTAATCCAACATTTTTGCCCAGGGTAAGAATATCAGTGTTGACTAATTATATACACTGTCCCTGTGTGTCACGAGCAATCATGCACCCCGTGGTTAACTGTCATTCTGGTTATTAGTCTGAAGATGAGCGAGAGATGTGTGCAAGGACCATCTACTGTACAAACATAGATAAGAAGGTACACTAATGGGTTTCTCATTAATGAGTTGTATTTTTTCAGGGATGATAGTTTGAAGTGGCAGAAGTTCTTGTTTAATGTTTTTTGCATTACATGCAGATTTCTCAAGCTGACGTGAAACTCTTCTTTGAGTCGATATGCGGGGAGGTTTGTAACTGCAATTTTAGAAAACTCAGATAGTTCTATCTCAATGAATTATTTAGTTTACTAGGATATAGAACAAGTTGATGAGGCCAAGCACGTCTCCTATGGTGTAGGTTTACCGACTGAGATTACTTGGAGATTACCATCATTCAACTCGCATCGCATTTGTTGAGTTTGTAAATGTAAGCATCTCTTGCTTGCTTATTTCCTTTTATACAATTCCATTTAAGGAATACTGGTTGGCGTTATGTGAAACATAGTGCTGCTGGAAGTGCCACTAATTCCTGTCAAAATAATTAGTGATGTTTAAAATTATACTTTCATCAGTACCTTTGTGAATCTATAGTGTTGGGTTTTGGCATCCATGAGATGCTCGATTTTGTGGTAGCAATCTATACTTTTTATCTTAATTTCATGCTCTACAGCGGCTTGCAGTTGCAGAAATAAATTTTGTTCGTTGAACTATGGCTAGTTAATTCATTTCTGCAGTGGGCATTGCGTGTTACCATGTCATACCATAAGCCTTACTGCATCCATCTATGGTTGGGTTTACAAATGAATGCATGATTGTTGAAAGGAATTCTCTTCATTGTGGAGTGAGATCGGTCTTTCTTTATTTTCTATTGGGGCTTCTCGGCCCCACTTTAAATATAGTGAGATGGGACATCCCATATGTCCTCCTCTTCTCCTGTTATTGTTTTTTCTCTTTATTTCCACGTATGTTGTTATCAAGTTTCAATAACATTTGGTGACAACCACCCTTTATAAATATAATGATGTTTTGTTTTGAATGTAAGATTTTCCCCCTAAAGCCATAGTTATTTTTGGGATACCGCACTCATCACAACTATGGCTTTTTTCAATGAGGATCCATGGCCTCTTAAATTGTTACTTGACCCATTTTTCTGAGGGGGGGAGGGGACTGTAAGAATCGTATTTTCCAGTTGTTCTTGTTTTCCCGTGTGCATCATACATCTATTAAATGTAGCTGACTGTTAGATGCTGAACAGTGAACACTGCCAGGAATGTAATGTTGATATATGGCTTGTATATAGGATAAAACATGGTATGTGAAGGATACATATTATTGCATCACTGAAATTAGCTGTTTGGACATGAGTATCTGAGTACATTTCTTTATTTGAACGGGTTCTGTTTTGGGGGCATTTCTTGTGTCTTCTTGTTTTTTCCTTCTCTGCTTTGTTTATTAATTTATGATCCTATTCCATATCAGTTTTCTTATAAAAACTTGGTGGGCGCCACTCTTTTTTTTGATTGCCAAACAATGTTTTGCTAGCCTCTCCTATGAGCTCTTCAAATTGTTCCAGAAGATATATCACTATTTCTAAACAATACATCTGTTTGGTGCAACAAAAAATTTCATTTTGAACCTAAATTTTTCAATCACATAATTGTTCAATGGTCTTATAATTTGTTTAATATAAAACTGACAGCTCTTAAAAATGTTATGCATTAAGCTTTTTTAACTGGGAAGAGCTTGTCTTGCATTTCCCAAACAACTCAATCATCATTTTCCTACTGATATTTGCAACATCTGTCTCTTCCATAGTTGCCCTTCCTTTCTTTTCCTGAGGTCACTTGCTCTTCTTAACACGTCTTCCTGTGCTGCCTGAGAATCACCTCAGTGTCCTTAACAATAATATCAATAAGTTGGTCAGGGAGATGAGGGTGGTGTGGTAAGAACGAGGGGATGTGAGGTGAGAAGGCTCCCTTATCTTATAGATGAGCTCCAAACTTTGTTATCCAAACAACTTTTCTCTTTCGGTTGAACACAACATTTGTTGTGCAATGTCCACAAGAGAGAGCAATAAAGATTAATGCGAGCAATAAAGATTAATTCCTTCCACTCCAACCATATGAAACCCCTTATTCTCTGAGTGAAACTTGCCAAAGCTTCCATTCAAAGCTGAAATGAATTCTCACTTCTGTCTGTTTTTGGATGACAGTCCATGTATCTGAAATTAGGCACAATTCTGGTTTCTATTGATGAATTTTATAGATTTACATCCATAGTTTTGTTTTCAGTTAATTATGCTCGGATGTTCTCTTTTGATGAAAGATCAAAAACCCTGAAGTTATAGATTACATATTGATTGTTTTTAAGTATTCAATACATGGATCTTACTAAACTTCGACCAATATATTACTTGGTTTATTTGTTTTCTTTTTTGAAAACAAAAATATGTATGAGGTTCGTGAGTGTAAAGCCTGTATTCTTTTCCAAATAATAGATCTATAATTTGGATGCAGGATCTAATCTTTGTTAATTGCTGTTTGTGCTGATAACTTATAACAGATTTACAGTGGAACATGCTTTTGACGACAAAATTAGTTTCCTGTGTTTCACAATGAAATTTCGGAAAATTATCCTAATACTTATTTTGGAATGAATATATAGATAGTATGTAAACCTGATTTATCTATCATTGCATTCTACATCCTAATGTGTGGTGGAAAAGAATTTGAATCTGTTGTTCATTTTTGACAAAATATTCTGACATTGATTGCATCAAACTGTGTTTGTATTTACCAATATGGTCAGGAATGTTCATTTCTAGTGATTCTACATCAGTATGTTTTGTGTGATTTGGTTTTCAATTTGAGATGTTCAATTGAATTTGGCTAAGAGAAATTGTAGTTCTGATAACGATCATCCTATGCTTTGTCATACTTGAAACAAAGAACTTGGTCTTGTTGATAACTGAATCATGAAAAATTAGTAGTTCACATGCCAAAGATTGTTGGGAAAACAGTGGTGATACAGTTACATATGTAATTTTCTCTTTATAGCATTTGAAATTTTTTGGTATATTGATCAATATTCCTTAATCTCTGTGAATATAATTTGAATAAGTCTAACACTGATTTAAGGCGTTAAAACTAAGGATCTAAAAATGATTTGAATAAAATTTTTTCTTTGGATTCACCAAGAATTTTAGCATTTTTCATATGGCTTCAATTCTGCCTGCATTAATATCTAATTAGCATATCATTCTGATTACATAATATAAAAAAGAAAATATAAACACTGCAAATCTTCCTACATATGACCTTCTATCAATAATGATCATCTCCAAGAAAGTAAACAGCCAACTGATCCAAGAAGAGGGAAATTGATAATCATCCTTCTCCAAATGGTTCAAGGGTCTATAATCTGCAGTTAGAAAGTCATCTGGCCATGATCGCAGCCTCTTTTCAGGTGATTAAAAATGTATTTCGGTTTATAATTGTCCAATGGCCTCATCTTTGATTAGTTAAATATCTTTTAATGGTTTATCAGAGTAGTTTGGTATATGGAAAAAAATAATTACCTTTATAGTTGGAAGTTTTGGTTCTCATCACCCATAACAATACAGCAGTGAGTGCTTTGCTGCACATAAACTGGAACCATTGAAGTCGTGAATGTTAGTTGTTTGCCACTGCTGCAATATTAAATGATTATTTTTTCAATAAATTATCATATTTTCTTCTCGTGTTCAAATAGAGAACCTAGAATTTATTTACTTTCTCATATGTGGGCATCATAATAATTGTTTATTATGCAAAATATTGTCATGGTAAATTGCCAAACATTTATATTAAGACGCCGCTTGGCTTGTGAAGTAGATTTTGGTGGATCAGGCAGAATTCTGTTTTTTATGCGTCTTGTTGACAATTAAGGTTAAATTTGTGTTAGCCAAATATGTTTCTTTTAAAATAAAATCACTCATGTTAAGAATGACAAATGTTTGTATGTCTGAAATTTAGAAATGAGGGTTTTATTTAGTTTTTTTTTTTTGATTGAGTGGGGTAAAACTTTCCTTTATGGCATTATCATAGGACTGACATGTATGAAGGAGTGGTGAGGTGGACTTTACATTTCCAATAAGATATCTTCTGCATACATCTAATTCTTGAAAAGAGTGCTATTCTTTTAATATTCCTTATTATTATTATTTGTTTCTTTCATATCTTTTGTTATTTTAAGACCTATCTTCTTTTTCTATGATCTTGAGTTTCCATTTCATCTTGTTTTCATGAAGTAGTCCACTTCTCAGAAGTTTTGTTGTGTTTAAGGTTTCGAGGCCCTTTCTTGCCAAATGTATCATAAGATACCGAACATTTGTACTTTAATAAAAGATTGAAATAGAACGGTTGTAATGGCTTGGAAAGAACTGACTAATGGTCCCAGGCTGGATCAATGAATAAACATTAGGATGTGATTATCTGTAATCTCAAAGATATTCTTGGATATCTTAAACTTTAGACTTGGTTTGGCAACGGGATAAGTGATGAGATAAGGGGTGACTGAGGGGACAAGGGGGGAGAGAGGACAACTTCTTCCATTTGGTATAAAAAATAATAGAGATAAAGTGCGGACAATTGTTCCAATTTTGAAATGAAAATGATGGTGTTTTGTCTCACCTAAAGGATGGAATAACATTTATCCCCACTTTTTGTCCCAATTACAAATGTGAATAAGGACAAAATTGATGGATTTTTTATCCCCTAAAATTATGGTAACTTGTCCTCTAAATCGTAACCCCTAGTCAAACCAACCCTTAGAGTTTGACTGCTGTTCAAATTGGTAGGGTCCTATCCTCGTTTCTTCATCAATTGCCACTAACTGAAGATGTGAAGTGTAGATGGAGGATGGATGATTGTTGGTTGAATGATTGGGTTTATTTATAGACTTTAAGAAACAGTAATATTAATGGAATGATTGGATTGAAGAAAATTGTAGTTTCCAGGACACGGAGAATTTGTAATGATGAATTTTTTCTATTGTGGAAGTACAAGCACCTAATGGAGCATAAACATTCATTACACAGCCTTATGAAACGAGAGATCCTGTTATTGATTGATAACCATTAAAAAATGGCAGAGCTTGGATGGCAAATTGACCCTTTTGCAAGCTGTCCAGTCTAGCTTGCAGATCTTCTACTTGTCGGTTTTCAGGATACCGAAAGGAATTCTCTCCAAAATCAGCGTGATCAGGCGTTGGTTCTTGTGGAATGAATCGTCTTCAAATCTGTTGAGGGAAATGGGAAATGTGTGGAAGGAAGAGGAAAAGGGAAATGGATGGTCCTCCATTTTGAGGAAATAAATAAAGCCCTTCTGTGTAAGTGGCTGTGGATATGGGTATGTGATCAGGGCTTGCACTGGGCCAGAGTGGTGTTTTCTCAATCCTGCCCAGGGAGTGCTCTTCCCGTTGTCGTTGTCGTGGTCGTGCTACAGACTTTCTAAAATTTGGATGGACATTTGTGACATTGCTGGGGAGTTCCAGGCTATGATTAATGGATTTTTGGGAGGAGAGACCAGGTTGAATAAAATTTGTAACTCTTTATTTGCTTTATGCTGATGTGGTGAATCAGCCATTAACGAATAGAAATCTTAACTTTGATAAATTACCCACCTCTAAACTGGAGGTCTGGGGTCAATCCCACATCTGCAGTTTGCAATGGTGGGGTTCATGTTACAATTTGCAATGTATTTCCCTCCTAAATTTTCTCATGCCTGTCATGTACCACCTCTTTTATGATGTTAAGGTATTAATTTCCTCTATATCCAAGTGGATATTGCCTGGCAGGAGTGGCAAATTGAAATTTTGTTAGCACCCCTTCCCTCCCAAAAGAAGGTCAGGGAACAAATTCCATTCTTGGGGGGCATGTGGGACACCAATTTTCAAAATAAAATTATCCCTTGTGGATGTCCTTGAGAGAAATTCTGTCCATGACTTTTCTATTCCAAGATGTGTTTATTTCTATTTTAAAAAGCTTAATGCCTCGGTGAACACTTGGTTTCGTTTTTGGCTTAGGCCTTCTAAAAAACTTCAAGATTGGTTGTGCTGGTTTTGTTTCCAGTACGGTTGATGAGGTTTATGTTTAATGCTCTATTGTATCTATTCTTTGTTGTTTAAATCTCATCATATAAACTTTGTTCATATATGACATATCTTTTGATGTCGCCGTTTTTTTAAAAGTATTGCAATCCACCCTCAGAGAGTTAATTAATGTTTGGAAGCAAAGATTTTAGGCCACACATATAAGCTCATAATTTGATTTCTTTATTCTTCTTCACTCTTGCGTCCTTTGTTCATCCATTTCTAGTTATGTAATTGAAATTAGATTTTGCAGGCAGTTTTCAACTCTTTCTTGGTAGTTTTTTTTCCGCAATAAATTGGACATCTAGAAACCCTAGGTTGGCCTGTTACAAGTATACTAGTTTGAAGTCTACCATCTAATAGACTAGATCAAATGTAAACATTGAGCCTTAATTAAATGAGGTATCGAATTGCTTGAAAAACAACTCCATGCATGATAGTGAAATTTATTTCTAGTTGTTAATCTGACACCCAACTTCCTTGTACTATGCCGAAAAACTGAGTGTTGACCAATTGATGGGTAGAGGGGAATGTACCTTGGTGATGGTGTAATGCCATCTGCTTCGGCTGATGCTCTACTCTGAAGTGGAACACTCTTAGTGATGCACTTTTACATTCCACAGCTTCCGAAGTTCTCTTAGCCTTGTTCATCTTCAGTTTAAGGGCACTTGATTGGATATCTAATACACCTTTTCAAGGGTGAAGACTTCCAGGCAAGCCTCCTAGTCATCACAGCACCCAAAAGTCTACAGAATAAATTATATTTAGATTGTGAGCAGAGGGATAGTCAAACACATCGATGTCAACATAGATAGTCTCTCAAGGGTTTCCAGTCACATTTATATGGGAAGTTACAAATATAATACTTTTGTCCCTTATATAGTTTCAGAACTTATTAGAGAGAAATTTGAGAGGCCTATGCTTAATCATTGATGCCTATGCATTGCTTGTTTTGTTTCAGAGAAATATAGCTTCCCCCCAACTTTTCCTTTGTTTTCAATGGAAAGCAGCCTTTATGATGAGCATTTTATCCTTGAGTCATGTGATATTTGAGATGCCATTTAGATGGCAAATTCTCTCTGAGTTATAATAGTCTACTGTTTAATATATATCCTCAAGAGATGGCAAGGGCAAGAAATTATGTCTGTTAGCTAAAAAAGTGATTTAGAATTTACTGTTTTTGGGTCAGTCTTTGCTTCAAAACTTTGTGATATGTCCTAATGAACATAAAGCTTTGAAAAATTAATTGATTATTCCATTTTTGAATGGCTCTGCAAATTTTTTGAATTGGAGATAAACTATGCATCATGCATAATTTGTCATTGCTCTCTCATTCTATTTTCCTGCGTCAGGCAGTTGTACCTTTGAATTAGCTTGTTCGACTTGTAATTGATGTGTTTTTAAGATGTTCAGAATATATGCGTATTTTCATGAATTTTTCAGACCAAAGGCCTGGATGTAAAACTGACCCATTGCTGTTCTCTCCAAAACCATTTATCCCTATTATTTTAGGTCAAGCTTGCACTAAGATTAGGTATGAATCAGGTTTTTTTTTATCAAAGGCTGGTTTGAGGTCTACTGGCCTTTTTGTGGGGTACACGGAGGTACTTCAGTCGTGGAGGTACATGGGGGTATTTCTGGCTTGAACCGATACAGACAATAACTACTTCTAGAATAGTTTTCCCTGCTTTTTCCTCCTCTGGCTGTGTATTTGTAGAGGATGATCAATCCTTTTACATGGATTGTACACTCATATTATGGAGTCAAAGTAGGTCAGATTTGAGGAACAGGTTGCAGTGGTGCATGTTCTTGCTTTGATGGATACCCTCTATTGCTGTCGTCGATGCATATCATCTGTTTGCTGCATCACCTCTCCAATTTGCCAGACAATTATCTGTGTATGAAGTCCATAATCTGCAATTGTTCTGCTCTTATACTTGTATTTCCTGCTCTGGTTGAACCTGGCAAATATTTTTTTTGCTTTACAGTCTTCAACAATTGCAACTCCTCCTAGTGGTCATTATTTCATAAATGAATTCCTCCTATCCATTGATATGCATGCAGCACTTTGGAATGTCAGAAGTATGCATTCACATTTTTACGAGCCTTATCTCAGTATCAGAAATGATCTAATTAAAATTGGTACTTGCATGGAGATAAAAGGAATGAGTGATACTGAAATAGACATGTCAAAAGGAAAAGGTGTCTCTTCGAATGGCTCATGATGTTTTCTCTTCTGCAGGCTGAAAGTGCAATTGCTGCTCTCAATTGTAGTGGCGTGGTGCTGGGATCTTTGCCAATAAGGTTTGTTTTACCTGCTGCATAATTCCCTATTTCCATAAATGTGAATTACTTTTGAAATATTTATTGCATCACTGTTTATTTTTATGTTAAATCTGTTGCGTTTTCTATTACACACTTATCAGGTGATCTCATACTCGGCAAGATTTATGGTTTCTCATTATAAAATCTCTCCCCTTTGAACTAATTCATGAATGGTGACTCATCTTGTTTGATTATCATATATCTTTGCTTGCACCATCACATATAAGCCAATTGTTTTTTGTGTAAATATATTCAGGGTAAGCCCATCAAAGACTCCAGTTCGTCCACGTGCTCCGCGTCCACCTATGCATTGAGTTGTTGCAGACTCTCAAGGTGGTTAATTATCCTCTCCCCCCCCCCCCCCCCTCTCTCCATATATATATATACATGTACACAGACATCCTCTTCTGTTGGCTGGCTGTATGTTCTGTTTAGTTTCCAGTTCAGTTTAATCTTTGGTAAATTGTCTACGGGGGAGATGGATTGCTCTTTGAGAGCATATAGAATTGGTTGGAACATCGAGGCTGGGGAGTTTTTACCAGTGCACAGCGAGATGGAACTCTTTGAGAATTCCAGAATATGAACTGTTTAGGTGTTTCTGAGTTTAATTTTAACTAATTGTAATACTGGATGAGCGGCATCACGGTGGTTCTTTTTGCATTTCTCCCTTGCCTCCTATGTTTGCAGGTGTTTTACTGTATTATTTAGTATGATTCTGCAATTACAGGATTTTATTACTCAAAATCTTGAGCTAGGAAAATGTTACACTTAGTCCAGCTTCTAGTTCCAAATATAGTTTGCCTGTTTTTTAAAATCATATGGTTCATCTAACACGAGATATGTACTTTTATAAAAAAATGAAGCACATATATTCCTAGGTATAGAGGATTGTAGCTGTAATTAACACTGAATGAGTGTGACAGCGCTCCTGGAGCTAAGATAGTGATGTGCAATTAGTAGGCTGACAAGAAATCAGTACCGTTGGGTCCATGACTCGTTGCGGGTTGATAAAAATTGAGGGACTCATTTAATATTCCTTCTTTTACCTGGGCTTCATGAAAATTTCATGTTCTTGAACTCCTCTGACCGATTGGACCTGGGGTTGGAACTGGAAAGAACTGATTTGTTCCGACATCAGAACTGGTCAACTGGGTCTTGACCGCTTGAATTGGCGGTACAAAAACGTCAAAAAAAAATAAAAATAAATAAAGTGAAGGATGTGAAAACGGGGAAGGCGAGATTAAATGCAAAAAACAAAAAAAAAGGTTTATCAGCTCGGATCAACTAACAATAGGTACCTCCACCATTTTAGTGTGAAAAACACACTTTTGAAAACAGGATGGAACTCCGGTCAACCGTAGAATTGGAAAACTGTACATACCATTGTTTTAGAGCTATGTTATACAGTCATTTATATGGTCTCCAATGCAATCTATATACCCCATTAGCTATTACCACTCACTATAACAAGATATATGTTTTAATAGAAATTTTTTTCATTTTCCATATGTAGAGAGAAAATCCTGTGCAAGTCCTGGGCACGACATGTGTCTCTCAAAAGCGGGTCGACGGGTCACCTGATCCACCTCAATGACCTGATGACCAGACTTACTCTATAAGAAGGATAGCTTGTACAAACCTTTTGAGGAGGGGACAAAGGCTAGGCTAGTCGTGGCACGAGGTGCCCAAAGGCTACTCGCGAGCTCAATCCCCCGAGGATAGTGCTACTATGATGTCCCTCCAAGCAGGGCGGTCGGACCCTGACCTGAGCACAATTGTAGAGGATCAAGGCCCACTTTATCTGGTACAACTACCAAGACGCGTATTTGCCTGACAAACAAACTAGCGAAATCTCGTGTGACCCGCTCAATATAATGTCACGTGGCCACATTTTGTAACGGATTGTCTAGCGCATCCCAAAAATTTTTCCCGACACGAAAAATACTGCCAAATCAGAGGAACGGTTACATTGAGTTTTGTCATCTTCTCTAATAAATAGGGGTAGGAGGGAAAGTGAAGGTATGCAATGTTAATAAGACTGCCACTTATATGTTCACAAAAAGCCTATTTCCGTATTGACTTGAGTGTCAAAGTTCTCTTGACCGGCACTATACTAGTGGCAAGTGGTTTTTGAGCACAGGTTCGATCGCCAGATAATTGGATCACCACTCAACAAAGGAATTCCGCTGCACTTCTATTGGTTGAAGGGATCATACCCCTTTACTATAAATGACATCATTCAATTAATTTGAGTATATATTTCACTTTTTATAAAAGTACATAGCTCGTTAAATGATGTCTAATTTTTTAAAGGGGAAAAATCCAAATAACTCCTTGTAAACTGCCTAAAATCTATATAACCCCCTTACTTTTTTTAAAGTTCATATAACCACATGAAAACACTTATGTAAATCCAAATAGCCCCCTGAGTTACATTTCCGTTGACGGATTAAGATTATTATATGAATATTATGTCTGGTTAAAATGTAGTATACTAAAACCATCTACAATATGTTAAAAATATGAAAAAATCTCTATATATAACGATTTTATTTCTTTAAATAAGGTTTTATAATCTATCAGAAGGGATAAAATGACTTTCTACATTTTTAACAAATTGTACGAGTTTTTTTTGGTGTGTTGTGTTTTTAGTCAGGGTTAACAAAATAAAAAATTCATAGAATATTCTCATCTGTCAACTGGAGTTTAACTTAGGGGGTTATTTCATTTACATAGGTGTTTTCAAGGGGTTATATGAATGTCTGAAAAAATCAGGAGTTATATGGATTTTAAGTAGTTTACTGGGGGTTATTTAGATTTTTTCTCTTTTAAAAAAATAGAAGCATGTGCGGTATGTGTTTTGGACTGTAAAATGGATTGATATAATATTTTTCTCTGTTTTAATAGAACTTGTTCAATCACACAACCTGGTACTTAAGTTTTGCTAATAGTTAAAAAGAGTTAATGTTAGGAATCCATTGTAATCAATTTGAGGGACCTGAAATTTGATTTTGATTTTAAATTTTATGGGGGCAATTTTCCTTGGCCCAATCATTATCCACCATGTGTCCACCACAGGCTAGATCTAGGTCACCACACCTGCATACTGGGACCAATAACCAGCCGACACGTCATCTGCATGCTAATAAGTTCGTGACATGTGTCACCAGCAAGTTCGTACCTTTGGTCACGTGCGAGAGTCCATCCGTACATAGATTATGACCGAATAACAGATCAATTCCCCTCAACTTCTCAATATAATAATGGTCTAAGAGGAACCGTATACTCTTGGATCCCATCAGATTCTCCCAAATCTCAACTCCCATATTCTTCCGCCTTTGGTGGTATACAGCAAATTTGGGAGGGAGTCCAACATGATTAGGACGGTTGAAGAGTACATAATAAGAAAGGGAAGCAGAGATATGTAGATCATCCCTAATAATAAAACTTGAAAGCTACAAAAAAAACTAACTTGGAAATCAGATGACCTTTTTGCAGGTCACTCCCCCTCATTGATCAAATCTCGAAGGGCGTTCATAAGAGGATAACACTTTTTCGATCGGATCAGTAGTTGAAAGATCAGACGGCGGAAACCAACCCGATCCAGATTATGGTAAGGAAGTTTTGCCCCTCCAATTTGACGTCATTTGTGGGAATCACGCACAATAAGCCTTGTTGACAGTCGACTTGGTGCGAACCCGAGGCTACCCATCAACAATTGGACAACAGAGTATTCCAACACCAAAACACTAATAGTCGAGGTGTACATCGAAGACATGGTTATAAAGAGCCTATGTCATGGGGACCACATGTCCCACTTGGCCCAAACACTGTTCTTGTACTTGGCCGAGTCAACAAGCGCTTTAAGTGTGACATTGTTAAGAGAGGATGAGGGTCATGAATGACCGGCCTTCTATGTTTGTAAAATGATTTCAAATGCTGAAACCCCGATACTCGCCAATTGAAAAGCTAATCTTAGCCATGGCACTGCGAAGAGGAAGCTCTCACACTATTTGAGGAGCACCAATAGTGGTATTGCTATTATACCCGATTTGTGTGTTCCTCCCTAAGCCAAACCTAGATGGCCGGACAACCAAATGGGCCATGGAACTTGCTCCTCTCCCCTCTTGATTATAAATATACATTTAGATGTGCACTTAAAAATATTTCAAAACTAAATCATTGATTTTTTTATAATAATTTTTAACTTGAAGAAATATATTATAATTAAAAAAATATCCCTATATACAGTAAAAAGTGTGAAATTAAAAATATATTCCCATTTATCAAGATCAATATTTATTTATGCAAAGCAATTAGTTAAAATGTATATTAAACCATATATTTCTATTAAAAAAATTAAGGTCTAGAATTCAATAAGGTAGATTTGATGAATATCTAACATTATTGTTTAAATGTTAACATTAAAATTTTGAATAAAATATAGATAGATATGATATTTTGTAATTTAAAAATATATATTTTTCATTCTTATCCTTAATCTAAAATCAAAATTTAATAAAAATCTTCAGTAATTACATAAAAATGAAAAATGTTATAAAAGAACAAAATTGAAAACACTCATTGTTAGAATCAGGGCCGACCTTAATAATTGATTTTTTTATTGTGCCTCTGAAGAATTTTTAAAGTGGGGCCCATGCATATGTAAAAAAATCTAATTTTTTAAGGGTTTTTTATTTTATTTTTAAGTCCCTGTAAACGATAGGATTTAGTGATCGATCCCTCACTTTTTCGTATTTTGGTTTTAGTTATCATATTTAAAGGATATGTTCTTTTTTAGTTCCTGGGAGAGACCTATCCCTAAATTATTTGGTTTTATTTTTAGTCATTGGGAGAGACTAAAAAGTGTTAACATCCTTTAAATCTGGGGACCAAAACCAAAATACGAAGAAGTGAGGATCGATCACTAAATCCTATAGTTTATGGGGACTTAAAAATAAAAAATCTTTTTTTTAATCTTATACATCATTTTATTTTAAGCTATAATAATATTAAAAAATAGATACATAAAATTTTATAATAATTTAAAAAGCCTAAAAACAACAAAAATTTAATTTTTAATGAAATGAAAGAGTTATAAAATCATAAAAATATCTAAAAAGGTTGAGAGAGAGAGAGAGAGAGAGATATAGATAGATAGAAAAATATTGTCATTATGGTCCGAGAGATTTAAAGAGGAGAGAAATTTTAGACTTTATTTACGAGAAAAAATGTGTGTTAGAGAAACTAATTTATGAGTAAAAGTGATACATTTCACCGTTTATTTTTTTATCCATCCATCATGTGGTTATTGGAGCCCCTCCCCAGATTAGTTGGGGGCCTAGGTAATTAATTGTCTTGGTGACCCGACTCTTGTTAGAATAATAGATAAATATTATATTTCCTTCCATCTCAATATTCTGGTTGTGGTTCCTCGTATGTTAGATTTGTTCCTAATGTTATTATCTTTTTACAGGTATTTTTTAACTTTCATTTCTATATAAACCATAGCACACAGTTTTGAGAAGTGGACTAGGTTAGGTCCAACACTCGTTAGACAATTCGATTATCCAACGCATTTTGGATTGTTTGAATTTTAAATACATAAAAATTGACACATAAAAAACAATTATATTTGAGATATTATGTAACTAATGCCTTTAAACCAAATTTAGCATTTAATTAGATTACGATTTTTCACATTTTAGAAATTTCTCTATTCTTCCTTCTTTCTCATTCTCCTTTTAGACTTTTCACCATCTATTTGTGGAAGTGATTGTTCACCTATTTGTGACTTGATTGTACTCCACATGTGAATTTTTATTTTTAATAATAAGCTTGTATTGCGTTGATCATTATTTTGATGTGTGAGTGTTTTTTTTTTACTATTAATCCGTCTGAGTCGTGAGGGGTTAATGGGGGTGGAAATATTAAAATATAATTTATTCTGGCTTGATTCAGATTCTCACTAACTTAGAGTCAAATAGAATTTAAAACTAAACTTGTTATTTAACCCATAAATTGAAACAAATATGTTTTCATCAAACCAGAATATAAAAAAATATCAATCCTTAAATTAAATCAAATTCATTAGAACATATTTGTGAGGGTTAATGGAGGTAGTGAAAAGTCTAAGAGGAGAAGGGGGGAAGAATAGAGAAGTTTCTAAAATAAGAAAAATTGTAATCTAATTAAATACTAAATTTGGTTTAAATGTATTAATTACATAATATCTCAAATATAATTGTTTTTAATATGTCAATTTTTGAGAAGGGATTTCTTATATTTAATATTCATAAACTTATGAGGTATCTCACCATGATAACGGAGTTAACATAAATCCCTTCTGTGTGTACCAACGAACAGAAATATGAAGTTGCATATTTCATACGAGAGGTACCAGTACTTCAAAAAAGAATAGAAAAAAAAAAAAAATGGAAGACCCTTGTTCCATCCGTGACCCCCTCCTAATAATTTACCTATCCCATCTTCACAGAATTTTGAACTTCTGTTGGGCGGTTTGTCTCTGTCCCCCTCCCTTCAAATTCCACTCCCGCCAGCTTTAATAGCGAGCGACGATGTGTTTTCGACGATACCGGATTTTGGTCTGTCTGGTTGTTGTTATCCGGAAACCTCGACTGATAATATTGCATAGCAATATATATATATATATATTTAAACATGGATCCCATGACAGTCTGCCCCTCGAGATTCGTGTAGCAGGGAAGAAGAGTTTGACCGTAAACACCAACGCCATAAGTTTTAACCGTTCCTTGTACGGTAGGATGGCTGAAAACCACTACCAGTCTGCCACGGTGTCAATCTTTTTTTTTAATTAAAAAAACCAACAATCCTGAACATTAAATAACAATAATTAGTTCACTGTTAACCTTTTTATTTTTATCTCTAAGTTCACTTACATTAATAAAATTTTTAAATATATTATTAATAGGTTTGAGTATACTGTTAGAAAAAAAGAGTGGTATGAAGAAGGGGTGATGAGAGGAAAGGGGTGACGGGCGACACGTGGAAGGGGGAGGGATTGTCATATATGTAAATGGAAGATAGATGATGGTACAAATAAAAGATGAAGATAGTGTCAAAAAAGTAAAAAAATGGTAATCTCTATTGAATGAAAAGATCTAAAAATAATGTTCAATGAATCTAGAGATTTAAAAATAAGTTCATGTATTTTAGGGATTTCAAAATAATTCAAAAATTATTTGAAGGATCTGAAATTAAGTTTTTCAAAATAAAAAAAGGACGGGGGTTGGTACAAGTGGACCACAATACCATATGGTGATACAGTGGGTGAATGGACGAGACAACGCCTTCAACGCCCACGCAACCGTTGTAACGGCTCAAGGGGTTCTGGTATTTTAGGTAAATATGTGGAAAACAATGAGGTGTCCCCACAATTGATGGCTCGTGATAATAACCAAAACAAGCCCACTCGCTTTACCATCCAATTTAATCATCTGATTTTAAGGGATGGGAAGGGAATAGGAGAGCTCGGTCATATGGACCATGAACACCTTACACCCTGCAAAAGATGTGAGGTTCATTATTTCTTCTTCCTCACGAAAATAAAATACAGTTAATAAAAAGAAATGGGATGATGGTGGTGGTGGTAGTAGTAGAGGTAATGATGTATCAGTTTATGGAAAGTTAAAAAAGAGAGGGAGAGGCATGTGCTCGGGGTTCTGACCAGTCTGTCTCCCTTTTGTTTGCAGCCCTCATCTGGATACATGGTACGTCTGTTTTTGTTTCCCTTCCTTTCCTCTCCACCACTCTCTCTCTCTCTCTAACATTATTTCTGAATGGCCTGCCTTCATTTAAGCCAAGCTGGCTCCAGTTACTTGAAATTTTACGCGTCTCCCGAGTGAGCCGAGCCGAAAACCGAGCCGCGGTGGAGTAGGTAGGTTTGACCGATCTGGGGAGAGTCCAAAGACTTCAAACGGAACCGTTGGATTGGTTTCAGTTTCACCTCTTTTTTGCATTGGTCATTTTTTTAATGACGTTTTCATTCGCTAATGCCATTGCGGTACCACGAGAGACGCCGCTCAATGCGGCCAAACAACATAATTAGATAAAAAAACAACATAAGAAAACAAATCGACGGAAGGGGAGAGTATAACTTTTTAAGCAGTTGGGGAGTTTATTAATAAAAAAGAGGCAAATAAATTAAAAAAAATCAGAGATTGGAGGACGAGCTTGGTCGGCTATTTAGGCTCCGTCTCCTCCTGCTCTTACGCAGTTGAATCAAATTGGATAGAAAAAAAAAAAAACAGAAGAAAAAGAGAGAGAGGGTGAGGTCAAACTCATCTTTACATCCCCTATTTTTGTTTTTTTAATTTTATTAATCATTAACTCTCCAGGCTCGGCAAAAATATAAAATAAAGCAAAACAAATGCGATCAAGATCAGTCAATAAAAATAAATACGTTCAAAGTTGATGCCAGCGAAGCAGCTAAGCACATTTGGAAAGTTTTTCATACCCCCCCCCCCCTCTCGCGTTGGACCCGCTGTTTCTCTCTCTCTCTCTCCGAACGATCGTGGGATCCACTTTTATTTTATTATTTTTAATTAATAATACAATAAAGGAACAACAAACAGAAGAAGCTTTTCTTTATCTCCTCCTCGTCCATCTCCCCTCCCACCCCACTCTCTGTTGCAAAACCCTGCGTTTGTAATCGGAAGACGAGGAGGAGGGATCACGGCCGTCGATGAGAAGCATGACGTCTCGAAATTCACAAATGGTGGGAGACACGACGTATACGAAGATATTCGTGGGAGGCCTTGCTTGGGAGACTCAGAGGGACACCATGAGGATGTACTTCGAGCAGTTCGGCGAGATCCTTGAGGCCGTCGTCATCACCGATAAGATCACCGGCCGTTCTAAGGGTTACGGCTTTGTATGTGATCCCAATCGTCTATCTCTCTCTCTCTCTCTCATTTTTGATGATTTTTTAATTAATTATGTTATTGTTTTTTTTTATTTTAAAAAGGTGACATTTAGAGATCCGGATTCGGCGATGAGGGCGTGCCAAGATCCGTCTCCGATCATCGACGGCAGGAGGGCCAACTGCAATCTGGCGTCCCTCGGCGCCGTCCCGCATAGATTCCATCCTTCCGCTCCTCCACGGGCAGGTCCGTCGTCCCCATGATCCATCTTTTTCAATGTTTAATAAAATGAAGGATTTATCATTGCTTTGTTTTTGTTCTGGCAGGGATCGGACGGTTCAGGCCGTACCCTGGATCGGCTCCTACAATAGCGTACCATAACAGCAGCGGCCGAAGCAGCAGCAGCAGCGGTGGCGGTGGTGGCGGCATTGTGTCTTCACTATCATCATCAGCTGCAGCGTATATCAATCAACCCAATCCATACGCGTTTCCATATTCTGTATATGGGTACATCGTTATCTCACAATGTATTATAACAAGGCAATTTTTCGTTTCTTGAATTTGAATTGCCCTGTTTTTTTTTTTCTTTTCTTTGTTCAGATACTCTGCATATTCCCAAGAAAACTTGTACCCTATGGTGAGTGTTTTTAGTATGTGTTTTGTAATCATTAATCAGACATTGTTGAACAATGTATGTATGTTAATCCCTGATGCAGGGGTATTACAGCATGGGTGGATCGCACCCATACAATCCATACTACGCATCAGCGGCAGCAATGACTTCTCCGGGGATGCTTCACAACATCTATCCATACTACGCCGCCCAGTATTCATCTCATGCAAGCCAGCCTCAACAGGGTTTGGGGTACCAACCCTACTGGCAGATGGTACAATACCCTCCTTATATACCCCATCAATACGGAGGTGTCGGCATCCTCTCATTGCCCGCTCCTGCCTCCCCATCCACAAATCCAGGTTTGAATTCCTTTGATTTTATATCACATTCATCTTTGTATTTATTTAATTATCCCATATAATGGCAGGTGTGACTGCGGCTGGTTCGACAACTGGATCTGGTTCTTCTTCAACGAACGCCGGAGCTGCTGCTCCCAATCAGAAACCCTCCTCGGGTTAATGAACACTAATTCATTGATCACTACATTGCTTTACTGATCAATGTTTTATCATTCTAGTTTTTTTTTTTAGTTGTGAATTTAGGGGGGTCATATTCATGTAATTAAGCTTTCAGGGGGGTCGGGCCTGCGAATAATTGGGCATCGGATCCGGTCTTCCCGTGGAACTGGCTAATATAGAGAGACGATGGGCGTCATGGGTGACATCCCCGTCTCTAACTCGAGTCAGTGGTCGATTCAGCGAGCATTTTAAATCTCCTGATCGATCCAAGCAGTGGCTTCTGATGGAGCGGTGGTCTCTGCTATTTGTTTTCATTCATTTCCACTATTCTCTTCCCATTTTTGTTGTTCATGATTCATGACCATTATTATTGAAATTCTTAACTTAGGACTGGTTTAGGACATTTGGTTGATGCTGCTGCTGATGTTGTTCCCAGGCACTTTTTCTCCATCTATTCAAACTAACTTTTATCTGTGATGTGGTTTTGCTTTGGACCTTGTTTTTAAGGTTTCGAGTGTTTGTTTGGATGGCTGTCTTGGAATCCGAGGATTTAAAGCTCTCTGAAAGGAGGATTCCTGAAAAGAAAGTCAGTCACCCTACGTAAGGTGGCATTGAACCAAACTGAGTTGTTTTCAATTCAAATTTTTAATATAGAACCACGTACTCTTCAATCACTTTTACCGTTCTAACATAGTTTTGATTCAAATAGAACAAAGCTTTTACTCAAAATCCATTGGATGTATATATCTTTGTATTTTTATACTAACCTAATTATATAGTAGGTTAGTATTAAAGAAATTACGGAGTATTTGCAAAGCAGCACCCTTTATGTTAATTTTGGAGAGCCATTTTCGGCTTCTTATTGATTTTGGACTCTAGAGTAGGTCAATGTGGGCCATTGTATTTTTATTTTGAATAATGCCAGGGACAATCTAACAATCATGCGGATAGTCCACATATGTATTGATCTTTAAACTAACAAATGACCTCTAAAGTATATACTTCTAATGAAAATATATATAACTTCATGATCTATCATGTGGAGCCACTAGGTTGAAACCATGAAAAATTACCAACCAGGTATATACATTGTATTTGGAGGTACATGTAACGTTAAATGGTTATTGAGGTATATGGACTATTTGCAGGATTGTCCTTACGGATTGTGTGCTACAATGTTCTTTCTTTTTGTGTATTGTTACACAGTTCTTATTCTAGTTTCATTTCTGGTCCGATATACCTCTTTAACCACTTCTACTCATTAAAGAGGTATATGTCATTAGAGTTTTTTAATTTTTTTTATATAAATGAATCCGTATAATTTGTTAGATATGTTTCATATTTTATAAAAAATATATACATTATCAAGTGAGGTATACTATTTTAAAAAAATTAAAACGAATAAATATGGAAAATGGGCACAAAAGAGGATTGAATGTAAATTTTTTTTATGATTGATTTATATGTGTTCTTATACAAGTGATAATACACTCAGTTATTCATGTAATCTTAAATCATTATCTAATAGATTATATACTCGCATAATATTGTATATGAAGGGTTGTGGATCCTCTCAACCATACATAATATTGTATATGAAGGGTTGTGGATCCTCTCAACCATACATAATATTGTATATGAAGGGTTGTGGATCCCCTCAACTAAGGATGATGAGTTAGAGATTCTCTTGGTATAATTCGGTTACTCGATAGTCAAACCTGCACCAGAAAACCTTTTAACACTGATGTGATACATGCCAAGGGGGTTTCCAACGTTCAAGTCATAGAAAATGAAGGAGTCTTTAGGGTATTTTGTGGTATATTATGTGTGACCACATGACGACATTTTTTGTTGGCTATGTAGGATCTCTAATACCCCTCAGATTGAGCTGTGCACACATCTTTGCAGTTGTATTGTATAAAGTGGGTCCAAACTGCATGGACGTACTCAAATTGTTGATTTGTATGGATTGCTCGTAGGTGGAACCTTGTTTTACTGTACTCAAGAAAATGGACCTGAGACTAGTGTATTCTCCTCTAGATTCGACGAGTCTTGTCTGTCACCTCTACTAGGAAGGTTCTATGCGCGCTTGTTGTGATGACGCAATCGACAAGTGTGAGGCAGGATGATCTGTGGAGACTAGTAGCAATAAGGTTTCCTCAATTGGAGGATCCACACGTTAAACAGACCCTTGAACCCCCATAGTCGTTGTTGGATTTTCTGGAAAGGAGACTTCAGCTCCGTTTGGTTGCGTGATTGGACGGATTCCGCTTTTTGAAAAGCTGAAAAGTTTAAATCGTACAATCAAACGGGACGAATTAATTCGGAATCGGAAGCTGGATTCCTTTTAATTATTGTCTCGAAATATGTGTTTTGAAAAGCTCAGAAACATTGTTTTTTGGTCGGAATCGATTTTTTGAATTAAAAAGCAATTTTCTCTGTTAAACATCAACTTCTTTCAAATATTGTTTCTTGAATAAAAAAAAACCATTCTAATAAAAGTCAATGTCAAAATCATCTTAAAAAACAACTTTATTACAAAAGCTACTTTTCAATCTATGTTTCCAAACAGACCCTTAATGTTGGTGGCAATTTCATCGGCCATTCCCATCGGTTGGTTGAAAAGAACTAGCCCTACGACCTCTGTGGGTGTGGGTGGTCGACAGAGTTTTTTTGAGCCTTCCTCTTTCCCTTTACTACGGGCGTTCACCGTTGATGAGGGATGAATAATGGCTTAGTTGGCAAGAATAATATATGTGAATAGTCACAATTTTTTTTCAGAAAGTTCAATAATCACCAATGTACCATCCAAAATCGTACGTGTATCTCCGTTTAGCTATGTGCCTCTAATAGAGTAACAGGGCTGTTAGGGCAAAGACTTGGATAGTTGATCCAGTGGATACCTACACCTACGACATCGACAGATCGACTCACACCATGGCAGGAGGTACAACCCGTAATGAGCCCCCATTAGTTATTTGCGAGACTCATTCGAGCTCAAGCTGTATCAGGTGCTCATGACACACATTATACTTTGAAAGCTCGTCATTTTTTCTCTCACAAACATGATGATCGGCCAAGTCCAACAAAGAGGACATTTCACTTAATGTTTTCAACAGCCAAGCCACCCTTCAACCACGATGATCGGCTGGGCTTGATAGAGAGCACAACTCGCACATTATCATCTTACAAAAAAAAAAAAAACTCGCACATTATCAGATGCCAGACCATGATGAATAAGAAAATTAATATAGCAATGTTGTATAATTAGATATTATTCATACAACCAAAATAGTTCATGAGGCCGCATAGAGAGGACAAACCACGAAATCTCAAAGGTAAACTATTCTTTTTAAAAGAAAACAGATGGAAAATGAAATTTCCATCACCTCGTTATAGAAACACAATGTCAGCTGACTTGACCGAGGTCAGGCCGCCCTTGGAAGACTAGCTAGACCACAATGTATAAACTTGTAGCGCAATTCATCATCCGTACTGATCCAAATTTTTTTTCTTTCTTCAAGTTTGAATTAATTTTTATTTGGTTTAGTTTAGTTATAGGTTGAGAAATTAATAAACTATCTAGTTTCATTTGGGTTTGGTTATGCATTTTTAAAAAAATGAATAACGAACCGAATTAAACTCTAAAAAGAATGGTTTGACAAGAGAATAAGTGTTGGAATAAAGAGTAATTACAGGGATAAGTGAGTGGAAAGATAGTTTATCCCTATTTAATATAAAATATAATTGGGATAAACCGTGAACAATTTTTTCGATTTTGAAATGAAAATGAGAATATTTTGTTTTATCTAAATAAAGACTAAGATAACATTTATCTCTACTTTTTATCCTAATTTTGACAAATGTAAATATGAACAAAATTGATGGATTTTTTATCATCTAGAATTAGGATAATTTATTCTCAAAACCTTATCCCATTGTCAAACTAGCTCTAACTAGTTATCCATATTTTATAATTATTACTCATTCTTCAAATTCTCCGTCTTGCGACTAATATCCACTCTTTACCCTTCACTGAATTTTCATACAAGTTCTCTTTTAAAAGGGATCAAAATCTATGTTTTTACAAATTCATTCTATTCGATTTGGTTCGGCTAAATGAATTCAGTTCCATTTGTGGGTTTAACTATTTGGTTTCAAATTGAATTCAGTTTGTATTCGGATTGGGTGTAATAATAATTTGATTTGGTTCGATTTTGACATAAAACCGAACCAAACATGCCAAATCATATCCGTTGCCGTGTCTAGATGAAATTTTTTTTCCATCACCTTTATAATAAAAGAATGGGTTGGACTAGACCCATAGGACAAGCCTCCTTTGAAAGACTAGCTAGGCCACAAATTAAATGTACACACTTGTAGCGTAACGCAATTGATCATGTCGTGCCTAGGTGGAAGAAAATGTTTCCCTCACCTTGTTATAGAAACACAAGGTTAGACGCCCTTGAAAGATTAGCTCGGTCACAATGTAAAAACTTGTAGGGCCCGTTTGGGTAACGGGTTAAACTCGGATAATGGTCATATAAGGGTGGTATAAAAATGGATGTAGAAAATAACTGTTTGTTTGCAGAATATAACTTGGTGTTACTAAACCAGTTTAAACGAGTATAAGAGAGTATAACAATTCTAAGTAACCTAAGGGATAAGCTATACTCACTTTATCTATTCTCATGGGCCTACATGTCAAATTAATTTTTTACACCTTATCATATCAAATCACATATCAACACTTCTTATATATCAAAGGGCCCATATGTTAAATCAATTTTTTTACACTTTATTTATATTTTATTTTTATCAACCAAACAACTCAACATTTATTCTTACGTTTTCCAATGAGAATAAAAAAACACAACTAAACAGAAAATCTCTTATTCCTTTAGAATTGTTATCTATAGTGGTGTAGTTATCTATCCAGAATAACTCAATTCCTTAATTAAAATGGGGGCGTAAGTTGTAGCGCAATTAGAGGTGTCAAACGTGCCGGCCGGCACGGCCCATTGAGGAAGCGGGCTAACTGGCCGTGCTGTGCCGGCCCGTTAACTTTGACAGGCCATGTCGTGCCTGGCCCGCCGGGCCGCCCACGTGTCTAGTGGGCCGACTCATGATTTTTGAAAAAATACATCTTTAAATTTTTTTAATTCTAAACTTTAATTTTCTTAATATTACACACATAAAAATTATATAAATATATTAGATATACATACATATATACACACAAAAACATTATATATACTTGATAAAACGATTATATGAGACACTTATTTAACATATTATATACTTCGTCTACTGTAAATTGTCGTGTCATGTCGTGTCTATCGTACCATGCTTATTAACGTGCCGTGTCGAAAGCGACCCACGTGCCACAAAGCTGACCCAGCACAGTCCATAAATTTCAACGTGCTGTGCCATGACTGATTTTTAACGTGCCGTGTTCGTGTCGTGTCCATTCGACGGCGATGAACCGTGTCGTGTCGTGTCGTGTCGTGCCGTGCTTCGTGCCGTGCTTCGTGTCGTGTCGTGTCCTGCCGTGCTTCGTGTCGTGGCATAATTGAATAGCCATTCGACGGCGATGAACCGCAAAAGTCAACACTGGTGAATGGTGATGCATCACTAGGTACGTGAAAAGGGTATTAATGCACTTGCGACACAATATATATAATATATATTTCACTGTACCATCGTATAATCTTTTGAAAAGTGAAAAAAATATATGAATCAAATTCATATAAGTAATGTATTAATATAGTTATTTAAATTAATGTACTTCATTAACCTACTATTTAATTAAAAGAATCAACGCATTACAGTATGTAAGAGTGACTGCAAAGAGATTGAATTATAACATTTTCCACTTGATAAATGTACAAATGTAGAATATCCAATCATCCGTTCCATCAAATTGACCGAGGTCAAAGCGTGCCATCTCAAGTGTAGTACGCTTCCCAAACAAGGGACCACATTACTAATAAAATCGGGTAAGGGTGCAGATAGACTTGTCAATTGGACGGATATGGATTGGATAGATTCATATTCGTATCCGTATCCGAATTAAATATTTGTAAAATATCCATATTCGATATCTGACGGATATTCCAAAACACTTATCCGTATCTGATCCGAAAATTCGGATACAGATTCGGATAATATCTGAAATATCCGATCCAGATTAAAATATAATGGAATTTATAAAATCTCAAGTCCTAAGATGGTTAAATAGCTATCCATCAAAGACATAAAAACACAAATCCTAATATAGTTAAACAAATATCCAACATGGTAAAATAAGTTTGTGTTTTTCCCTAGATCACGAACCATTTGATTTTCATCTAAGGGTTGAAACTAATTGTAACATATATAAATAAAATAACAGTTCGGATATGGATATTGTTCGGATCGGATATAACTTATATCCGATCCGATCCAAAAATTTTCAGATACGGATAATTTAGTTCGGATACAGATACATATACAGATTTTTAGATATCACATATTTTCTGCATTTTTGATACAAATAATTTGGTTAAGATACGGATAGAGATTTTTGAATATCGGATATTTTCTGTATTTTTGGATACATGAATATTTTTGGAAATCATTATGTTCTCACAAATACATGAATATAGAATATGAAAAACTATCTTTTTCTGAATATCATGGATAGCAGCGTTAAAAAGGAACTATCATGGGACCAGAGCTCGTATAACCCAATCCCACAGGGGCTGTTTTCCACACACTTGCACTCAACAGGGTTCGAATCGTGTCCTTTCAAGAATAAAGGGTGTCCACTAGGACCACTACCGCCTTCACAAGGCCACACGGGACATCTAGATTTTTATAGTTGATAGACATGGTGAGATCTAAGTCAAATGATCGTTTCCGATTGCCATGGCCGGGAGTAGCATAGTCAAATAAATATTATAGAGAAATCAGGCCGCCATTGTACGTACAAAGGCCAGAATGGGCCCGGTCGACAGAAGCTCGAAAAGCCGCCAGATTGGGACACTGTTTCGTCACTGATCGAGCAGTCTTTGTATATAGCTTATGACGACCGACTTAAAATTAATATCTATAGACCAAGAAATATCATGTATTGTGCGCTGTAGATATGAAGCATAATCAATTAATCGGGTCCCACCAGAAAGACTTTCTCAGGAAAAGGACGACGTGGCTGCGATATGGATCCTCTGTCCCTCATCATACTTGCTGGTTTTCTGTATGGGATCCATCCATAACCAGGGACGGTTGGGGGTCCTTTATTATGTGGGTCTGGAAAGACTCAGACGACATCATGACCATGCTGCAGGATCTAGAAATATTTGGGGAATTGGTTAACTTCAGTTAAACAATTTAATTGTGTAACGCAGTCTAAAAAATAAGTCAAGTTTGAGTGGATACACTATTAAAATTGTTCCACTGCCGACCCCGTTTTATAAAATTTTTTACAATGTAATTTTGATTTAAATATTTCAAAACTTTAGAAAACAACCTTTTGGATATTTGTCCTTTTTATGATGCTAAAAACATTTAATTTGGGTGATGTAACGACGCATTGGCCTTGGATGTTTTTTTGGTTTTGATTAAATCACCAAACACGGGATCCAACCAACTGCATCTACATTTTTCTTTAATAAACGTCAACATCATGAAATCACCAAATTGCCCTGACCTTCGTGCATAAAATCCATGCGCAATGACACAATACAAACCCAAACAAACAGAGAGATGGGGAGCTTGTATGCGGAGCCCGCAAATGGTTTCCATGCCAAAAATACTAAAGGGCAGGTCATCACTTGTAAAGGTACGCAAAATGGTAGCTCCTCTTTTTTTACTCTCTGTATCCATTTGGCATCACAATTATATGTATTGAATCACGCAATTGATATCCCCATTGAAGCTGCTGTGCTTTGGGGTCCCAAAGAAGCGTTCACGATAGAGGATGTAGAGGTCCATCCGCCACAGAAGATGGAGGTCCGCATCAAAGTCATCTGCACCTCCATCTGCCACACTGACCTTGGAGCCTGGAACGCCCTTGTAAATGAACCATTCAATGCATTTTTACTCAAATTATAAATTAACCTCTGTTTTATAATTACCATGAAAACCAGTTCTAATGGTTAATTCATCCATCTGTTCTACAAATTAAGAACGAAGCACATCGGGCTTTCCCTCGGATCCTAGGCCACGAAGCCGCTGGGTACAACCCATATATCTTCCATTCTCTCTCCTCCTCCGATCCGATAAATAATTAATTAATATTCTTTTGATGAATAAAAATAAATAGGATAGTGGAGAGCGTCGGAGAAGGAGTGGTTGATCTGAGTGAGGGGGACCACGTCGTCCCAGTCTTCAATGGCGAATGTGGTGAATGCGTCTACTGCATATCAAGCAAGACCAACCTCTGTGAGAGATACCGAGTCGACCCCACCAGGTGTGTGATGACCGGAGACAGCAAGACAAGGTTCTTCACAAAGAAGGGAGGACAACCCATCTATCATTTCCTCAACACCTCCACCTTCACCGAGTACACAGTCTTGGACTCGGCCTGCGTCGTCAAGATCAACCCCAATGCCCCTATTGAGAAGATGAGCCTCCTCAGCTGTGGTGTCACCACGGGTAATACAACCACCACTTTAGATCTTTTATAGTCCCTCCCTATGCCCTCTGGATCCAGTTAGGTGTGGATTTGATCAGTACCATTAGCTATACACTGATATACTGATCAAACATAGGCCTAACTCGATCCTAACTGCCTCCCTATGTGTTCAATTAATTGTTTTATAAAAAGTGGTCATTGTTTTTGTTATAATTAGGTGTGGGTGCTGCATGGAATACGGCCAATGTTAAGAATGGGTCAAGTGTAGCAGTGTTTGGGCTGGGTGCAGTGGGCCTTGCAGCTAATCTCTCCCTCCGATCCTCTATGTCTGTTTTGTGGCTCTGACTGTACTTTCGTTTACTGACCGAAGTCTGTTTTTTTGGTTTTCTGTTGATTCTTCATTGCAGGTCGCGGTGGGTGCAGCCGTGAGGGGGGCATCCAGGATTATAGGACTTGATGTCAACCCGGAGAAATCTGTAAAAGGTGAGGGGGGGTTTCTGTAACTGTGTGAAATTAATATTTTGGGACCACGCATGCCCTATTAATTGAGTTTTAATTTATATTTGGACTTTATGAAAAGGACGAACCATGGGCGTTACGGAGTATATTAATCCTAAAGATTTCAAGAAACCAGTGCACGAGGTAAGTCAAACATCTCGTGCGTATTATGTACACTGACTGTTCATTTTTTTTCTAGGGATTCGTGCTATTGTTAGGATTAATATGAGGCATCGTTTACTTCAGACAAGATTGAACGCATATTTCGATCTAGTTTGCTGAAAAGTTGGAATGTTTTAATGGGTTTTAAAGGTTCCCCCCTCAAGCCCTCATAAAAAACCGCACTTTTTAAACTTTTAATAGAATCTTTTAATATATGACTTCAAAAGTCAATGAAATGATCAATTTTGTTTTTGAAATACAGCTTTGGAGAAAAAAATAATCTCTCTCGAAAGCTAGTCTCTACATCTAATTCAAATTCTAACCCAAAATAATAAATCAAGTAATTTTAGAATTTAATTATTCAAATTAATATCAAACCCCTTGTGATTGATAAACCAGGGTTGCATAAAATTAACTTTCTAAATATATAAACTTAATTAGGGGGCCCAACTATCTAGTTACGTATAGATTTGGTCTTGTACACATAGTATATGTACAACATAAGTGTTTTTTTTTTTTTTTTTTTTTGTTGCAAACTGATGTATATGTTGATAATCATTTTGTAATACAAGATAGTTGAGCCCAAAATATGTGAACCCCAAATATGCCTAATAATATCATCTGTTAAATCCTATTAAATGATGAATGCTATTTTTTTGTAGTTACATATTATGAATGGTTTGGAATTTTATTGATATTGTCTGATTAAATATAATTTATTTACGAAAATAATATGGTTAATGAACATAATAGCTCATTGAATTGGATCATGATTTTAGACTTTTGCATAGGATTTGTGGAATGGATGATACTCTAGGATTGAGTAAGGTTGCACATAGACGGTGCTCTTAACTTTCTCAAATTATTACATATATAGCATATGATTGAAAAACATTATTCTATTTTTAAATAAAATTTAATATACACCTAAAAATATCATAATCAATTCGATAGAAAATGTATGCTTTTATTCCGTTCTTATTTCCAAACGTGGATACCAAGAGAAAAAAAAACGTGGATATCCTCCCTTTCAATTTTAATTATCTTCAATTTTTAGCTATTCAATCTGTAACATATTTGTACATTTATATATATATATATATATATATATATATATATATATATATATATATATAAATTAATAGATACACGGCTCTTTTCACTGTGCTCTTTTCATTGTGTGATCCGTATCAATTTTCTACACTTTTTTTGAAGCGAAATATAGTCAAATTCTATTTCAACGGAAAAAAAACATGATTGAATGATGTGAGAACATAAAAAGAAATACATAAATAGCGCTGGATAAAGAAAGGAAAGGGAGGTCCAATTTTCTACACTACTTAAGCGTGACCAATTTTCTATTACATTAACATGCAATTATCAGGGGCGGGCCGGGCTGTAGCCCGGCCTAGATTTTGTAAAAAAAAATCCCAAATAGCAGTCTAACCCAGTGTTATTAGAAAACCCCCAATAAAGCTCAGCCCATATTTTGTTTAAAAACCCCCAAAACATTAGTCCAACCCAGTTTTTAAAAAAAATCCCAAAACAATTTGCTATATAAACTTCAATTTACCTAATTAAATATCTTTTTTTATAAAACATATTTTACAGCAGTCAATGAATAAATCACCCCCTTCACCAAACACCAAACAATATGTAATGAATTTGATTTTATTTGTAAATTTTTTAATTCTTTTGATTTATTATATGTTTTGTAGATGCATTTAGATATTTCATATTTTGATAATGATTGGAGAATTAAATAAATCACCATCGCCTATGTTGGTCGTTTGGAGAATTGGAGTTTCTTCCATTCAATCTTTCATTAAGTTTTAAATTTATTAGATTTATTAGAATTTTTTGTTAGGCTTTGTCTTTATTGTTTACTTTTATGTTTTATTGACATTTATTTTATTCTAAATAAATGAGGAATTATTCTTGATTATCTTGGTGTCTAATAAGAAAACTAAATCAAAACTTTTTAAATTGAGATTGTATTTGTGATTTTTTTTGTTTTTTTATATAACATTTGAGTTTTTTTTTTTTGGAATATCTTTTTTATATAGGTTATAATTTTAGATGGATTTTAAATGGAGGATTGTATTTCACTAAAAGAAAAGAAGAAAATAAGGGAGAGAAGTTGGTTTTTTTTAATATAACATTTGAGCTTTTGTATTAATTAAATTAACTTGTTTTGTTTTACTTAATCTTTTGATGAATTTATTTTATTTCAAGTGCATCATATGGCTATCAAAAAAAAAATTGATATTTTTATCAGGAATTTTATTTTATATAAAAAGATTAATTCAGCCCATCCAGAAAAAGTGTCATGGATCCGCCCCTGATGCAATATATTTGTTTACTTTATTCGATCTTGTTTAAATGCAAATTTTCATGACCCTCCATTAAAGTTTGCTAACAAAGCAAAATTTATCCAGGTGATAAGGGAGTTAACGAAAGGGGGAGTGGATTTCAGTTTTGATTGTGTGGGTAACGTGGAAGTTCTTCGCGAGGCCTTCTTGTCTACACACGATGTATGCATCACATCCCACTTTTATATATTCTTCTCAATTTATATTGCAAGTGACTGTGGTCCCTGACATGATTTGCATAAACTGCCAACATACAAATAAAGATATTTATATATCCGTTTCTAGAAAATTATTATTAGAATTTTTTTTTCTAATACTGTTTGTAGAATGTAGACGCAATGTCTTCCCTAGCTATGAAGAGTATCAATTTAGACTTTAGAGTTGCAGAGGTTAAAAAATCTATGGCGGTCATTTTGTTTACGATAATGTCTATTATTTTTTTTAAGTGCTGACCATCCGATTTGAATGTAGTTTATTAGTCATGTGCGGTTGCTCAATACAATTAAAGGTTCAGCAGCACGCGTGTTGTACATCATGCATGAAAATTGTAAATACCACCTCAATGTTTTAGTGACTTTTTTGCAAATTTTTTTTACATAGAAGACATATCTAAAACTAGAATAGCAGAGAACGCACATTATTTTAATTTTGGTCACGCAACGCAAGGGGTCATAAATTTCTCAAGTTAATGCCACTTTGCCAGGAATGGTAGGTTTCTTCATTAAGTATTAGATACAAACACCGAGAGAAAAATAAAATAATATAAAACTTGTCTTCCCCAATGTTTCCATTACCAATATTTCACTAGTAATTAAACTCTACTGCCGCTTTGGAAAATAGGTATCATTAACGTTAATCTGGTCGCACTCCTTAAAATTTTGAGTGAGTGTTCTTAATTGGTGGTCCTAAACCATTCTCTTACAAATGATAAAAAAATACCGTAAATGCCAGACAGTGATCTTTACAATAGTATCAGAGAAAGGTCAATAAAAATAATTAATGCCACATGCATGAAAAAAAAAGAACAATTTAAAATCAAGTTAAAATTAGTATGGATTTGTTAACAGGGATGGGGAACGACTGTGGTTTTGGGGATCCACAGCACACCGACAATGCTCCCCATCCATCCGATGGAGCTGTTTGAGGGCAGGAGGATCGTCGGATCTGTTTTCGGAGATTTCAAAGGGAAGTCTCAGCTTCCCCTTCTCGTTGAAAAATGCATGAATGGGGTGAGTGGCATCCATTATTGAAATTAATTTATTCAATTAATCTTTCTTTTTTTTTGTTTTATTTTTATTTTATTTTATATTTTTTAATATATTTTTTGTAGGAACTCAAGCTGGATGGCTTTATAACACACGAGCTCCCATTTTCAGAAATCAACAAGGCGTTTCAATTACTTTCAGAGGGCAAGTCCTTGAGATGCTTGCTTAGGCTTTGATTTTGGGGGCCCATCTGCATGGGATGCACATGCTTGTTGTTTCTCATTCCAATATATGAACCATATCTGCCTCTCAAATCTGAACATTTGTATAATTGTATTATTATTATCCATGGATAGACACTGTTGACTGTCGGCTGATTTAATGTTGTTCTGTACCAGCGAGGTCTTTGAATGGCACTGGTCCTTGACGCACTTTTTTTTTTTTTTAATATTCAGTATTATGATTTTCTCTTTTTCTAATTTAATATTTTTATAGCCTGAAGTTCACATTTTGTATCTATATATTTCTCAAATATAATAAAATTGCTCTGTTATGTGGCTTGGGGCGGTATTAGGTGTAAATCATCAGAGAAGGGGTGGCTAAATGTAATAAACCATCGTAATTATCAGCATTAAATGTTAACTTTATGTCTCATATTTGGAAAGCGGTTGGGTGGCGGCTACTTGTTTTTAACCGTCGGAGAAGGAGTGCTACATTAAAGTAACCGCCCTATTTTTTGCCACAGATTTTTCAAAGTGTTGGGCTAAGTTGTCTTTCTTATCTTCTCTTTTTATTTTCTTAAATTGATTTCTATTTGATCCAAATGTGATCATTTAAAAATGTTATTTGAAATGATTTTCTTCTTTTTGGATGGTCAAAATTGAGGTATCTACAGAGCTGTCTTTATTTTATACCAAACAAGATATTTTCATCCCGAACATGTCTAATATTTTTGTAGTTCATGGGAGGTCATGACACAAAGCTCCACAAATTATAAATTTATACCATTATCATGTTGAGCTATTCTATACAGTTATAGATATGCAAATTCAAGAGCTTAACAACTGTTTTATAGAGGTTGTGGAGGTAAAAATCTGCACCTTATTAAATAACGACACGTGTCAAGTCAAGACAGATATGGACCATCACGTCTAGAATCCGAAAATCCGAATTTGAACTTAGGATATCATGAGGACACTTCTGAGTAGGTGTGATATGATTAGATCGAGGGTTTAGTCGGACGGTCTAACACCCCTTAGGCGAATGTCACATCGTGTAGTCAAGGCACGATTAGAGGTGAGATCTTATCAGACAACCTTGCATCTCGTGAACGAATAGGTGAGGCACAACCAAATTAGAGATCTGGTCGGACGGTCTTACACCTCGTGGGAAAACGCTTACGAGTGCCTTAAGTGAACGACCAGGTCAAGGACCACGAGGACTAAAGAAACAGTCAGACATCTGTAACGCTTGTAACTGTCCGATAGGCAATTAAGACCCATTACCCACAGAACATGGGAGATTAAGAGCATGTTGAGTTGAATTAAAGCACAGCGGTTACCGCTAAAATCTCCCATTAAACAACTATTGGGAAAAGTCGTTACAATGGCTAAGAAGATAGTGGCAACGACTATCTACTCCGCCAGACCCTATAAAAAGGGAAGTAACCAAGGAGTTAAGATATCTAACTTTTCTACACTCAAGCCACCTTGAATTCCCTTACTGATACATCTCTTCGGAGCTAGGCCCTTTGGCTGGCGCCACACCTGTGTCCCCTTGATTCCCTTTTTGAGTGCAGGGTCCATTGCTAAGCGGATCCAAGTTCGAGAAGAAAAACTCTGAAGGTCGATTGTTTAACTGAAGGGGAAAAATCCTCTTATGAAGTGAACACTGAGTTGCTTATTTGTGTAGATTGCTTGATCCCTGTAACTCCTTTTTCGCTAATGATAAGCAAAAGTTGATTCATCTTGCTGGGCTTTATTGAATTGATTTTTCTGCTGCAGGCCTTATGACACTTGACAATCAACTTCAGAATTATACTATTAATATGTGTTCTAGCAACTGATTTTTAGAATTAAAATGAATTTGTGGCCTTACTAGAATGTTGATGGAGACAAAGAAATACCTTGTTCATCCTTAGTCTCTTTGCTTCTGAGGGTAGCGTTGATTTTACTAGTTGCAATTGCAAGCGTTGAAAGAGTTTTATCATGGATGAAAATCATCAAGACACGATAGCGTAATAGAATGGGAGATTAGTTGATAAATGATTGTTTGGTCACATGCATTGAAAAAGACATTCGACAATGTTGATAATCGAACAATCATGCAATGATTTCATATAAAATGTCATCGATGACCATTGTAAAAGTTTATAAATTGAAAATCCTTTATAATGAAAACACGTGCCATGTTAGCTAATATGTAGATTACCCTAGGGGATTTTAATTTAAAGAAAGACATGCTCTCAATCTTGTCATGTTTGGGACACTTGTCCATCTTCATATATTGGATGATAAAATCCCTTGCACTTGGTTGATTATGTCATACATTTTAGCTATAGCCCATATAAAGGTAATATTTTTTAAAAGATTAATATTAGATATAACCTCAAATGCAGTCCCACAAACCGTCCACACATATTTTAATTTTTAAAAATATTAAATCTGTATTTTAATTGAAACAACTGAATTACATTACATTTGTAGTACTTAATAAAATCAAACTGCACATTTTAATTTAAAACAAAATACATAACATAATATGTAAATTAGTCACCATAATAATCACCAGAATACAAAAAACATATTCAACAGAAATATAGATGAAGACGGCTTATAGAAAAGTAAACTTGAAACATCACATTTTTTTGGAGATTCTTTGTCTACATATCTTCAACAGTTGTGTTATTCGAGGCTTGTGAATCATGAGATGCAAAATTTGTATTTTGATATGATGAGTTCTGTTGAAATAATGACTGACAACTAATATGTTAGGAATTTCTATATGACACCCACATTTATGGATCAGACACGTCATTTTCATATGGTTGTATCATCAAATATGTTTAGTGACTAAGAAGATATCCATGGACATATAAGTAGATGAGTAAAAAAATATTTACTGGATGTGCATGACATCAGTGATGGAGGACATTGAATGTGCATGATATTCTGTATTATTTCAAACCAAATGAATTGAATATTAGATTAATTATATAAGATGAGATTAAATGAATTAAAAAGAAATTCTTTAATTTTTTTTACCATTAATGATTGAGGATTGGATGCTTCTTATTTTTTGCTAAGGTACCGTTTGACTTGGCGTCCTGCACCTCTGCGTCCGTTGAAGCGCTCCGCCTCCATCGAATCTATGTTTCCATGCGTCGGAATCGCGACAGAGAGATAGGCGTCGAACGCACATTTTTATTTCAACCGCAAACGCCGGTTACTGTGTTTGTTTGGGCGGTGGCGGTGCACCGAGTCAGTCGACGTGAACGCGCTCAAATCACGCTCCCAAACGCTACCTAAGAGTCTCTCCAAATTACTTTTTATTATTCGTTTACCTTGATAAGAGTCCTCTTTCTTCTTTTGATTTACACCTGAAAGGGCAGTGAGAGTATTGGAGGATAGAGACTAATTCAAAATTATGTTATGTAATTTGTTTTAATTTAAAATGTACATTTTGATTTTTTTAAGCACACAAATGTGATGTAATCTTTTTGTTTAAATTAAAATACAGATTTAATATTTAAAAAATTAATATATGTGTGAACTGTTTGTGAGATTGTATTTAAGGCTGCATCTAATATTATTCATTAAAAAAATACACCTTTGAATTGCATTATATCTTCTTTTTCTTAATGTCCTGTTGTCTCAACCCTTCATGGGCCTTGCTGTACAAAAAAAAAATGATACAAATAAGACAAAAATAAATGTTCACATGTGTGAAATCAAACAAAATGACTTGTATGGAATCCTGGAATGAAAGAAGAAAAAAAAATGTCAAAGGCTGTTCTCTCGGGTGGGATCGTGGTTTGTGTGCATTTAAAGGAAAAAAAAGGATGGGGTCCACTATATAAATAACATTGGTTTCTCAATGTTTGATACATTGTGTAAGATTTCATAGGATTTAGAAAAAACTAAAACACGATCACAGTAACAAAAAAAAAAACAACAGAGGATCCGATTCCATCGTACTATTTTGAATTAAATAAATTTATTTTAAAAATATTAAAATTAATAAAGTATTTATCTAACCTAAAGAGGAGATACATAATTCGTTGGATAATAAGCTATCTAGGCAATTAAACTGTCTACGTGGACTTCATCTCATATTAGAATAATGCACCCAAGTTGCTTTTTTTTTTTCTTGGTTTCCAAGTTGCTTGTTAAGATTATATTTTCCGTCTTTGGGCCCACTTGACCCGTAGATCCTCCGCAACTATCAAAATAGGACAAGAAGAAAAAAACAATATAATTTCGGGCTGAGTACTTTGAGCTGTCTAGATTACCTCTCTTGAAAGGCATCACACGCAGACTATGGTGACACAAAGATCTAAGCATGTCAATGGGATCAATACGGATCGAATAGATCTATATTAGTATTTATATTTGAACTGAATATATAAAAAAATATCCTTATCCATTATTTGATAAATATTAAAAATGAGTATCCATATCCGATTAAAAAATATGGATTCGGATACCGATAGTATGGTAACATCCCACACTATGCCTTTTGAAACCATCCAGATAATGTATTAACAAATCAGGAAATAAAAGGGAAAAATAGACTTTGGTTGGGTAGCAATATAAATTATTCCTGGATATATAACTATTTCAATCTATATAAAGAATGAATCATTTTTGTGATTGTGTTTTTAGGTATTTCTGGAAAATGTAATAATAATGCTTTTGTCATAGCTATGTTTACTTATTTCTAACAAATAAGTGGGGTTTTGTGTTTATTCATTATTCCCACGTATTCAGCTACCCAAACATTAGCTAGATGTCATATAGATTAAAAAAAGGGAGACGAGAACACATCTTTTTCAAACTATTGGTCTCTTTTTTTTATAACTTTTACCACTTTGGCTGTACGCGTTATGGATTGATAAGTATAAAAAACATGAAAACAACTGTAAGTTCATTGTCTTCTAAAAAAAAAACAAAAAAAACTGTAAGTTCATTGAACTGATCCAGTCTAACTATATATTGCACAGCTGGACCACTTCCAAAAATTAAACAGCATGCGTAGAAAGAAATGAAGTTGATGATTGTTTCAATGAACCGCCGTGCTCACACAGTTACCTATTTGTATGAACAAGATATGTAACATCCTCTCCAAAAGCGTGGTACACCCAACACAATCACCAATTTAAAGTTGATCAGACATCTTGATTTTCAGTCATCATAATTTTTATTCATCTAAATGGAATCATATATTCTTTTTCTTAGTGGTCCCCATGTCCCAAATCTGGTCGAAATTTAATATAAGTGGGTTAGTAAGAGTCTTTGCTTCTAGTTCATAAGAAAAAAATAATATTATTGCCCTTTGCTTTAGGTAGCTTTCAGGCCATGAACTCTTTCATTCTGGGTTATTTCAAAGCTACAGCCTTTTTTATTTTTTTATATTTGTTTGGGCACATTCATCATAGATTCTGAAGCGGATAGTGACATTCACTACTGGGATATCTACCATCCCGTGACCTAAAAAGAAATACTTAAATACCTGATTTAGTTTAAGCAAAAGAGCAACATCTCCCTTCCAAGTTACTATGATCAGATCCATCCATCCATGTTTCAACGGATTCTATGATCTGGATAAAGATAACCAAGAAAAAACCAATCGAAGATATATAGGCCAACCTACTTCTCCAACATTGATGCAAATTATGTTTTGTTAAAACTACTCTGACGATCTAACATTATCCACTCCACAACCCCAAACAGAGTCAACAAAAGCACCAGAAGAAACTCACAACAAGCACAATATGACCTGAAACACTGGTGAAACAGAAATATAACCACCCACCACATGTGTTCCATGAAAACCAAAAAAGAGGGGCAGAAACCAAAATTATTGTTATGTTTCCCACACAGTGCGCCTCACTTTACGGGCAAAAATAAAGTGACAAAAAGGTTAGCATTTTAAATGGTTGAACATCAAATAAACAAACCAACCCACTAATTAATAAAAGAAGGATGAAACATGGCTTACGTTTACTCGACATCAATGGTGCGTAAGATTAAGAGGGACATTTCACAGTAAAAGCAATTCTTAGTTCTTAATCCGAACAATCAAATATACAGAACCATAATTTATCAACAATATATAATTTTTTTTCATAAAAGTAGGGACTTCCTTTGGACAAACGCTAGTTCATTCTGATAATATTGATCTGACGGACAAGAGCTTTCAGAATAACTTTCCCAGGAAATCCAATTGACCAAAATTATTCAATCAACGGTTCAGATCGATGCTCCCACCGTCCAAATAAACGATGGAGATGGAGCAGGAAGAGCAGTAGAAAAATGGGGTAAGTCGAAATCAATTTCATAGCTCCACTGACCGACCTTTTTGTGCATGCGTGTTGAAAAAACTGAGCCCATCCCTCCTTTTCTTCCATTCATATTTTTTAAAACTTCTTTCACTACTACATTCCCATGATTACCTCTTTTTTGAGCAACACTACATAACAACATAAATGAGAGTGTTGCAGGTGATACACCAATGCCTTCCCATCTCTCTTTCACTTTTCATCTAAATACATTGCATAAAAAGGAGCCATGTATTCTTTAGAACTTTGAGAGTCTTTAATTCTATCTTTACTTCTCTCTGACGACCTTCCCATCACCTTAGCATGATGTTCTTGTTTCTTGCTCATTGAGGACTCAGTAGTGTTTTTCTTACCCACACTTCTTCCCTTCGTACATTCATCGCAATCTCAACCATAAATAATACTGTCAGAGTTCTTCAGACAACCTCCAAAATCCATCATGGGAAACTGTGTTGTTCTCTTAAGATCCCCACCTGAGAGGCTCCTGAGGATCGTGAAATCAGATGGGAAGATATTAGAATATAAAACATCTACCCTTGTAAGAGAAATTCTAGTGAATTTCAAAGGTTACGCAATCGGAAGCTCAAAAAAAGCAACGAAGCATCTACCTCCAGAACACCAGCTGAGGGTGGGACGTATGTACTATCTCCTTCCATTGGTGATTCCCAGCAGCACCTCCGCAGACAGGTTGGTGCAGGCCAAGACAGAAAATCAAGGTGGTTGTACAAGGATAAAGGTGATCATAACAAAACAACAGCTTCAAGAGCTCTTGTTGAAGAAGTCTTCGGTGGAGGAAGTGCTCGTTGGGATGGAAAAGGGGGTGGTAGATGGTCTTCAATCCATAGCAAGCTGGCGACCCATGTTGGAAACTATTCCTGAGGGGTGCGAACGATTTATCGATTGATGATGGAGCATAGGATAGAATACAAAGGCATGGATGGATAGATACAGAGGAGTTGGAAACAGAACCTAGTATTTCATGTAAGCTGTATGTCTACATAAAGTGTGTTCTTTTTGCAACTCTTCCAGATTATCATAGATGATTATGTTAGCAAATGCATAAGAAAATAGGACTGATTGTTCATGAATAAATCTATGGGCGTTTGTCCCTTTTTCCTATACTGGCCAGTGCTATTTCTGTCCTCAAAAGCTAATAAATAGAAGCATCCTTTTAAACCTCATGGTGATTATATTAGGTTCTCATGGTTTCATATTTCACATTTCCATGCAAAGATATCAAACAGTGTTTCAATGCTCTTATTTTATTTTACTTTTTTGGAATGAAAGTCCCCTGGATTGGGGCATCTATTTCATTAATATAAAAAACGATTATATACAATTTGAATGAGAGGCCAACATACCAGCCACCTCAACTATACTTACTATGTTTCATTCTATCCACCAAAGGTACCAAAAAACACCTGATGATAGTGTCAGATAATTCCTCAGATAGAACCTGGTTATGTGAATAGAAAGTACTAATTTTGTTAAGCAAGCACCTCAGCTGCAGCTCAGCTGAGAGCTTGCACTAACCTGAGCCGGGAGACCTTACAAAAAAGGATTTTATCCAACTCCGAATCACATGATCCAATATCAGAAACAACCTGCTGTATAGCCAAATGACCATTCATAGATCCTTGCAGCAAATGTATCATCACCTATGAATCAGTACAAACTACTAATTTTGTTAAGCCTTTCCTTCGTGCAAATGAAACACCCATCGGGATGGTTTTCACTTCCATACGAATAGGAGTACTCCACGGTCAACTTGCATAACCCGCCCCTAACACCTTAAAATCTGAACCAGTTTTATCTCTAGAAATAACCACATACGCAGCTCCTCCAATAAAACACGCAATAAGAGCTTTTTCTATCCAACTTTCCACTCTATTGGGCAAACGTTCAAATTCAGTTTGATACTCTCATGCAATTTTCATTTGTTGCAATTTTGAAAGTACTGGATTGAAATCACTGTAATCGGTCGGTTCAAAACAAATATATAGTGCTTTCACAAAACTTGCCCAAGATAGTCGTGGTTGTATCATCTCATACCATTAATACCACTGCATTGCATCTCCTTCAAGGTAGAAAGAAGCCAATAATACCTTCTGATCCTCATTGGAAATTTGAAATTTAAAAAATTGCTCTACACGATAGATCCAACTAGTGGGATCTTCCCCTGCAAACTTTGGAAAGTCTAGATGAGTATAATGAGCTTAAATCGAAGACCCACTATCGTGAATATTTCTTCTACATGATGCTTCAGGTTCAGCTCATCCATCTCCTGAATTTTCCTTCCATCTTTCAAAATTGAAGCAACCAACTGCTCATATTGGGTACTCAAGGGGCGAGAATATTTCTGTGATATCTTTGTGTTCCCTTTCGAAGTTTTCAACTTTCGATCCCAATGCTTCAACTTTTCATTCAATTGCTTCAACTTTTGATTCCATTGCTTCAATTCGCTATGCCTGCCTAGGTGCTTTGGGCATGCTAAGCTTCGAATGGCTGATCTTGAAGTGTTTTTTCTGTGAAGGGAAGGGATTAAGTGGATTGATTGATTTTGTTTTCTGGTTTGGTTGGAGGGTAGTTTGGGAAAATTGAGGGTGAAAGTGGTTCGGCTGATTGGGTTAATGAAGAATTGAAGAAGCTCTATCCGGGAAAAAAAAATGAAATAAAGGCAATGATTACCTAGCTGAGAGCTAGGGCGGAGATGGATGCGATGAGGCTGCAGTGGTGATGGTTTGGTGGCTTAGCTCTGATATCAAATGATAGATTGCTTTTCAAAGAAGAGTTAGAATTCAATAAGTCTCCGTTTGGATAGCGGAATTGAGTTATTATGGATAGATAATTATGTCAGTATAGATAACAAATCTGCATGAATAAGAGATTTTCTGTTTGGTTGTGTTTTTTTATTCTCATTGAAAAACGTAAGAATAAATGTTGAGTTATTTGATTGATAAAGAATAAAATATAAATAAAGTGTAAAAAAGTTGATTTGACATGTGGGCCCTTTGATGTATAAGAGGTGTTGATAGATGATTTGATGTGATAAGATGTAAAAAGTTGATTTGACATGTGGGCCCATGAGAATAGATAAAGTGAGTATAGCTTATCCTAGATGTTACTTAGAATTGTTATACTCTTTTATACTCGTTTAAACTGACTTAGTAATACCAAGTTATACCCTGCAAACAAACAACCATTTTCCTTATTCATTCTTATATCACCCTTATACTACCCTTATACTCGTTTATTCCATTTCCCAAACAGGGGCTAAATGAATACCAAAAGTGATTTACTTTGAGAGTAAATCAACCTCCTAATGCTCTAAAACACTTTAATTAATAAATTCTCTTAATTATTCCATTCATGAATGTCAAATAAAAAGCAAACAAGACTTAATAAATAATCCCATAGAAATATGATTACATACTAATAAACAATTGGCCTAATCTTAAAATAAAAGACTTATTCAAAATAGTAAAAAACACATTCATACAAGGGAACGTATCAGTGAGGATGTGGGGAGTGTAGAGATTGAACATCACAATCCATATAATTGAGACTTACTTATGAACTTGAGTATGAACTTGTGGGGCTCAATTAGAGGCACCCATTTTTTTTTATATAGGGGTGGGTCCATTAGGGCCATAGGGATCGGGTCCTTGGTTTCGGGTCTATATCAAGTCTCGGATTCTTCGGGTTAAATATTTTATGTCTTTTATCGAATTGGATCATAACACATTTATATTCCTTGTTTTTCTCTATTTCATTTCTTTTTTCTTAGTTTTTCTCTTTTTCAATTTTGATATTTTTCTTTTTTGAGGTTTTATCTTTTGTCTCTATAAATTGTCTTTCACTCCTCTAATAGTCTGGTACAAAAAGAATCTTTTCCTTTATTCTAAGAATACTGTAAACATTTTTAATTGATATCAATCAGCAATAGGATAACAACTATGATAAATTGCATAGCTTGCTAGCTTGCTGAGTGCTTTATCTGGTTTTCAATGTGAGATTGCTGCAAAGTTTTGGCAAAATTGAATCCTTCATATTTGAGACCGTCTCATCAGTGTGGCAAGAACATAATTGACTTCAAGTTTTCACAAATAGCCATTGGTCTTCGGACTCTATCGGTCTATTTAAATTAGTTCTAATGTGTTTTATGATGTGGAAGATTTGGAAGATGCATTACAGTGGTTTTTCAAATTCGGCCTGAGATGTAAGATGGAATTTTATCAAAGCTGTCTCTCTTACTAGAGAGTGTCTGCAGTGGAGGGTAGTTAGTGAGAACCCACAGCCTGATTTGTTTAAAACGCAAGTTAACCTTGAGGAAATGTTTTCTGCTTGTACAAGTATGTTCTTTGGGATGTAAAGGTCTTCATTTTTACATATGGGGAGTGTACACTCGTTTATCCATGAAGCAGGCCTAAAAGAAGAAATTGGTATCGAAGTGCAGATGTTTCGACCCAATACTTTAGTGGCTGCTATAGGTCTCGCTCGCATGCAAGAAGAAAAGCTACAACGTCTTCATCAATTAGAAAAAGCACCCATTGTTCAGCCTAATAATCTATGTACATCAACAAGCTCCAAGACAAGATCCATACCTATAAAACAATTTGACATGGGTAGAGATGAAGGAACGAAGAGATAAAGGTCTTTGTTATAATTGTCATGAGAAGTTTGGACCGAATCATCAATGCAAAACACCTCAACTATTTGTGCTTGAGGGAGCTAACGATGTTCAAGTGAAAGGGGAATACTATCATGAACTCTAAGAGCTGTGGAGTCCACAATTAGAACTTTGAGGACAAAGTTCTCTTAAGGGGAGTGGATTGATATGATCACCCATGTACTATGATAATGTAGTATATACTACAACAAACTATAAAACGGACTGTGTGTATCAGTGCTCCTGTTGACTATCCATGGCCCAACCCACTCAGTTTACTAATGGGCCTGTGAGGGTGTGCGTGTTTGACCCAAACCCAATTAAACAGATTATACTTTTTTATATCGTGAAAAACCCTTTCAAATTTTCAATCCATCTAAAGGGTTGCACTCCCCTCAATGGTTTTCCAGAGCCGTCGCCCCCTGCGGATGGTCTTCGCCGCCCCCTCTGCCGCCGGTCTCCCCGCACCGACGCCAATTCTTTCTCTCTCTAAATCTGTGTCATATGTCTCGCTGGCCAATCTCTCCGTGCCGTCACCCCTTCGGCCTCCATTCTTCTCACCGGTAAGTCCATCATATATATAGTGAAATTGATATTCTAATGCTTGATCAATCAGAAAGATGTGGTTTTCGAAGGATGGATTCAAATGATCTATAGGTGGTTTAGTTTTAATTTTTTAGGTTTATTTCAACCATCTTTCTGGGTTTGGTTTTTTTTTTTTATTGGTTCTGGGTTTGGTATTGTTATTCCATTGGAGTTGCCCTGCTCTTTTAGACATTTAAAGGGGGATCATGTTTTTATCAAACCAATTTTGTTGTTGGGGTCAATGCAAAGGTGAAGGACCACATCAATAATCACAATCAGGCATTCAGGAGATTTTAGGATAGTTCTTGCCATGGCTATTGTTGATTCACAAGAAGGTGGTGTTGCAAACAGATATGGTTTTGTTTTGTTTAATTTTGAGTATTTGATGTTTTTTTTTAGGTATGTCAATCTTAACATTGGTTAAAAGCGTGAAAAAACAATACGCAATCTCGTTCTTTTGTTAATCTGTGACATCTTTATCAAATTTGTGGAATGGTGTTTTTTATAATTTTTTTACATCATTATTTATTATTTATAGGGGTGGCTCTATTTGTCCCCCTTGAAATTAGGTGCACCCCCCTCTTATGTGCTCCCTCTCTAAAAAATAGAATTTGTGTGCTCCCCCCTAATCAGTCGATAGAAATGACTTCCATCAACACTTAATCAGTCGACTGATAGGTTCGACATTCACAATGTCGATAGAAATAATTTCTATCGACACCTAATCAGTCGACTAATATGTATTAAATTCAAAATGTTTAACTGATCAAATCGACACATGAAGTGTCGATATTTTATGAATCTGTCGACACTTTAAGTGTCGACAGATTTTCCCTGACATCGTCGTTGAGGTCGGCTCCATCTCTTGAATCCATTGACACTCCGAGTGTCGGCAGAAATCAATTCAGTCGACACTTGATAAATCGATTTTAAATGGATCTTGTGAAGGATCCATATAGGGGGGGGGGGGTGAATAGAGCGACCCTATTTATAGACATGGCTTCCATTTCTGGACGGGTCCGACCCAGGTCCGGATCCGGACCCGGGATAGTTTTGTTCAGGGCTCACTGGGTCTTGGACAGGACCCGAGTCCGATGGACTGTTGACAAGCCTAAATATATTATCTATTCTAATGGATAAACCTTTAAAAAAGAATCCTAAAATCCCAATAAGCACCTCTAATCACAGGAAACAAAACTTTTTTGCAATATGCATATGCTGATGGTGAAGCATCAAAGTGGTGGTGTGGACATCATTACAAACAACCAACCAGAAGGTATTCTGACAAAGGGAAACACTAATGGATAAATAAGAATGCAAAATCAATAAAAGAAACAAGATGATGGAGTGTGAATCAAAGGGAATCAATAGGGATAAATAAGAATGCAAAATCAATAAAAGAAACAAGATGACGGAGTGTGAATCAAAGGGAATCAATAGGAATAAGAGCGATAAAAAAGAGTGTGTTGACAAGCAACATCATCATGGAAGACAACAAGATCACCAAGTGCGCATGGGCGCATGAGAGCGTTGCACGACAAGCAAGCTAGCGGGTGTGCACAGTGGAATAAACAATAGGGTCTACGAAGATTGAAGTTCATGACAACATGGAATCTGATCAATTACAATGAACAATTAATCCCCGTTTGGATAGCGGAATTGAGTTATTCTGAATAGATAACTATGCCAGTATAGATAACAAATCTACATGAATAAGAGATTTTCTGTTTGGTTGTGTTTTTTTTTATTCTCATTGAAAAACGTAAGAATAAATGTTGGGTTGTTTGGTTGATAAAGAATAAAATATAAATAAAGTGTAAAAAAATTGATTTGACATGTGGGCCCTTTGATGTATAAGAGGTGTTGATAGGTGATTTGATGTGATAAGATGTAAAAAGTTGATTTGACATGTGGGTCCATGAGAATAGATAAAGTGAGTATAACTTATCCTAGGGGTTACTGAGAATTGTTATACTCTCTTACACTCGTTTAAACTGACTTAATAATACTAAGTTATACTCTGTAAACAAACAACCGTTTTCCTTATCCATTATTATATCATCCTTATACTACTTTTATACCCGCCTATTCCGCTTCCCAAACGGGGCATTAGGGTCTACGAAGTCCCAAACTACTCAAATGGGCCTATAAAACATCTCGTGCTCTCGTCTTAGTGAATGGAGCCATAATCATATTAGTCATGGACATGTCTCAGTTTCACATCTTTCTATGCTATCATCTCTTGAACACAATGATAACTAATATCAATGTATTTGACCTTCCACTAATGCTTTGGATATTCGACATAAGCAAATACTACTAGATTGTCTCAGTGCAAGGTGCCATGATTTATAGCATGGTGCACAATGCCAAGACTTTGATAGATCCTCTTTAACACACACCAGTTCTCGAAATGTTCTTATACTTGTGTCATCTTTGGGCATTCGGATACTCAATTTTATAATTTAACTAAATCATAAAATGAGAGGCCGTCATCAATAAACAGTGTGATGCAGTCTCCGGCGATGTGACCAAAGCAACTCAGAATGGGGACTTCCTGATGCTCCCTCGACTTCCAATTGCCACTAGTCAGATGAACCTGGTCCGTCCAGTTCTTATCTGACTCGGTGAGTTTGACTACCATGCTCTAGTACTTCTAAGGGAATAGATGATATATATCCCGTTCATTCTAGGTCATTGCTAAGTTGTAGCAAAAGAGGATGTTGGCTGGTCCTAAGTCCATGCCGCCAGTCTCGTTTATGAAAAACATGGCGGTCAAGATCCAAAGGACATTTAGATTGACCTACACTGGACATAAACCCAAGTAATAGAAGAAACGATGAAAAAGAGGGTGAAGAGGAAATTTGACCGTCAGAAGGTGTCGAGTAGAGAACACAGCCTCATCAAAGTCGAGCCCTTCCCCAGCTTTGATATTAACATGTCGGTGCACCTCTTCGATCTCAACATAGTTTAGAACGTCCTTAACGAAAGAAAAAAACATAGTTTAGAACGTCGTTGTCTTCCCAAATGGTCCTAAAGTACCACCGCCATACATAACTGAAGATATCTTTGAAGGCTCCGAAAAATAGATGGTGACAATGTTTAAATGATGAAAAATGGGAGCGGACCATTAATGATGAGGCAGTTGGAGTAGGATATGAAAGGATTCAATTCGTCTGCTGACGCCTAGGATAACACGAACTACTATCATCCAAAAAGACATGCATTGAAGGAAATTGAACCACCAAAAACCACTGAAGCGTCAGGTAGACACATGGTAATAGGACTGGGTTTTTTTCGTCCCATTGAATCAGATTATCCTAATCGCTGGAAAAAAGGGCATTGTGGGGGTACCCAATCTAAGGGTGCATCTGTTTTGATGAAAATATAGTTGCATACGCTAGTTTTCGAGAGAAAAGTAATTACAAAGGAGTGTTTGGTTGTCTTCTAAAATCATAGTGAATGAAGATTCTTTTTCATAACCGCCTTAAAATCCTGATTTTGGAATTAGGCAAAAAAGAAGGTAATCTTTTATTTCTTAAAGTTTCATTCATGACTTTTTTTTACTGGAATATTAAGGATTACAGTTTATATGATACATCAAAAATATTAAATAGTTTTAAATCAGAATAAATAGTATAATATTTAAAATCGTGTAAAATATGTTTATTTGAATTACAATATATTTTTTATATCTGAAAAGATAAGACAAATATTTTAAAATACATGGAAAAACATCTTTTAAATTTGGAAAGATGATAGACATTTTAAGATACGTATAGAGTTAATAAATATTCTCAAATATTTTTTTGTTGAAGAAAAGCAAAAAAAATATATGATAAATATTTTTTAAATATTGATTTGATGATATCTTTATTTATTTATTTTTAAATTACGTAAATGAACAAAATATTCATAAAAATATTTTTAAAATCTTGTAAATCATAAATCACATTAAATAAGATAAGGTTTGTTGTTTGAATATTTGAATGGGTCACAATATTTTTTTTTTAGAGAAAAAAGATAGTTGGATAAGGTTTGTTGTCAAGATTTGAATGGGTTGAAGATTTTTTAGTGAAAACAAAGAGATTAGATCTAATATTCAACGTGAAAGTTTGAAATGCTAATGCTTGTTATTATTTTAAAAAAATTATCTCAGGTTTTGTAGATTTATTTAAATTAATGTGTGAAAAGAATATCTTATATAAATAATTTTGATATGTTTATTATTATTATATTTTGTATATTCATAATTTGATATTAATGTATATATATATGAAAAAAAGATTTTCAAAATTTATGGAACCAAACTCTATAGAAAAATTTCATGTTAATATTTTACGGGAAAACAAACGATGTAAATCATTTTTCATAAAATAATTTCGATACAATCAAACACCACAAATATATTTCATTTTCTTGGAAAAGCTTTTACATGTAAAAGGAATAAACCAAAACAAAACGGACCCTAAATGAAATTGGTTAGCGTCATGTGTCAGTCAAACTTGTTGACCATTGTAAAACGTGTGCGGATGATCCAAACGGATAACACCTACGGAACTGGAGCATCCGCTGTAACGGCCGGATTAAATGGGCCAGATATGACGGTTACAGATGAATTGGGTGAAGTTCGAATGGATAAAAGGAAGAAATGAATTTTGTTCCCCCAATTCAATTCAAGCGAGATAGACAATTTCTGACTACATCGTCGGAGTGCTGCTTTTGATAAGAGCATCTGATGCAGCGTGAGGGGTCACGCTCTTCTGCTGACTCGATCGACCTTCAGGGATGTGAGATCTGCAGACTCCAATAAAGCTGTTGATTCTTCAATAGAAGGATACTAGGGATGTTGGGCTTCAAATATTTATTGATTTTTTAAGAAATGCCAGAAATTTGATATTTCTATGTAAATGTTAGTGCTCCTAACAAAATACAATAGATAAAATAAATAAACTTCAAATAATTACTAAATCTCTGAATTATAACAAACTAGGATCTCAACTAATTATCTAAATATTTAAACTAACAAATCTTTATCTAATCCTAACTAAAATTCAAATTTGAATTCAAATAATGATTTAAAATTTAAATCTAAATATAGTAACTAAAACAAATAAAAATAAATCCTAACAAATAAAACTAAAATACTAAAAATACAAATCATTCAGAATCCTCTATATGGTGATCCTTAACATTGATTGAATGGTGATCCATGATCTGCATCAGCATCCCAGACATCATCCACCCGGCGAAGACCATTTCGAAAAGCGATCCGAAGTGGAATTTGTAAACGCGAAAAGACGCATCGATTGACGTGCCATTCGGTCGCTCGTAAAAAAAGCTCTCTCAAAGACAAATAATGCTACCGCTCCATAGCTGAATTTGATGAGGAATAATTTAACAGCCCTATTTAAAATTTGGTGCGTTCACTATTGAATCCTTGTCTCTCTCCAACTGGGCTTCGCTGTCAACGTCAAACTGACATGGGAGCTCGACGTGTTTAGCTCAATTATAATCTTATTTCACTACTATCATCCATCAACATGCACTTCCTAGTAATAATTTATGGTATTTTTAAACTAGCTTATGAACCTATTTCACTAGTATCATCCATCAACATTTGTTTCATATGTCAATTCAAACTTGAGATGTATTTCTTGTCCTATAGATAAACTTTCAGAAGAACCTTTATATTTCATGGGCTAGCTGCTTTGTTTTTATTGGGTTGAAAGACTAGCATGTTTTAGTTTATACATTGGGGGAGAACCCAGCACCATTGTCGGGCTAAATCTATATATAGCAGCTGACAAATCTGGTTAGATATCCTACGCGTCATCATCCATTCATTACTGGCATGTGGAAATTGGACATAGCTACAGTGATTGGAGGTTGGAAGTTCCCTGGAAGATTCCAGGTACTTTAGCATAAAGAAGAAAAGGAAGAAAAAGTAGCAACAACAGTCAATAAAAGATAATTTTTTAGATGACATATTACCTAGTGTTATTTTTTTCCCTTTGGCCTATGTATCTGTCCTATTGTGCTTTATATTTTTTTTATTTGGTTTTGATTTTTCTAACTTGATTTTCTTAAGCAATATATGAAAGGAGACAATTATCTTAGTATAGTAATCATCTAAGCTAAGTATACTCTCCACCTCATGAATTTCCAACCATGAGACCTTTGAAACTCCCAGCCCTTGGGTTTCCTCCATACACGGAATTTTGATGAGTTTTACAATATACATATTTGTTAAAACTTATAACCTGCAGATTATACCTTTTAGTTTAAAATAAATAGTTATTGCATTTTAGTTTAAATTTATTAGAACTTATTTAAGTTAAAAATATCTTAAAAAAATCATAATATCCAAGTTGGGAAATAGATGCTTTTGTGATTATAGTTTATAAAAAATATTAAATTTTTTTTCATTCATGCCCTTAATTTTTTTTATTAGTTGAAGGGGTATTTTTCTCCTTCAATTAAAACAATCGATTGTTGGAGTCTCCTTTTTGAATCCGAACCTGGGTGGATGTGAATCGTGCACTTAAAAAGGATTTAGGGGGAAATTGGTGTGGTGCCAGCCAAAGGACATCTGAAAAGATGTATCAGTAAGAGAATTCAAAGGTTAATCTCACTAATTTGATGGCTTGCGTGTCAATGAAAAGTTAGATACGTTAACTCGTTCATTACCTCCATTTTTAAAGGGTCCCAAGGCTTAGATAGCTGTTAGGTTGGATCGACTACGTCCTTCACAAACATTATTAGTCGACAACATTTTATGATCTGTCTTCATACATGCTTTATTCGTGTATAACTTTGCAAGTTTGTTTAGATAATGAAGTGTTACATAAAATACTAATTTTCTCATTTCAAACTTAATTATATTGAGATATTTTTAATTGGAAGTCTCCTGTGTTTTTAAGGTTTGAACATACGTTCTCTTCCACTATATCCTTCTCTTACTGAGATTGCCACCAATGGTATAGCGCGCCCCCTCCCCATTGCTCCCTTTTGACATAGGATATATGGTATTACGCTACCTCAATTTTTCTCAAAATCACATAGCAATCTAATATGATCATCCACGCATAACAAGTGATTTCAAGTTCAATTAAGGGATACAAAGATTGATACAAAGCTAGCCAACATCTAGGGGAAACCTTCAGGTTTTAGGTCAATGGAGAAACCATGGTAGACGGCGCGATGCATGAGACAAAGGAATGATAGGAGAAAAACAGGCTTGATTTGGCTTTCAGTTATTCCATGGGTGCTTGGACAATATAGATGACGAGAAAGTGGTGATTTTTAAAAAGTTGTTTTTCTATTTTGAGAACTTGTGGGAGATGACGCTACTAAACATCAAGGATTGGGGCAAGTGTGTTTGTAGGATTTCCAACATCCAAATTAGCGATCACGTGTTCCAAATCACTATGTAGTAGGGTGTCACCGGGGGTTTAAGATAGAAGCCTTTTCTATCTATTCCTTTGTGTTGGGCTGCGAATTTGTGTTTTGCTTGCAACTCTCTATGTAAGTTTGTGTTTCGCTTATATATATATATATATATTATTCTCTCTCACTCACCCTCATTCAGCCATTTTTCATCTTATTCTTTTTGGAATACAAAATGAGTACAATTTCTCAAAAAAGATTGATACAAAGATCTCTAGACTATTACCCCCCATTTATTTTGGGAATAAGTCCCCGGATAACCTTGGATAACCTCAGATAATGGATAAAAGGTGTTGTTTGCCCCATATAACCCCCGATAAAGTATGCCAGAATAAACTAGTATAAAGTGGTATATGGATTCCAACCAACCCCTGATATTAAAGTTATCCTAGGTTATTCCACTCAAAGAATATGTTGACACACTGTCAAATTAACTGTCATCACCTTTTATAAATTAATTGTCAAATCAACTATCATTATTTTTTCACCTTTTATAAATCTTTGTTCATATTTTATTCACATTTTATCTAAACAACAAAGCATTTATTTCTTACGTTTACTAACAAGAATAATTCAAAACACAACCAAACACTTAATTATTTTATCCTTATTTATACTTATTTATGCTTTGATAAATGTATATCTAAGAATAAAACCTATTCTTGTTCCAAACGGGGAAAGGGATAGTGGATATTGTTGAAGGCAAGGATAAGTTTAGCTCCCGAGAAGACTTTATAGAATTAGAATGGCAGTTCCCTTCCTAGGGAAGTATGGAATAAATTACTACTAGAATTAGGGTTTTAAAAAAATAGGACCTTTTATCCTGGGGATATGGGTGAATACATGCTCGAGCGCATGGTTTGAAAGCCATGGCTCAGGCAATGGATCAAAGATCTAGAGTGGGGTGGAACAAAGCAGTACTCTAGGATTAATTATATATGGAGTCTCCCTCTCCAGTACCTTTTTGTTTCCATCGTACGTAGCATGCAATAGTGGGTGTATCGGGCTATTCACTTTACTAATAACAAAGTTCTTTTCTTTGACGTGCGGTATGTATGGAATCCCCAAAAATTCGCTTTCGCTCGCCACTGGCTAAACGGCCCTGCTTTCTGCTATCATCGTCTTCACGTCTCGCTCGTCGCCTCATCATCCCGTCAGCTGAGTTACCAATTATATTGGAGCTCTGATCCCTATGACTTCCCCACTTGAATTTCTTTAGGGTAGGGAAGAAGGATCCTTTGAATGTTCTATACTATCGGACCAAACAACTGACTATACACTACCTCTGACTTATCTATGCTATAATGTGACTCATTCCTTCCGGTACAAAGTGTGGATTCACTCTAAACGTATGTTGTTCTAGGGTTTTTTTTCTAGGCCCATTTCTAGTCCATGTATATTTTAATGTTTTTTTAAAATAATATACCTTATTTAATAAGATAGATATTTAAACATATATTCCAATGAATTATGTGAATGTATTTATATATATATATAAAATATAAAACTTTCTAACACACATGCATGTATTATGATAATGTGTGTATGTGACACTAATGAGTTATATAAGACTGAAATAATAGAAAATAGACTGTGTGATAGAATTATTGTAAATTTATTCTCAAAAGTTATTTGTATCATAAGACATGGTAGGTTACTGTTATACTCTTAAAGTTCACTAACCTTTTTTTAAAATAGAAATTGTACAATTTTTTGTGAAGAAATTATAGTCCTTTTATATTTATATTTATATGCATGATACAAAAGAGCTGAAGGGGGTTTGAGAATTGGAGGGGTGGAGGGGGGTGTTGCGAAACATTGATCAGAGTTAGGGAAGCGTCAATTCAGTTGAACCAGTCGCACAAAAAGAAGGCCAACCACGCACATGCACATACATGTATTACAGCTGCATAGTTTATAAACCTTGATTTTTTTTTTGAGGAAATAGTTTATCAAGGTGAGATATCAAATTAGAAAAGATTCCCCAAGGCGTTTTGCTGCTTGTGTCCCACACCTATCGCCCTACTTTTGTGCTCCCCGCAAACATTTATGCAAAAGTTCCTACCTATGTCGACATAAAGGTTTTGTCTCTACACCCCCAATTATAGAATCTCTCAATTCCCTCTCTCCCAACGACATATATTAAGGGCCATAGCCACTGCCAATAATGTACAGCGTTTTCCAAACCAAAAGAAAAGCCAGTCGTCATTATACATAGTATATATATAAGTTGCCATACATTTCATAAGCTCGTTATAATTGACGAAATCATGAACGCTTACTAAATATATATTCTATAGCAATTCTGTGGTCTTTCTTTCGATAAGGTAGTGATGGATGGCCCTTGAAAAGGCCGTCCCATCTCAAGTTACATCTAACTTATTAAATTTTCTATGTATATCTTTCTTATTACATACCCACCTAATGATCATGACAAACAAACGTCAATAATGATGAAAATTAATCATTATTCATAATGATAATGGAAATTCCGTCCCGGTTAGATCGAGGTAGTGCTGGAATCGTGGCAGAGATGATCCGATGATGATGATTGCACGAGGCACCACAAATCTACAACGTCGTTGTTGTTGTGGTGGTACTCACTAAGTTCCCCGTTGGGTTGGTCAGATTGATCGGAGAGGGAACACACGGTGGAAACGATTGGGTCGGTAAAGAAGTTGGAGAGCTGTTTCGATTCCTCCGATTGCCCGTTAAGGTGGGACGCCACGAGCCGGTCTAGCATGGCCCAGTCGTGGAGGCTTGTACTATTCTCAACCTCTGTGTCGGCCATTGTGGGGATCTCCAGTGCTGGGAGCTTCATGAACCTCTCGTGCTCAATCGCGTCGATCGGGGCTCTAAGACACCTCTTGTTGTTGTTGTTGTTAAATTCTTTCTCCTGTTTGCACGATGACGATCTCCCCATGGACTGCAGAATCTGCTCCAAGGGTCCATTCCCGTCTGACTGGAAAACCTGCATCTTGGAATCATTCATGATCGATGAAGAGTTGTTAGGGATGGTGGCGATCGCCTTGTGTTGGTTCTTCTTCTTGAATATCCGACACACCACCCAACCGTCCTCTTGCAATGCATCTCCAACCTACATATATATGTATATTATTGACCAATAAGATCACGTGTTGCAACACTTGTAGATATGACGAACCGAGCTTTAGGAAATTAAGTCGGTTGACACCCCTATCAGTAAACGGACACTGATCTTCAAAAAAAAAAAAAAAAACAACTTGTAGAGATGATATATATGCGTCTTAAAATGTAAAAATTAGGTTCGTAGCATACAGTATTGGTTGTAATGGAGTGGTTGGCATCGGAGTGATCGTCTAGCCTGTATTCGTGCATGATCCAATCTGATTTCTGACCATGCGGGGCTCGGCCTTTGTAGAACACGAGGGTCTTGCGCATGCCAATACGTTTGAAGTTTGTGTAGATGACCTTGTCACGACCTGTGGCCTTCCAGAACCCCACCGCGGTCGCCCGATTGGTTCGTGTCCCTGTTGGATACTTCTTGTCTTTGTGGCTGAAGAAGTACCAGTCGTTTTGAGGTGTTGAACCTATTCGGCACCTCTCTGTAGGTACAGAAGATCATAAATGGAAAAGATGGGAATTGATTTATGATTGCATAACATTATGACGACCTCGTCAATTTTAATGGGTTAATGGGAGCACACAGCGTACCTTGAATGTCCCAGGGCTCGAGCTTGTTGAGATCAACGTCGCGGATGACATCCAAGTCGATCTTCTCGTACGCGACCTTCTTGCGCAAGTAATAGTTAAGTAGCTCCTCCTCTGTTGGATGGAATCTGAAACCGGGCGGGACCAGGGACTGACCGTTCACTGTTATACTCATGATCTCCAATTAATGATAATCCAATTAAGCTTCCTCTAGAACAAGAGCAACTCCAACTGAAGACGAACGAAAAGCATGAGCAAATGTTGGGAATGAGAGAAAGGAAAAACATGACAACTTTAAAGGCATCGAACTAACCTGAGACACTTGACCCAGCAATTATTTGGTTTCACATGTACAAAAGATCATTATGAAGTTTTAGTTTATATACTGTATGCGTTTGTCTCATGAGAGAGAGAGAGATAGAGATAGAGATAGAGAGAGAGAGATGTAGAAATAAGTTTTGGTAGATGTTGGCTTTAGATGCTCTGGTTATATACTGAAGTTTGAATGAAACTGTGGGATTCAGAAAAGATGAACAACTATACTGTAGCTAATGATCGCACGTGGCATTGGTATTGGACCAACGTCTGCCTGCGCTGAAAATCGGAGTCATTGAATCCAAATATCTTTAAATTTTGAATATTTATATATGACTGATTGAAACCTCATAACTAAAATAAATTTCATAAAAAAAAACAAAGGCAGTTGAAAAAGGGAAATTGCGGGTTCATACAAGAGGAGAAACAAATCATGCAACCACCGTCGCCCACAAAAAATCACATCACTTTTGCGATGATGTCACATCAAGATAATAAGCATTATGAAGTCGTGTTTGTTATTTTAGTACACCTGTTTGTTGTGGGACACGGGGTTCTGCGTAGCTATATTGTAATAATAATTCATACAGAATGTATAAAAATAACAATTTATATTAAATAAATAAATTTTATTTAATTGTTTTTTCTGTTACTCACATTGAAAATCATAAAAATAGTTTTTTATTGTTTAGTTCACCTAGATAAATAGAAGATAAATGATAGATAATACATAAATAAGAATTTATGATTTTTCTAAATGACAATTATACACCCTTACATAAATTGTTTATATTTTGGGCATAAGTGTGAAATATATATGTGTAATATATATGATAAAATGTAACTAGTTTTGGAATGTGAGTGAGAATATTAGGTGAAATAAATATTTTAAAATGATAAAAATGATTTTTTTCCTTTCATTAGGACAAGTAAGTTCTAATAAACAATTTCAACACCCTTTAAAATAATTATCGAGTTTTATCTTAACTTATCCCGATACAGCTATAAAGTATATTCAAACAATTTTGTTTTCATTATTTTCCTGTATTCCCTCTTATGCTTCACCCCAATTGGGAGTAGAGTTTCAACGGAATTTTTTTTCATATTATTTTGATTCATTAACAAATATGAATATATATGTATATCAATTAAATGGGAAAAGATATATCCATATTTTTATCAAAATGAATCCACATAGTTCTTATATTAATATGCTTCAATATTTATAAACAAAAAGATATATATTAATAAATATATATTTAATTTAATTATTTTGTTGATATATGATATTTCTTAGGCCCTATTTGGATATGTGTTTGACTAGATTCTTTGTTTAAAAAGCTAAAGATTATTAAATGTGGATCAAAATATATTTTAAATGTTTAATTTTTCAAACCACTATATTACATTTTTGAACTAAGTAATCTAGGAATTAAAAAGCTAATAAAATGACGATTTTCAAAAGCTGAGTTTAGAATGCAGGATTTTATGAATCCCAATGTTTTAACCTCACATCCAAACACCCGTTTGGATACAAAATATGACTTATTCTTGAGTATACAATTATTCTTGCATAAGTGAGTACAAATGAGAATAAAGTGATTTTGTGTTTGGTTGTGTTTTGAATTATTCTCCTTAGAAAACGTAATAAAAAAAAGTTTTTATTGTTGGGATAAAATGTGAATAAAGTGTGGATAAAGATAAAAGATGAAAAAATGATAGTAGTTGGTTTGAAATATGATTTATAAGAGGTGATGATAATTAATTTAATAGTGGCTCACATATTTTTGGATGAAATAACCTGGAATTCAAAGATTTGCTGGAATAACATTTAATTCCAGTGGTTGTTTGGAATTTATATATCATTTTATATTGATTTATTTAGATAAATATATTATCCTTAGATATTCTAGACTACCTTATTTAACATATTTTACATTATTCTATAATCTATCTGGGGTTATACTGCATCCATACCATTCATGCAGGGCTTAGATATTAACGTTATTTAATTGAACTTCAAGAATGGAGATAGGTACCCGTGTGGGCGAAATATGATTGAGCATTGCACGGTCATATAAGTAAACTCGTATCATTTGCATTCTTATATTTTATCAATTTTCAGAGTTATATTATACTTTTTTTGTAGACAAACAAATTAAATACGGATACATACGATTGAATTTTTAAATATCAGTAGCTCAAATTCATCCTCATTTACCCCTAGCTTTCGTGATGAGTCAGTGCAAGTTAGGGACAATGATCGAACTCATTATCATCCAAATCACTTTTATGTGATATACATTTTTTTATTCAATAGCTATTAATAATTATTATTTTAGATGTATGTTACATTTCCTGTTCATTCAGGATCAAAACCAGCACTTCATATAAGTTATTTTATTCTAGGTCTATATAAATTTTATCCTATACTTCTAACAGAAATGAGTAAATGACATTAAAATGTATGGATTACTTTTCAAATAATTTAACCATGCCGCCTCAATTCCTTGATCTATGCAATTTTAGAGAATATTGAACTAGATAATTCCAACTATGGTTTTGCTTGGTTTGGACTCATAATTAAATTGCTGACAAGAGAATTTGCAACAAAAAGATGGGTTTGAGTTCCAAGATTTAACTAAATAGAAAACTTTTTGTTGGATATATTTTAATTGTGATCCAAATTTTAATAGTTTTCACAGTTACAATTGCATAAATTATTACATGGGTTATAATTAGATCATTAACCACATAAAACATTTTGGATTAATGTGTGAAATGATCCTGTGATTCAATGTATAGGCGTTATATTCCCCAACTTCTCCCTATATATTGAATTGTTTGTCATCTAACAAAAGTGGTATTAATCAAGTTCTTCTTTGAGAATTTTTTCTATCAAAATTCCTTTCGTATTTTATTAAAAAAATTTGATCAAGCCATGTCGGTTCGAAGACTCCGCTTGATCGCATCTCGGGGAGTCGACGGAATCTCGCAGATCGAGTTGTATCTCAGGCATGAATGATATCGGTGAAACTCTGTACATATAAAAGACATATTCGTTTCAAAGATAATATCTCCTCTATGCCTCTCGACTATGCGATTCCAACCATTTTTCTCCACATCTTATTATATTTATATTATCAATCATATTATATATGAGTTCTTTAAATTAATTACTCATTGATATATAACATTTTTCATTATTTCTGAGAATTATTTCTAACAATATTGAAACCAATATGTGTGGTATAATACTGTGAAATAGAATATAAATAATTTTGAGGTCAATTACTATTTGTTATGGAATCTGTATAGTATTCTATTTTTTTTAAAATGAGTCATCACAAGTTAGTTAAGCATGGATAAATTATCAATCTAGGTTTTGCTCTTGGGTAAATAACTGTTAATAGTCATTGCAAATCGTGGGATATAAATGAATTGAGATTTTACTTTTGCATGTTAAATATATACAGATATGCACTAAAATGGAAATTTGTTGCCTCATCATGTGCATGTTATTTATCAAGCATGATTTTCGGACATTGTTATAGATTTGTTGAAGATATGTTTTTGTTTGTTATATTGTGATCCCTAATTGAATGTTATTATTCAAATATAGCATATGTTTTAATTACTTTCTATTGTAAATTATCAATGTCTCTCTTACATATTCTATGTTTGTGCATTTTGAAATGTGCTATATGTTGCATTTAATTTTGGAATATATACATATATTGTGAGTAATGAAAATTGCCTCCAAATGGACGTGTGCATGATTATAACAACATTTATAATATTATGTACTTTGAAATGATCATAGAATAAATTCAAATAAATGGGATCATGGAATAATGTCAATCATTATTTTTATTTAAATATTTGTGGCAGTTATACAATCTGAATTTGATATGATAATTAATTAATGATTTACCATATTTATATTTGTGAATTGTCATACCGTGATCATTATTATTCTTGTTCTTCCTATTTTGGTCATATTAAATTAAATTACTATTTTGTGTTTGCGATAGTGTTTTAATTTGTGATCATATTTTGGTCCTTTAAATCATATGTTCTTAGATGAATTGTCAATATTTATTTGTTCTGAGTAATGTATTTTATGGTTGTTGTTATTGTTTAAGTAGGGATATATACTAATATACATCCAACCAGAATTTCTGAGAAAGATATGCGTCTATATCAATTTCAAGGGCATCAATACATGCTTCTACATTATTGAGACTATTGGAATTATTTTATGGGCTTTCATTATTGTTATTCTAGATTTCTTGAGATATTATTACGATTAGCCAGACACACTATACACACGAACTTATTTTGGTTTTCTGGAATATCACTCAACATATGCAATCGGGATATTCTATTTCATCAGGATATTATATATGGAAGTATTATTATTCTAGATTTATTGACATTCTGGATTCTCTCACATATGAAGCAAGTGGTCTACATATATTATTATACGAATATCATATAGCTGGTTATCAATTCAAGGGAGAATATTATCTTACATTGGGTCTTCTAATTTTTTGATGCACATGTAGGGGTGGTAAACGAGCCGAACGAGCCGAGCTTTGACATGTTCAAGCTCGGCTCGTTTATAAACGAGTTGAGCCGAGCCAAGCCGAGTCGAGCTCACGAGCCTCAACGAGCCTAGCGTTCTTCTTCATTTTATGGTTTTAGGGATTAAAAATAAAATTTTAGTCTAAATGAGTCAAGTTCATGAGCTTAAACGAGTATAAATTTGCATTAATTTAATGTTCTAATTTTATAAAAGAGTTTAATCAAGCTTCAACTAAGTTTTTCTAACACAAACGAGTCGAATTTGAACACAAAATAAAGCTCGATCCAGTTCCTGAGCCTAACCGAGCTTTAAAACTTGTTCAAGCTCGCTCATTTGTCTAAATGAACGAGCTTGAACGAGCTCAAACCGAGCCGAGCCCGAGCGGCTTGGTTCGATTACCAGCCCTATGCACATGGTATGAGTATTATCTTGCTTCCATATTTTATTGAATATTATATTCTGGATTTCTAGAAGGAGGAGCATGACAAATAATTTAGTTATTTAAGGTATGTCACTCAATACCATTTTATTCTAATCGTACATGCTTATAACTCATGTATTTATGTGCTAAATTATGACAAAGTTATGAGAATTAAAAGCATATGATTTGTAGAAAAAATTAAAATATAATATAAATGCATTGCATTTATATTTTATTTATATGACATAATTGAGAATAATGTGTTGTCTTATAATATGAAGGATCTTAATCAAACCGCGAATTACAAATATCGTGTAGGGTTTGATATGCATTTAAGAGTTGCTCATTTGAAGAAAAAAAAAAGAAAAAAAAAAGAAAAAGAAAATTGCAAGTCCAAGTTGTAATTTACATCAAAAAAATTCCAAGTGGTAATTTACATAAAAAAATATATACCAAATTATTTATTGAGTAGTCTCTAAATGTGGGGTATTTTGTGTTGAAAAATTCCAAGTGGTAATTCACATAAAAAAATGTGAGGGAAGACATATACATCTTATAATGAGATAGCGTGTTAATAAAGTCCAGAAATTTTGAATATTAGAAAAAGGGCTTTCTATGGTATAATTATTCATTGGAGAATATTTCATGCTATTATGTAAATCGTGGAGGTTTAAAAATTAACCTTTAAAATTAAATAAATAAATTAATTAATTAATTATACTAGCGAGCAAGCTGGTTTAATAATTCATCGAGGGGGATAGGATACCCATTAAATAGTCACCTCAATTTTATATCCAACTTCTGTAATTAGAGATCCCATGAATGAAGTTCAGTGTGGATTACAAATTGGCGAGTGATTGGAAGAGCACTGAATTAAGATATTATATTCTCTTACCCCCCCGTTTGGGGTGAGGAATAAACCAAGAATTGAGGAGAATACAGTAGAATAAGCCCCAAACAGCTGTTTGTTTGACAAGAATAAACCTTGATAGCTATGTCTGGATAAGCTAGGATAATGCCTGATAACTATTCTAAGAAAATGGTGGAATTGTTTATCAGGGCTTATCTATGCCAATGGATAAAAATACCCTTCTCTGTCATTTTAAAATATTTATCTCACCTAACACTCTCTGCACACATTCCAAAAACTGTCACATCTATCATATCACACTCATATCTCTTATATTTATTCCCAAACACAAATAATTTATGCAGGGGTATAATTGTCATTTAAAAATCATAAACTCTTATCCATCTCTTATCTACCACTTATCCTTACTTTATTCAAGGTGAACCAAACAACAAAAAGATCAATTTTACGTTTTCCAATGAGAATAACAGAAAAGACAACCAAACAAAAATTTACCTATTCAACATGGATTGTTATCTATCCCAGTATAGCTATCAAGGACGAATAACCTTATGTCGCTCCCCAAACGGGCCCTTAGTCCTCCCCTATGATGATCAGTGTTCAATTGTAATGGTGCATGCTGAGTTTATACTCTTTACGTGATCAAGGCCTAAAGTTATATACTCGGAGACAGGGTATGTTTGGTTACAGGTACCATTGGAGACCCACCTATGTGAGTGTGATCGTGGGGCCGCGATTTATGGGTCCAGGGTGATCCTTAAAGCACTCATGAGACGAAATACCAGCGCACGGCCTATAACGCTACCTTTAAGAAGAGTTGAATTATTAAGTCGTACTATGTTGGGTGATTAGTCGAAAAGTGATCTAAAATGGCTTAGTTCAAGATGAAATATCCACTATGGTCCATTTTATTATAAGACTTATCTACACTAAAAGGTAGATCACTCAAGTCGAAAAGCACTTTTACTTATGACATAGTAAAATTGCTCAAATATCATTTCATTCCTTTATTTTAAATTTGGATCATGTGGGAGATTGTTGGATATATTTTGATTGTGATCCAAATTATTCCCATCAAAATTCCATTTGTGTTTTATAAAAGATCTTGATCAAGCCTTATCTATTCCATTTCAGGAATTGACAATACAAGGATTCGGTTTGGAGACTCCACTTGATCGCATCTCTGAGAGTCGGTGGAATCTCGCGAATCGAGTTGTATCTCGGCAACGAATGATGTCGGTGAAACTCCGTGTGTATGGATGAAATATTCGTTTCAAGAATAGCATTTTCTATGTGTCTCTCGACCAGATGATTCCAACCCTTTTTCTCTTGATTTTATTATAATTATATTAACAATCATATTATATATGAGTTCTTTAAATTAATCACTCATTGAAATAAAATATTTTTCATGATTTTTGAGAATTATTTTTAACACTTTCGTCCCGCATAAGATGGGATTAAGCTTCTACCGTCAAAATAGAACAATAAATTCGTAGTTATAAACTCTTTGCCATGCTGTGATTGACCTAGTATATATTAGCCTCATAACCTAATATTTCGGATGAATTTAACCTAATATTTCGGATGAATTTTATTATTTTGGTTCACGCTAAAAATTTTACTTTGAAAAATGAAATGGTATTTTCAGTTGGCTTTTGTTAATGAGTGTCGTTGGGACACTTGTTAACCACATTTATTTAATTTGTCTATATTGTTAATTTTTTAGACAAATCAACAAATCTAATCATGATATGAATCAATAAATTGAAAGATTTTTTTAAAATACCAACAATATCCCTAATAAATTCACAACATTTTGTTTTCTTTTTTCCTCCCATACCCAATTTTTCCTCACATATCCAATTTTTTTTATTAAATCAATATTTTCTTTACATGTTTCTTATAATTTAATTTTTATTAATATGTTTTTAAATGTACAATTTACAATACTAACCCACTATAACAAAATACATAAAAGTTAAATTTCAGTATCTACTTTATAAACAAATTACAAAAAACCTCTTATTTTTCATTTATCACCAATCCGCCTATACTGATTTAATGTGAAGCATAGGCGAGAATGGGAAATATGCCAGGTCATTTATTCATAATATATTGAAATAAATTCAAATGATAAAAAAATCAATAAAAAATTGAAGTGCACATAAAATATTTAAAATAAAATATTGAATTAAACAAAGAGTAAAAATAAATTACCTTATATACTGCATAAAAAATATCTTCACATCAACAACACCAAAACAAGTATCACAATCATATTTTTACATTATGGGATGAAATTTTTGTGGGAGATGAGAGAATAAACTTGGGTATGGGAGGGAAAAGAAAAAAAAGTAATGAATTTATTAGGGATATTATTGATATTTAAAAATCTTTAAATTTATTAATCCATATCATTATTAGATTTGTGATTAGATTTGTTGGGTTGCTTAAAAAATTAGCAATGAATGTGGGTTAACAAATGCTCTAAGGGCACTGTTAACAAAACCATTTTAACTTATGTTCAACACTAATAGTAGAAAACAATTAATTTGAAAGGGGATATTTTTAAAATATAATGAATTACTATCTCATTCATATCAGCTCAATTGACATGCTTATTTAAGACTTTTAAACTATTATCCACATTTTTTTTCATCTCTCTTATATTCAATTTATTTAAAGTGAATCAAATTAAAAAAAATGATTTTTACATTTTTTAAATAATTGAGAATCACAGCAGACCCCTTTAATGGAGTGGTCGAGATGTACCCTCTCATATGAGTGGTCGCCGGTGAACCCGCCTTTGCCCACCAAAAAATAACAATAATTGAGAATAATAAAAATATCCTAATATATATTATTATTACTACTACAATTTTTATCCATCTCCATATAACTATCTCCGTATAACTATCCATAACGGGTAAGATAAAGAGAGTGAAGAAGGAGTGTGGCAAAAAATGGCCAACAATTTCATCATATATATTATATTATAAATGATAAGAAATCAAAGAATATATGTGGACCCACAATATATATATTGCAATGAAAAACCATTCGGTGTAATCATTAAATCAGGATACATAAAAATGACGACCTGTAATCATGGTTTAACTTATTTCTAATATATATATATATAGAGGGCCGATTAGGTGCGGCGAACGGCAGGTGCGGCGTCGATCGTGGGCCGTCGATCACGGGTCCATCGCATCGGACGGTCGGGTGCGATTCACGTCGACCGTTGGATTCGATGGACCCGCGATCGAACGGCCCACGTCGACGCCGCACCTGCCGTTCGCCGCATCTAATCGCCCCCGCATATATATATATATATATATATATATATATATATATATATATATATATATATATATATAGTCGTGATTACATGCGGTGTGCGGTCGGTGCGGTTTACGACGTGGGTCGTTCGATCGCGGGTCCATCGCATCCAACGGTCGACGTGAATCGCACCCGACCGTCCGATGCGATGGACCCGTGATCGACGGCCCGTGATCGCGCACCGCACCGACCGCACACCGCATGTAATCGGATCCCTATATATATATATATATATATATATATATATATATATATAGGTCGATGATAATATGCGGCGTGAGGAAACGTGCGGGAACGACGTCGTTCGTCCGATCGCGGGTCCATCGCATCCAACGGTCGATGTGAATCGCACCCGACCGTCCGATGCGATGGACCCGTGATCGACGGCCCGTGATCGTTCGCGCACGTTCCCGCATCGCGCACCGTATCATTCCTCTATATATATATATATGTTTTTTTGTGACCATGTATAATCTTTTCTAGTTCGCTGTACCCTATTCTTGAAGGTTTGTCACATTTTCAATGCTTTAATCAACATCAGTTGTAAAGTTATTGTTTGCCTGGGCTACAAAGAAGAGCCACCCACCTACTGAAGTGGACCCAAAGGGGAACAAAAGGATAGAGGAAGGTGAGAGAGAGGGAGAGAGAAACATCTCTTAACCATGACACTCGACCTTAAAAATCTCCAAGAAAAGCACCAGCAAAACTAACGCAATCCTCCTCAAAACTGGAAAGAAAAAAAAATTTAACTGATCAAATCAACACATCACAGTCTTTTCTCTTGCGTAACCACCGCAACAGCAACCAACAACTTACAATTGGCACCTCTTTTTCTCCATCTCTGTGGATACAGATTACGAGTTCGGAGGCCTCGCGCTTTCATTGGCCCCTCCATGAGAAATACTTTGAAAATTACCTCCGAAAGATAGAAGATTCGTTCCTGAATATTTCAACGATTTGTTGTTACTTCATTAACCACTTTCTCCCACGTGCAAAGGTAACCTCGCAGGGGAAAAATAATCATTATAATTGGTTTGTCATGGAATAATTGGTGGGATAAATAAAAGGATGACAACTTATCGTATTTCATATAAAAAATAATCAAGATAAAATGCGAACAACTTATCACATTTCATATAACTTTTTTGTTTCAATTTTGATAAATGTAAATAAAGAAAAAATTGGTGAACTTTTTTTTTCTTTTTAAAATTAAGATAATTTATCTTTAAAATTTTAATACATTGTCAAAATAGTCCACAGAGATTAGGGACCAGATAACCCATTATCTGCATTCACCATTGATTTAATTTGTGTCCTGGATTTAAATATTAGAAAAACTTTGTACGCCTCGGACACTAGTTAATAGTTATGGCGGGATTACTCTATGTACGATAGTTCATCATCCTAGTGTATCAATAAGTAGCCCTAGCTACGTAGCTTAACTATTTTGATTATGTTGTTATATATTATTGACCTGGTGTTGTTAAACAGCATGCATGCACTCTTGGTAGAATAGTTTACTAACACATCACTCTCACTAAATAAGACACAAATATAAAAAATACACAAAATTACATGGGATCTAATACTACTACTATTATGGTTATTGATTTGTTTGTGCACAATCCGTTACAGTGTGTGGTGGCTTGCAGAGTCGATTCATAGTGCCCAAACTTGTTATAGATGTAGCACTTGATATTTTTCATGCATGTTTTCTTGATTGGGTGTGGATATACTTTCTTGATTTTGTCCACGGATTTAAGTCCTCACCCTCATCCTCATTAACAACAGGTGTCCCCGCATTGTGTTCTGAAATGTCCACAACCACCTCTGATTTGCTTAGAGTCAGTATTGACTCCAAGGCCTAGTACTCCACCATTGTGGAGCTCACATTGTTTTGAATGCATTGCTCGTGGCCGGTCTTTAAGAATCCCAAGAGCTCTTTCACTGTGATCGTTATCATGTCCATCGACTCCTCAATTGCCATTATCATGTGCACAAATTTGGTGGTAAATGATCGAATTATCATCTCCACGGTGTGGATGTCATTGTTCATCTCAGCATATCTCTTAATTTGATTCATGATTATTAGTAATATTGAGAAGTATTAGGAGATGTCTCATCTTCTTTCTTTCGAGTAGCCGTGAATTGATTTGACTTGAAAGACTCCTTTAAAGAACGTTCTTTGGGTATTCCCAAACTTACTTACCTGTTGTCGCTTTGGCGGTGTTTTTGAATGTCGATTTATATGAACTTTGACAGAGTAGGGATAGCATCTTCTTGTCCTTCTTTTGTTGGTCTTTAAGGGTGGCTTTTTTTTTTGTTCATTGTCTATGTAGCTTCTTCCTCTCGAATCAGCTCGAATTATATATCATTAAAGATTTCTGATAGGTATTTGGAACCAAATAAAGCCTTGATATTGATGGACCAATTTCGTAGTTGTCCTTGGAGAACTTGAAAACTTGAGGATGCATCACAAACATTCTTTGTGGATAATAGGATCTCACAAGGTTTTGATACTACATATTGGTGTTGCTAACACACCAACTTTGTTAGTATTGTTTACTAATATAATACACCACCCTCACAAAATAAGACACAAGTGAAAAAATATACATTTTTTTTGTGGGACTGAACATTATTTCTTCTTCTCTGTTTTATTAATTGATTTGTACATATGAAACAATTTCACATTTCTACATAGGGTGTCGTAAGTTGAAGAACAGAATACCCAGTTAAATTAAAAGTAAACGCATAAAATTTAGATCCTTTTAACAGTGTCATAAATTTCATCAAAACTCTACTAAACTATCTTTTACTTAATAGGGTCATCCTAATTTGATACCCAAATAAGGAATGAATTATGTCTAATACTATGAAAATTTGACTTTTGAAATATGGATATATCAATGTCAATATGATTCTCTCAATTATGAATATTCAAACTTAATTATATCAAATCAATTGTTTCTTCTTTCTTTCAGCTTTCTATTCATGGTGATGGTGGAATGATCTCTTCTCTAGCCATACTGCAACACATTAAAGATTCATGCATTCACTATACCCAAGTTGTTGTTATTATTATTATTATTGATTTGTAACTTCCAACCGTTTATAGCATGATTTTTTTTTCCAGTGATGATACTCAGGCCTCAAAATATAAGTCTCACTCACAAACCCATGAAGTGTCATCATTTCATTATGGTTGGTTTGTTGACTTTTCAAAATAGGTAAAATGACAAAATACAAATCTGACATTTATTAAAAATATGTCTCATTAACCCAAATCCTCCCATTTTCTTTATTCATTTATGAGTCTTTTATGTGAATCTTGAAATCCATTTACTCATTTAGATAAAAAAAAATCATCATCATTTAGTCAAAAATTCACTTTCGTTCTGTTTCGTCAATCCTTCGCAGCCGGCTCAACATTCTTCCACCACGAACAGATCGATCGAGCACTGATCAACGATCTTGGAATGACTGCTCCCCTTAGGATCGCCATCGTGAAAGTCATGGAAGCTTTGCTTCGATTTCGATTATGGTTTTTCTCTGTATTAATAAAATGTTATTTATAAAAATAGAGAGAGAGAGAGAGAGAGAAATGTAAAATGATTATGTAACATTTATGTGATTATAACTGTAACAGAATGTAACATTATTGTATAAATGTAACAGAAATATGTGAATGTAACAGTTTTATGACATTTATGTTAAAAAATATTGCAGGATCAAAAAAAGAGGAGAAAAAATATAGCACTCTCTTGCAAAAGTAATTCAAATATTTGCTCTTAATGACTGGTTACATTGTAATGTAACCATATTGCATTTCATAGCAATAGACACATGTAATTGACTGTTACATTTATGAATGTAACAAATATAAATTAATACACGCATGCGATTAACCGTTACGTTTTACGAATGTAACAAAAATAATACAAATATAAAAAATAAATATTTACATTGTCAACAGTATAATAATAACATCATACAAACTATCTATATATAAAATATAACAGTATTAAGTGTTACATTTAAGATATATGAGAAAAACAAATCAAACTTTGAAAAATATCATTCAATACATAAAAAAAATTCGTTTTTAAAATTGAAAAAAATCAGCAAAATACACATCGATTATGAATCCAATAATGTCAAACCTGATCCGATAGACATTGAGACGAAATCCAAATAGAAAAAAAAACCCGTGACTTCAAATTCGTCCGCAATAGAAATTAGGGCCGTGTAGGTTCGTCAAGCAGCATAAGAGAAAATTGATGAGGAAGGAATTAAAAAAAAAGAAAATAAATGTCCCATAAGCAGTTTACACATGAAAAAAAAATAAAACATAATTGTCTCCTAATTTTGTGGGGATCAGTTACAAAAAAAAATCGCACATAGTTTAACAGGTATTTGACGTATACCACGTCATAAGGCCTATGATGTTGGGGCCTAAAAAATATTATTCTTTTTTTAAAAAAACAATTGGTGCTCCCAGAATTTGATCCATTGATCTTCTTATTGGATAAAGGGGTGCCAACTGGCTAACCGGCCCGAGCTAGGTTTGATACAACATGAAAAGTTTTATTGGTGGATTGAGATCTCCATCCTCTAGTGCTTAATGTGTAGGCAAGAAACTGATGATGATATTATATATTGTATATTTATTTATTTTATTTTATTTAGGAATGTTACATCCTCTATATTAAACCATGCACCAAATTCTGTTATGGACTTTCTCTATCCCCCCCACCCTCCAGCCCCGCTCAGCAGCTAATAATGTTGATTGCCCCTCCAAATTCTATGTATAATTATGAAATCTGTCCTGAAAATTGATGGTGCAACCACTTATTCTGAACAAACAGCCCTCTGATGTGGCCGTCCACATCAGTTTTGGTTGAGAAAGAGAGAGTCCCTGTTTGTTTCGTTATGTCAAAAGATGGGGGCCATGGATCAAATATATATTAGTTTTGTTATATGGTGAAACAAAAATATCTCACCTTCAATTTCATGAGTCCCCCGACAGGTACATGAGCCTAACAGAAATTCCAAATAGTCGCTCTCTGTAGATGATGTCAACATAAATGTATAAGCATCGGATTTTCATTTGTAGTGGTGCATGTGCTTTTTAATTATATATTTTCTTGTTTACGTACTGTCATGCATAAAGTTGATGTTGGAGATATAAAGGCAGCTACTGTTTGTTTTTGCCAACTTGACGTACGTATATCGCGTCTGTACCAGGAAACAGATCAGTAGTCCTGGGCTTCATGATCATGAGGGAGATTTTAATGTGCATGAATTAAGTATATCTTCAGTAAAATATGTAAATGTTATTTTTCTCCCTTGATTAATTTGTAGTGTGATATTAACCTCAAGATAATTCACTACAAATGTGAATTTCATTGTTTTTCTTTAAATAGCGTTTTTTAGGGTGTGTTGGTGTATGGTGATAAATGAAGGAAAGTGAGAAAAATTTAAAATTTCTCATTTCACCATTGAAAAATACGGTGTTGGTGCCAGACAAAGAACAAAAAAAAAATTATTTTATTAATTAAGAATTGTGAGAATTTTTTTTTTCTACATAAGTGAGAATTTGGTGAAAAGTGAAGGAAAATTTTTCACTACATGCACAAACACCATGATAATTGGTCAAATGAATTTTTTTACTTTTCATTATTTTTCCTTTAACCCAAATTCTTTATTTTTATTCATTTTTCATTTGAGATTATGTACAAACACAACCTTAGTATATAATTTTCACTTTAATCCACACCATATTTTATTAATAGAAAATGTTAGGGAATTCAATTCTGCAATTCTTTTTATAGCACCAAGTATTGGTTTGAAATTTGTTTAGAAGATATATACTACTTGTCCAATGAAGTTTATACATTTACAAAAAAAAATACACACACACTTAAATGAATTAATTGCATAATGTGGGTACTATTTTCTTGTACTTGATCACCTGTCTGTCATGTGTCCCTCCCATTAATGTGATGCCTAAGGCGTGATGGCTAAAATTTTCACTACATGCACAAACACCAATTAATAGCTTACACATGACACCAATGACATCGTGACGTGATGTTTAAGGCGTGATTCAGTTTTGATTGTGATCAATCTGTGATCAAATTCCACCGTATCCTCCCATTTACTACCGTATCCTCTTGAATCCCAGCTTATCCTTTAGGATCTTTATGCCATTAATATGGATGCAAATCCGAAAGGGAATCTGGCTCAATTAGGATGGGTAGAGGACATAAAGAAGAAGGAAAATCGAGAAACTCAGTAGACAGAATTCTTTTTTGTGAAAACTTTAGATTGAACAAACACCAACTTGGCTATCAGAGGCTCTTTGTGCAAGGTCACGCTCGCATCATCGATTGGATTTCAGGCAAAATTCATTAGAGGTCGCGCCATTCACTTGTCCCCTTTAACTGAGGAGATCAACTGAACACCTAAGTCGCACAAGTTCTCCCCACCAAAGTTCAAGCTTTACGAGGGGAGAAGCAACCCGACAGAAAACATTTATCACTATCAGAAGAAGTTCTCTCAAGATCGGAGATGATGCCTTGCTTTGCAAAGTATTCCCCCAATTTTTATTTTTCCTTATTTTCCGTCACATTCCATGTGACACAAATACACCATAAATATGTCAAATTACAATAATAAAAATAGGGTTCTTAATTTGTTCTTTGAAACAAGCGCTAAGGATTTGACCAAGGTCTACCACATTTATGAATTAGATAGGTGAACTCTCAAATTCTAGAGTTAGGCATCCGAGTCTTGTAGGACGATGATAAGAATTCTAATAACCAATGAAATCTTTTGGTGTGAATAAATAACAATTAGGCACTGTAGACTAGCTTGACATGCACATTTAAGATAGTTATGCCTATATCTTGACCATAAATGGTCCTGTCTGGATCCGCGTTATGGTGGATTCTATGGTGAGAAAGCTGAAAAAATGCAAATGCGGATCCAAATTTCGCTTCCATGCCTCCACTGTCTATCATGTTATTTCAGATAATTTTTTTTGGCATTTATAAAAAATCCCAAAACAATGCTTTTGAAATTCTAGATTTCAAGCGTTGGATTTTCGAAACACAAGCATCCCTATCACACTTCCAAAGCTAAGGGGGCTTAAGGGTCCGTTTGAAAACATGTATAAAAAATAAGATTTTGAATAAAATGACTTAAATAGAATTGATTCCTAGAAAATGAATTTTTTTCGTTTTTTTTAAAATAAATTTTTTTATATTAAAAGATGAAAGTAACATTTTAATTAAACCAGTTTTTTAGAATACGTTTGACAACATTTTTTTGTTTTCTGTTTAATTAAAAACGGGAACGTTTTAAAAAAGCTGAATCAAACGGGGCCTAAGTCCAATTATATCTTTCCACAACCATAATAGCTAGCCCCAGTAATTGAATCCTATGCAGTAGGCCAACCCTAAAATGCAGTTGGCTATGGGGGGTCCTAGATAAGTGCTAAAATGGGACCTTATTTCTTTTTGTTGATTACCATCTCATAAAATATTTGGATAAAATTTAAAATTAACTTTTAGAATCTATTTAAAGATATTCAAATTAAAAAAAATCCCCATGAAAAAAAAAAAAAAACAAATGAATAGTTTATAAAAATAAAATACAAATCCCAATATAATAGAAAACAAAAAGTTTGGTATCTTGGGGCCCTTTATAGATGGGGGCTTTTGCCCGACTACCTTAATCGTCAATACTCAAGCCTATCGCACTTTGAATGTCATCCATCACCTTAATAAATCAATGCTTCCATAGCATAGATGCGGCTGCCAACCATGCACCCATACTTACCCAAACAAACCAGCAGATCCAAGCTCCCTTTGCTGCATCTCCTTCCTTTGCTGCTCCAGGACTCTTCGTAAACGCCTGTCTGCCTTTCTTTACCCCCAAAAAAAAAAAAAAAAATTAAGCCTATCAAGTGTCGTTATCTATAATCCTTAAGGACAAAAACATATCTGGATGCTTGAGATGGAACTATAGAGTTTTCAGGGTTCTGGACAGTGGATGTTTGGGAGGACAGAAGAACGAGCTTTTATAGTACACCAAGTGTCATGAATTTGGCCTCAATGGGCCTCGCATGTAACGTAGCGAAAAACTAGATAAAAAGATCCAACAAACGTTAAGATCTCATAAACACCTTGAATCCACAAGGAAGAAGTCCTAAAATAGAAGGAATTTTGAAATATTATTAATAAAAAACTAAAAACCCTAGATTATAAACTAATAGCATAAAATAAAAAAAATTATTAAAAATAGTAAAATCCAAAAACTAATTTTTCAGATTCTATGAGATCTTAAATGATCATAGAAATTGATAAAAATCAATTCCGATCTGTTATGATTAAGATATCACAAATATAAAACTTACTAAAAATAGTAAAATCTCTAATTTAAAGCTCTAAATAAATGAAGTTTTGAAAAATAAAAATTGTTAGTTGTATGACAACTAATCCAGAAAATCTCCTTGATATATTTCACCATGTCAAATTTCGTGCGATTCCGATATTGTGACCATTTATTTGAATTTATTTGGTGGACCACTTTTGATGGTCCATCTGCATAATTTGTCCTACATCAGCATGTTAGGGTTCCGTAATGGATGCATGGGGACCCAGTACAGCTACATTGCACGCCACGAGGTGGATCCAGATCAGTAGCATGGGAGCTAATCCAATCGGGCACATGGGTTAACGAAGATTAACCAACACACTTGGTGAGGCCCGAGCATCCTGCAACTCTTCCCTATCTATGGACCTGTTTTGTGGATGAGTGGAGATGGATGATTATGCACCGTCTGTCGTGGATTTTGTAATCTTGGCATACTTGACAAAGGGGGTAGTTGATAGCTTGTTATCTTTATTTCCATTTTAAAAGGTATAGTAATATAAAGTCTTGATTACCCATAAAAAAAACACACTCCACTGAGCCAAGATCTGAATATTCTTGTCCACAATTCAATTAGACAATGACTTTCTAGATTTTTCCCTAGTTTAAGAATCAAAGAACCTTTGAAAAACACCACAATGATGTGAGTTTATGCGCGCGGATGTCCATAATCTTCTCCAGTGTCGTGTAGAACGTGTTGGAGTGGACACATCATCCTCATTTTTGTAGAGTTGTTGATGCTCCACAGGATCCACAATTCGATTAGACTATGATTTTCTGGATTTTTCCTTAAGCATCAAAGAATCTTTGAAAATACCACAACGATGTCTGAATTTAGGCAGATGTCCAGCATCTTCTCAGGTGTCGCATACAGTTTCAGATCGAGTGGACACATCATCCTCGTTCTTGTATCTCCCGTTTGGATAGCGAAATTGAGTTATTCTAGATAGATAACTATGCCAGTATAGATAACAAATCTACAAGAATAAAAGATTTTCTGTTTTGTTGTATTTTTTTTATTCTTATTGAAAAACGTAAGAATAAAGGTTAAGTTGTTTGTTTGATAAAGAATAAAATATAAATAAAGTGTAAAAAAGTTGATTTGACATTTGATGTATAAGAGGTGTTAATAGGTGATTTGATGTGATGAGGTGTAAAAAGTTGATTTGACATGTGGGCCCATGGGAATAGATAATGTGAGTATAGCTTATCCTAGGGGTTGCTTAGAATTGTTATACTCTCTTATACTCATTTAAACTGGCTTAGTAATACCAAGTTATACCCTTCAAACAAACAATTATTTTTCTTATCCATTCTTATACCACCCTTATACTCCCTTATTCCGTTACACAAACGGGGGGTAGAGTTTCTTTGGCTCCACAGGATGAATGTGATTCTTGACCCAATCAATGCCAGAGCCAAGGGGGTGGGGGTGTGGGTCCCCCCCCCCCCCCAACCCATTAAAAAAATATTATATTGTCAAATACTCTTATTTAAATTTTATTCTCAACAATACCCTCAAAATGGTTTTAATTTTGCATCAAAGCCCTTTTGAGGGGTATTTTTGTACAATATAATTTTTTTAATTTTACAAGATTACCTTCTAGAAAAAAAGATATTGCTAAAATAGTAATTCACTAAAGTTATTTTGACACAATGAGATATTTTTAAGGGTATATGCAAAAAAACCCTAATTGAAATGAGTTGGTTTCAAATTAAAAAATATTATGTGCAGTCCGTTTACATCCTAATAAGTATATTTGACTTTTTTGAAGTGTATACTCATATAATAACGTATATTGATCTTTTATATAAATGAATTGCATGCTTATATAAAATAAATGCAAAAATATCATTTAGGTTTTTTTACAATAGTGTCTACGGAGTTAGTGGAATATATACTACATTAATCAATTTTATATACAACATTAGACTTAGGCATGTCAATGGGTCGGGTCTAAACCGGGTCAGGGTAGACCCGGACCTGACCTGGGGCGGGACTCGATGGACCCGGTTCAAACCCAGGATCTTGCAGGTCCTTGAATATGTGGACCCGGATCCGTCATACCCGGGTCAGATCCGACCCGAGATTTTGATTGCCCTGCAATGGTTGCTTTGATTGCGCCCGATGGTCACGACGCAATCCGCTCGTTTGACCACCGCGTCCAGCAACAAGAACTCTAGCTTCCGCACCTTGTTCTCAACTGCATCCCCGACAAATCATCTCTCTGAAACCAAAACAAATCACCAAGAAAGATCAATCAAATCCTCCAAAAGAGTCAATCAAATCAAAACCTTCCAATCCTCACCTTGATCCACACCTCGGTGTCCTAAGGCAAGCTTGGGAGGTTCCATATGTGAATCAGCATCGAAAGCTAAAAAAAATGAAACAAAAAAACAGATTCTTAAAACCTAATAGTGATTGTTGATGGTGTTAGGGATGGGAGACTTACATGGCCGAGGGAGAAAGTGTGGGAGGGGATAAGGTTCAGGTCACCCTGTCTCTAGGTCATTCTGTCTCGGACAGAGAGTAAAAAAAGAGTTAGGTCATTCTATGATAAATGGGCTTGTTTGTGGATACAAAAATAAAGAGTTATGATTATGGGCTAAAATGTTTTGGGTACAAAAATAAAGAGTTAGAACTTGGTAAATGAGAAATAAGATTATAGGTCAACTAATATTATTAGTATTGTGGGGGATAAAATCATATCTTCTCCTCCTGGGCCAGACCAGCGCCAATCCAGGCTTTAGATGTAGATCCGAGAAGAAGCTTCGACGGGCCTCTCTTCGCGATCCAAGGCAAGACTTCGTTCGCGCACCACCCTCCTTCGTTTCTGGCTTCGATCACCTGAAACTTATACTAGTATGGTGCTAGCTAACACCCCTCCGACACTCAAGTAAGTTGTTTTGCAATGAAAAGGCTCCTTAGAATTTTTGTGTAAAAGAGGGGGAGTGAGTGCACACCTTGAGAAGGAGGAGATGTCCCCCTTTTATACTCGAGAGGAGGTGTGCCAAGCTTAACTTTGAGGAGTGAGCATATCGTGAGATGGAATCTCCACGTGTCCTTTAGATCTGATGACACATGTAACCTTGGGATTGCCACATCGTAACTGATTTCCTAACAACTAGTCATTTTCCTGCGTTAGGGGATATTCCTCTGGTCTACTGTTATCTTCCCGATGTGGATGTATGGTCATCAGTCCGGATTTTATAGTTTGACCGCTTGTATTTTTTGTTAGATTTTTGTACTCGACCGTTATAATCTGATCGGGCAATATCATTTGTCAGACCTCGGTATGTCAGAAATTAGTCATCCGACCTATACGAGAGTCTGACTAGGCTATTCATTAGTCCGACCTGATGGAGGATGTGAGCTTGCTTAAGGCACGTGATAATTTTGGCCGTTGGGCTTTTATTATGGGCTTTACTAATCGGGTTTGCTTGTTAATTACCAACGGATGTATCTATGCCCAATTCCCTTAATACTTATGCAACCCTATCCCCTACTATGTCGCATGACAGATCCGATCCTCTACAAGTATAATAACATATGGACTTATATATAAAAATGTAGGGTCTTAGGTCCACAGGATTGGGTCGGGTTGGACGTGGACCTGACCCGTTTGTATGTTCGAGTCTACTAGGTCAGGTCTGTGTTGGGTCAAGTCTAGACCTGACCTGTTGACATGCCTAATCAGACGTGACAAATGAAAATAGGGCTATAAAACAGGCTCCGTGTAGTTGCGCGAGTTCTTTTCTATTAAAAAAAATAAATTGTAATAAACTTTGTTTTTATGGGAATATCGGCATCTGATTATGAGGTGTTGAAAATCACATATGTGAATGATTTAATTTTTTATTATTTGATTTTTTATAATTATTCTATTGAATCTCTTATATTTTTTGGAAGTTAGATTTAAAAATATATTTATTAAATATAAGCCAAAGAATACCTTTATATGGTTTTGTGATAAATTATTTTGTTCCTATTCATATTTTAATTTTTGAATATATCATTTTCGATATGAATTAATTATCATTGTTTTAAGGAATCAACCATTAACCAACTACCTTAATTTCATTTAAAGTTACTATATATCTCTGTGATTATTTTTTTTATCTTGGTCATTCTTAATTTAACCATATACTTATAATTATTCTTTTTATCTTGCTTATTCTCTTTATCCTGACCATTTACTTTGACTCTTGGCTCTACCCTTAGACCCATGACACTTTTGAGCTATAATAGGTTTCTACCTTCCGCGAAGATATTGTTACATCTAATCCATCGTTTAGCCTTAAATCCAATCCATAAGTGTTTTCAATTTTTCAAAAATTATATACCTCATTTAATAAAATATATATTTTTATAATGTTTTTTTATATAAAAAAAATATTTTTTAATGAATTGTATTGATACATTTGTTTTTAAATGTAAAAAAAATTTATCGAGCATATACCTCAACAAGGTGAATGTGTGCTCTGATAATTTTTTATCAATATATATAAAACTGCAAATTAAAATTGGAATAAAAACAGTGTAACAACAATCTTTTTAGGAACAATCCAAGATGCTCTCCCACTAGATAATGATCCAAGCCCAGATCAAGCGGGTCCTTGGCCCAATCTCTGTGATGGTCCATGCCCAAATACACCTTTGTAATACATGTGAAATCGGATTAAATAAAAGAGTATTGTTACACTCAGTTTATTATATAGTTCAAAATAAAATTCTATATATCTCATTAAAAATCAAATAAAACATATATTTTATAAAAAATATATATCTCTTTAAATATTTTTTTACACTTAATAAAAAATGATTCATTCAACTCAAAATTGAACAATATATATTTTTTATCGAAATATATATCTTATTACATAATGTTTATTACTTAAAAAAAAATAAAAAAATAAAAAAAATATGTATATTATGAGTTTTAATTGGTAATGTAACTGAATCTAACATTTTCCTAAATAAAAATGTTAGGATCCATTCACCCATTCATGATATCTTAAGGAAACTAATGGCCCCTTAATTACATATGTATTTCATAACAAGGGCATACAGAGCAACAAAAGCATAAGAGACTAACAACAACACGTTTGACTGCACTTAAAAAGCCTTTTTAACTACTGAACCTGTACATCTATCACTTTCTTCTCAACCTCGACTTTGGGGATAGTCACGAGTAGGACCCCGTTCTTGAGCTCGGCCTTGACCTTGTTCTTGTCACAGTTGTCCGGTAACGTCAGTCGGGTGTTGTAAGAGCTGATGCTCCTTGATGACCACGCGTCCTCGCCCTTGCTGTTGTGCTGCCCCTTGATCACAAGCACGTCCTCCTCCACCGACACCTTGACTTCCTCCCTGGACAGCCCCGGCACGTCGAACCGCAGCTTGATCTCCTTCTCGTCCTCCTGCGCGTCCCACGGCGCTCGTACCTCTGGAAATGTCATCGAGTCCTCGAAGAACCGGTCCATCATGTCCAGCATCTGACGCATCGTCCTCATGGGCGACAGTGTGTCGACTAGTCCTAAACATTCAATTTAAACTAACTCAGCACAACAGTAAGTACTGGAGAAGATTGACACATAGGCCCGCTTGGATCTATATTTAGGTAATTCTAATCTTTAAAAACTAAATATTTTGAAACGTGAATTCAAACGTATTTTCAATGGTTAACTTTTCAATTCCCACCATCTTACTTTTCTAAACCAAAAAAAACCTTGACAAAAAAAAAATTCTTACAAACCTAATAAAGCAACGTTTTTTTTTAAAAAATAAAGTAAATGTGGACGTACCTATTTTAATTTTTAATTTTTTTTTCAAAAGAGCATTTTTCAAAAATTAAATTTAAAATATAAGATTTTAAGAATTACCGTGTTTTCATCGCACAAACATAGTCATAGGTCTGAATAGAAGGGATAAAAAAAGACGGGTGGGAGTTTATTGATTAATGTTCTTACCGAAGGAGATATTTCCATGGCGGGACGGAGGGGCCTTCGATGCTGCTGCTGCTGTTGCTCGATGTCTTTCTTTTGGTCGACGTGGACGTCCAAGGCTGACGAATCCTTCTGGTCTGTCGCTTTGGATACGAAGACAGGAACCCTTTCGGACAGAGAAACACGACGACGACCATTCGGTTTGAAGAAAACAGAGCAGGGACGCTCAGAAGATCTCGAGCCCACGCGGGGTTTGGGATTGATCAGAAAGGGAGAAGAGGAGAGGAGACTGTTAGCCGTGCAAGTCGCCATGTGTGTTTTTAATTGTCGGACAACGAGCTTTCTGATGAGCTTTCTAGTTTCTAATATGTCTGAAAATTGGACGGGGTTTCTATTATATATAGCTGATAGAAACAGGGGCAGGATATGTGCTTATCGAGTAACCGTCGGGAAGCCTCTCGTGGCTGCTGGACCTTTTTCACGCGAATTTTCTATGAACTGGACACGTGGACTGCTATGATATGGTGGGAATTTCTACCGTGTTCGAGAGAAGTCCAGCTCTGTTCTTTTATAATTTTTGCCCTTCTATTCTATTATCTTTTCCGTTTTTTTATCGTTGAAGCATCAAAACATGCGTATCATTCCTTGCAAGGTGGTTGGAATACAACTATGTTAGTGATTTGTTCAGGATTCGATATCGGTTACTCTGTATATGTAGAGCCGGTCCTTGACAAAAACCATTAAGGATCTATTTGGTTGCATGATTTAAGATGATTTTGTTTTTTTGAAAAGTTAAAATCTTAAAATTGTACAGTCAAACGGGACGGATTCTAGCGGAATTAAAAGCTGGATTCCTTTTAATTTTTCTCTGTTTTGAAAAGCTAAAAAACTGTGATTTTTTGTTGGAATCTATTTTTGAATTGAAAATCAACTTTCTCTACCAGATATTAAACTCTTTTCAAATATTAATTACTGAATTTAAAAAAAAAAACATTCTAAAAAAGTCAAGGTCCAAAATCATATTGAAAAACAGCTTTATTCCAAAAGCTACTTTTCAATCTGTGTTTCCAAACGTACCCTAAGACAATTGTCTAAGACTCTTAACCAGGGAGAGCCCTTAAATTTCATGTGATCATTGGAAATTTAAAAAATAATGGTAAAATGTTTTTTTTTTTGTAATTAAAGAGTGAATTAGTTTATGTTATTTCTCAAATTAAGTCTAAAATTTCTCCTCTCATTAAATCTCTCTAACCACATTACTATCCCACTCTCTAGACATTTCAATTTCAATCCAATAATTGTAAAATATTATTTATATTTAATTAGTGTAAAATTCAAGCAAACTAGTTTTTTTATATTTTAAATGTGTATGTAGGGGTCTCCCTTTAAAAGATTGTTGAGGGCCCAGTTAAATAAATCAATTTCCAGGGCTATCCCTACGGATGTGGTCTTTGCCCCTAGTGGGATGTTGTGTGCGGCCTTGAGCCCTGTTTTATGTAGTCACCCCTTGTGAGCCTTCCTACAAAAAGAAAAAGCACGCAAGTTGTTTCAAACCAAATATATAAAATACAGATCTATCCCTATCATACAAATTGTTAAACCAACCAATATAAGAAAAAGAAAAAAAATGTATATATAGGTTCTTTGAAAAATATTAATCTCACCAATCTATTCAACAATCGCCCTGTCAAGCGCTGTAAAAAATAGTCGCCAATCGCCCTATCAACCCATGTTCAAAAACTTCAACAGCTGTATTGTCTATCACCTTTTAGAACACTCAACACTCGCTCTATCAACGTATTTTTAAAACATTCGATAATGGATTTGTCAATCTAATAACATGAAAAATGAAGTACATCACTTTTTTTTATAAAATGTAAGAAAACATTAACTAAAATATCTCGCTCTCATCTCACACATTTACATTCAACATATTCAACACATTTGCATTGAAGAGATTCACCAAAAAAGAATGTTGTTCAACATATTCAAAGTTTATCAGTCTTCACAAGTGTTTCTCTATCACCTCCTATCTTTTCAATACAAACACCGCGTGCACCACCACCACAAGAACCCTGACCCCCCAACACAGTCACTGTGACATGCGTGAGCAACAACGCGACGAGGGTGACAAAGGAGACAACCATGGAGATCCACCGATCATTGATCATGCGGCCGAAGACGTTGGGGGGCTCGTCACGGAGGAACTAGAGGAAGAGCCACCATTATGATGAAGATGATGAGGGAGACAGGGTGCTAGAGGAGGCTGAGGAATACGAGGAAGAGGACAACGATAGCATAGTTCAAGCGGAAGTGATTGACGTTGAGAGGGGGTGGCTGAGGGAGTGGGGGAGGGAGAAGGCGTGGAGATGGATGAGCTCCTTCCATGGGTGGCCCGTGGCGAGGGCGGAGTGGGTGCGGGCTTTGGCGCAGGACTGGAAGTTGGGGGAGGAGGAGGAGGGGGGAGGTGAAACTCGGCAGAAAAGATTAAAGAGAGTATGGAAAGAATAGAAGAAAAAACCGGGGATAAGTGGTGGGATCAGACTCTTAATTGCATGGTATATAAAAGGTGGTGGGATTGGGTATCACAAAAAATATGAGTTGTGGGATAAGTGAAGAGGTGGAGTCAACAATTTGCATGGTGGGGATAGACTTGTCTATCTGTAAAGGCCTATTTTTTTTAGGCCCAATCACCATCCTTCATGTATTCTCCCCTGATTAATTTTAGTCCACTACTTATTAATATTGTGAGTGCTGTTACACGGTTATTTTTTTCACTCCAATTACAATTTCATATGAATCGATAGAAAATCATCGAAATATATATTTACATTAATGAAGTATATGCTTCGATAAAAATATTTATATTTTTTATAAATATGTCCATGTAATTTATTAGAATTTATATGTCATTTTTTATAAAATAAAAATACACTATTTTTAAAAAATTCAAAACATTTTTTCAAGAGGTGATAGTTCATTCATAATTTATGAAAATGAGTTAAAAGTGAGCCAAACGGAGAGAGAATAGAAGATCTATGACATAAGCAAAGGTGCTCACCATAAACAGTCATTAATCAAAGTGCTCACCATGTATGATGTTAATTCTAATCTTTCTTTTTTTTTTTTGCTTTTTAGCCAATTATTTCTTACATAAAATTAGTGAAATTTTAAATTTCGCGTCATGGTATTTGACAAGCACCACATCCACATTAATGTTAAGATCACAGTTTTTTTTTTTCTGTCACTTGTGATCCTTTCAATCCCTCCAACGACTTCTCCAATGGCCGGGATCACTCTCCAACACCATCCAAAATACATTATCTTTGGGATCTCACTTTTTTTTTGTGTTAGATTTTTGTTGGGTTGGGGTAAGAGAACAAGGAGTGGGGGGGATTAATTCAAGTCATTATCATGCCTAATCATTTGTTTATTTATTTATTTATTTTTATAAAGAAAATCGTTTGTTAACTGTTGATCTGATCTAATAAATGGTGCACGGACCCCACGACGTCACATGGCCTGATCAATTTTACTAGTCCTGACACGAAAATCGACCGCATAATCAAATTTTTGAATTTCGAATTTGGGCGGCAACACTGTTCAAAAGAAAGGCGAAGAAAGGACACGTCACATCCACGCCTCACCTCAAATACTGATTCAAAGAACCACGTAGACGGTTATTCTCCCATTGTTCCACATGCCATAACACCCATTGGACTTCCGGTTTCATCCGTCCAGACTTCAAAATCTTTAAAAACTCCCTCCCTCCCTCCTTGCACAATCAAAAACAAGTCATTCAAAAAAAATTTACCCCACACAGTTAAAACATGGGGTGTGTAACGTCACACTTATTAGACGAAGGAGACGCGGCGGGCGATCAATACACAGACCACGTCGTGTCCCTTACCTCCACCACCTACGGCATCCTCACCACCCTTGACCACTTCCCATCCACGACACCTCCAAAGACCCCTATCCCCACAACTGAACTCGACAATGGCTCCGTCCCCGCCCCAACGAAGTGCACCCTCCTCCGAACCCTCTCCGACCTCGACGCACTAATCTCCAGACCAATCAAGCCCTCCATCATCGGTACTCGCCCGAACCTCCTCAAACCATTACGAAGAGTCAGTACACATTGGAGATGTTCGAGAGGAGGTGCCCTCCGGGGGGAGAGGAGGCGGTGGTTGTGTACACGACGACTTTGCGTGGAATTCGGAGCACTTACGAGAACTGCAACGCTGTACGATCGGCAATAGAGGGGGCGGGGGTGAGGGTGAGCGAGCGGGACGTGTCGATGGACATGAAGTTCAGGGAGGAACTGCGACGGGTTCTTGGGGCTGGGGACGAGGATGTGGTGGTGGTGCCTCCGAGGGTGTTTGTGCGGGGAAGGTACATAGGAGGGGCGGCGGAGGTGCTGAGGATTCACGAGGAAGGGGGACTTGCGGGGCTTCTTGAAGGGTTGCCGAGAGGGAGAGTTGGGTCGGTCTGTGATGGGTGTGGGGGTGCTCGGTTCCTGCCGTGCTTCGGTTGTAGTGGTAGCCGGAAATTGGTTGTTGGGATGAGGAGTGGCGCGAGTACGGTTGTGGTTCGGTGCACTGGGTGTAACGAGAATGGGCTTGTGCTCTGCCCCATCTGCAGCTGATCCACGGATGACTTGTTTACGTCTTCTTCTTCTTCTTTTAAATATGTTAGTGGTGAGAAATGTTGAAGTGGCTTTCTGTTTCATATATATATAATGTCTTATGTGTGAGAATCTCTTCGATGCTCATGTCTGATTTTGAGTTAGATATGTTTTGATGTTCTATTTATATATTTATTTTTTGGAAGCATTTAATTTGTTGGACTCTGCTGGAACTACTCTTAATTTCATCTTCTGTCCTTCTCCCTCCGTGTATATGCATTCTTTATTTGGTGGCCTCCACAACACATAAGATGGGCGGAGAGGGCGGCGCACACAACACAAATACGAGAATCACATTCACAAACATAAGATGGGCTGACAACAAACGACAGCAAAGATAATGAAAGAGACTACCCACACCGGATTCAATGGTTGAGATCATTCTTGATGGTATCCACAAACAAAGTCACAAGGTCGCCGTATCATACGCAAATGGTCGGATAAATCTGGCGACCCATGCAGTTGGTGAATATATTGGTGAAGAATCCGCTCATTCGGCTGGTTCGAGTATTTTTCAAAAAAATTGGGGCAGTTTTGGAATTAACAACATATATAAAAATAAAAGAAAAAAAATCCATATAACCCCGACTAAGGGTCATCATCAGGCCCGAGGCCCGAAAGCCCGGCCTACCCGGCCCGGGCCCGTTGGCGGGCCGGGCTTGGGCCTGGTTCAAGGGTCCGGACCAGGCCCCTGGGCCTGCCCGAGCCCGGTCCATTCGGGCTAACCCGTAAGCCCGCCCATGGGCCCGGCTGTAGGCCCATGGAGGGTGATCCAATGAACTACTAACATGTGATTTTTATTTGAATTGTGGTTGAGTTATACAAATTATTAACATTTATGTAGGTGTGTCAACCTATTTAGGTACATGTAATTATTCATTTTTGTAAGTAATTAATCCATTTAATATTTTTATTTTGAAAATTCAATAGATATAAATATTTTTTTCAACATTATACTTTAAATTTTGTGTTATTTTAATATTATATACAAATAAACAACGTAAAATAAAAAAATAAAATGTTTTGAATTTGGGCCCGTAGGCCCGAACCCAGGCCCGGCCCGTAAGGCCCGTTCAGGCCCGAGCCCGTGGGCAGGGCCTGGGCCCTTTTTTTGCCACGTGCCGGCCCGGCCCAGGGCCAGGCTTGGGCCCTGTTTCAACGGGCCGAGCCGGCCCGTCCCGGCCCGTTGCCGACCCCTACCCCCGACAAACATAAAAAATCCAGATAACCCCCTGTAGTTTTCCTAAATTCATATACCCCCCTATAAACATAACCAAAGTCCAAAATAACACCCTGAGTTAACTAACCATAGATAGAATCAGAATATTAATAGAATATTCCGTTATCCTAACAAGCTTAATATGTAATAATCCAAATAAGTTTCTCTAAACTATGAAAAAACACATATAACCCCCATATAATTATATTTTTACCCCTCTTTCTCAACAACGGTCTTTTTCTTCCTTGAATCCCTCGAAGACATTTTGACACCCTCTCACTCAACGATTTGAACCTCATCATCTCCTCGATCGACACCACCGACTTCCCAGGAGGTCTCTGGTGGTGAAGGCAAATATGAATTAGAATTGGAGGCGTGTTTAATTTGGAGATCTCGGAGGGGATGTTGAGGGGGTTGGTGGCGATGATAACGACACCGAGGGAGAGGACAGAGAGGAGCAGGGGATGTCAGCTGGCGGATCCAGAGGCGGTCACGGGCTCGGGCGGTGGGGTATCCGACAGTGGATTTAGTCGGGTCATCTTCTTCTTCTTCGGCTTCGTCACGGAGATGTCAAAAAGGGTGCAGCTACGGATCTAGGCGGTGGAGGAGGGGATGGAGTGGAGATCGGAGAGTTTGGTGGAGGACGAATTGAAGAAGATTTGGTGGTGGTGACGATGGTCTATATTTATTTCTTTTTCACTGTTGAGGATGTTGCTCCGTGGGGATGGCAGAGGGTGTTTTTGGGGAGGGGTTGGTTAGGATGTGAAGGGGTGGGATTTGTTTGTTCAAATAAATAAAAACACAAAAGATAATAATATAGGGGTGGGTTGAGGAACTGATAGGGTGGCATTAATTGCCCCTATTAGTTTTAAGTTTGTTAGTGGGGGTATAAATGTAAATGCACACGTCGGGTTAAATTCTATTAATCAATAGTTAACTTAACTGACAGAGGAGTTGCTTTGGATTTTTACTACGTTTATGGGGGGTTATATGAATTTCAAAAAAAGGTAGAGAGTTATCTGAATTTTTATATGTTTATAGGTGGTCATATAGATTTTTCCCAAAATAAAAAAATACCGTAATATATAGGTCCCTGCCCTAAATTAATCAATGGGTCCATTGCCTCCAAAAAATGGTTTGGGGGGGGGGGGGGGGGGGGGGGGGTTCATTTCCATTGTATGATATTTGTCACTCCATCAAAGATGACGAGTTATGACCCTCCTGTAGGCGGCATACGCGGCAATCCAGCTCTCCCTCTTTGGGTCATTTGAAAAAACTTCTCATATTGGGTCTGATCCAACAAAAGTCAAATGGCTTTTGATATTTAGGCCTGCCACCAAAACTGACGACTCCCTAATGGGTCATCCGAACAAGATAACCTTTTCTTGGGCCGCCCAACAAGCAAGTCTCTCAAAGTGCAAAACCATGGGCTAATGGTTGATGGATTTTTTGACAAGGAAAATGTTGCACTCTGGCTTATTCTCAGTCCGAAAGTGAGTCCCCACTTCAAATCCTACGTGGAATGCTAAGATGACATGGCCTTAGTGGTTTTTTAAATTAGGTGGGCTTGATTTGTTTCAAAATTTTAAATTCAAGATTTGACAATGTTATCACATTAAATGGTCATTTGACACTGCATTAAAAGGTCGAGTTGCGTTTTGACGTCACATGACCCAGTGACCATTCTCGAAGCACGGTTCATATTTGACCAGTATATATGTGTTTGTAAGCAGCATGTACTTTTCTAGTAGGTATGTACCATGTTCCACCTATTTTTCTGTATACACTGATTCGTTTCGAGTTCCAATGCAATTTTTCTCTCTCTCCCCATTGGTTTTCCACTAAACACTCATACTCTCTCTATCTTCAACTAAATACATTTCATCTTCCACAAAACAAAGACACAATCTCTCTCTAACTTTCCCTTTCCGTCTCACCAGCGAATGTCTCCTTCTTCCCTTCCCTCACCACCTCACCAAATCTTATTTGCGTCACCACTCTCACTGTTGAATTTCACCATTTTTGCAGCTCTCTAGAAGTGACTAGATAATGAAGGAGACTGGATATCTGCGCCACCACACACTCCCTTCCCTGTGTTAATTTTTTTTCCGCATATGGTCTCATCTACAAATATTTCAATCTTATTTCAATACATTTTATCTTAAATCAATTTTTTCCCTGTTTCAAAACATTTTTTTTAATCTTTAAGTATATTTTGGTTTGACTTGCTATGTTCCTTGTTAATAGAAATTGATACGCCATGTGAATTAACATTTGCTTTTTGCTTGTGGGAGATATCATCTATCATGGAAACCAGAAATCGAAGACCTCTTCAAAGAGTTTTCCACTGCTTAGAAACCATAATCCACTCACGCTTTTCAACCTTCATCTTTTACTGATTCGACCACCATGAAAATTGAAAGAATTGTCATGAATATACCTTGAGCGTTCATCCACTACTGATGTGCTACTTTATCATTTAATAGCATGAGTTTTTTTTTGTTATAAGCGTCTCTGAAGTAGGTGAGGTCTTCTTTGAAAACTGTATTAATAACAAAATTGTTCAAAACTACATTAATGAGTGTCATCTATATGTCAAATTCCTCATCTAGCTAGTGTAATTGTGATCCCATATGAAAACTGTATTGTGGACTTTATAATTTTGATCCCATCTATACTATTAAACTTCATCCCAATAGGTTAATGCCATGTCAGCATCCCAATACAAGGTAACCAAGTCACCATCGAGAGTGAATCTTCTTCAACAAATCATCTGCGATATACTTGTGATATTTAAGTAAGTATATACGTAATAAAGATCTGTATATACACATTCAAAAACGAAAAAGAAAAAGTTGTCTATGGTGGTGAATAGGGTTGAATATGTAATAATTTATCTACCATCAGCAACAGACCGCATTCGAAAGCCTAAGAGAACACCTCGGTATTACACACAAGACTATCCTTGATATTTACTTTAATATCAAATCCAAGCATATTCTTTTACCCAAGGCAGAACGACTTTACATAGAGTTCTTTTTATAATCCCTAGTCTCATGGGTTTTTTTATCATCAAATGAGTTATATACCTCCTTATATAGTCATAGATACATACCTCTTAGATGAGGTATGTACTTCATTAATTTTTATTATCATTTAATAAGAGAAAAGATCAATGGAATGACACAAGCCCACGCGGCCACGCATCACAAGCAAATTTAAACAGCAAGAATGCCAACCCGCAAAAAATCCGCAAACACTATTCACAACCATAGGTAAAAATTCTTAACTTCACTTTTCAAAAAAAAATAGCAACACATCTATAAAAGACTCATCATAACCCCAATCAATTTGAATCATCGTTGTCACAACCATTAGTTAGAGCAGCGACAAGGTCCCTTGGAGACCCCCAGACGGGGAGCCCAAAAGAGATCGTGTCACCCTCTCCTCTTATCTGCCACCAACGTCTCCGTCACATCTGATCGATTCTCCATCTCCCCAATCAGCACCGCCTGTGCATCTACCTACAATAAACAAACGCATCATTAACACTGACAATTCACACACGCATTACATCAAACAGGTTGTGATCACCACTTGCAACGGGAGCTTATCGTTGATAGTCTGATGACACTCAACGCCGTCGGATGGCGGGGTAGAGGGGATATGGATTTCTCACTCCAAAATGCGGTTCATAATATTCCATCACCAAGTAATTATATATACAATACAATCTCTACAAACAATAATAAAAATAAATTAATTCCTCCAAAATATCAAATTACCCTTGTAGGGTTTTTTGTATTTCTTCATTCGCAAAGAGACATGGTTTGGAGAATAATAAAATTGGGATAATTTAGACATTACATTATATGAGTTACATTTAACTAGATTAGATTGGGTTCGATTTAATCTATGTTGACTGGGAGAATGTATATGGGTTTTTACGAGTTTCAAGGACGTGTATATCTATAGTTCTATACCAACTTTGATAAAGACTTCTATGAGATTACCAATGTTTATGGAAACGTAGATATCTTTAATCTTTTGTAATATCCTAGGCGTTTATCAGGAGGGGGCTATTTATACATAATCCATGTGTATAGATTTTTCCTCGCCGGCAGTGGGTGCACGCAATCAATATTTTAAGAATGCTGTTACACCCTTTTTTTTCTAACCTCAATTTTAGTTTATATGCGTTGATAAAAAATTAACGGAGTATACTCATTAACGATGTATGCTTCAATAGAAATTTTTCACATTTTCTAGAATATCCAATTCATTAGAGTATATGCTTCATTTTTTATGAAAACATATACATCATTAAATGATGTATAATATTTTTTTAAAATTCAAATCATATGTAGACTGGAATTGGAGTTGAAAATGGGTTGTAGGTAACATTATATATATTTAATAACTCACGGAGAAGGCATGGTGCTTCATTCACGAATAGGATGCGGTGTTAGTTGAGGCTCCACTTATTAGAGTGGTGAACGATCATTTGTTTGTGATCGAGTGACGAGTTTGGGTTGAGCTTGATCGAATTCTCTTATACTCAGCTCGAATTTACATTTTATTGTTTTTACTTCTTCTCCTCTCATCATCCGTATTCAAACATTTTCTATTTTATATTATTCTCTATGAATAAAAATGTCTACATTATCTCAAATAAAAACATTATCCATATTTTAAATGGTTTTAAAAGCCTCACAAAAAGTCAGAACGGAGATCATTTCACGTGGAACTGGACTAGCAGATGCTCTAGTTATGATGACCCAACCTGCTGCGCCACCCAATTCTATCACAAAAAAGACACACGAAACTCGACTAAAATCACAAATAATCAACCTAATTACAAGGGTACTACCACCACAAACAATAATTTCATATCAAAAGTATTGTATTCCCCAACTACCAAATCCAGTCACAGGTCAGAGTCTATAGAGAGCACTTCTGACCATTGACCGCCCCCTCTCCTGGGTAATGGAGCCTACCCACCCATCTCAATAAACAGAATCCCCAATTCCACACACTTCGCCAGGGCCATCCCTGCCATCCATTGCCAATCCAAAACCTGAAATCGAAATTCCACGCCCCGACAGCTTGACTGCCCCCCTCCACATGACGCCACATCATACTCTTAGGTCACATTTACCATTCTTTTCTTTAGAGCAAAACAATCAAGACCCCGATAGAAATAGCGGTTAGGTTTGGTTTTCCTGCGACGCTTCAAAGTGTGACCTCTCTCTCTCTCTCACACGCTCTCGGTTTTCCCACTGCTTTATCTTTCTTGCTTGCCTTTTTCTTTTGCTTGCACAGGCTTTGATCAAATACTGTAATAATGTATGTGTAACTTTGGTGCTCTCTGACACACACTGGCCCAAATTTATTTAAAATCAGGAATCCATGCCACAAAAGAACAGAAGCAGCTCAGTTGCCGATATATCGGGCACGGGCCCCACGTTCATATCCCGTTCATTTCTTGCATTTAACGACCCTCTCTCCTCCCAAAAGAATCCAATATGATCCCCCCCCCCCCCTTGTTACAATTTTTTACTTCTATTATTTAATTAAAATAAATATACCTTGCTATATCTCTCTCTGTCCAGTATGATATAAATCATATAATGTGCATTTAACTTTTGGGTTTTGGGAGGGTTTTCCACTGTAAATGTTTGCAACAATCCCATGGGGAAGAAGGGGGGAAACTCCTGGTTGACGGCGGTCAAAAGGGCCTTCCGCTCTCCCTCGAAGGACTCCAACGAGAAGAAATCTTCACGTCAGAGGGAAGATCACGAGCCCGAAGAAGAAGAGAAGGTCCTCTTTTTTTTTCTTTTTTACTTTTAAATTTTGATGACAATGTTGTCTGTGTTACCTTATCTCTATTTTTTTCTTCTTCTCAATAATGTAGAAGAGGGAGAAGAGGAGATGGATCTTCAGGAAGTCATCCAGTCACGAAGGGTCGACCACTACGCCCCCGACGCCGCCGACGTCGGTGGTAATGCAGATGCCGGAGGCAACGACGGCCGACAAGAGACACGCGTTAGCAGTGGCGGTGGCAACTGCAGCGACAGCGGAGGCGGCGGTAGCAACGGCACAGGCAGCAGTGGAGGTTGTCCGGCTCACCAGGCCCACGACGGGGAGCTTCCTTAGGGAGCACTACGCGGCGATCGCTATCCAAACAGCCTTCCGAGGATACTTGGTAACATATTAATTAGTTTGATCTTTGAATGCGAAGAAAGGTTGGATTTTTATTTATCTCAAAATGGGGAGGGTGGCTGTTTTGGAAGGCGAGGAGAGCACTGAGAGCGCTGAAGGGGCTTGTGAAGCTGCAAGCGTTGGTGAGGGGACACAACGTGCGTAAGCAGGCGAAGATGACACTCCGGTGCATGCAAGCCCTGGTCCGAGTGCAGGCCCGTGTGAGGGACCAGCGGATGAGACTCTCCATGGAAGGCAGCACTAAATCCTCTTTCAGCGACACCAACAGCTTCTTCGATCCTCGCTTCCTCCACGATATTTCCGACCGTAAAACCATCGTATAAAAATAATAATAATAATTGATTCATTTCTAATAAAGCTTTTTAATTGATGGGGTCGATGTATTTTGGTTAGATTGTATATGATAGTTCACCCTCTGATTGAACAGTCTAGAGAAGGAAGCAGCATTGCGGATGATTGGGAGGAACGACCCCGTACGATCGAGGAAATACAAGCAATGCTGATGAGCCGTAAAGAAGCCTCTTTGAAGAGAGAGAGAGCCCTCTCTTACGCCTTCTCCCAACAAGTAGTCCCTTCTGCTTCGTTGTTTCTTCTGTACTTCTTGTGCATCCAAACTGACGTTTCTTTTAAAAACCCAGATGTGGAGAAGCCAAGCAGAGGAAGAAGAGAAGTCCAAGTGGCAGGACCGGTGGATGGCCTCGAGACCATCAATGGAGAGCAGGGGAAGGGCCTCCACCGATCAGAGGGACCCCATCAAAACCGTCGAAATCGACCCCGCCCGTCCCTTGTCCTACACACGCAGCAGACATCCCCAGAACCACCGCAACGTATCCTCTCCCCTCCACAACAGAGCCTCCTTCGCTATCGCCACCACCCCTTCCCCGGCCAAGGCGAGGCCTCCCATTCAGGTCCGCTCCGCTAGCCCACGCTATGCCAACACCCCGACCTCCTACTCCCACATCGGTGGGTCTCGCCATCACGACCCGTCCCCGTCTGCTCCATATCCAAACTACATGGCCGCGACGGAGTCAACCAAGGCCCGCGTTAGATCGCAGAGCGCGCCAAGGCAGAGGCCGTCGACGCCGGAAAGGGACGGTGGTGCGTCAGCCAAGAAGAGGCTTTCTTTTCCTGTTCCTGAGACCGGTGTGAGCGATGGTGGTAGGGAGTTTTCGACGCAGAATCTGAGAAGCCCGAGCTTCAAGAGCGCGCGCGCGGGGAGGTTCGCGATGGAGCAGATGTCGAACGTGTCGTCCTCGTATTATACGGACAGCTTTGGCGGAGGTGAGGTATCGCCGTCGTCGACGACAGAGCTGCGGAGGTGGTTGATGTGAAATAAAATGCGCCGACACAGAGGTACGAGTACGGTCATGGGTGGAGGGGTCGTGGATGTTGGGGGACTACAAGATGCCGTGTTGATGTAACGTTATTCGTTGTTTGGATGTAACTTCTTTCTCGTGGAAGGGGGAGATTGGGTGAGATATGGTGCAAAAAGCGATCGTGTTTTTTCGTTTTATTTTTAATTCATGATGCTAACTTGAAGGGGGGAATAAAGATGCGCCAAGCTCTGATTTGTTTGGGTCCTTGCGCGCGCGTTATATGCTTATATCTCCTTGTATTTTCAAAGTAACATAGAAAATCATACATAGCATTATAAATGGGGTAGTCGGCTTTGATAGATTTTTACATATATTATTTAAGTGGACTTTTGTAGACTTTGTCAGCGTTTGGTTTTGCGATTAGATAGATTTTGTGTTTGTAAAAAATTGTTTTACAATCGTGCAACCAAACAGTTTTATAATTATAATTTCTTGCATCTAAATTTCAAACAAATAGTATCAAAAATTACAATTAGAGAAAACTGAGAAGAGATAACTTCTTGTAAAATCAATTTTAAATCCAACATTTGCAGAAAATTAGTTTTACAATCCTAACGCTATATTTGTATGATTCAACATACTTTTGTAGACTTTCACAAATTTTCTGAAACATTCACTAGGAACATTATTTTATCATTATCTAAAGGGAAAAATTCAAAAAACTCCATGCAAACATATGAAAATCCAGCTCTGCATACTTTCAAAATTCAAATAACCTCCTATAAACAACATATTCAAAATTCAACTCACCCCTTCTGAGTTTCTTTAATTCAAGGTTGACTTGATTTAAACTCAATGTGAAAAGTTACGTTTATCCCTTCCCCATTTAATCCAATTAAGAAACCTTAAAATCTAATAACACCTGCCCCCATTTGGACCTTCTCTAATCACCGAGTCTCTCCTAATCGTATTCTCATTACAATGAAGTTACTTCTCATATCCATTGTTCTTTCTTTCGGATCCATATTGTATATTGAAGATTCAATATTATTATTTGAACTACCTCTAATGGGTTTCGATTTTTTTTTGTTCGGATTGTTATTGCAGGCTTTGTTCGGGCTATCATAAGATCATTCAATGACAAATCATCTTCTTTTCCTAGAATCCTACCCAACAACGATCTAGGTCCGATTCAAACCCACGATTTTGGGTTGGGTCAAGACCCCAACATCGACCTCCACCACCACCACCATGAAAACGAAGGGGACCCAGATAACAAACGAGTAGTCAGACAAAACCATGACCATGTGGATCCTCTCATCCAATCCCACCAACTCATCCTCTCCGAAAACTCTGAATTCGGAGACCACCTCGCCCTGACAATCGACCCAATTCAAGTCCTCGCAATCCAACTAGTCTCATTCACACCCACCCCAAACCACGCCCTTTCGATCCACCCAGACCACGACCTCACCGTCGGGCAAGAATTCCCCCCTGACGTGAAGGCCTGTCGGTGCGTGCTACGTGACACGGCAATCGCATGCCACTTCCAAATCCAAACCGTAAAATCCGACAAGACGCGCTTCACCGCCTAGTACGAGCGAGGGGTGCTCGTGGCGCATCCACGCTGTGAAGCTCCCCGGCGTCCCGACCTTGACCATCCGAACCATCCATAGCACCCACGCCTGCGGAGGCATCACGCATTTCGGCCACCACCAGGCGTCAGTGGGTCAGTCCGTCGAGGGGTCGCCAAGTGCAAGCCCAAAGACGTCGAAGGGATTCACAGGAGACATCTCGTCATATACGGGGATGGTTTGAGGAAGAGAGCGCCAGGATGTGGTTCTCGGAGATGCACTTGTTGGAGAAGAACACAGGGAACGTGCAGGTTGACCGTGCTATCCGATAGGTGGAAGGGGATCCAGGTGTCGAAGCTTCCCCACCACCTTCCACGCGTTCTGTTGCCAATTCGAAGCTTCCATATGAAATTCAACAACAATGATGCTTGTTTCTTTTAGGAGGTTACATGCGTCGGCGGGGTTCACAAAAGGGTTGATTTGGAGTTGGAGGAATATTTGGATTTTTGCCAGTTTTTAAGGACTTAAATGTATTATTGAATTTTGATTGGGTTAAGATCTTTCAAGGAATATTTCAATTTATAGGGGGTACAATTAGGATTTTCATGGACAAATGTCCATGTCATGGATTTGTAAATATTGTGTTTTTTGAGTTTATAGACAAAAACTCCAGTTATTCAAGAGACATTATTTCGACAAAAACCTTATTCGATTGGACATTATTTCGTGGACAAAAAGTCCAGCGTTATTCGTTGAGACATTATTTTGGACAAAAAGTCGGAGATGACATTATTTCTGGACAAAAAGTTTGTTGGAGAATTTCGTGGACATAAAACAGTGTTACAGGACATTATTTCGAACAAAAAGTGCGTTATTGAGGACTCTTCATTGACATTTTGTCTTGTGTGTCAATTTAAACTATTTGTAAAGACCATAAGTGATATTTTTGTGGACTTTTGTGGACTTTAGGGGATCAAAGGAAAAAGTCATTTCGAATCTCACCCAAAGGTGATTCTCGACTTTTATTCCATATGTGAATATTTCTTTTTTTTTTCTTCCAAAACCATTTATGATTTTTACCACCTTCATATTTTTATTTATATTTTTTTCTTTATTTATATCTTTTTTTTCTGAATGCTATTTGTATGAAATATTGTCACCTCAAATGTTTGATGAATATATGAGAATGGTGTCTGTTACAATAAATCATTTCATTATTATATATTATATAATATATGCCTAAATCATCCACAATTATTTTCTAAAATATAGATTTATTATAGATTTGATTATATGTAAAATGTTTTAGATTTTCTTTGAAGAGATTTTTGTATAATATACATCTATTTTTTTATAATGTTCCATATATAAAAATAAAAAGATATATTTACATGAAATTCTAAATATATTGATTGCTTTTACATTTTTTATTTAAAGTAATATAATGAACTTTTATTTTATTTTATTTTAAGTAATATAAATGATTTTATATCATTATATTTGAAGAGATGTAATATATGATTTTTATATAATATATATATATTCTTATTTTTTATGTCTTCTTGTTAAAAACCCATTCATCCCCTTAGAAATTCTCCTCTAACAGAAAAAAAAAAGGTTTATTGTGGATTTTTCTCAATATAAGTTTTTTTTCTTTTTATTTTAGTCATGCGAATAAAGAAGAATTTTTTATGAATGTAAATATGTATGAAATATGCGATCATATGTTTGATGAATGTAAGAATTATGGATTTGTTTGTGTTGCAATCAATTATTTTCATTATTTGTTTTTATCGCATTCTAACAATATGCATTTCAGATAAGTGGTGATATTTACTATATTAAATTATATTTTATGTTGGGTATGATGAGTTCTTTATTTGTTATTTAAATCCAAAAATATTATTGTGTTTATTAATAGAAAAAGGAAAATAGTCAATCTTGAAAGATAAAATTGTTAAAGTCTTTAAAAGTTGAGAGGTGTAAAATGCAAATTTGGATTTGAAAGTTGAAAGCCATGAGAGTGATTTGTGATGCAAATTTTAAGTCTGGACATGAGAGTGATTTGTGAAAGTCTAAATGTCTGTGAAAGTCCATATTATTGAAAGTCTACAAATTGAAAGTTGCAAAATTGGGTTGAAAGCCAAAGATGCAAAACTATGAAATGCAAAAGTCTATAATCAAGTCTACAAAAGTCCATATTCTCCACAGAAAATCAAAGTTAGTACCCCCCCATTAGTTTGTGTTAATTTAACTCAATGCAGTGACTTGAATTTTGAATACATTTACTGGGCTTATTTGGATTTTAGAAGTTTGCAGAGGGTTAGAGGAGAGATCCAATCAGCGTTGCGAAGATGGACCTACAAAAAAAGAGGGGGACTATTGTTTATATCTTTTTTACCGGTTATTATTGTGGATTGGAGGATTGGATTTGAAACCATGCAAACCTCAAACCTTGGGATTCAACTTGATATGTGGAGACAAATCTCTATGATATGAGAAGATAAATTTAACTAATTAATGTACTCATTAAACAATCTATTAATTGAGATTTGCTTTTAAATTTCAATAAATGATTTCTTTTTCATCAGTTTTCTTTGATTCAAATGCGTTCATTTTCGTCCAAGATTTTCTCCGTGTTTGTGTACAAATACACCATAATATAAAACGGTTCTCAGCGGCTGACAGGACTTATTGGACTTATTAGATTTTGTCTTTTTACCTCACACATAGGGTGCGTTTGGTTGCGCGATTGCGCTGCTGCGATTACAGGAAGCTGCGTTTACAATGCAACCAAACAGTTTTGTAACAGTTTTAAATCCAGCGTGCAGGCAAATTGCCCAAAAGTGATTCAAAAAGCTGAGAAAGTGCTTCCTCAGAATCAGGTTTGCAATCGCAGATTCCTGCAGAATCAGTTTTCCAATCGCGCAACCACACGCACCCTAAAAAGCAAATCCCACTTAGGGGTAGGGGCTATCAAACAGAATGGACGATAACAAAGGGGTGAGTGGGGTTTTAAAGGATAAATTTTTTTTTTATGGATTTTATTTTTTATTTTAATTAAAACTTTTTACTTTTCAATTATTTCAATTCAATCTATATTAAAATGATAGGCATAACCTGTTTATATAGTATTGTATACAATTTAAATTGGTTTTAACTTTTTAAAAATAATATATCTCATCTTAATGATGCATATATATTTTAAGAGATAAAATATATGTTTTAACGAATTGTATGGGTCTGTTTTAAAATAAAAGTTTTCAATTCATTGGACAACTATTGAGTTATACAGGATTAGAAACAGAGGATTAGAAGAGACTGTGTGTAACAATGTTCATAAATAATTAAAAAATAAAACCTTATATATTGGAACAAGTTTGTAAATTTATTATCAATTTGATAATTATGGTTTAAAAGGAGATTTTTTTTTTCTTCTTAAAAATCCAATTCTGATACATTTTATGGAATGAAGAATTTTACATCAATATGGAACACAACCAAGATTTAAATACCGGTTACATACTACTATATTATAAATTACCTACATCTATATCAGGGGCGGCGGCAAGTATAGCAATGTGGGGTCAATTGACCCCATCAAACTTTTAAAAAATATTAAACTACCTAACCCACACATTAAATTTTTAAAAAAAATTAAACTACCTGACCCCACACCTAAGTATAACTATGTTTATACATTAACCCAAGGCCCATTAAAAAAAAGAAAAAAAAAGAGAAAAACATGGGATACTCATCTCGGATTGCATGGATTGTATATTTATTGTGAATTCATTTTTTATTTTTATTTTTGAAAGATTGTGCATTCAATTTTTAAAACAACCACATTATACTTAATATTCACCAAAAAGTCAAAAAACCTATGTACCCCACCTTATATATATTAAAAAAATTTGGAACCCTTTGTCCCCTTGTCTTATGTAAAGTCCGTAGACCCTCGCCACACGGACACGTCGATCACCCACGTTGTCGATCGACGATCGCCGCTTCCAATAATCTCTGATCACGTTGTCAATTTTATCTTCCTACTTTGCTTCAGGTATCTAGTCATGAATTTAATTTTAATTTATGTATTTTTTTTTATTTTAATTTAAAACTCTCTCATCATTGCATAATCATGTATGAATAATAAACAAAATTAATCAAGATTACATATTTTTTTCCTTGACATGCCTGTGTATCAAAAGCCCTTTCACGGCTTCACCTGTCTATTTAGATAATTATAAAAAATCATGAATTTGGTTTGAATCTTTAGTTGATTAGTTGTTTGATTTTTTATGTATTTATATTTATTAAAAAATTTATTTTACAGATTTTGCTATTTCAATAGATAAATTTTTAAAGAGAAAATCAACTATAGAACAAGATTTTTCTCCTACTGAAGAAAATTGTGGTGCTAAGCAAAGTCATATTGATGTGAACAATCTTCCTTCAGATCCAAGGCTAAGAAAAAAAAATTTCAACTTATCATCCTAATGATCGTGATGAAATAAGAAGAGCATATATCTAAAAGGGTCATTGTCAACCTTTTGAGCATAAATTCCCTCAAAGTGATATTGGTGGAGTCATGCGTCGATTTAATCCTGCTTGGTTTAAAGAATATGGTAATTGGTTGGAATACAACATTGAAAAGGATGCAGTATTTTGTTTATGTTGTTATTTATTCAGATCTAATACTAATTTTCAAATGAGAAGCGATGCTTTTTATTAATATCAGTTTTTAAATTACCCCATCTATAAAAATTCCTGGAGCCGCCACTGATCTATATTGATAGTTGCTTAGAAAGAAAAATGTGGTTACATATATATGAATTTTGTTGGTGGTTTGCTCATATAAGAACAACAAATTATTCAGTTACAACACTAACTTACATAATATTTCATCTCAATTATAAACATAAATTTAACTTAAGTAGTTATTTGGATTCATATAGGTGTTTTAGGTGGTTATATAAACTTTAGAAAAAGCTAGAACCTGTCATCTTACTCTCTTTTTCACTCAATCCTGGGAGGCTCTTTTGGTGAGATTAAAGAAACCGCAGAGGGTCATAGGTCCCTCTCTCATGTTTTTTTATGAATATTTATCATGTTTTAGTCAATGATAATCACCAATGATAGGATTAACTTGACGTGATTCAAATTTATGAGTTTGATTGGTTTTCTTCATGATTTTCCTTCAATTTTTAATGTGGTTTCAATCATTTTCGAGTCCTTAATTATATTTTGATTATGAAATTATCATGTTTATGGGAAGTTATTAGGTCTAGTTTGGTAAATGAATAAATATTTATGATAAGTTAGCCTAGCTAATTTATAAAGATAAAAATATCATTATTTTTATATATATTTACATTTGGTAATGCATTTTATTATCTCCATTTTTTTGTGTTCTTATCCTTAACTTTACATTTGGATCACATGATGTATAATATGTGATAACTTCAAAAAATAAAATTAAACCAAATCTACTCTTTCTATTAAATGGGCATTAATATTTTTTGTTTCTGTTTTATAAAGTTTTTTGTTTTTATTTTTTTTGGAATGACAGTCGTAAATGTTGTTTATGTTTTACAAAATAAGATTAAAAAATAGTTTCACTCGAAACATAAGTAGGTCTCCCATTCGAAACATATGAAAGACTAAATAATCTCAGATTCTTTGATCACTAAACAAACTGGGGAAAAGAAACCGAAAAATATATCAACTTATATTACGACCTATTCCATTCGAAACATACGTAGATCTTTCATTGTCTAAATAGAGCTCCAACTTGTAACAGTTTTCATCCCTATATTTTACTTTATCACGTTTTTACTTTATTAAAAAAAAAACCTCCAAAGTGAAGTGCGATTGATTATTCGATGGTTTAAATCATCCGGTCCCAAAACTCCACCACCCTCATCGACCGTTGGTCCGCTACCGACATTAGACCAAAGCGCAGCTGAGGCAATGAATGGAGTGAGGTGATTGAAGGCGATCGAAATGAGTATTAGAACAAAGACGAATTTTTTTTTTATAAATGATAAAAAAAATACATTTTTTTAAAATAAAGCGATGACGACATTAAAGAAACTCACACCCAACTGCAAAAAATATGAATATGATCGACAATGACATGAAATAATGTGATGACGAGATGCACACGACATGAAATAGAGTGAGAGAAGGTGGCCTATGATTAGCGCAAAATCTTCTTCAATCTGAAAGGGATAACTTTGCTGTCCGTATATAAATTTTAAACCCCTTTGGATATCGGATAAAATTTATTCTTGGATATTTATTTATCTGAGCATAAGTGAGTATAAATAAGAATAAATTGATTTTGTGTTTGGTTGTGTTTTGAATTATTCTCGTTGGGAATCGTAAGAATAAATGTTTTTTATTTAGGTAAAATGTGAATAAAGTATGGATAAAGATTTATAAAAGGTAAAAAAAAATGATAGTTGATTTGACAGGTGATTTATAAGAGGTGATGACTATTGATTTGACAGTGGGCCCACTTATTCTTTGAGTGGAATAACCTAAGATAAATTTTATTCTAGGGGTTGATTGGAATCCATATACCAGTTTATTCTGACACATTTTATCTGAATTTATCCGTGCTTTCCAAACGGTTTTATAATTTTATCCAGGGTTATTCGGGGTTATCCAGGGCTTATCCGACATCCAAACCGGGGCAGCCCCCGTTTGGAACGGGGATAGATTTTATTCTAGGGTATAGATTTATCCAAGCATAAGTGAGTAAAAATAAGGACAAAGTGATTTTGTTTTTTGTTGTGTTGTGAATTATTCTCGTTGGTAAACGTAAGAATAAATATTTTGTTGTTTGGATAAAATGTGAATAAAGTATGGATAAACATTTATAAAAGGTAAAAAAGTAATGATTGTTGATTTGACAGGTGATTTATAAGAGGTGATGACAGTGGACCCACATATTCTTTGGGTGGAATAACCTTGGATAACTTTAATTCCTGAGGTTGATTACAATCCATATACCACTTTATCTGGGTTTATTCTGGCATACTTTATCCGGGGTTATCCAGGGTAAACAAACACATGAGATTTTTTATCCAGGGTTATCCGGGTTTATCTGGGGTTTTATACCAGATTCAAACAGGGGCTAAGAGTAATAACTGGGATACAAAGTGCATTTCTGGCAGGACCATTGGAGTTAGAAACCTACATATAATGACGAATAAAGATGGGAAATTATGTGATTTTTACTGATGCAGAATGGGTGGTCAACGTGTTTTTAGATCGATGAACCCGAAAAAATCCACTTTTAAAATATTCAAATATTTACAGAAAAATCGTCTAATAAAAATCCAGTGCCTCAAACTTGAAATCGCCTGAAATTTTTACTGAAGTTAAATATCGAAGAAATCTCCATAAGTTGTCACTATGCCACAACACGCGCTTATTTTTTATTTTTTCTATTATTTTATCCTCAAAATGACATTTTTGCTATTTTTAATCATTTTTTTTATTTCAAACATTTTTATCATTGATATCTATCAAATCCGATAATCTCCTAGGATCCTGTAGAATTAGTTACAACATGCTTGTAATTTAGGATTTTTAACTTTTGATTAATATGTTTTCGAGTTTTATTTCTCTTTTGAGAATTATAGGTTTGTTGAATGATCTCAATGCTTGTAGAATTTTTGTTTTTATTTTTCGCTATGTTATTTACCAGGAATATGGGGAAGCAATTTCTCGGAACATTGCGCGTGCCCAACTGCGAGGCATCTTTGGAGGGCGATTGGGGAATGTATAGGTTTTGGTCGATATCTTTCCAGTCAGTGGAGGAGCTTTGGGTGATTGGGAAAAATTTGAAGAGGTCCAAGGTCATAAGTAAGTTGTCCAGAATTTCTCAATCCAGTATTCCTGTTTGGTGCGTGGGTGATCTGGACAACTCAAAATGAGAATTTTTGGAGGATTTAGAATTTATTGGGAGAAGTGGGAGATGTTTTGGTCTTGCATTCAATATTAGAGTATTGCGTAGGTGAGAGGGGTGAAACTCCACGATGGGAGACTAGTTTCTTGCTCGGCTTGATGTCTCTTTTAAAAGATCATGTTAGGTCCAACGCGCATTAAACAATTAGATTTTTCAACGCTTATGTGGCCCTTCGATTATATCACATCAAGATAAAAATTATCTTTGAGATTTTCTATTAGATTTGAAAATTAAAATATGATTCAATTAAATGCTTACCATTTCTTTTTTAATATCATTCTTAGTGAATTTAGATGTTCTACTAGTGTGGTTTTTTTTTGTACTTGTATCTTGGTTGGCTCATGTGAAGTCACTACATCATCATGCATAACATCATGTGATTGTAAATACATCGAGTAAAATGGATTTTTTTTTCATTCATATGCATTTGCAACTGTCAAATTTTAAATGTGATGATTTGGCAACACCACATTAAAATTAAGTAAGACACATATAAAAACAAATAGAAGATCCCAATCTTTAATGGATTCAGATATTCTGCTTGTTTTTGGTGTGATACGATTGAATGACTACGGATGTGTTGATGACTAATTGTTAACATGCGTTATACCTAACCCGGTCCCCTCTTCTAACCGGGAGGTCATTGGCTTGCTTTTTCAATATGTTTCTATTTCCTCTCATCTATCTTGGAGTTATACTACGAATTCAGTAATAAAATCGTGGTAGCAATTTTTATGTCAGTGGCGAAGCTACCTTGGGACCAGGGGGAGCATGGGACCCTCCATTTTTTTTCTTTTCTAAAATCCTTTTATTTTTTGTTGATAGATTTATTTTAAGGAAAATGATGCATCCAGCCCCATTGCATCCCCATTTGCAATACATGACGGTTTTTTTACAAAAAAAATCATACACTATCTCATTGAAGTGGATAGAAATTATGTGAAATGATGTATATACTGATATACAATAGTATATTTTTTTCACTTTGAAAAAATGAAAAAAAAAATAGTCCATACACTATGATAGAATATTATATACCATGATAACGTAGTATTGTTATGCTATCACAGTGTACAGGACTACAAAACATGTTGCAAAACAAACTAAGTGTATCAGCACTCTTATTTTAATTAGACCTATAGGTTCTAGGGTTCACTTACACATGAAATTCCCTAAACAACAACAGCCCACCACTCAAAACTAAAAAAATAAAATAAAACAACCACCTATTATCCATCTAGACCATCCAGTGTGTGGTGTGACATCACCCCATCACCCCTTCTTTTAGTTAAACACCCCTTCCCTCATGGAGGTACAGACACCACTCCTTGCGTCCCTATCCAGACACCCATCTTGAAAAAAATAAAATTTTAAAATAATACATGAAACTTACCCTGTTCGGATACAAATAGGACCGTGGATGGAAAAATATGCACCATATTGAAAAATGACACGTGTCAAGGCTTAGACAGGCATGGGCCACCATATTCGATATCTAGAAGCCCGAATTTGAATTCAGAATACCACGATGACACTCCTGAATATGTGAGACACGACTAAGGTTAAAGGTCTAGTCAGACGGTCTCACACCTCATGGGCAAATATCACCCCAAATAGACAAGGCACAATTAGATAAATGATCTGATCGGACAACCTTACAACTTGCGAATGAATGTCGCCTTGAGTAGATAAGACACGACCATATTAAAGGTCTGGTAGAACAGTGTTATCTCTCGCAGGTAAACATCTATGAACACATCGAATTATCGACCGGACCGAGGACCACGAGGAGTATTGAAGAAACAGTCAGACACCATAACACCTGTAACCGTCAGGCAAACTATTAAGGCCCATTAGGCACATTGTGCTACATTAAAGCTTGGCAGTTACAACCAAAACCGCCCACTAAGCATTCATTAAGGAGAATCGTTACAACGAATAGGAAGTGAGTGGCGATAGCTATCTAGGCCATGAAACCCTACAAAAAAGGGGGGATAACCGCGGAGATAAGTTATTTAACTTTTCATCTACAAACAAGCTACCAAAATTAGTGAGATTTGTCTTTGAATTCCTTACTGATACATCTCTTCAGATGCCCTTTGGCTGGCACCACACCGGTGTCCCCCTAATCCTTTTTTAGTGCATGATCCACCTTTAAGCGAATCCGGATTTTAGAAGGAACTTCCGTTGATCGATTATTTTAATTGAAAGGGAAAAAATACCTCTTCAAGGACTTAATCTTGGGTATACAGTTATTCTAGTATAAGTAAGTATAAATAAGGATAAAGTGATTTTATGTTTCGTTGTATTTTGAGTTATGCTCGTTGGGAAACGTAATAATAAATTTTTTATTATTTTGATAAAATGTGAATAAAGTATGGATAATAATTTATAAAAAGTGAAAAAAAATGATAGTTAATTTGAGAGGTGATTTATTAGAGATGATAGTGGATTTGACAGTGGGCTCACATATTCTTGAGTGGAATAACCTGGAATGACTTTAATTACAGGGGTTGGTTGGAATCTATATATCACTTTATACCAATTTATTCTGGTATAGTTTATCTCTGAGTATTCTCTGCATCCAAACAACCAAAAATACATATTCTATTTTATTCTCATTTAGTCACTGGACTATTCCACATTCGGGGCTTAAAGTTCAACTGTTCAAGGGGTTCAACAGGGCAGCAAAACATCACACCAAGCGTTAGCCTGGACCGCATAATACAACTCCCAACAACTTGGAGAGGGCGAACCGAACCCCAAAATTGTACCACAAAAAAAAAAAAAAAAAAAAAGCAGCAAAACTGTTCATCACAACAAATTTCTACTGTTATTGTAAATAAAGGGAGGCCACCAGGTCGTCTCAGCACAAGAGCTACAATTAATTCCATTATGATCAATCCAAGTCCAACCACATACTAATTATACGCAATGGGGTAGACAGGACACAGCTCAACAACCATCAACTCAAATTCAATCAAGAACAATTTATAGTCACGATGGATCCGAATAACTTCATCAATAGAAACCCAAAATTTCAGAAAAGCAAAAAATAAAATAAAATAAAATAAATGTCAATGCTTGCTTCAGCTGGCCTCAAGTAGTCTAAATTTGGAGAACTAATCAACCAACTCGGTGCCTACCACATACCATAATCCTCTTTGGATCCTCTTCAGACAGATAACTCGTTTGAATCTGCATTTTCCCACATTCATATATCTATTGTTAGGCCATCCATCACGCCTAATGAACGACCACGCCACGTCTCCTTGTTCAAACCTTCAAACACTCAAAGCATCTCCGGTATTCTTTCATTATTTCAAATAAAAAAATTACGGTATGTTGACTTGTTGAACGGCTTATGTATATATGCTCTTGAACACTCAAACCTCACAGGCTTAAAAATTCTAACACATCAAACTCATGAACGTGAAAAACATGTATTTTTTGTGTGTAACCCCCACCTAATTGTCATTGATGCATGTTATGCGAACGAGAATGGCATTAATTGGTTCTATGTTGTGTGATTTCCCCCCCTTCTTATGCTTTTCTTATTAAGAGAGACCTGTAATTTTATTTATTTATTTATTAAGCGTTGATACAGTACTCATCCGATCAATTTTTACAACTTTACTATTGGGTTCTAACGCAATGTTTGGGCAATAAATTTAAAATATACACTAGTGTATAATTGAATTAGTATAACAAAGTATGCATGTATTTCAATAGCATGAATGTATATTTTAAAAAAATGAAAAATAGTGGTAATTGTGGATTTATTATTTATTATGTAATTATCACATGGTTCGAGAATATTTGTACTTCATATTAAATAATTTCATTGCCCGATAAAAAGTGTGATAACATATAATTAAATTTGGATATTTTTTTCAACTTTTACTATGAGTTATCACATCACTCCATTAAAAATCTAAAAGTTACAATATGAAAAATATAAAAAAAAAAATAGTTGTTTCATTTATTGTATTTGTAACTATAAGATATTATTTATGATAGTGTGACAGTCTCAAAATGAATCAACATGATATAAAAAAAACAAGAATAAGTATATTTAAAGTTACCCAGCCCGGGGGAGAGAAAGAGGAGAGTTGAACTGGGAGACCACGTGGTCTTTTTCAAAAGGGTCAAATTGTTCAACATAAATAAACCAACAACGACCCGCAACAGCCTCAGGCCAAGGCGCTTCAACTCCAGCCAAACTCACAACCCCCCTCTTTCCCCCCATATATATTTATTGCTATCTTCTTTAGGTGGTTGAGCGATATCCCCTTCTTCGGAACTACCCCAATTAATTGACGACCGTCCATCAATCCACAAATCCTCCTTCCCCCCCTCTCTCTCTCTTCCTCGTTTTTGATAATTAATATTCATGACTACCTCTGAATGTTGACTCCTCAAGAAAGCGTGTCGTGTTCACGCAAATCACATTTCGTGCATATAAACACCATTCTCCCTGCACTTCGGCTGTAGGAACATCAAAAATTTAAACACCATTTCAGGAGCCGTCCAAGTTTTTCCATGGAGAGCTCGGACGTCATGGAGAAGGAACGGCTGACGGCGGAGGTGGACTTCAGAGGACCCAGCTCCTCCGTCATAATCAAGATCCGCCGCCGCCTCCCAGACTTCCTCCAGTCGGTGAAGCTCAAGTACGTCCGCCTTGGTTATCGCTACACAGTTGGACGTTCGCTCTGCCTCTTTTTTGCCGTCACTCTCCCTCTCTTCCTCTTAGGCTCCGTCCGCCTCCTCGACCGAGCTTCCCTCTTATGGAACCACTTAGAGCAGTTCGACCTCCTAACCGGCCTCTCCGCGTTTGGTGTGCTCATGGTGCTCCTCACCGTATACCATCTCCAAAAGCCTCGTCCCGTCTATTTGATAGACTTCGCTTGCTATAAACCGGGGGACGAGAGCAAGATCTCTAATGTGGGCTTTCTAGAGATGACTGAGAGCAATGGAAGGTTCAAAGAAGAGACGGTGGATTTCCAGAAGCGAATCGCGAACCGATCGGGACTGGGCGACGAGACGTACCTCCCAAAGGGGATCCAGTCCCGCCCCCCGAATCTGTGTATGAAGGAGGCAAGGCTGGAGGCGGAGGCGGTCATGTTCAACTCCCTCGATTCATTATTCAAGAAAACAGGGGTCTCACCCCGAGACGTGAAAATCCTCATCGTTAACTGTAGCCTCTTCAATCCGACGCCATCCCTGTCGTCAATGATCGTCAACCACTACAAAATGAGAGAGGACGTGAGACGTTCAACCTAGGTGGGATGGGCTGCAGCGCCGGCCTCATCTCAATCGACCTCGCCAAGGACCTCTTGAGGGCGAACCCGAACTCTCTCGCCGTTGTCGTCAGCACCGAAAACATCACTTTGAACTGGTACTTCGGCAACGACCGTTCCATGCTCCTCTGCAACTGCATCTTCCGAATGGGAGGCGCAGCAGCCATGCTATCGAACCGGTCCTCGGACAGGAAGAGGTCCAAGTACCAGTTGGTACACACGGTGAGGACCCACAAGGGAGCGGACGACAACTGCTACAAGTGCGTGTACCAGAGGGAGGACGACAAAGGGACAATCGGGGTATCACTGGCACGCGAACTGATGGAGGTGGCGGGCGACGCGTTGAAGACGAACATCACCACGTTGGGTCCGCTGGTACTACCTTTCTCAGAGCAGTTCATGTTCTTGCTAACACTCGTTCGACGAAAGTTCTTGAAGATGAGGGGGGTGAAGCCGTACATACCGGACTTCAAAAAGGCGTTCGAGCACTTCTGCATACACGCGGGAGGGAGAGCGGTGTTGGAGGAGATGCAGAAGAACATGAATCTCAGCGAGTGGCACATGGAGCCGTCAAGGATGACGCTTCACCGGTTCGGAAACACGTCGAGTAGCTCCTTGTGGTATGAGCTGGCTTACACGGAGGCCAAGGGGAGAGTCCGGGGTGGGGACCGGGTTTGGCAGATCGCGTTCGGGTCCGGATTCAAGTGTAACAGCGCGGTCTGGAGGGCCCTGCGTAACGTTCCTCCAACTGTACCTGGTGGCTCCCAGCTTGTTGACAGTCCATGGGCTGACTGTATTGATAGGTACCCTGTTAAGGTGCCGCTCACGTGATTATTATACCCACTGCCTTTCGTATTTTATTTTATTTTTCAACAATTAAACCGGAACCACACAGTTTACGGTTGGGATCACTATCGGGTCATCAGTATTATTATTAGGGTGGGAGTTGGGGAATCACTGTCGTTACTTATTGTAAGTACAAGGAGCGGTGGAAACAGCAAACTTACTTTTAAGTGTGAAATTAAATTTGATGTGTATGCAACTCTTCATTTATTATTACTCAGCCCACCTTGTTTTTATGTTATGTCCCTATCACTTCATTTTTTTATTTCTTATTTTTTATTTTATGTTGTCTCTAAAAATATATATTATGGTTGGATTTATTTGTTTTTTTTTTATTGAAAATGAGTTGGATTAAGTTGTTCCTTGCAATCATCGACAAAGACACCGCAATAAGGAAAAAGGCAATTATTTGACAGGGTTGATTTTTAAGTGGGCATTTGGTAACATGATTTGGAGGTAGGCCTGTCAACAGGTCGGGTCGACCTGAATCCAAATCGATAAAAAAGTATAAAATACCCGATTTGAAGAACTCGAAACCTGATATGGACTCGACCCAAGGACCCGATCATACAAACGGGGCAGATCCGAGTCTATCCCAACCCGATCTCATGGACCCGTTAGACCCAATACTATTTGTGGGAGGTGAAATTTGGTCTTCCTTCAATTCTCAGTATGAGAAAAAGCACTCGAAGCCTCCCTTCGCGATGATGGATGTTTCGTCTTCAAGTCTCTGAGCTCCGTCTCCTCCTCCAGTCACCTGCAATTCACACCAATGTGGTGCTGACAAATGTCCCTTCGACACTCAAGTCATTTTTCACAGTTTCAGTGAAATTCAGCTTCAGCCGTATAAGATTATGAGAAGGAGAAGTGTCTACCTCTAAGGGAATGTGATATCTACCCTTTTATATCAGGAGAAGGCGTGCCGATCTCAATTAATTTTATTTTTTATCAAGACATATCTTACTAATTATTATCTAATCCATATCTTAAATATTTATATTTTTATTTATTTAAATATAATTTATCCATAAATTATTAATCCATATATTTTAATTTAAAATTTAAAGGAATAATTTTTTATGAATCCACATCTTAGGCATGTAATATGATTCTGATGTAATTTCAATTATATTATCAAATCCCAATAAATTATGTTTACATCTTGAACTTGACCAACAATTAAATTATTTTCATTATTCATTAAAAAATCATAAATTTTCAAATATAACTCTGATTTTGGGGATCTATCTTCTTGGAAATAGCGTTTTGATATATACTTATGACTGTGAAATAACACTTTTTAAATAAATGAATATTTTATGATGAAAAATGAGATCACAAGCTGAAACTCATTTTTGCCCTGAAATTATCTTTTTATAACTTAAAATATATTCAAAATAAAATAGAAAATATTTTTAAAATTAATGATCAAATAAATATATATATAAATTTAAACTAATTTTATCATATTTGTTTTTAATAAAATCTAGTATAAATTAGATAAAATTTGTCAATAGTTTATATATAATAAAAAAATACCCTATTTTCTATTTCTATTTTTAAAATCATATTATTGAGATAAAATCTAATTTGTTTTATATAAAATCTAGCATATTAAAAAAATAGATTTGTTGATGGATACAATCGTATTTTTAATTAATTTCAAATGGTAAAATCGACTAAAATATTTTCTCTTCAACTCATACTTTTAATAGGTGTATAGATATCTTATAATATCAGTTTTAAATAACTATCTTATTAGTAATTTTTCCAAACTTATCAGTTTTTAATATGAAATTTCAAATCCGTGTCTTATCAATTTTGAGTTAAAATTTTAAAATAAATTATCAATCAATTTTATTTTGGTTGATCCCTAAATTAAATTTTATTTAAAGTTGTCACTTAAAATTAAAAATTATGATAATATATTTAAATATGTACATGAGGAGAATAATTTCCCCTTCAGTTAAACTTTTCGAATATTTTGGGGCTAGAACTAAAAGGGATTATTTTTAGTTGGTGATTTTGGTAGCTTGAATTTGACTTAACTTGATGTTGACTGTCTCAATGACTGGGCCTTTAAAGTATTATCTCGCAACCTCTTTATAGGCTGCCTACGCCCCTTGTGCATCAAGTCACACGTAGTTCTTTAGCTAAATTGCCATTTTCACTACTCCGTGGCTGTTATAACCGTCCCCTCATTAAACACTTAGTGGGCGATTTCGATGAAAACTCCCACGTGTTAATGAGGCACATCGTGTCCATGTCACGCAATTAATGGGCCTTGACTGTCCGCTTGGCATTTACAGGCGTTTATGGTCATTCGACTGTTTCTTTAGTCTGCTCGTGAGCTTTTGGCCTGCTCATTCGTTAGTTACGTCTTCGAGTATGTTCGTGAGGTGAAAGATCGCCTGACTAGACCTCTTGTCTGGTTGTGTCTTCCCTACTCGTTCGTGAGCAGTAAGGTCATCCAACCAAACGTCTAATATGATCGAACCTTAACTACTCGAGGTGAAGATCGTCCACATGATACCTGACTGCTCGACTAGACCCTCAAACTAATCATGTCAGTGTGCTCGGGGAGGATCATTATAGCATCATGAATTTGGGTCTGGATTTGTGGGCCTCAAGTGTCACGGCCCATATCCGTCTTGGTGTGACACGTGTCATTGTACAGATTTTTACTTCCACAATTATTATTATTATTATTATTATTATTATTATTATTATTATTACTACTACTACTACTACCACCACCACCACCACCGGTACCACCACTACTACAATAATATTTTTTAAGCCCCATCTCTTATGCCCCATAACAAGGTGGCAAAGAGATAATACTTGTTATACCCTTTTATTTTAAATGATAACCACTCCCCAAAACGTGGTGACGGTTTCGTTTTCATATATTTATCCGTGCATTGTGGAGGAGCATTAGTTCCCGTATTTCTTTCTTTTGGAATATTCAATTGAATTTTTATTCATTTATCACAATTAATTGATTTTTTTTTCGTAACTAAATCTCTATGAAGAACATTTAGGGCCCACTTGGGTAGAGACATAAGCTATTATTAGGTTTATACATGTTCCCCAAATTGTTGACTTTATCAATGAAATAAGTGATATTTTATTTGCTTGTATTTTTAGTTATTCTCGTTGGAAAAACATAATAATAAAGGTTGGAGTATTTGGTTGATGAAGAATAAAATGTGAATAATATGTAAAAAGTTACTTTGATATGTGAGCTCTATTGATGTATAAAGGTGATGACATGTAATTTGATGTGATAATATGTAATTTGATAGATGAGTCCCCTTACATCAGTAAAAGAATAACACTATTCCATATAAGGATTTAGAATATAAATACAAGCTTATTTTCACCTAATTCTGCATAGCTGTACCCCTTTATACCACCCACTAAACAACTTTTTTATCCATATTCCTCTTTACCCCCCTATTCCCCCCATCCAAACGGGGCACTAGTGTGTGTGTATCAAGACATGAAACATGAAATACAAATTATCCTAACCTGAGCATCGCTGCGGTCTTTGCAGGAGCTTTCCCTACGGATGCTGAGTTGTTGATGCATCATTAAATTATCGATCGCCACGTATAAGATAAGAATTTTCTACTCGAGCTGGTTTTTTGTTTTCTGGTGGTGGTCTTAGTAAATGCGTTAGTGGGAATAGCTGCACCTTTTATTAATAGACTGCAATTGAGAGAGGGACAAATGCTCCTCGGCTTGCTTTCGACGCATCTCGTTCCGCTCTCGTTCCCCGAAACGCCACCGAATTTTTGGAGACTCTCTCCCTCTGTAAATATTTAGCATCTTGAAAGAAAAAAAATCTTATCTCGCGTTGCCGTCGATGGAGGGGAACGATTGGAGGACGGCCCAAAGCGGAGAGCAGAGCATGGATCCCTCCGCCACCTCCGGAGGGGCCGTGGTCGATTGGAGATCCCAGCTCCAACCGGAATCCCGCCACCGCATCGTCAACAAGATGTGAAGATCCTTTGCTATCTCTATTTGTCTGCTATTTTTATCTTGGTTGATTGTTAGGTTTTGCAATCCTCTTTCCGCGTATCTGATTATAATTGTTGACTTGTTATTTGTGAGGAGAATTGAAGTTTCGAAGTTTATGTCCCCTGATTATAGTCTTCATAGATTGGCCGATTACCAATTGTTTTTTTTTTTTAATTGATCCAGAATGGAGACTTTGAAGAGGCACCTGCCTATCTCAGGCCCTGAAGGCATGAGTGAGCTTAAAAAGATCGCAGTAAGGTTTGAGGAGAAGATTTATACGGCAGCCACAAGCCAGGTTGATACTCTATTATGGATGGGATTACCAGATATATATTTGTGTTTGTCACTGTTAGCATCATGCATCGTTACACGGCTAAATTGAGAAATTTTTTGGTAATTTGCATTTTTGTTGCTTAATTAAGTATCTTATAAAATTGTAAAGGAATTGTCCGTTGGTTATGAATGGTCCGCACATGTATCTGTTTTTTCCACTGAGTTTTGTTTTGTTTTGTTTGTTGCTACTTTTGTAAATGAACTTAGATTATCCTCTCGGGTGTACACAATCTAAATCTGATCTTCTGAAAACTTGATGCATTATCATGAGGGCTCAATGATAGGTGTGCTTTTGCATTGATCTATAGTTAGAATGATATTTCTTCATAATTTCTGGAACCCTTCCCCCCCCTCCTTTTTTGGCTAGGTGTTATGGGACCATGGATTTTATGTTCAGTTTTGGTTCATATATACTTTTTTATTTATCTCTCATATGCGAATTCATGTGAGTTTTAATTTGAATTTTGCTCTCATGTTGGATAATTGTCTTCATTGTTTATTTGCAGACTGATTATTTACGGAAGATCTCACTGAAAATGCTTACAATGGAAACAAAGACTCAAAATCCTGGTGGGGCTAATCCCTTGCCACCCAATGCTAGTAGCGGGAGTCAAAATCCCCCAGATCCTGGTAAGAAATTTTAAGAGACAGTTGTTTCCATGCCAAAAGTGACAGGTCATTTACATTAGAGATCTCTTTCTTAAATAAATTAATTCTTAAAATTTATTACTCACGAATGAATATGCAAATTTGGACCTCATGACCAGTCTCTTCCATCTGTTTCACATATATAGAATACCATTTATATAATACCATTTTGGCCATAGTTTATACATGACATGAACTTACGTTTTATGCATTCACTTACTTAATAGTGATGTTTTATGCATTCACTTAATAGTATAAGTCACCCCTTACGACAAAAAGCAAAAATGCCCTCTCTTCGGTCGCCTTATCGAATCCAAAAGCTCCGGCTTGTGCCCCACCAGTTAAAGACGAGAAGGCAGGGAAGCAGGATTTCCTTTCATCTGACTTAACTCTACATCCATACCCGCTACGGAGAAAAGACAGGATAGTGACGCCCATGTCGTCTTATTCAATTGAGTCACATTGATTTGATAGGTCTTACAAGTCCACAGCTTCTTCTCACTCACACAAAGTCAAAGGTTCGCTTAGTACACATTTTTTACATACATTCTTCTTCCAAGTGATAGGTGGAATTATATATCATACATTAGTCAAACCCTTTCTTATTTTCCCCATGGGAGTATGAAGAACATCTCTTAGGGTGCGTTTGGTTGCGCGATTGCGCTGCGATTGCGATTACAGGAAGCTGCGTTTGCAATCGCGCAACCAAACAGTTTTGTAAACGCAGTTTTAAATCCAGCGATTGCAGGCAAATAGTGTCCAAAAGCTGCGATTTCAAAAAGCTGAGAAAGTGAGCTTCCTGCAGAATCAGGTTTGCAATCGCAGATTCCTGCAGAATCAGTTTTGCAATCGCGCAACCAAACGCACCCTTAAGGTCCAAGTGAGGAAATTCACTGTTCACTTTCCTTCTGCCACCGGTAAGATGGTTTCTGATAAACAAATCTATAGGGCATTTAGAACTCGTGAGTTGTGAGAAGCCAGGTCTTGTGATGAGTGAAATGCTCACATCTGGAATTCTCTCTATTATTGAAAATGAGAGTTTTAAGATCCAGATGGAAGTGTAATTGTAATCTGATTTTGCTAGAATACAACTTTTATATGTGTAATGTGCATCATCTCCAATGGACTTTGTACAGGAAATCTGAGTAGAAGCCTTTTCTTTTGACTTCTGGGTAAGTCCAGTCAGAGCAATTTGTCAAACAATCTTTAATCTCTTTGTATGTGTCTAGAGTCTGTAGTTTTCTGATTTACCACCTTTAGAGTATTTGCATATCTGAGCTTAAGATTGACCGGGAGAACTTATTCTGATAAATGATTCCCTTCTTCTATGAAAATCCCTTTCTAGGTCCATCCTATTTTTTTGAAAACCATTTTCTGCATATTTTAGATTCTCCTGGGAGCTTAGAAATACACTGTGCAGGGATGGAGTATTTTTTGCTTACTGAGATGAATTTAACCTAGCTTCGATCTAGAAATCTTCTGGAAAACTTGGTTCCATCATTATATTTCAATGGTGTTTTTTGAATAATGCATTATACAGTGCATTATTTGTTAAAAAATGAGGAGTTATGCAATTTTTTAGGAGAGTGATTCATGGTTTAACTTTTATCTTTCTTACTGTGGTAAGCCAATAACATGATTGGTTGGGACCCTATATGCAGCAAAGCTCTTTTTGTGGGGGGGGGGGGGGTGAGCGTTGGTCGGGGGAAGGGGTATTATGCGCTGCATTTCCTTTAATATTACTAAATTTTATTGATACATATTGGATTTTAGATTTGCGGAATATGCTTGTATGATATATTGACCGACTTTGTTTTGTGGGGGATTTTCCACACAAATATCAAACTCTTAAGTCGATTTTTTCCCTGTTAAGGATCATGACACATCAACCACATCCAAATCAAGTAAATGAACTCCGTCAACCTTAAATCTTATTCATTATCCAAATGAAAAATGCTTCAATTTCTATGTACACATTTTTATCCAATATAGTATCCTTGCTGGGCAATATCTGTGGTTGAACTGTTGAAATTTGGATCCTATACTATATTGAATGAAAAAACAAAATTCATCTTACAGTTTGTAATGTTTGTTTTGCTAAACTATGAGGCTTCTGACTCTTCCACACACGCACCATTTTTCCATCCACCATATAATATGACTCTTCCTTGTTGACCTATCACTGATCTGAAATCATCTTTGTGGTTTTGTACTACATAGCATCACATGCTATGCAGCAACAAGCTCGTAATCAAGCACAGTCAATACCAATTCCCTTGGCTAATCAATCCCAAGCACGACAACAGATTTTACCTCAGACACTACAGAATCCCATTGCATCTGCTAATGTGCAAGGTTCCACCAGCATGCCTCCTGTGCTACCATCGATGACTGGACTTACTCAGCCCACTGTCTCCAATATTGGTCAAACTTCTGGTTTGCAGAATATTTCTGGAATATCTCAGAATACAGTGAATAATCCACTCGGACAAGGAACAATGTCAAACATGTTAAATACACAGAGGCCCATTTCAGGAAGGCATGCACAACAAGCTATTGCTCAACAACAACAGCAGTCTCAGAATTCTCACCTTGGTTACCCACAGATGCAGCATCAGCTCATGAAGCAGAATCTCCACAATTCTTCCCTTTTACAATCACAAATCCAGCAGCAGCATCAACAACAACAACAGCAGCAGCATCAACAACAACAACAGCAGCAGCAGCAATCCTTATTGCAGCAAACTCAAATGCAATCTTCTCAGCAACCTCTGGTCCAGATGTCATCTGGGCTTCAGTCAAGCCAGCCTATACAGCAAGCACAACCTTCAATGATGCAATCAGTTTCTCAGCCTAGCTTTCAACAGAACCAGCAGAATATAGTCCAGCAGTCAACTACATCTCTGATACAGCAACATCAACAATCAATGATCAGGAAACAACAGCAGTCGCAACCATCATCTGTGCACCAACAAGCTGCTGGGCTTCAGCAACAGCCAACACCAATTTCACAACAAGCTACAATGTCATCGCAGCAGCAGCAGCAGCAGCAGCAACAACAACAGCAGCTTTTGGGTCAACAATCAAATATGACGAATATGCAACAGAATCAGCTACTTGGACAGCAAAATAGTATCCCAGACATGCAGCAGCACCACATAGTGCAACAGAGATTGTCTGGACAGCAGAATAATCTTGTGAGCATGCAGCAGTCTCAACAGATGTTGTCTCAGTCTAGTATAACAAATTTGCAACAGCAGCAGCAGTTAGTTGGCCAAAATAACATTTCTGGTGTGCAGCAGCAACAACATCAACAGCAGCAGCAGCAGTCACAACAGTTGCTCGGGACCCAACCTAATGTTGCAAACATGCAGCAGCATCAGCACTCCATGCTGCAACAAGCAAAGGCTACAGCCCAGCAACAGTTAAACCAACAGTCAGCCCCTGCATTATTGCCATCACAAGGGCAGCACTCACAAACTCAACAGTCACAGCAGCAACTAATGTCTCAGCTTCAGTCTCAGCCTGCTCAGCTTCAACAGCAATTGGCAATGCAACAGCAGACAAATTCCGTACAACGAGAGCTACAACAAAGGATGCAGGCTTCAAGTGCACTGCTCCAGCCTCAGAATGCAATGGAGCAACAAAAGCAAATGTTGCAGTCACAGAGAGCGCATCCAGAGGCTCCTCAAGTAAGTTGTCTAGTTTTCTCAATTATGTTATTTCTTTAACACTGTCTTCCTCTGATGGACCAAAGTGCCTTGATGGAATGTTGTTGAGTGTTGACAAATTAAAAAGATGGTTTGTTTTGCTAAGATTAAAGTTTGCAAATTGCACTCTATTTTTCCAAAAAGAAGTTGCGACTTGCTTATATTTTTTCACATAATTTGTCAGGGTACTAAATATTCTCTGGAGAACCCTTCCCCGCATTGCATATGTTGGTTCTCATCACGTTTTGTATTTTTTTAACTTTTTTTTTTTTTGTAGAATATCTGCAATTCCTGGTTGATCAGGTTAGATTTTGGTCTCCTATGCAGGACTATATGTCCTATACACCATAAGTTCACCAAGAATTATTATGAAATATTTAGCCTTGTTCGATGATTTTTCCATCTCGCGAGTGTGTATGCTGAACATTAACTTATTCAGTTAATAACACCAACTGTTTACCAGTTAAATGTATTTTGCAGAGTTAGTTTAGATTGGTGCCTCTTGTCATGTTTTCTGACCACTATTGTCTACTTGAAAGTGCCTTATACATGCTGCTTTATACTAAAAATTAGGAAAAAATGCATTTAGTCCCCTTGAAAATTTGCTTATATCCATATCGACCCCTCCTTTTTTTGAAAATTCATATAACCCCTTGACTGTTTAGGTTATATTGATATGCCCCCTGCTGTCGACATCTTAAAACTGAGGTATGGTTAACTTAACCACACATGTTTAAATTACTTTTTTACCCTCGTCATTTTCATTCACACCCAAGGGAAAAATACATATAACCCCCTTAAAATTTATAAATATACATATTGACCCCACATTTTTTTTAATATTCATATAACCGTATATTTTTTCATGAATAAAGATTTAAGGCCCTGGGTTAGTTTTCTATGAAATTTTAAGGAATATTCTGGAATATTCTATCCAATGTTGTAAAAAGCGTTAAGCGCTAGTCGGGCGGTTGAGAAGGGACTAGAGATTAATCGACTAGGTGGGGATTAATCGGAGATTAATCAATCACTTTTTAGAATAATAGATATAATACATATACATTTACATATTATATATATATATAATAATTTTAGACTACAAAATAATAACAAAATAACATCAAAATAAAATAAATAATATTAGCATAATAGGGATAGCATAAAAAAATAATTAATAGATATATAATATGTATATATATAAGATAACTTAATAGCTTATTAGTCAACTAGAGATTAATCGAAAAAGCGGCTAAGCGCTAGGAGTTGTGGGCTGGGATTGCCTAGGCCCTAGGCAAAGGATTAATTGGGGCCTAGGCAGGATTTTTAGAGCATTCATTCTATCCATATATAAACTGCTGCAAATGTGTTTATCTAAATAATCTCATGTGATTTAAGAAAAATTCAAAACAATCCCTCTAAATGACAAAATGGCCTCCATAAAAAAAATCCCATTGTGTTTCTTCTTCAATATGTTAAGAATAAATAATTATATATTGTTAGGTTAACCATACACAAGTTTTAACAGGGTAATAATAGGGGATGCGAATTAAGCACGTAATATCAGGGGTTATATGGATATTCAGAAAAATGAGGGATCAATATGTATATTTGCAATCTTTCAGGGGGTTATATGAATATATTTTTCATGGTAACGTTAAGTAATGGAATATTCCACGAATGTTCTTTCTAAACTGAGGGTAAAGAAGCGCTGGAGAACAAAGTCAGGGTAAATAATAACCATATGAGCTCTGGGGAAGGAATGCAAAAGGAGACAAGAAAATCAATAACATGTACTCCACAAATGAATGATAGCAAGAACACAGGTCTAAAACTTTCAAGGTGTTATATGGATTTTAAAAAAGGGTATGCATTTTTCCCTTGAAAATTATTGAGAGTTTTTGGAAAAAAGAATCTAAATATGGAACTGACTTTCATGATAAAATAAGTGTGCTTGTTTCATGTGTTGTAACATCGATGTGTAGCATGGGGTGCTAGTGTGTCTAGCTATTGGCATGACATTTTTTAAAGTCTAGGCAGGAGTTGATGGTTAACATACCATTGTGATTTATGAATGTGTGCTTATTTTCTCAAATAATCATAATACAGCATCTATATTATTTATTTATTTATTTCTACATTGCTATTTCTTTTCCATGTCATAGTTTTTCAATATTTGTCATGTCATATCGTGTTATGTCCATGTCTTGTGTCCTTATCCATGCTTCATAGGTTGCTCTTCATATGTAATAATATTTTTTTCTAGATATCTACCCTCAGCAATTCACAGTATTCCTCTATGCAGCATCAATGGATTCCACTGCTCAGACAGGAAATGTAGGAGGTATTGATTGGCAAGAGGAGGCCTATCAGAAGGTACAATGCTTGCATGCTATCTATAATAACTTGTTTATATCTATTCTAAACTTTATTTGTCTGTATATTATCTGTATTAGTTGTGTTAGCTTAGTTTGAATATAGCTTTGTTATTTAATTGATTTTCTTATTTTTGGGAAGCAACATTCAGTAAGTAATTTCTCTGACTTGACTTTTATTATGGTAGCTTACTTTCTTGTAAAAGTTATGTATTGATATGAGTTTCCTTTATTACTAATTCCTGATAATAAGAAGGCTCTAACCTATATAACAAAAAATAGGTTTCCCTGTCATGCCATACTCCAATTTGACCATCACCACCTTTGCCAATGCCACAGATGACACCTATTCCACTTCCATCTGATCCTTCTCCATCGTACCAACAAACTGTGCCGCGCCCCCTTCACCGATCCCAACCCCCTTGGCTCCCATGCAGAGTGGTGAGCCCAGCCTCATGGAATGTTGACTTGGTTTTTTTTAGAGTGAGAAACGAACGGTGAGAGATGAGGAAATGTAGAATTTGAAATGCATGGATAGTTTGGTGTCGTGTGGTTAGTAATAATAACCTGAAGGGAGTTAATAGGGGTTAGTGTAGGGACTTCAACAATTTTCTAATAATATGAGGACCTATGGATATTTTGTGATTTTAGGAGGACCTATGGATATTTTGTGAGTTTAGGAGGACCTTTTGTGATTTGAACAAGTTTACAGGGAGTTGTATTGATTTTTAGAAAAACTAGTTCCCAATAATAATGTGTAATGAAAGGCAAATAGTTTTACAGAATGTGCGAACTACATCTGTCCGCCCCCACAAGGTACATGCTACTGCACATTTAATTTTTATAAGAAAAAAAATGAAAATGAATGGTATGTGTAGAGAATTTGGTATATATGATGAATAAAGGAATTCAATCGTATAATCTAAAAAAAAACATAAAACTCCAAAAGTATGAAAATGGATCTTCATTGTTCACTTCAATGAAATGCTATTTAATTTACTATTTCATTAAAGGGTTAAAGACATCTAAGTCCCAATAAACATGGAAAACCCATATAAGTCCTATTAAAATTGGGATAGACGTACAAGTCCCTGAAAACTCACAAAAATCCAATTATCATCTCTGAGTTAAATTTTCATCCAAACTTAACAGAATATTCCAAGAATATTCTATCACATATAATTGAGTAGACATTGAAGTCCCTATAAACAGTCATAAAGACAAATTAGTTCCTGCAAAAAAAAAATTGCCCATGAAAGACTTTTACATTAAATTGTGTACACATTGCAGTCCCTATAAATAATCATAGTTAAAAAAGACAAAAATACTAGTTAAAAAAGACTCAAGAAATTCTAGTTTAGTAAAATATTATCAAACTAAATGAAATACAACAAACATCAAACTATTTTCATTCAACCTAAATAAGCCATGTGAAGCAACCTATGTGAAATTTTGTTTTAGAGCCTCTTATCTTCATTAAAATACACATAGAAAAACCAATTAAACCATGCCCCCGTGACAACCCATGCAACATCCTTTAAAGCCCCTAACCTTTACTAAATGTACCACTAATGCCATTGATCTCTTCTTCAACCCATATGAATCTTCAACCAAATATCAACCTGCAACACATTCGGAAATATTTTTGACGAAACCATCAAATCGCTGTCTCTACTAACCCTTTCGATGAATTTATCTTAAATCAAACACCATCCAAAAAAATAAATAAGGGACGCCAACGAAGAACGCTTTCCTGTTTTTCGATGATAGGGTTGTTGTCGTGGACGATTCATGGAGGGATCGCAGACCCTTTTATTCTATTTTTAGGGTCTCATGGTCATGGAGAGTTAAAAGGGGGCCGGATGAAAGAGATCGATGGGAGAGAAAAAGTCAGGGATAAATTAGTCATTTCATTGTATAGGTTAGGGTTAACTAAGGTAGATTATGTTAGAGTTAACTTTTGTTAATTGCAGGGATGTGTATGGGTTTTTTAGTATTTGCAGGGACTCGTACGTCTATTCCAACTTTAGTAGGGATTTATATGGGTTTTTTTAAGTTTATAGGGACTTAGATGTCTTTAACCCTTCATTAAAAGTATATGTTTAGGACTTTATTGTAGCATTTGAGTGTTTCCAAATTGAAGGGGAGGAAACCAAAGTAGCATGTATTAGAAAGGCATCCACGTTCAAGTTTTATAAATTCTACTGCTACAAAACATTACCCGTAATAATATCCAAGTGATGCACCTATATTTTTCAATATGTTCCTCGAGAACCCATTGGGGAACATCACCACAATCTCCATCATCATTTTTTTCTAGGAAATGGTAGAACCCTACTGAATTTTATTGAGAAATTAGTAGGGACCCAAAGCTTACAAAAGCACACGGAAATGATCTTAATAGAGGATGGATCCACTAAGACTCACATCCACCACAAAATGGCTAACCCTCAATACAAAGATTACCCATATGAACATTACCTTTCTCTCACCCACACAAAAAGAACCCCACTCTTTGATGAAGCGCGTCACCAACTCTCATATATTTTCAACATATAGCTTTCGCCCACGAAAGACAATGTGATTATGAGTTGTTTAAATAACCCATATTGCCGCCAGGATGAGAGATTGAGATATCTAAGGCCTTTGCACTTCGGTCCCCTTTCTACTTGAGCTTCCTACCTGCCTCCCACATACCCTCCAATGAGGAGATTCACATTGAACCTCGTGGGCCCCACCAAGCAGACGTCAAATTTGCATGGCAATAGGACACTGAACAAGCAAGTGTTCAGTAGTCTCCACATCCACCACGCATAAAGGGCATAGGAGGTTGACGCAATATGATTTAGTGACATCAAAGTAAATATATGGTTGTGTGGTGGGATCAAAGTTCTCCAATGGTGCATCTTCTAATACTGCTTCTACAATGTTCTACTCCTTTACACCATGCGCTTTTGTTGTGGTTCTATTTCTTCTCCTTGTATATATTCTTGGCGCTGGACATAGACAACATGCTCTTCTCCTACTTGTTTCACCATGTTGTTTAATTGATTGTAAAAGAAATTGACAATTTGTGAGTGTGTAGAAGCATCAATTACATACAAAAAAAAAATAGTGTCAGTGGGAGAGTTAATAACAAAGTTGATGAACTTTTGATCGTCTCTTGTTGTCCAACCATCATGATACTATACTCATAGACCTTTCAATCCTTCATGAATTGTCTTTCCAATGAGCATGTGGTTTCCACCTCCTTAACAAGGCAAGGAATGGATAATTGATATGGGGTGGGTAATTTAAGTTCTTGGCCAAAATCACCTATATTTTTCTTATTATTTTTTAATTGGACTGTGGTAGCAACATTGAAAGAAATATCAACGTGATAGAAAAATTGTGCTATGCTTTGATAAGTGTCACTTATGTCCTCTTTGTTCCATTGACTTTGTATGTTTATTTTGGTTTTGGGTTGGGTCTTGCTTCTAGGATCAACATCAACACCCTTACCTAGCACTCTATCGACGGATCCTCTTCAAGGATCACAGATTCTTTTCCCAGTTAATACTGTTTCAGGTAGAAACTTGGGTCGACTTGGGTATCAATTGGATTAAGTACATCATCTCTTTCCTCCTCTATACTATCATTATCTTTTAAATAAGGACCATAATACTTAGAAGAGGATTTGGATCATAAACCTTTATTTTAATAATCATAGATACTCTTTTGTATTTCATATGGTCACTCTTAGGAATTGATGAGCATTGAAACTTGATATCTTAATCAAGCGCATCCTAAAATGTACAAGGCCACCTGTAACATATTAATTGCATAACAAACTGTTAATCTTGTTTTATTTGTGGCATTAACATATTAGGCTTATACTTGCAACAAGGTTATTATGAAATAACTAAGGGGAGCCTCATGTTGGGTGGAAGATTTGATTAGCAATGTGTTTGTGATGTTGAAATTATTATAAAAAAATATGGATGAATAAAATGCAAATTTCCCCAATTAACTTCCAAAGATTTCTAAAAACCTCCAAAGAATCCAAAAAGATCTCTAAAGGCCTTTAAAATCTTAAAAAACCACCTATATTCAAATTTACAAATTTGAAGAAGTTAGAAAGATTAAAAAGAAATTGGAATGAAAAAAATTGATAAAAAGAGGGCTGAGAGTTAAGAGATTTGGGAGATTTTTTACACACTAGTATGCATTTGGGGTCCAAATGAACCCTTATATTATAGAGAACCCCCCCCCCCCCCCCTCTCTCTCGCCAAGCACCCCTCCTCCAAAACTAGCTGCTTTCTAGTTGTTGGGGCAAGTGATGCCAAAAGGTAGCACGTGTGCCACATATTCATGGCACATGCAGCTCATGTGCAATGCAATGTTAGTTGAGGGCTCACATTGGTATGTGTGGCTTAAGGATATTTGTTGAAGAAATGTGTGGATACCTTTATGGTGATTGAGTTTCATTTATGTTGACATCACTTTGGTGGCACCTAAGGTGCCGTTTAGATGGGGAATAAAGAGGGGAATAGGGGTTAAAAAGTTGTTTGGGTGGGTGGTATAAAGGGGTATGACTATGCAGAATTAGGTGAGAATAAGTTGTTCTTTGTGTCTTCCAAGTCCCCCTATGGAATAATGTTATTCATCCACTGGTATAAGAGGACCCATTTATCAAATCACACATCATCACATCAAATCATCTGTCATCACCTCTTATACATCAATGGAGCTCACATATCAAATCAACTTTTTATACCTTATTCACATTTTATCATTCATCAACCAAACACTTCAACCTTTATTATTACATGTCCCACCGAGAATAACTGAAAACACAACCAAATAGAAAATCATTTATTTCATTGATAAAGTCAACAATTCCGGGACTAAGTATAAATCTCAGAATATCTTATGTCTCTATTCAAACGGGTCATAAGGCTTTTTCTTTAATCTAATACATTCGAATTTCCTATTCAACTCATGTATGAGAATATTCACATGGATGTTTTTGGTACATTTGTATGTGAAACGAGAATATTGATTAGTTTTTATATTTGTTCATGTTTCAATTCTTCATGTTTATGCCTGAAAGCTAGCGAATCATCGACCTAGAATTTCAATGATGTGATAAGATTTTTTTTTATTGGTAAGCTTTTTTTCTTTAATTTTTATTTTCCTGGTTAAATCTTCCTCTATTAACAGGTGGTAAGACTAAAACCTAGGTCCCCTTGGTGAAAAGAGGGTACCTCTACCTTCCTACTAAGATGAGGTTTAGTATGATGTGATAAGATGCTCATGCCTATTACCATGATTTTCTATTATTAAGGAAAACTGTGGTTGTCTGATTTCTGAATGAGTGAAAGGACACTTTGAAAAGTTGATAAATAATTCCTCTTACCAAATACCATGACATAACAAGTATGCAGGTGTGAGGAAGGGTGCCTAAATGCATTTTCTGAATAAACTTCATTCACTAACTCAGGGATCTTTTTTTTTGGATTTTCACATATTATTTTTTCAATTTTGTCACTTTCATTGACCTGTTACTGTGACATGATTGTATTTATGTGCTGCTTGCCAGATTCCTTCTGCTCATGTTTTTGAAAAATATATTTTTTATGTAATTTTTGTGGTTGAACCTTTTCCTTGCAGATTAAATCATTGAAAGAAATGTACTACCCAGAGTTGAATGAATTTTACCAGAAGCTAGCTTTGAAACTTCAGCAGGTATTTTGTGCTTGTCTGATATCAGTTAGAGTTGCTACTGTGAATTAACTAAAATTTTAATGTTAGAGGTGGCTATATACTTTCCTTGAATAATTTCAGGATATTATCCCTCATTGACTTTTGTTCTTTCTGTTAATTTATAGAATGAAGCTTATATGCAACCAGGAAAACATATGGAACAATATGACAAACTGAAAAATTATAAGACAGCTGTAGAGCGTATCATTTCGGTATTACTGTCATCCAAAAATCAACTGCAACCTGGTATCAAAGAGAAGCTTGTTATATGTGAGAAGCAAATAGTTAACCTTCTGGCCTCAAACAGGAGGAAGCCACCTAATTTACTCCAGCAAGGACAACAATTTCAGCAGCCTGGTGGCCAGTCTCACTCAATGTCACAGCAACTGCAATCTCAAGTTTCACAGCTGCAGCAACATGATAACCATGTAAACCAATCAGTGAACTTACAGGGTTCAGTGACATCAATGCAGTCCGCTGTAGTTTCTGGCATGCAGCATGGTTCGATGCCCTTGTCCACGTCACATTTGGGGGTGCCAACTACACAACAAAGCACGATGAATGCTATTCACTCAGGGTCAAATTTAGTTTCAGTACAAGGAAATGCATTGAGTTCAATGCAACCTGGGTCCATTGGTTCTGCGCAACAGGGTGGTGTTGGGCCTATATCGCAAAACAATATTCATGCTTCCCAGCAATCTTACATCAACACACTATCTCACAGCAATTTGAATTCTTTACAGTCCAATGTCAGTTCTCTTCCATCAAATAATATTCTTCAACACCAGCAAATGAAACAACCACAGGAGCAACAGATGAAACAACAACTTCAGCAACGCCAATTGCAAAATCAGATTATTCTGCAACAGCAGAAACATCAAATGATGCAGCATCAGCAACAGCAGCAGCAGCAGCCACAAATACAGCAACAGTTACATCAGCAACAAAAGCCTCAACAATCTGCACAATTCCAGGGGCAACAAATACCACAACTTCATCAGATCAGTGAACTCAATGAATTGAAGGTCCGCCCGGCTACTGGAGTGAAAGCGGGAATTTTTCCACAGCATCATCCAGCAGGACAGAGACAGTCATACTATCATCAACCTTTAAGGACTGGTTCTTCTTTTCCAATTTCTTCTCCACAAAACCTTCAGGCTCCATCCCCTCAGATATCCCAACACTCTTCCCCTCAAATAGACCAGCAAGGAATGCTATCAACTCTTCCAAAAGCTGGAACACCTTTGCAATCTTCAAATTCACCCTTTATAGTTCCTTCTCCTTCCACTCCAGCCCCATCCCCTGTACCAGGGGAGCCTGAGAAACAACTCTCAAGTATTACTTCCCTATCAAATGCCAGATCTATTGGACACCAACAAGCAGCTCATATATTACCTCAAGCTCAATCTCTTGCTGTTGGTACACCTGGGATATCAGCTTCTCCACTGCTTGCAGAATTTACTAATGTCGATGGGAATCAGGGTAATGCATCCACAATGCTTGGTGGCAGGTCAAATGCGAAAGAGCAGCCAATAGATCGTTTACTTAAAGCGGTCAGTTGACTTCTCATTATTTCTATCAGATATATCTGCAGGAATTAGTAACATAAGCCATACCTATTACTCATTTCTGATAGCTTCATAATTATCTGTTGCTGTTTTACACGATTAATTTTCTTGTAACCATTAACAGACAGCCCCTGTTTGTTAACTATAGAATTGCACCATGCATTGCAACATTGCAAAGCAATACTTAATTTTTTTTGCCTTTTCCAATTTTTTTCTCATCTTCATCCATATTTTTTTTATCTGATTTTTTCTAATATGGTTTAGCTCTCTTGGGAATAGAGTATATCAATACTATGCCCAATGTAAACAGATGCTACTAGTGGATTACTGAATTTGTACTGAACTAAAAGGTTGCTATCTAGGAAGCAAGGATATTTCATTGGACTTGCCATTTTAATATTAAAACACAAAATGAGTCTACATCAGACAGACACGTCCCATACTTGCCCAAACTTCAAAAATATTTTTTTTGTTAATTATGAACACGTCAAATGCAGGTTGTACTGAGGTTACAAAATACTTATGCGCACAGCCATTGTGACTTTTTTTCATAACTAGTGTAAAGTTTATTCTCCCTCGAAGTTAAATGACGTTAAAATTTTAATGGAGTCTATAGTTGATATGTAACTATAGCTACATCAAATATATATAGTTTTTGAATGCATACTCACTTTTTAAAAATTACTATAATATTAATAAAATATATATTATTTGTGTATTGATTGTGTGTTCTTGTCCTAGTTTCGCAAAATTTTCCATATCCATGCTCCGTGTGTTGCTATGCTGCTGTAATCTTCTTAATGGCTATGTTTGATTGAATTGTGAAGCTTACTCATTGCACAGTGAGTTTTGTCAATGAACTTTTAATTTTTTAGACAGCATATTTATTACTGAGTTTGAGAAGTCTTCTGCTTCTGTTCCTTTTTTGTCTTATTCAACTTTTGTTGTTAACGGAAATATTTAATGTAAACATGCAGGAGACAACATGTGTTGAGTTATAGAATCTTACATATTTTATAAATCTTTGCAGATTCAGTCATTATCACCTCAAGCACTGAATTCCTCCATCAGTGATATTGGTTCTGTAGTTAGTATGGTTGACAGAATAGCAGGATCTGCACCTGGTAATGGTTCTAGAGCTGCCGTTGGAGAAGATCTAGTTGCTATGACAAAGTGTCGTTTGCAGGCACGTAACTTCATCCCACAGGATGGAACTTCTGCAACAAAGAAAATCAAACGCCATACAAGTGCTATGCCCTTGAATGCAGTGTCATCAGCTGGAAGTGTAAATGACAACTTCAGGCAAGCAAATAGTGAAATATCTGAGTTGGAGTCTACTGCTACATCTAAGATAAATAAGCAGAGGGCTGAGGTATGTAATTGTTAGGTTCTTTGTCGCATTTATTAATCAAAATCTGTCATGCCTATGTGGTAACCACGTTGATAGTCCTGGGGTTCATATTTTTTCCAATATCTTAAGCAAGAATCCCACTCTTGAACGGTTATGTTATGTCTAACAAATTGACATTTTTGGAAATAATGGGTCTTGATTCAGTCCAATCATGCACTGTTAGAAGAGATCAGGGAGATAAACAAGAGGCTTATCAATACCATGGTGGATATCAGTGATGGAGATGCTGATTCTGTCACAACAGCTGCAGCTGAAGGTGAAGGGACTGTTGTCAAATGCTCATACACGGCTGTTGCTCTGAGTCCGAGATTGAAGTCACAATATATGTCATCACAGATTGTGAGTTTCAGGATACTTAATGAAATGAATTATGCACAAAACTGTATCTATTGACATTCTCAATTCTTGATGTAGTCTCCAATCTCGCCTTTACGCTTGCTCGTCCCTGCAAATTATCCGAACTGCTCCCCTATATTACTGGACCAGTTACCAGTTGAGATGAGGTATGGACTGTACGGTTGTGTTTAGGATCCCCTGATTTGAATTGAGGCTTTTGATTTCTGTTGAAGAGATATATTTGTTTTCACCAAAAGAAGATACAACTGTGTGCATTATGACTATTCATTTAACAGCAAGGAGCCGGAGGATCTATCAAGCAAGACTAAATCAAGGTTCAGCATTTCTCTTCGAGGCCTCTCACAGCCAATGTCCGTGGGGGAGATGGTGAGGACGTGGGACAAATGTGTTCGCATGGTCATTACTGAGTATGCCCAGCAGAACGGTGGAGGCAGCTTCAGCTCGAGATATGGTACCTGGGAGAATATCATGACCCCGGTCTGATCCTCTCCTCTGCTGTGGGGAGTTTCTCTGCTGATCATAGGTTGTAAATCTCATGTTTCTCTATATACTCATGGAGCTGTTATGCCTGTCAACCGGACCGGACCTTTATATATTTGTCACCCATAGGCCGGGTTAGAAATCAATTGTTAATCCTCTTTGCTTGCCCATTCCATTTGATTCGGTATGCTTCATAATTTGTTAGATGTTATGCTTGATGTAACTGATTTCTTCAACCTTAAGTTCCCGTTTAGATAGCGGAATTGAGTTATTCTGGATAGATAACTATGCTAGTATAGATAGCAAATCTACATAAATAAGAGATTTTCTGTTTGGTTGTGTTTTTTTTTATTTACATTGGAAAACGTAAAAATAAAAGTTGAGTTGTTTGATTGATAAATAATAAAATATAAATAAAGTGTAAAAAAGTTGATTTGACATGTGGGCTCTTTGATGTATAAGAGGTGTTGATAGGTGGTTTGATGTGATAAGATGTAAAAAGTTGATTTGATATGTGGGCCCATGAGAATAGAGAAAGTGGGTATAACTTATCCTAGGGGTTACTTAGAATTGTTATACTCTCTTATACTCGTTTAAACTGGCTTAGTAATATCAAATTATACTTTGCAAACAAACAATTATTTTTCTTATCCATTCTTATACCACTCGTATACTATCCTTATACCCGCCTATTCTGTTTCCCAAACAGGGGCTAAGAGTTCTCTTTGAAGCAGGCAGAGAGAGAGAGAGAGAGAGAGAGAGAGAGAGAGAGAGAGAGAGAGAGATATTTATTCTAAATAGTATACCTCATCTAATGGTGAATATACTTATATAAAAAATCATCTAATGGTGAATATACTTATATAAAAAATGTAGTTTATACTTTAAGAAATTGTATGGACACATTTATACAATGATAAATAGTGTTGATACACATATTGTAATATATGGAGTTTTATCATAGCGTATGAATTTTTTTTTCATTTACTCAAAGTGAAAAAATATATTATTGTATTTCGGTATATATATCATTTTATATAATTGTATACACTTTAATGAAATAGCGAATGATTTTTTAAAAAAAAGAAAAACGGTATCTACTATAAATGGGGTTGCAATAAGGAATGCATGTATCATTTTTCAATGATAAAATATTGTAATGAAGTGTACCTAGTAATACTGAGTAGTGACAAATGAAGCGTCAACCTTAAATTATAAATATGCTCATCTCTGTCAACATCCTCTGTAGTCTGTACACGAGTTCCTCTGAATGTGATTCCAACAACACATGAATATACAACATTAAGGTATATACGGGTCCTTAATGGAACCTTGATATGTCAAAGGCTTTGCCGCACTAGTTTATTTTCATGCGTGTGTGGGACCTCGAATCATCCAGCAGCCGTTCGATCGTTTGATAATTTTTTTTTTTTTTTTTTTTTTTTTGGTAGTAGCCAGTGGGACGAGGACTCCCTTTTCAAAGGGTCGGACGGGGTTCGAAACCCAGATACGCCGCTGAAAAGCGGATACATTCGCCACCTCGCTAACGAGGGTGGTGTGTCTCCCAAGATTCTAATTGTTAGGAGTTCCCACCAACTCTGTAAATCGACTTGCACTAAAAAAACTAAGGAACCAAAAACAGTGACGTTTTCATTAGCTTTTAATAATTGAAGGTAGAGGATACGTGACATGGCAAAAATCTGTCTCGCCCACTAACACTCTCATAAAATTTCCATTTAATATATATTCAATCACCTTTTGCCCGTCTTTCGTTTTGGAGAATCTCATCATCACCTCCTTTGTCACTTGCAACTCTCTACACCAAAGCAGCCACAAAGACAATCGTCATCTTACACACTCATCACCAATACTTTTCCTCTCTTTTCAGTGTCTGCACCCACATAAAATTAACAATGGTAACAAATGAAAGACAGGTCAAGAAAAGTCTTAAAAGAACTTTGCATCTTCATCATACCATTAGTATAATACAATAGAACCCATTACAACATGCTAAGAAGAAATTAAACCAAACTCTCACTTATAATGGAAACCCTCATTAACCATGCAGAGTTGTTTTGGTTATTCACACGGTTGTGGAACACTGTGCCCCTTGCAAGGACCGGAATGGACCAGATGTGTCCATGGGTGCTTTGAGTCCTACAACAGCCACACAGTAGACGTCGAAGCGGTAATACCCGGAGACCCATGTCCCCACCTTCCATCTCAGCCGTCCATCCAGCTTGAGAGCCAGTTGTAGCTCGCCGTCCGATTGGTCCCTGCTAACTTCAAATCCGAAGGTGGGCGTGACTGGGAGGTCATAACCGTAAAGTAAGGCTGACAATATGTTTGTATCACCATTTCCCTGATAAAAGGGTGGCAAAGACAAATCATTGGTGATGCGTTGGCCCTTATAAGAAACGTAGGCCCTCACAGAGTCGTAGTAGACGCCGACCTTGGAATTGGGGTTTTTGGAGGACAAGGTGGCTCGGATGGATGAGTTGAGGAGGTAGTTTGGGGAAGAAAGGTTGAGTTGGTAGAGGTCAGCCTCTTTAAGGTAGAACTGTGGCTTCGAAGGGTGTAAGATGAGCCAGACTAATAGGACTAATGAGAGGATGGAGAAGATGAAGGTGGAGGAGGCGTAGAAAAGCTTCTTGTAGGACTTGTTCAAGTTGAGGCCTTGTTTTGCGCAGTGTTTTGGGGATGTTAGATAGAGGTGAGACATTTGCAAGCCAGGTCTTGCGTGCTTGTGTTATTGGCAGATATTTTTTTGCGAGGTTGAGCCTCGAAGAATATGCAATGGGGTTATATACATGGTGAGTGTCCTAAGCAACACAGCAAGCAATAATTTTTTTCTTTGGATCCACAGATTTTTACTAGTACACTTCAGTGGGGACTTTGCATGTGTGGGGTATGTTGGTTGTTTCTGGATTTGAGGGATGACCTGTAATTAAATTGACACCCTCAGTTTAAACTAAGAGCGCTGATACATTCAGTCCGTTTGATAACCCGATTTACAGTCCTATATTCTATGATAGCATAGCATATGCTACATTATCGTAGCATATGAGGTTCTATTATAGTGTATAAACTTTTTTTTTCAAAGTGAAAAAAAATATACTATTGTATAGCAGTATATATTTCATTTCATATAAAAAAATGTACTTCAATGGGAAAGTATGATTTAAAAGAAAAACGGTGTGGACTGTAATTAGGACTGCAATGAGGGTTGCACGTATCATTTTTCATAAACTAATTAATCTTTTTAAAAAAACTAAGTACAAACATTGAATTAGATGAAATTGAGATTTTGTCAGAAAATCATCCTTCCCAAATTCACACGCACCTAAATACATGGCCTTGAAAATAGTACTTCCAGCTATTTCTGAAAGGCACAGAGTTAGTAAATATCTTGGTAGTTTTTGAAAGCTTGTCGATCAATGACAGGGGGGCAACTTAGAGAGGATGACCATCATGACCTCTTGACAATCTGATGGTCATCATTTGTGGAAGGATAGCTTGGAAGGAAGATGAGGATTAGGGAGGTTGCTTTTAGAATAATTGGAAGTGGAAAGTGTTTGGCCCCTAATTGATAATAATGTGAGAAAGCTAATGTTTAGATAGTGGGGTTTGTTATGGTAAGGTAGGTCAAGAGAATATGCAAAATGGGTTCTCCCCAAACCCCACACTTCCATCGCTATCAAACTTTGTTTCGATTAGTGAGTTTTGATTTCTCTGTCATGAACAACTGTTGCATCTGATTATGGTAGAAATTGAATCAACATATAATGTATCAATCATTGTAATAGTGATCTCCTAAGCTGTATTGTTGAAATCAATTACACTAGATAATCAATCTAGAACCATTCAAAGTGATTTATATGGATAGGGATCCAAATAAAACGAGATGTGATGATGGATGTAAGTTCAAAATAAAAAGAGAGGTAACAGATCCATTGATTGAAAAATGTAATTCAGAATTTTCTAATAACAAAACAACTTTTGTTTGTTCCCCTGTTTGCTGATTTGTTTGTTTGCAGATTTCAGCCAATCAGCTTGGATCATTAAATGATACACTTGAATAATGTGGTATATACGATGCTATGATGTCTCATGCACCAACAAACAACTTTTCGTGTGTAAAAACTGTTTTTTTCTTGGATATGTGTTTGATTCCATATGGGGGAAGAGGTCAAATGGGAACATGGTGGATCTCTAAAGACAACTTTTTTGGGACAGGGTTGGATATCATTCATTATTAGATGCTTGGGGAGCTCCATGCTTTCCAAAGCGATCTCCAAACTGCCTTTCTTGTTTTTTGTCAAATAAAGTTACAAAAGGAGAAACATATGTTAATAAGATGTAAGATGGGGTAGATTATTTTATTTTATTTTATTTTTATTTGAATCTTTGAAGGTGGTTGTTTTTGTGACTCGTAAAGTGGTCCCACTTTCAGTACCTTCTCATAATATTATGATGTTTTGAAGGCATAGTAAAATAGTAGAAGCGCTACGACTAAGAAAGAAAATCATTCTGGACCGTCCACATAATCAATGGTCTTTTTGGAGATCGAGTAAACTTTAACTATCACAGAACCCACTGAGTTTGTGTTAAAACAGGGGAACTCTTTTGACTCAAAAGAAAGCAACTTGTTTTCAAAGTGAATTGCTCGTCAGTCTCACGGATGATGTTTTGCTCCACTTTCACTTATGTATTCTTTCCTTCTTTTTTTTCCTTTTAATTTATTTATTTTTTACTTGAAGAGGATTGCTGTTGACAAGTTTAATGGCTTTTCTTCAACACCAAAAAGAATAGCTTCTTTATATCAACTCTATTCTAGCCGTACCCATGAATAAAAAAAACTTCGTTCCACCCGTAAAGCTCGATACAGGTATATTACATCCATGCCATGCAGTATTCTATGAGACAAGACCGTACTCGTTATATAATTGGAAAAATCCATATAACCCCCCCTACAAACCTTCCTACAAACAGAGATAAATCCAAATAAACCCGTGTTAAAAAACCGTTTTAACATATATGGAATATTATGTGAATAACCCATGTTTCAAAAGTTGTATGTCATTAAGCCACCACATTATGTGAAAAATGCAAAAACACCCATCCAAATGATGATTTTGCCCCCACCTCAAATAAGCCACCAGTCCTTCAGACCTCTCACTCCCCCATTGTCCCCCCTCCCCAACCATTGCCCCTCCACCATCACCAGTCTCATTCTGACCTATCTTCTTCATCTGTGAATCTATCCACTAGATGATACATTGATGAAAATAAAATGATTTTATTGACAGTACACATGAAACACAATGTACTGTTATTGTGTACAACACTATATAACACAATGTAGTGCTACCATTTACAATACAAAGTACAATACAACGAGTGATGTTACAAATGCAATTGCCTCCAGGTTTTTGTGAATTGCTACACAATGTATACACCTGATGTATATAACAAATAATGGTGGGACTACTATTGATGTTGAACTGTTGCAAGTACTTCAGGTTTTTGAACTGCTAGTGTTGTTGAACCAGCAACTGGTGCAACTGGTGCCACTGCTCATTGTGAGTGTGAATATGTTGTGTGTTCTGAAAATTGATTTGCAATAACCTATATTTCATATATGTGTATACACCAAATCAGATAACATTTACGAATGCAGCAGACAAGTAAAAATAGGATCATTCACCTGATTCCATATAAAAAAACAAATAACATGGTATTCATGTATGTCATGACAACAGATTCATCTTTTTTTTTTTTGATGAAATGAACAAATTCATCATTGCATGAGTTTCTATTGGTCCTTAGAAAATAAAATTCAAGAATAGCAAATGGGTCTGCTGAACTGTAGAAATTAAAATCCCTCCAAATGAAGACTACATAGTACAATGACTTTTAAGTTTAAATGTGATGTGGACACCCCATAAATATAAACCAACTAAATTAATAATTCATGTATAATCTATAGTAATAAAACAAAGTGCTACATGAATGTAAAACAATAAATAAAATCCCAATATAATCACAAATCAAGCAACTAGAATATAACAAATATACAAAAATACAATCTATAAATTACTTAAACAAACACTAATGGAGAAGAGTTGAAAACAAGTAGACCTGAGAATAAACAATTCACAATTTGAATAAGTATCTGCAAACAATCAGACCACCCTAAACCAAATCAGATATTGAAATGCTAAATCAAACCATTTACATTTAAAAAGAACTAAAAGAAAATTTTAATAACTACAAATATACTTCTTAATTCTCTGAGATATTCAAAGGAGGACATTGGGATTGACGAGCCAAAATAGTCCAAGAAGAAATCCAGACCAATTGGGTCTGATAATGGTAAAATAAAGTTATTCTGACTTTTTACAGTTGTAATATTTTAAAGAAAATTTGAAATTTGTGATGAATCCTCCCGTTATATTGACGGAATCATAGATTCCGTATTCTTAATGAAGAGCCATGTCATCCTAATATGTATTGTGTGTGCAACAGAAAAAGAATGGGTGGAACTGGTTTGCTTGATTTGGCCAATAGGAAGAAGACACTCCTCAGCAAATGGAAGTGGAGATGGTTGGAAAACAAAGAATTGTTAGGAGTCGGCTGCTGGATGCGAGCTAACATATGTGGAGAAGCTCACTTGAACAGACACCCTAGGGTGTCCTCATGGCTCTCCAAGGTGTGGAGGAATATCTTGGATGCTACAGACAGGTTCATGGAAGCAGTGCGGAGGAAGATTGATAACGGGAAGGTGACCCAATTCTGTTATAATGTATGGCTTGGTGAGTGTGCACTAGATAGATTCGCAGCAATTTTCCAGCTATCTCAAGACAAAGAAGGTGTGGTCCATCTTTTTGGGGATAACAGTGTATCGGGAGGGCAGTGGGATTTGAGGATGTGAAGGAATTTATGCAAGGAAGTCTCACTGATCATTGACATCCTACAAGAGCTCCATGAGGAGACGTTGATTGAGGGGGGGATGCACAAGGTGGTTTGGAGGCCACAGCCACTATAGTCTTTCATGGTTTGAACTTGTTATGATTAGTGGAGGAGAGCACATCCCCGTTAAAGGCCACAACATCAAAGGCGAAGGAAATATGGAGAACAAAGATCCTTCTCAAGGTCCAAGCTTTCATTTGGTTGACGTATCAAGAAAACTAGTGACGAAAGTGTATAGAGCAAAGTGGGTGACTCAAGAAGACCGAATGTGCCAGATGTGTGTATGGAGGGCGAGGAGATGTTGTGCACCTCATGATTGAGTGTCCATTTTCTAGGTTGATGTGGAGAATCCAAAAGAGTGCAACAGGCATGGAAGATAATTTCTCCTCCTTAGAGGGATTGTGGGATGCAGAAAGAAAGCTGAAGGCGAGAGGAGACATGAGCAAGAAGGCCAAGATCTCCAATCGTACATTTCAGTGGTAGTTTGGGCCTTATGGCATGCACGCAACCATCTTAATCATACATTGTTAGGGAAACTAGAGTTTACATGGGAAATATATGGGATACGGTGATCAATCTCATCAAAGATTAGGGTGATTGTGCCGGGGCTGAAAGAGTCCTTTTTCTTAAAGGGAAAATTGTAATTGAAGAGTAGGGTGATTGAAGTGTTTTGGCCATGGTAGACATCTCCTATACCATGCCTCCCCTTGTATGCTTTGGGCATTTGCTTCAGTTATTTTGGATAGTCAGGGCTCTTGCCTATCATTCAGTAGGAAAAAAAAGGCCTATCATGTTTTATCTATGTTATGTATGCACGCACACACGTCAAAATAACAGTTCATAAAAATCAATCCAAAAATTTAAAGTACAATTTAGAAACTATCATTAATCACATACCTCCATCGGTCATCAATCCTCTCAAATAACAGAACTCCATGCCTTCAAAAGCTGAAGCACCTGAAGAAACAGTTTTCAAATAGATCAACCATTTGACACCCACATGGCACACCCTCAAAACTATGACATGATTGCACGATTTTGGAACCCCTCCTCTATGCCTCCCTCACCTCTAACTTCCCAACAATCTCTTCCAATCTACTTGAATCTTCTTCATCACATATCCTCGGTATGATTACTTCCCATGTCTCAGAGTGTGGTGCAACCCCACACTCCAACATCCCCATTAAAACCCCACAAGCCTCATCATACTTTCCAACATTACAAAACCCCCTCACCAGCCCATGGAATGTCGAGAAGTGTGGTGACAACCCCTTCGAGACCATCTCCTCCAAATACCTCCTTGCCTCCTCAAGAATCCCCTGCCTCCACAACCCATTAACAATCGTGGTGTAAGACACCAAATCGGGCAGGCACCCATTTGAAGGCATCAATTCAGTGATCACCTTACGAGCATCGAGCGAGCGCCCCTCCCTACAGAAACCCACAATCACAGTATTGTAGTGAACAATGTCGGGATTGCAACCCCTCACTTTCATCCTGCAGAGGAGCTTATATGCCTCTCTAAACTTCCTCCTCCTGCAGAGGCCGTTCAACAGAGTCGTATAACTTTGGGCATCCGGCACGAACCCTTTATTCAACATATCCTCCAACAACCCGACAGCGGACATGACCTGTCTCTTCTTGCACATCCCCTGCATCATGGTCCGGTACGTCTCCACATCCGGCATGACCTGACGCTTGAACATCTGGTTGAATAGCTTGCACGCGACGCTTAATTTGTCCTCCAGAGAGAGGGCGCGGATCATCAGATTGTAGGACATCGTGTCAAGGACCAAACCATACGAGGTCTCAGCGGATTCAAAGAGGGAGAGGGCGGCGTCGGTGTATTCGGGTCGGAGAGGAGGATGGAGAGGAGGCGGTTGAAGAGTTTGGTGGGGATGGGGTGGAAGCCGGATCGGAGGAGGAGACGGAAGGTGTCGAGGGCTTTGTCGGGGCGATTGGATTCGGCATAGACGCGGAAGAGTCTGGAGAGGACGCAAACGGGGAGGGAGGAGGAGGGGGAGGGTGAGGAGAGGAGGTGGTCCAGGAGGGAGTCGGAATGAGAGAAATTGTTTGAGCGAGCGAGCTTGAGGAGGAGGGAGTAGAGGGAGGAGGGATTGTGGTTTGAGGGGATTTCGAAGATCTCTTTGAAGAGAAGTGGGTGTGTTTGGGACGATAGTGGTGGTGGCTGTGGAGGCGGCGGTGGGAGGGAGGAGAGTGGGGTGGATTGAGTTGAGAAGAGGTTGGAGAGGGCGCGGAGAAGCGGTGGAATGGATCTCTGGGGGATGAGAGCAGCATTATGGGGAAATTAGTTTGTGTTGATTTCCGCACACCTCTTTTTACGCCGGCGGGGGTATACACCGGAGGCCGCCGCTGTGGATTTTTAGGTCACTGTAGCATTGATAAAGAAGAGATGGGTTAAGTAGGGGGAGGTGCTATAAACCCATCCCCTAAAATGAGAACCCCAGCCCATAAAAAATTAAAAAAAATTATGGTATTTTCAAAGGAAGGAAACCCTACCCCATGGAGTTCCAGCAAGTGAAGCAACGCCGGAAATTGTTCGGGTAAGCGGCCGGAGTCAAGATTTCCGCAACGGTGACGGACTTTGGGAGGAGGTATTTGGAAAGGGACGGTGATGCAGCACGATCATGGACCATTAAGGACCACCATATGGAGGATTATGGATGATTTGTATTTTTAGTATTTTAGTTTTATTTGTTAGGATTTATTTTTATTTGTTTTAGTTATTATATTTATATTTGAATTTCAAATCATTATTTGAATTCAAATTTAAATTTTAATTAGGATTAGATAAAGATTTGTTAGATTTGTTTGTTAGTTTATAGATTTAGATAATTAGTTGAGATCCTAGTTTGTTGGAATTCTCTTCTATAAATTCTATAAATAAGCATGTAAACCAATTGATAATGCAGAGATTATGAATATTTGAAGTTTAGTTATTTTATCTCTTATATTTTGTTAGGAGTACTAACAATTGCAAAGACCTCCCAATTCTCTATTATTTCATCCGAAGCAGTAGATTATTGAAGCCCAACCCCCTGGTATTCTTTTGAAGAATCAACAGCGACGTTGGAGCCTATCAATTTCGTTCTTTTGAACGAATCTGTAGAAGAGCGTGGTTACACGCTGCATCAGGTGGTATCAGAGCCAAGTTGCGACTACTACCGCGAACCGCCGCTACCGTCAAGCGTCGCCGCCGTCGAGAGCCACTGCCTCCGAGCCCCGTCACCGCCGAACAGTCGTCGTCGTTGCTGTTACCCAGCACAGCCACCGCTTCTGTCGAGAGTCGTCGCGTGCCGCCGTCGTTGTCGTTGTCGAGCCACTGCCACTGGTGAATCCATATCCCATTTATTTATCTATCCCCTATATTTTATCAAAAAAAAAAAAAAACACTCCACGCCATACAACCCCAGACCCCACCGGAACCTTTCTCCCCTTAATTTAAAAAAAAAAAAATTACATTTAGCCCCTCATACCCAAGTTTTCCTTCCAAAACATCAATCCCCACAATATTTCTTTTCATTCCAATAAAAAAAACAAAAAAATTTCATGACTACCAGAGATCGAAAGAACACAAACGTCGTCGGCTTCAATCGATTGAGTGTCCTTGAAGTTACACCATCAAAATTCAATAGATCACGTCATCAATTGCTCGGGCTTCATCACCAAATTATTCAACTAAACTCGAGGACGAGTTTTTCTGAAGAGGGGGAGAATGATGCAGCACGATCATGGACCATTAAGGACCACCATATGGAGGATTATGGATGATTTGTATTTTTAGTATTTTAGTTTTATTTGTTAAGATTTATTTTTATTTGTTTTAGTTATTATATTTATATTTGAATTTCAAATCATTATTTGAATTCAAATTTAAATTTTAGTTAGGATTAGATAAAGATTTGTTAGATTTGTTTGTTAGTTTATAGATTTAGATAATTAGTTGAGATCCTAGTTTGTTAGGATTCTCTTCTATAAATAAGCATGTAAACCAATTGATAATGCAGAGATTATGAATATTTGAAATTTAGTTATTTTATCTCTTGTATTTTGTTAGGAGTACTAACAATTGCAAATACCTCCCAATTCTCTATTATTTCATCCGAAGCAGTAGATTATTGAAGCCCAACCCCCTGGCATTCTTTTGAAGAATTAACAGCGACGTTGGAGCCTACCGATTTCGTTTTTTTGAACGAATCTGTAGAAGAGCGTGGTTACACGCTGCATCAGACGGGATGATGGAGACGATGGCGGAGGTGATGCAGTAGGTGAGGGAGTCGGAGGGGTTGAAGAATGATGAAGGTGATGGTGGGGTTGTGGTGGCCGGAGATGAGGAGAGGTTGAAGAGGGGTTGTGGTGGCCGGTGATGAGGAGAGGTTGAAAAGGGGTTGTGGTGGCCGGAGATGAGGACAGGGGAGAAGTGGAGATGGCGGGGTCGCTCGCGTTCTTTGGAGCTGAAGAAGCTGAAGAAGATGGTGGGACGTTGAGGTGGAGAAGAAGACCGAGGAGAGTAGGGATGGCAGGGGGTCTCTCCCAACAGGATACTGGATGCTTGATCCGATCCGACCCGACCCGGTCGAGTCGGGTTCGGGTTCGGGTTCGGGTTCGGGTTCGGGCTTGGGATGGATAAAATGAAGGGTGATAAGCATACTCTCATCTCATTTAAATTTATTTATTTATAAAAGAGACGAATTATATTTAGGCATCAATATTACTTCAATTCTGGGAATCAATGTATGCTCCAATTGAAATTGAATAAATATATATAAATGTGGATTTCAATTTTTTTATACATGGTCAATATAAATTTTTTTATAATTGTTTATTTAATTTTCACCAAAAAAATAATTAAAAATATATGTTTGATTGATTAAATATTAATAAAAAAATCCACTTTTGTATGTGGATGAAAATTTCTTTTTTGTTGTGCCGAATTGATCTTTTATGCATAAAAAAAAAAGGGTGTTGAATAATATCTCTGATTTCTATTTGATAATTTTTAGAGATTTGATTTAAAAAAAAATTTAATATCACATACTTCACAATATAATGAATCACATAATCTATATAAATAAATGCTCAATGTAAAACATTGATATAAATGTCATGCCCAAGAAGAAAAAAAGCATTAGTATGAAGGGGATGTAATACATACATTACAATTACAGGAATTTAAATCTAACACATATTTCAAGTGACTAAATCACATAAACTGTGTACTTTTAAAAAAAATTATATTTGTTTTGATGTGATATACAGAACCTTACCACCGTTATAGAGATTTGTAACTATCACATATCTTTCACATCTCCATATTTAAATAAATTCACCCCAAAAGAAAAATAACATCCAGAGAAAAATAATGTCAATCATCAATAACAACTGAAATATAAATCCCTAAATTCTAATCGGCGTTGAAAAAAATGATTTCAATATGGCTTGATTTGATCTTATCACTTTTGAATCGGTCAAAATTAATTTAAAGTTTTTAAATAGATAGTGGTTTGGTTGGGTACGCATGATCTAGTTTTCAAGATTTTTGCCAACCAACAAATACACTTCAGATTTGTGGGGAAGTCGAACTGGTGAGAGAGATCGAGTTTTTTGGGAGTCATCGAAGGGTAAGAGATAGGGTTTGATGTGAGAGAGGCATACTTATTGTTTTCATACATGTGTTTAAGAAAACCAACAATCTGTATAACAAAAAAAAAAAAGCAGAAAAAAAAACTCCAGTGTTTTCACAAGGGTTGTGAAAATTTACACTCCAGTACAAAAATTCAAAAATAGACCAGCTCTGACGTGACAGTGCTAACCATGTCAATAGAGCTAGACGATACTATTTTTGCAAATATTCATTTTAAGGGGGGTTAAAAGTGTAAATTACCCAAATAAATATTTCCTAATAAAAGAACTTTTCAATTTGCCACCATATATATTCTTCTCCCTTTTCCATTCCTCACAATCATAAGAAATTAAAATTACTCATAGCCATCGACACCGTAAAATGGAAGAAGAAGGGTCCTACAACAACGCTTCCCACCAATCCAATATATCAGAATCGGAGAAGAAGAGCCGGACAACCGTATACATCCGTGGAGGCTCTGCCCGCTTCATCTGCGGCTTCATCATAGCCATCATCATCCTTGCCGGCCTCGCCGCTCTAATTCTATGGCTTGTCTATCGCCCAAGCAAGCCAAGATTCACAGTCGTCTCCACTGCCGTCTACGACCTCAACAACGCAACCTCTCCGTCGCCGTCGCCCCCCGCAGTCAGTACGACCTTCCAGTTCACCATCACCGTCCGCAACCCGAGCCGCAGGTCCTCCATACGCTACGATCGCTTGTTGGGCTACGTGTTGTATCACAACCAGGCGATCACGCCGCCATCGCCACTGCCGCCGATGTACCAGGAGGAGGACAGCACGGTCGCCATATCACCCATTTTGGGAGGCGATCAATTCGTGCCGATTTCATCGGATCTCGCGTCGGGTTTTGCCATGGATGAGGCTTATGGTGTGGTCCCTCTGAGGGTGGTGTTAATGGGGAGGATCAAGTACAAGCCCAGGGTGTTTAGGAGCGGCTGGTTTTCGATGTACGTGAGGTGTGATGTGTTGGTGGGGCTTAAGAAGGGCTTGGTGGGTCAGCTGCCTCTGCTCCTCTCTCCGGCTTGTAATATTGACGTGTAGCAGTAACCCCCAACATCCGAGTCTTCTTGAAATTGAAGAGCTTTGCTTCCTCGTTCTGGGCTGTTAGTATATATATGCATGTAGTTTTTATATATCTTTTCATTTTTTTGTTTAATGGGTAGTGTGGTAATAATTCCAAGTTCTGAATTATAGAGGAAATCTATGGGTTTTTTTTCTTCCGCTTTTCGTTGAAATTCTCTGTCCATGTTCAAGAAGAAATTCCATGTTATCGTTTTTCTGCATTTTCAATTGTGTTCCCCATGAATGATCATTTCATGCGTTGTTTTCTTGTTTTAAATACTCTTTAGGGTGATGAGGGGAGTATTTTTTATTTCAAAATTTTCTATAATGGACAGATGACATGCAAAGATCATGTTTTGTGGTCGTGTGGCATGGGGTATCTAACCGTCGGAGGATAAGCACGAAGCCATCGATTTTTATTTGATTCCTTTCTCTCTGTTTTGCTCTTTCTTTTTTATGAACTTCTTTGATTCCTTCCTTGCCTGTTTATCAAAGCATCTCTGTGTGACGTGCATCGTCTATCACTATGTGCACAGTTCAATTTATTTTAGAAAAATAATAATAATAATTAAGTTTTTAATTTCAATTTTTTAATTAGGGTTAAAAGCCATCACATCCTCGTACATATGCTATATAAATCTTATCAAAATTGGGGTAGATGAACAAATATTTGAAAAGTCACAAAATCATTATACATTCTAATATTAACATAAGTTAATCATAACTCAATACACTAGTTATCCATAACTTATCTTCAATTTTTTTTAATCCTTTTCAAACAATATAAATAAAGAAACATAAAATTCCTAGTAATTTGATTTCTTCGAAAATAAATTTATCTTTATGATTATGGGTTAAAAACATTTACATATGTACAAACATAGGTAATATCCCATATAAGTCTCTACGAAAGTTGGAGTAGACACATGAGTCCCTGAAACTCATAAAAATTTAATTATCATTATCAAGTTAAAATTTTATTCAAATTTGATAGAATATTTTATCACCATGTAGACATTATAATCTCTATAAATAATCATAAAAACAAATTAGTTCATGCAAAAATTAAATTGTCATTGTAAAACTTTTTATGTTTCTTCATTTCCATTGAGGCATTGTTTGAAAATGGTTAAAAATTTAAGGATAATTTAATCATTTTATATTTATAGGTTAAAGTTAAGAAAGGAATGTTGAATTATGATTAATTTTTGTTAAAACCATGGATGTATATGGGTTTTTGTGAATTTTCAATGACTTGTACATCTGCCCTAACTTTGATAATGACTTATATAGGATTATCCATGTTTGTGAGGACTTGGGTGTCTTTAACCCTATTTACGGAGATAAAAATGTCTTAACAATATGGTGATAGGATATTATAAAAAAAATCTATCAAATTTAAATCAAAATTTAACTCATATATGATATTTGAGTTTATATAAATTCTCAGGATTTATAAATTTATTCGAACTTATATAGAATTACTGAATTTTTTTAACGCTTTTAATTAATGTTATCATTCATCCCTCGATATCTTAATTCGAGTGATTCAGTGCTTACAAAATGAATTTTAAAAATATTTGTGTGAGCGTCCACATCATCTGGTAGGTATCTCCAGTGAAGATGTCTCATAATGCTCCAATCTAGAGGAAGATGTGGAAATTACCAGTGTACACAAAATTTATATAAACCCATACCCCCCGTATGGCAAGGGAAATAAACCCAGAATAGAGAAGAATACAGGAGAATAGTTTAAAAAAGCTGTTTGTTTTGACAGAATAAACCCCGATAGCTATGTCTGGATAAGTTAGGATAAGACTTGATAACAATTCTAAGAAAATGTCAGAATTGTTTATCAGGACTTATCTATGCCAGAGAATTAAAATACCCCTTACTGTCATTTTTAAAAATTTCTCTCACATCCTTTTACATAACCCAATGATATACCTATCTTTAATAAGGACCGTTTGATCAATGGATCCACTGTTGAAGATTAAATCTCAACCACACAAAAAAACCCATTCAATACTCAATCCACACCGTTCATTCTCATTGGCAAGTCAGCCCATCTGTGTACACGTGTCCCTCATCAGTCCCATCGTATTGACTCTCCCACCCAGTTTTCTTCTCTCCTCTTTCACTTGAAGAAACCTCTCTGCATTTCATCTCTTCGATGGGGAAACCCTAGGTTAGTTTTGACACCATGTCTCCACCGTAGCCTTTTCATTCTCCTTCGCTTTCGAGCCGGCGAAGATTCTACTCATCAAGGTTCTTAGGGAAGGCAGTGAATCACCATATCAGCCTCATCGCATCCCAACCGAGGTAAATGTTGACTCCGGCGACCTCCATATTTGGATATATGATGGTGTAGATAAGTCATCGTTCGATTTGAGTCCCTGATGTTAATTGTTTATAGTTGGGTTATGCATAATGGTTAGCCATGGTAGATCTGATAATATGGGACATTCTTTCTATGATCTAAGTTGTTGTGGTTGACACATTGTTTGAATCCAATCGGTCCCTTATTAATTTTTTTCAAAGTTATTTATGCATATTGGTTAGACACGATGTTGTGATAATGTGTAGTATGGATGTTTGATGGTTTTTTTTCTGATCTATTGGAACAGTGGGCATGTACTTTGATATGATGTAAGGTAGTTGTAAACATGAATATAAAGATTTCATGAGAGTATATCACATATCCTATTTTTGAAGAAAGACAACCAGTGGAACTAAACATGCTTGAGGAATTTATTTGCCTTCACTTTTGTTAAATGATTGTTTGTAGGTGTTCTTATTAGTTTTCTCTGTCATTGTAGACATAAGCAATTTTTTTGGTGTTCTTGTTAGTCGTGATGTTATAGTATTTTTTATGTTATAGTATTTTTTATGTTATATATGTGTGTTTTTTTAATCTGATTTGAGGGTGTCAATGTTTATAATGATTCAAGGATGTTTAGATTTTTTTCTTATGTTTTTTATGTCACAATAAATTGGTGTATGCCTGTGAGTTCTTTATTTTTTTAATAACCCCCATATGTGATCCTGGTTACCAAAATGTTTTTTTTTTTTTTGCATGTTGTATTATAATAGATGTCAAAGCCCAATCAAGCAAATAGTCGTGTTGCATCCGGGAAGAATCGGATAGGGAATTGGACCACCCCAATGGATGCGTGTCTGGTAGGGTTGCTTGTTGATCAGTTTCATCAGGGGAATTGCATTAAGGGTACCTTTCAAAACACAGCTTGGAAGACAATAACATCAACCTTCAATTACCGAATGGCAATGACACTTGACATGAGTCATTGCAAGAACAGATGGAAAGTGCTCAAGCAAACTTTTGTTTTGTACCAACAACTTAGCAACCGTACTGGATGGGGGTGGGATGATGAAATGAAAATGGTTGTTCCGGGAGATGCTAAGGAATGGGATAGGTTGATCTTGGTATGTAATTGATGATAGCTTTTTATATCATGGTATTCCTAAGTTAGTTCATAATATGTGGTCCTTTTGTGCTTCTCCTTTGCAGTTGAATGACAAGTATGGTGTGTGTCGGGAGAAGCCCTTCCTTTGGTTCAAGGAATTCAGTATGCTATGTGGGAACTCAACGTCCAAGGGATTTCATGCCATTTCATCCAATCGTGACATAGATGCCCTAGATAATGAATCTGAGGGTGACTCTGAAGAGGTCAATAAAATGAAGATTGATGGTTTAAATCTACAAACTGATCCAGTTGAAGAGTTCTTCAATGGAGGACCCTCCTATGAGGCTATGTGGGGAAACAAGACACCCATTGAAATTCTTGATGAGGGTGGACCTAGTGCAAGAAGGAAAGGGAAACGTTCAATGGGGTCCACTAGATCAGGGGAGGAGGACTTTACCATGATGAAGAAGAGGACCTCCTCAAGTTCAGCGAAGAGGAATAAAACCCTCAGCCATGTAGCTTACATGGATGAGTTTCTGGAACTTGGGAGGGGGAGGGTGGACGTAGCTAAAGAACTCCTAGAGAAAGACTATGAGGGAAAGTATACCCTCGAACAAGCAATAAGGTGTTTGGCGATGTTCAAACAGGTCAGCTCTACTTCTAAATTGGCCGCCGCAGAGGCCTTGAAGGACGAGAACAATCGCACAATTTTCATGACTTTCCCCGATGACCTGAAAATGGACTGGATAGAGCGTCAAGGGATGACCTACCCAACCCCTGGATACATTCCACAAGCTCCACCACAATGACATGGACCTATGTAGAAGATGACAGTACCACTAAATATTTTTTGAGCAACCTATAAAAGGAATGCTAGTAATGTAATATATTTTGAGCCATCTATAAAAGGAAGGCTTGTATTGTAGTAATCTTATATGTACATGCATGTCACATAACCTGGAACCATTTCGCATATCATATCTGGAATGCTTCTAACATATGGTGTTATGACACCATAATTTTGTAATTATATGTAATGTAAGACAACTTATGCCTTTCCAAAGTTAATGATTATGGTGTATCCAAAAATCTGTTATGTGTGTATGTTATGTGTGATTGCTTGGTTTTCAACTGTTTACATGCAATGTCAGTACATGTCCTGCTTACTATATTTTTTACGTTTTTCAATGAGAATAACAGAAAAGTTAATCAAACATAAAATTGCTTATTCCGCATGGATTGTTATCTATCCCAGTATAGCTATCAGGGCTGAATAAATCAAAGTCACACCCCATACGGGGGGTAGTCTTTCAGCAATGGCCCAGTGTCACTTTTGACCACATGAATAAACAAAAGCACTAAGCTCCCGTTTGGATATAGAATATGATTTATTCTTGGGTATTTATTTATCCGAGCATAAGTGAGTATAAATAAGGATAAAGTGATTTTGTGTTTGGTTGTGTTTTGAATTCTTCTCGTTAGGAATCGTAAGAATAAATGTTTTGTTGTTTGGGTAAAATGTGAATAAAGTATGGATAAAGATTTATAAAAGGTAAAAAAGTAATGATAGTTGATTTGACAGGTGATTTATAAGAGGTGATGAGAGTTGATTTGACAGTGAGCCCACTTATTCTTTGAGTGGAATAACCTATGATAAATTTTATTCTAGGGGTTGATTGGAATTCATATACTACTTTATACCAGTTTATTCTGGCACACTTTATCTGGGTTTATCCGAGCTTTCCAAACACAAATTTTTTTTTATCCGGGGTTATCCGGAGCTTATCTGGTATCCAAACGGGGCCTAAAGGTTTCACAACTATTTATAAGTACTTCTAAACAACTTTTCATTTTATAGAAGGGGAAGTGATCGCGTTTGAGAACTCAATAACTACCACTTCTCCTTTTGTAGAAAGAGAAAACTCATTTTTTCAGAAGAGAAAATAACTTTCTTTGAAATGAGTTTTTTCACTTCTGCAGAAGTTTTTAAAAAGTTAATATTTTAACAAAAATACCCTTATAAAATTTTACAAATTCCCAAAAAATATTTTGCCCATGTTTCAGTAGAATTAAGTTATTTTAAGATGTAAATTATAATATATATAAAAATAAATGATTTTTTGTTTGGCTGGAATAACTTATTTCCACGGACTGGCTGGAATCCATATACCATTTTATATCAGTTAATTCTGACATACTGATTCTTATTTATTCATGTATTCTAAACACCCATTTTAAAACTATTCTTATTTATTCTCATTTATTCTAGCCCTATTTTTGAATCACACATGGGTTTTAGGTGCGATATAAAACAGATTTTCTCTCATCTATCTCATTAGGTGATGTAGGACAAATTAGGGCTGCAACTCGGGCGGGTTGGGTTCGGGTTGACCCCAACCCGAACCCAACCCGAATTCCAAACGACCCAACCATAACCCGACCCAACCCGATTTTCAACCCGAATTGGACCAACCCGAACCCAACCCGAAATTAAATAAACCAACCCGACCCAACCCGACTTAACCCGAATTGGACCAACCCGACCCCAACCCGATTTTCAACCCGAATTGAACCAACCCGACCCAACCCGAATTTCTAACATAATGTGTAAATTAAATAAATCAACCCCACCCAACCCATAAGATTAGCTAGGTTTACCTAAAATTTGGACTACCCATATTAGAAGTTACAAAATAAACGGCCATGATTTTTTTAAAATATTAATTTTCGGGTTCGGGTTGGGTCGGGTTGGGTCGGAGGCCAACCCGAACCCAACCCGATTTGTGACCCAACCCGATTTGGCCAACCCGAACCCGAACCCGATTTGATCAACCCAACCCATGTAAAAATCGGGTTCAACCCGTCGGGTTCGGGTTCAACCCGACCCAAGTTGCAGCCCTAGGACAAATCCATAATCTATTTTATATTTGTTAGTTTAGGTTCTTTTTATTTTAAAAATAAATAAGTTTGTTAGTATCTTTTAGTTTTTAGAATAAATTCGTTAGTACCTTTTATTCAAAATTTTTTTTTAGTATTTTAATTGTTAGGATTTGGTAGTTTGATTTTGTTACCGATTGTGGTTATAAAAAGTTTGTTAGTATTTGAGATTTATATAGTTAATTATATTATTTTATTTATATTGATCTATTAAGATAATTATATAACATGTGTGTAAATGTATTTTAGAAAATTCATATAATTTTATTACAAAAGTATTTTTTGAAAACATTTATCAATATGTGTTTTCAAATAGCTTCTACTCTAAAAATAAGAAGTTTCTTATGTAGAAGTAATTTCTTTTCATGAGTAATTTCGTCTATGCTGATATTGTATCCGCCACCAACAACTTCTCTGACGATAGTCTCCTCTGCCGCGGTAGCCACGACAACATTTACAAGGCCATCCACTCCGGTCATACTGTCGTCGCTGTGAAGCTCCTCAATAAGATCTGACCCATCAATAATGCGACCAACCTATTAGAGGTGGAGAACGAGCTGAAGATCCTTCAGGGGTCTGAATGAACCTCCTCGATTTCACTTCAGAAGAGGACCAGCACAAGTTGTGGATGTTGTTAATGGTGGAGTACACGCCGAACAACAGCATCAGGGGTGGGTTCATCTACCTAAAAATATGAAATTTTAATTTTTTAAAGGGGTGGGTAGAATAACGGTTGGGGTGGAAATAAAGACCTTCCTTTTTTTTTAATGTCTGATTATGATTTATGAGAGGACATGAATGACTTTTCATTTTTCATCAATAGAAAATTAAAACCCTAGGGAAAAAAGTAGAGCTCCCCTCATTTTAATGGAGGTTATGCTTTAGGGAACAAAAATATAACCAGTATCGGCACCCGCAACCCCCGGCCCGACCCGACCGTCTCTCTCTCTCTCTCCCCCTCTTCCCCCTTTACGTCATCCGCCGTCCCTGGCCCTTCCCTGGCCGTCTCTCTCTTCCCCCTATGCTTTAAGCCACTCAAAGGTGGTGGTTCCTGTCACCCCTTGAGAAGAGGAAGCCATGTTCGAGCGGCTGGTGAGCCAGTTATTAGAGGGTTACCTCGGACGGTACATCGACATCCAGAAGGAGCAACTCAAAATCCTTCTCTGGAACGGTAGTTTCGGTTATCTGAGAACTTTCTCTTCCTATATGTTTCATCTCCACTTATTTTTCTCCGTTTTCTATGCATTTGAATATACACCGTGATATTTCTGGCACTCTTGCATAAACATGATTTTTAGATGCTTTTGCTTATGAAAAGAAAAGGTGGAACTCCTGTTGGTGGAAGATGTGTTTATTATGGCTGCTTGGGTCTTTTTTTTTTGTTTTTTTTGTTTTGTCTTAATTCCTTGTGCATATGAATTGCGTTAGTATGGTTTACAGGTTGGATTGAAGCAATCTAAATCCTATTAGACTGGTTTTAATTAGGATATGAAATCAGTTTTACTCTGAAATTTGTACTTAAAAATTATTGTTTTATTTAAAAGGCATATGGTAGTCTGTATGGTTATGTTACTCCATTTAATTGAAATAGCTTGATCTTGATTCATTCGAAGAGGAGGAATAGAGTAAAACCATGAAAGATCACTGAATGTTGAAATGTTTATGTTTTTCATTTTTTTTTGGAACATGCTTAATTTAAAATAAACTTATAATCTACACCTACTTACTTTCATTCGATGCTATATGATACTGTCTACTCTTTGAAGTGTTTAGTGCCAAATGTATCTTGAACATGTGATCTTTTATCTTGCCCAAAACATCTCTCAATCTTGCTTCTAGTTTTTTTTTTTGACCAGGTTGTCGATAGAATAATGAGTTTCATAAAGGTTTTAATGATTATTTTAAAATGAATTAGCTCAAGTTAGTTATAACTTATTTGCAGAAGAAGTGCTATTGGAGAAAGTAGAGCTAAGACTTGAAGCATTTGACTACCTTCAGTTACCTTTTTCCCTAAAGCAAGGTAATTCAATCTCTCTTATAATATCAATATTCATGAATTAGTATTGTTGGTGTATGAAGAAGCAGGAGGAATACATATCAAATTCTATATCCATTTAGCACCATTTGGAATACTTTCTTTCAGTTTACTAGCTGCATTTCTTCAATGTTTTACATCGAAGTGACTTTTTGTTGGAATGAATCGAAGCATAATGGACTTAATTAAATCTTGCTTCAGTGATGGCATTCACTTTTGTTTTCATTTTTGTTTATTTGTTGAGAGGAGAGCCTGTATACATCCAAAGAGAGCAATCATAATTTTTTTTACAAGTTGGATTCCATTGAAGAGCAATGTCAGGCTTCTTCATTTTTGTATGTACATGAAATGATTTAGGGCACATAGGAAAGCCTTATTTGACCAATTTTTGTGTTTTTTTTATAAATTATATTCCCTCTTAAATTGTGCCATATACTTTAATATAATACCAGATCACGCATTTCAAAATAATAATATAGACTTGAATACAAATCATCGTCCTGTGAGAGCCATGAGTCAAATATAAAAATAGAAAATTAATGCAACATTGCAAAAGGGAGGAACCGTTGACGACCATGTTGATGTTGACAAAAAGACTCCCCAACAAGCACTAGCGTGACCCTCAAGCCCCGCCTCTAAATATTGAAATATACGTCATGAGGTCCTGAGATAGGATGCCCCGACAACCAAACAAGGAACATGAAACACCCTAGCTTGGTCTCAACGATAACCCTCAAGGTTCCCTAACCTCACATCGGAAAAGAGAGAAGACATTCACGTTATAACGACCTATATGTGCTACATTCATATATTAATCAGCAAAGGTCATAGAGAACCCAACACTTTTCAAGTATTCAACAGACACATCGTCACCCAACACTGTTCGGTAGTCCTTATTCTGAGATCGGTATTATTAATGGCATGCACGATACTCGTGGCACGCTCAGTGGCATTCTTGAAAAACACAATTCAATACATGGTGGCTCCACTCACATGTAGCTCCAATGCAATGGAAGGCTTTGCACAATGAAGATGTAGGGAAACAGAAACTCAACGCTCATTTTTTTTTGTTTATAAATTCTCCCTGCCAATGGGTAAACCATCATCGGGTTAATGGTCTATCAGGAAAATTTATTGAATCCCAGTGAATTTCCTAATACGAGCTAGGCCCATGAACACAAGGGAATAATGATATAGTCTATGGCTTTATGCGGAGAACATTAAAACAAGCATGTACTTTTGATGTGGTACAAAATTAGAATAAAAAATCATTAATTTATTTATGATGATACTTGATCATGGATTACATAATCGTTAATAACAAATTGAGGAAATTAATTAAGCATATTTAAATCACAAGAGAATAATCTAATTAGACATGAGAAGGTTTAAATTTGACATGCTTGATATAATTTGCATAACCTATATTATAAGTAACGTTCAAATCTGACCAACTTGCATTTGAACTATGCAAATTTTATAGTGAGTTTGTCAAACTACTCACTCAATGACTATTTGGCCTAAGCCCAGTTCGGGCGAGTTGCATAAGGAAAAAGATCAAATAAGTGACTTGCATCAACCTATAACTAGATTGACTCGAATGATCCTCCCTTCGCATGGCATGATGTAGACGTGATGTAGACTGGGCGCTTGGTCTCACTCGCACACAAGGTGGCGTGTGACGCAATGACACCACATGACGACGAAGCATGCATGCACACAACCTGTGGAGCATGCCCAGCTGTGGCATAGGGTGGCCAGGGAGCGTACCCTGCGCACGGCTTGGGGCGGCCAGCACGCGCGCCTTGTACGAGCGGGGACAACCTCGCACCCCCCTTCCCCAACGATGACAACAACCTAACAAGAAATCCCCAACATCCCACCGTGCTCAACCACGACTAACCAAAGAGAGATAAATAACTGACATGCATGTTCGTTCCAAAAAAATAAAATAAAATAAAAAAATGCATGAATTTGATTGTAATTAAATAAACATGTCAACTTGTCTGCCTAACCCGGCACAACAATTTGCAAGTTGCAATCTAGATGTTATATACATATTTATAGGTGCAACTTTAATATTGATGTTTCTCAACAAGAGCTTAACAACCCTCATAGTTCCATGCTCATGCTTATATTAGTGTATAGAAGATTTAAGGATGTCTTAAGGACTTGGTATTTCCTTTTACTTTTGGCTGAAGACATTTTACATGCATTTTTGTTTTGTTCAATATTTTGTAGGACAAGTGGGACGGTTGAGCATCAAAATTCCATGGAAGAAACTTGGTTGGGACCCTATCAACATTTCATTAGAGGACATTTTTGTGTTGGCAAGCCAACGTGATGACAGTGAGGTACATCTTTGCCAGTTTTTTTCTAGAATACATCCTTCACATAAGATTTCTCATTGAACTTTCTGATAAATTGAGGTGAACCTGACTTGATTATTGATTTTAGTGGAATTTGGATTTAGTGGAAAGAAGAGAATTAGCTGGAAAAAAAGCCAAACTAAATGCTGCGGAGTTGGCAAAATTATCAAAGCGTGTATCTGGTGAGAGAAACAAAATTCTAGATTTCAACTTATAAACAAAATTCTAAATTCCAAGTCTTGCGCTGTGTTACGTGGTAGTTATTAGTTATGGAGTCAAATTGTTGCACCTAAATTTGGTAGCAGAAAGTTATGAAAAGACCATGACATTGTGTGTTTTCTCTCTCTCTCTCTCTCTCTATATATATATATATATATAATATGGTTCCACATCTTATAATGCTTCTCATATCTGGTAGTGGATTTGATAGTCATGACAAGACATGAAGTTTTATATGTAGAGTTGCTGTTAGGTTATTATTACCCGTGATTCTTCTCTTGTTATATGTGACTTGGTGGCCCACCTTTCATAAAAAAATGTAAGATGCTTCTCTCATATAAATTCTGTTGATGCCTGTGTTATTGGTCGTGTATGATTTATATCGGATTTTACCATGATGTAGGTCAATTTGTTTTTTAATTAGTAAAAAATTGAAAAACTATGAAAGAAGGAGAAAAGATGGAAAAAGTTAAGATAAAAACAATATTTGTTGCATATGGTTTTTTTCCCTTTTTTTTTGGTAAATAGAAGGGTTTGTATTTTTTTGAGTTTGTTTATCTTGAAGATCTAAGTTTGCTCATATTATTGAGAAGCTTATTTGTGCGATCCCACATTTTCTATCTGTGAGTGAATGCGAGGTATTCAGGTACACTGCTTTTAGGGTTTTAAATAGAAATTGCAAAGTGGATTATTCCTTTACTTGTGTATACATGTAGTCTTACTTATACATGTATACTTGTGAGTGGTCCTTTACTTATGTATACATGTAGTTCCACAACAAGCCATGGTCTTTTTCATCTGGAAGTAGAAGTCATCTAGTAAGATAGGAGCTTAAATGGCAGTCAGCAGTCATCAATAAGACATGAGTTTATCTTGTTCGACTTTGACCCCACTTACGGTTTCAACGAATTTGTTTCTTTAAGGAGTAAAATCAGATACTAATGTTGAACTCAGGAGAGGGGGGGGGGATCGTTGGGGTGAGAGAGAGAGAGAGAGAGAGAGAGAGAGAGAGAAGAGAATCTTCAATACAATGAAAACCGGAAAATACAGAAAGACGTTGTGTTGGTACTCATTATTTGGAATATCAAGAACACCTCTAGGTTTATGTTTATTATTCCATAGTCATTGTCGTGTATGCAAAACATCATAAAAGCTTGATGCGTGATCTTGTACATATTGCATTCTATCAAGTTTGGTTTTGTTAACATGCTAGACCTCATTAATTTCCATATATGGGTAATGCCTGCTTGTCCTGGAATAGTTTAGTGTCTCATCCTATCTGGTGAGGTTTTTTGTGTTTACATATTCGTTGGCTTTTAAGTTATATATATATATATATTATCTATTTGAAATTTTCCCACTTAGTTAGGTTCCCTTGAGGTTTTGTAGCTTTCTCTTGATTTTTCATTGGCTACAATTTTTTTTTTGTGACAGACAATCGTGCTGGGCATTCGTTTATTTCATATATATCTGCCAAGGTGACTTCTAGTTTTGCATATTTTTTTGACCAACATTGATTCTTTCCTTTTAATGCTAAGGCAAAGATTCAAACCATTGGAATTTTATCAATAACTGCCCCTGTTTTTGCTTGATATTGAGAATCTTTTGGAGATCATTTGAACGATTATTGTGTTAACTTGTTTCAATTTTTTTTAATTCCTAGATTATTGACAGCATTCAAGTCACCATTAAAAACGTGCATATTGTATATGTGGATAACCATAACGATCTGGTATGAGAATCCTTTATTCTCATTATATTGATTTATTTATAAGTCTCCTATTTATTTCTTGCAACTTTTGTATTTATTATCTTGAAGAATTCATGTATGACCTATTTATGGAAGCTTCTCTTGTATTGTGAAACAATGTGCTTTTCTTTGTATTGAATTCTAATTTTTTTGCCCCTTTCTAGCTAATGATATTTGATTTTGTTTACCATCTTATTATATTTTTTGTTCTCCAAAATGTGAACATGTTCCGGTCATAATTTATAAATTACAATAGCTTGATGATGATGGTATTTTCCTTTGTATGGATACACCGAGCCACCTCTTCAGTGACAAGCTTAGGGTTCGAGTTTTCTTCCTTTTGATGGGAGAAGATTTAAGGGAGTTTTGAATTCTAGTTTTTCTCATGATGATAGGTGAAGATATAAGAAAGAAAAACACATATGAAAAAAAGTGGTAGTTAGACAAAATCTTGGAAGTTGATATTTTAACTTCATTGGAGTTATATTAAATTCCCAAAACATGTAGTTGAAGGGTAATAAGTCATCCTTATTGATGGATTACCATAACTAAAAAGCCTTTTTCGATCAAACAAATTTTTTGGCTATTCCTGCCCATCTGGCCCTTACTCTGCACTCCCAACTGGGGCTAATAGTTGGGTTGAACAATCTTATATTCTCTCTCCATTGGTTCCTTACTCTAATATTGTCTCTTGATTGGTTCTATATTTTTTGACGATAATCTGATTTGATCCGGTGTATTAGTGCTGGTATGTCTCTTGATTGGTTCTTATCCTTGGCCATCTGTCAAAATTAAGAATTGTTTCACATCTCTCCGTATCGCTTTACATTGCCATCTCTTGCATTTTTATTTTTTGGTATCACATCCATCCAAGTGCCACCCAGATTCCTACCTTAAAATTGGGTAAGTCTTAGCTCTACTAGTTTGCGCTAATAGTTTGCCTGCTCCTCCGTCTCTTACATAATTTCGTGAATAAAAAAAATGGCCGCCAACTCTAGCTCATAACTGAATATCATAACTTGTTTCAGATGTATACTACTCTATTAGTCAATTAATATAGATTATATCTACCACCGGAATGCTTATCTCATACCTGATTGTGGTTACTTATCCTTCAATACATTTCCATACCAAGGTAGATGTTTCTCTTTGGCAGGGGGATGCAAATTCCAAATCTAGGGTTGCTAAATGACTTTGAAGTAGAATGAAGGGTTAAGAGTGAATCACCCTATTTTCATTTGGTTGAACTAGGCCTTTTAATATGGGTCTAAGATTGCCACCAGGTTGATAATTAGTCGTCAAAACTCATTTCATTTTTTGTGTGGATTTCTTCCTTGGCATTGCATAGCAACTTAAGAACTATAGGACATCAAGTTGCATGTTACGAGATTATGTCTATTAACGGCCAAGTGGTATAAACATCAAATAATTGGAATATGTGATCATTTAAGTAGGATCAACTACATGCATTGTATATGCCATTATTGAATTCTCAGGAACTGAATCAAATGTTTTTGGCAAACCTCTTTGTGATTTTAAGTTTATTAATAATTTTTATACCCACCTCAAAGAATTCTTTCTAAGATGAAATTTTAGTTACTCATATTATCATTATAATTTTTGTGGTGTGGGAATTCATCCTGTGTATTTCACTTGGAGGAAAACAATCTCAAAACTGTGTACATAAGAGAGAGAAAAAGAAAGCAGTCTTCTGCATTCATATATGAAGTTTGGAGTCAGATTTTCTTAGACTCTCGTCAATTGTTCCATACTAGTCCAGCTGAGGGCTTGAGCGCCTTTTTAACTGTTTGTTTATTTTTTGTTTTTATGCTTTAGATAGATATTTGTTCTTTCTAGCCCCTCTTGCGCATGTGCGAATGTCCCTTTTTTAATGTTTATGGTTCTGAATTTTTTTAGAGGCTGATAGTGGGACTAACCTGTCAATCAAATTTTTCCTTTACATGTTTTTTTAGGCCAAATTCACATTTGGTATGAGGTTTTCCAGTCTTTCAGTAGTGACAGATTCTCGTGTAAAGCAAAACTACTCTGGGTATGCTATTTCTCTTTTTGAAATTGTCTTTGAATTTGCTACAGTTACCTGTGCTAAAGGTGTGAAAAATTTCCTTTCTATAGCATATTTAGGCCTTATTTTCTCATATTCCTTTTATATGCTTAGTAATTTTTTTTTATGTGCTTCATATCTTGTGGTTTGATTAGATACAAAATTTCCGTGTTATTCTAGTTATAGGTAAAAGAATGACATGTATGAGCAATGCTGGACTCATTGACTCAGGGATGCATGTCAACATGTCCATTAATTTCTGTGTACAGGCCAAGGAAATTATTAATTCATCTCTTTTGGATCTGGTGTCTAAATTTGGCGGCGTTGTTTTATTTTAATTTTATATTTTTTTTTGAGGAAAAGGTAGACATTCTACAACTATGTATTATGAAAAATTTTAGTACAATGACAGGCGGATGGAAAGAAAAACAAAATGTTAGGAAAAAAGAGGAGATACAAAAAGCCACTCAAGAACGACTACCTCCAAATTGGTAGAAGTGATGTCCTTGGTTCAAGTAATCGTCAACCCGTTTATTCTTCAGTGTCTAGTTTTCCATCAATGCGTGCCACACTACTTTTTCTTTGCACAAAACAATCTCCAATACTTAAAAGAATTTTGTCATTGCCTACCATATGTTCTCAAAATAAGGGGTAGTAGCTTTGAAAATCACTTGATTACGCGTCAACCGAATTGCCCAAACCCCAGGTGGGATGAAAGACTCATAAATTTTGTCCTTCTTACTTCTGTCCCTTTTGGATTTTTAACTTTTCCTTATTAGAGTCATTATATAGGCTGTTGGGCCAATTCCCGTCGGCTGCAGCCTCCGCAAAACCACCCCCCGGCCGCAGACCTTTCGGCCTCGAATTTTTATCATGGGTATTTGGTCTATTTTTGTTTATAGGGTTTATACATTTTGTATCTATATAAGAGTTTCGGCCTCCATTACTGAATACATTATTCCATTTATTTCTTCTTTCCTGATCTCCCATCGTTGTTCGAGTGATTCTGCCTTCCTATATAAACCTATTTTTATTCACAGTACAGCTCATTAGAGCATTGGCAAAATAAGTGTACAGTAGTCTCAGGTTCATTGTTGCACATATCACACATGGTTGACTCGCCGGGATGTCATTTTGCTCTATATACTTTTGTAAGCACCTTGTCCTGGTGCATGAGCCCTTTGAATAAGTGGACTTTAATTCCCCATATTTCTTTTGATTTTTCCTTCATTTGATGCAAATAGGTTGATCTAGTATAAATAAATGGAATAATATTGTATTGAGTAATGGAGGTCGAAAGGTCCCTTATATAATTACAAGATGTATAAATCCTAGAAACAGAAAAAGATCAAAATACCCATGACAAAAATACCCATGGGGGGCGCTGCCCCCTAACCCCAGGCTTTATAGAATAGGCCCAACAACAGGCCTATATAATGACTCCAATACACCCCCTCAAGTTGGAGTGAAGATATCAATAAAGCCCAACTTGGTCAAGCTAGAATGAAGAACAGAAGGACCAACCAACAAACTTGGTGAACATATTAGCAAGTTGCTCATTGGAAGAGACAAAAATTGTGTCAATGCCCCGACTGTACATTCTCTCGAAGAAAGTGAACATCAACCTCAAGTATGAAGCAAGTATGATAATGATATCATCCATGAAAACTAGAACAATGGTGCACCGTCCATTACTTCGATGAATTGAGCAAGTATGATCAACATGACAACGAGTGAATCCAAGAGAGAGAATGATTACACTGAATCTCTGAAACCATGCTCTTGGCTTCAGTCCATATATAGACTTCAGAAGAAGACACACATCCATATAAATTTTCTTTCAAGTCGCCATGAGGAAAAACATTCTTCACATCCATTTGATGAAGAGGTCAGTTGTGGCAAGCAGCAAGAGAGACAAGAAGCCGAACAGTAGTCAACTTGGCAACGGGAGCAAATGTAGCATGAAAATCCTTCCATGGAGTCTGAGTAAAGCCTTTTGCAACAAGGCGTGCCTTATACCGCTCAACAGCCTCATCAACCTTGTATTTTACTGTGAAAATCCATCGATAGCCAACAGTCCTCTTTCATGGTGAAAGATCAACTAACTCCCATGTATGATTTTTCTGCAAGGCATCCATCTTTGCGGTCAGAGCGGTTGTCCATAGAGGATCATGTAATGCCTCAATAACAGTATGAGGAATAGAGATAGATGATGTAGCAGCCAGGTAAGCTCCGTAGGAATCGGAAAGTCCCTGATAAGAAACAAATTGGGCAAGAGGATGAGCAGTGACACAACTCTGACGACCTTTGCGAAGAGCAATAGGCACATCAGAGTCAGATGGAGGCAAATCAGGAGCAGACTATGGAGTGATCAAGGAAGAAAGTATACCTTAGTTTGAGGAGTATGTCGACAAGTGAGCAAGAGAGAGAGGTGGTCGAGGTCTACGAGTGTACACAATAATAGGAGACTGTGGTGGTGACGACTGTGGATGTGTCGACTGTGGTTGTGGCAAAGGCAATGACGGAAAAAAATGAAGCCGGTCGAACTGGTGAAGAAGAATGTTGTAGAATCGTGTTAGAAAAATATGGCACATCCTCAAAAAATGTAACATCAAGGGAATGAAACAATCTCCGAGAAATAGAATCATATCATCTCTATCCTTTGGACATGATGGAATAACCAAGGAAAACACAACGTATTATCTGAAGCTCCCGAGTTCGACTTCACCCTTTGCATTCCATATGCACGTTATCGCCTCTATTACATGCTCTTACTTCCATGTTCCTCATTGCACAAGGTCTATCATGGAACCTCACAAACACCAATTCCTAAAAACTCTCGTGACCCCCTTTTTTCTAAAAGAAGTTAAAGAAGCAGTGCCACATGGAGGTGATTTATAAGGGGCATTTTGTGGAACCTCCTATATACGTTACAATTTAATTGATGTGCTTTATTATGAATGATTTTATGTAATTGCCCTTCAATTGGTATATTATAGACGATGGGTAATGCTTCATTTTTGAGAAAAAAATATGTGGCTCTCAATAAAATCCTTAATAAACGTGCTTTTTATATATTCTGCTACAAAATAATATTGTCTAATTAAATGAGTATCACATATAATTAAAAAGGATTTTTTATTTTTAAGTCCCCATAAACTATATGATTTAGCGATCGATCCCTCACTTTTCCATATTTCAGTTTTAGTCCCCAGATTTAAAGGATATGTTCTTTTTAGTCCCTCCCAGGGACTAAAAAGAAAATTAAATAATTTAGGGATAGGTTCCTCCGAGGGACTAATAAAAAATATATTCTTTAAATCTAGGGACTTAAACCGAAATATGAAGAAGTGAGGGATCGATCACTAAATCATATAGTTTACAGGGACCTAAAAATAAAAAACCCAAAAAAAATGTATTAAAAAATGTTTGACAAGAATTTGTCTCATCTCAATTAAAATTAATTGGACATAATGTCGTAGGCATCACAATAGAGTTGCTTGGTAGATGTTCTAAAGGAGGGAAAATCGATAGTGATTATTGAGGTCAGCCAAGCTTAGACATGTGGAACTATACCTATCATTATTAAATGTAACAGATTTCACAATACAACTCGTGTAATAGAGTATTTATTAATAACTTCTTGTGTTATAATGCATTAACAATGAACAACTTCTTTCTCAAAGAGAAGTTTTCATAGATCTTGTGGATTATTGTTGTTTTTCTAATCTTACACCTTAATGTTTATTGCAATGTAAAATGTGATTTTGGTCTGAATTGAATGCCATTCATTTTCTGTAATGCTACACGACTAGATCATGATATACGTAGAGGCATCATGTTGTCACTAGCCTTAGTGGGTATGAGATAGCTAGCTTGGCTTTCAACAAATAATTGTGCATTTTATTCTAGTTGTTTAATCAGTTTGTATGCATGACACCTCTTTTCAGGAATTCTCTTTGCATGATATTTCTTTGACTCAAGAAAGTTTGCTAAAATGAATATTCTCAATGTTGAGTTTTATTTATGCCTTCTTTTTTAATCGGTCATTTGTTTTTTGATACTTCCTTTGGCTTGTTTGGAAGCTTCCTAAAAATGTTTTCTTCTTGAATCATCAGTTGGGTATTAAAGTAGACATCTGAAGCAATTTAGTTTTCTTGTTTTTTAATATTTTTTTTGTACTTGTCAGGGCTTCTACTGGCAAGTTGAAAGGAGGCCAAGTGAACAAGATTGTTGAAATATCAACATTGGGAATTTATTGTAATATGTATGAAGAATATCCTACTTTCTCAGGAACCAATAATCATACTGACTTCCAACAATCTTATAACGCGAATTCCAATCCTGAGGATGATGACTACATTATTCCTCCATTTGATGCAACAGTGTTTCTCATGGTAGGCTGCAATCACTAATTCATTATTTTCTTTTCATATTGGTCTTGGAATGCTGCCTTTTTTTTCTTGTTGAGATTCACTTTCCAAATCTTCACTTATTATATAATTTGTATGTCATCACTACTTAATGATCATATATTTTACATTTTTAAAGAATTATTGGGTGAGGCAACAAATTATTTTTTATATTGTATATTTGTTTACACAAACACATGTATGTATGTATGCATGTATTAGAAAAAAATTAGAGAATGGGTGCATAATAGTTTGAATATTTGAAACAAATTTTGATCTGCCCATGCAAGTCTCCATAAAAGAACATCACCAAAAACCTTGAATTTCTTTTCCATACCTTTCCTTTGTGGATGCATTGATCTGAACTTCTTTCGTTTTTCTAATAAATGCTCTATTCCCACCATCTTCTTTTGTGGAAAATTCCCAAGCCTTGCTCACTAAAAGACTTGCCAATCAATCTCTTGATACAAGCACGGTAAATGCAGTCTGATTTATTGCGACTCAGAATAGCCTAGGAAAAACCCTTGTAAATGATTACAGAGAACCGTTCATCCAACCAAAATAAACCTCACCTCCTCCCACATTAAATCTTATTTCATGTAGAATCGGCTTGACAACTTGTACGAATCATTTCTAGGTGAGAGATCTTGTATGAGGATCTTGGCCCATATATGAATTTCTTCTCTTTCGCCTGTAGCCCTGTACATTCCTAAAAATCGATTAGTCTTGCTAATATCCTGTTATTTGTGAAGTTTTTAATTTTTAATTTTTTTTGAGAAATAATTAATCATGATGAAGTTTTTACAGTTTTTTTATCTAACAAATAATAGTGACAGGTAAACAAGTCCGGAAAGGTTGATGGTACTCCACAAAATTCCATTACTGCTGAGTTAACTTCACTGGTTTGTTCCCTGTCATACGAAGGCAATTCTCATTTGATGCTGCATGCTTTATATCTTGTGAATATTTTTTTGGCCTTTTTCTCTATAGCATTAGTATTTGCGGAAAGATGAATCTCAGTTTGGGTTTCATTAGGTAATTTTATTGAAAGAAGTTCAATTGCAACAAATCATGAGTTTGTGGGATTACTTCTCAACATGTGCTTTGAGAGAGAGGTAAGTTCTTAATTGATTCACTTTACCCGGTCTTTCTTTTGAATTGTCGTATTTCCTACATGAAACTTTTATATTAAATTTATATTCATGTATGTTGTAGCTCATGTTTACATATATTATAGTTGTCTCATAAGCTTATTTATTTGGGTCACACAGTTAATCTCTATTTAATTTACTGACTGTCCCTAGGATGCATCCTTAAGTGTTGGCCGATATGTACATCACACATAACTGTCCGGGGGAATTTAAGGAGAGTCCATGAACCGCCCCAGGTTGGGTGAAAATATTTCGGGTAATCGGATAACCTCCTTGGGGAGTCAGGGAATTGGTCTAGGGAGTCGAGGTACCTCTCTGGGCCTCCTGGGAGTCATAAAATCGCTTCAGGGATTTGGGGAGCCATAAGTTGGGTTAGGGTAGTTGTCTCAGAGGGAGATGAACGTCGGATGGAGATGTTAGTAATCTCTGGTTGCGCTTTCAGTCTATGAATTAAGGTTGTCAACTGGCAGGCCATTTGTTGAAGACCTGCATCCACGATGCAACACCAATCACCCTTAAGATCCATGCACCAAACCTATAAAGGAGCTGTTTCACACAGTCCTTTGCAACTTCTCATGTAGTTGCATATCCCCAGAGGGGTATATTCTTGGTTAGTGAAGCATGCATATTTTCACTTTTTCTACAAGTGTAGATTCTTTGGAGTAAATACTTTAGTATATGAAGGTACATGCTTTGTTACATGGAGTGAACACATTTGAAAAATGAAAGCATGGTGGGACCACATGAGGGACTTGTCTCTACAATATCAAACCTAAAATATCATTAGGCCCATAACATAAATCATATCTCAAAGCTCAAATACCTAAAGAAAAGAGGCGTTGTTGCACACTGTTCTTATTGGGAGCCTTGTGTGAACTCTCATATCCCAACATCGCTTTGTAAGAGAAGAATGTAACTACATTATCGATGTGTCCCTACATTATTGATATGACTCAATCTCTTAGACATGAGGAGATTCCGACCAATGACCACCTCATGTTGGTTGGAGATTTAATGAACTTGAGGCTTCAGTGACCCCCACAACTGGTAGCCATATCGGTTGCTATTGACAGAATATTGGCTGTCGAAAAGGGTTGATTTGTGGGTTGTAATCTAGGAAAAAATGGTTGATCCATCTACATTGAGATCGTCAAATCTTCTATTGAACTAGGCATCGTCACAGACAACCACCACTAATGTGATCTCTGCAAGGTGAGCTTCCTTGAGGACAAAGCCTACCAGCCAAGGATCTCATCAATGGGGAGATCCGGTGAAGCGGCTGCATCAAGAAACTTGCACTTGTATAAGTTCGGTTGAAGCCTCAAGTTATGTGTTAGTCCATCATTGGGTCATGTTGGGGATAGCGAGGTTTGAGTGGATTCAATGAAAGAATGAAATGAAGCTTGATTTTGATGCAAGGAGAGCCATTTTAAAATTTGTGATCTTAGGGCACACTTGGTTATATTTTTACAAAAATGGAAATTTTTAATATTGTTTTTCCTAATAATTTATTGGTGTGTCCATAAAAATAGAAAATCTTAGGTCTTGAAGCACAATATGTGGTAGCCTCAGAGGAAGAGTTCTTTCCAAATAATTTTATATACAACTAACCATTTAATCAAAAGATTTACTCCTACAATATGGACAAATGAGCAAGGACAATTTGATGCCCTGCAAGCTGATGATTTAATAAATTTACAAAATTATTAAATAGGCCCTGCAAGCCTACGATTTAATAAAATTGATGCCCAAATTAGACATGGACTTCGGAATTACTATAGAAAATAAAATAAATGAATATCAACGCAATCAAACCATATGTTATGGAAAATTTCCTCTATCATAACAAATATTCCAAGCATAATGACACAATAGCATGGCATATATTAATAAAATAAACAATGAAAATGTAAAATTCTCCAAGTAAGTAAATTTATGATATATCAGAAAATATCAAAATTGCTACATTGAAGGTGAATAAGAGAACATTCAGATGGAAGGCCGCGAGGGTGAAGGAATTCGCTGCTTCTCAATTAAGATATTCTTATAAGCTTCCATCCATGGTGATCAACCAATCTTCCAATCCACTGAAGAAGAATCAGATCTCCTTATTCTTCTAGGTTTTCTTCTATTTCTAAAAGTGATGTGAATAATTCATATATGAGCCTACACCTTGACTTAAACTTGGTTGGGATTTGGGTTGGCCTCACTTTTTGCATTGGTTTGTTTTGGGTTCAGGTTGACTGGCTTGGATTAGTTCAAACCTGCTCAAGTTGCAGACCTAATACCGATGAACTGGCTCTTAAATCAAAGGCATATATAGATTGCTTTTGCTCATTCAATGAAGAAACCAGACGAACAGAACATCTAACATTATATAAATTATTTAGGAAACTAATAAAGAGTATCTATCATTTTTACCATTTCCCTAGCTTGTGTTAGTCTGCCTATTAAGCCAGTGACAACAACCCATAAGATTGCATTCAGAACAATATTAATTTATTATACTGCATTTTTTATTTATTTATTCTAATAGAAGGAATCAAGATCTTTTCTTATTTTTCATCTGTTTCATAAGTTCTACAATGTTGCTCTCAAGTTTAAATTAAATATTTGGTTACATACAAGAATAATTGCATGTAAACGGATTGAGCTTGGCTCTATTTCTTATGAAATGGCATATACAGATATGGGCGATACCGACCTTGTCGAAACACTTTAACAATGAAGCTTGATGGTTGGCAAAAAAGGTGGTGGCGCTATGCACAAGAATCTGTCTTAGCAGATGTCCGTCAAAAATTAAAGAGGACTTCTTGGAGCTACCTGGGTCAACGGATGTAAGTCTCTTGCTTTGCCTTTGTGCATGCTTTCAATTTGACCTATTCCCATGCACATCTGGATGTTTATTGCTTATATAGAAGTTTTATGTCCTAACCGTTTCTTTTAAATTTTATTTGCTCTATTGAAGCTTCATTCTACAGTAGAGAAATTGGTATGTACAAATGATTGATCAATTGTCATATGCGCAAAATAAGAAGCATATTAACTAATAAATCTTGGTGAAATGGAGCCAAGAGCAATTGTAATCGGGTTCACTTGGTGAAATGGTTGTCCATGTGTGGTTGCCGGAGGGAGGGAGGGGCTGTTATTCCGAACTTGGACGACATGAACAAGGCTCTACTCTGTAAATGGCTCTAGCGATGGGCAGCAAACTGAAGATTTATATGGTGCAGGGTGGTGGAAGCACGATATGGGGAGGGGAGGCTTGACAGTGCCTGGTTCCTAGACCTTCTCCTAGGATGTCCGGAAGGGAATTATGAGTTTGACTTGTACTTTTTTTCCTTGTTTTGGGCTCCTGTTATATATAATAAAATGCCTACTATCTTATTCACACACAAAAAAAAAAAAAAACTAAACTTTTTTAAGTAGATGGATTAATTTGTGATTGGATGTGAACATCCATGCTTCCGTTTTCTTATCTAGCATATTAGTGTTTTTTTTTTTTGAAAGCATGGTAGGCATGAGCCATGATTTTATTAATCAGGCAAATGCCCAGAATGAAAATTACAGAGGTTAAAAACATATTAGTGTGTATGTTATTAATAATTTCTCATAGTTGTAGATTGATGCATTGAATTGAGTGATGCAAAATAATTTTCATAGGGATCACAACAGAGCTGAAGCCTTCGGACTCCTTGGCCTATGAAATGAAATCCAACAATAACACACCCACGCTCCGTGGTCTTCATTTTTATTTTGTTCTAAGCTTGTTTCTTTTTTGGATATTAAACTGGTTTCTCAGATGCTTGACCACTTCCACTTTATTGCTACTATTGATGATCCACGAGCTCTTACAAAAATATTTTGGGTTAATTTCGTGATATAATGATCTCTCAACCTAATTATAAAATATATATATATATATATGGTCGCGATTACGTGCGGTGTGCGGTCGGTGCGGTTTACGACGTGGGCCGTTCGATCGCGGGTCCATCGCATCCAACGGTCGACGTGAATCGCACCCGACCGTCCGATGCGATGGACCCGTGATCGACGGCCCGTGATCGCGCACCGCACCGACCGTAAACCACACCTAATCGGCTCCCTATATATATATATATATATATATATATATATATATGTATGTATGTATGTATGTATGTATTTTAATGCACCATTTAGAATATATTGACTTATGTTTGCACGGTCATTTGAAGGGGTGATGGGGATTATGTTTTTAGGATCATTATCATCTTTTTCTATCACATTATTTCATATGATGCAAGAGCGGGTTGAATATTAGCTTTTAAGAACTCTTGCTTTTTATTCTTGATGCATTTTTATGTTAAGCTGAAGTTTTTTATCATCCTATTGGATGCAGAAATCACCGACGGAGGTATGTGAATTTGTACAAGAGAAGGCTGGATTTGCTCTTGCAAGAACAGGTGAATATTCACATTTAAATGTTTCTCTTATATCATTCTTTATGAGAAAACGATAATGGTTTTAAGTTGGAGAAAATCAATGCTACAATTTAAGTATATGCTTTGAGGTATTGTTAAATTCCGAAGATCTTATGTGGTTGTGTTGTTTGAAGGATCCATGAGAGTGGGTTTGGATTAGTGAAAAAAGTTGGTTTTTTAATGGGCTTTTTTTCATGTATTTTGAAATGTTCAGTGATGTTCATTTTTGCTGTGATAATTGAATATTGGCCAGATCTGGAGAACTTATCATGTTCTTCACATAGTTGTCTAGGTGGCCAGGTGATCCTAGGCAACACTCATGCGCATAGCCACCTAGGCATGCCCAGGCGACGCTTAGTTATCCATATATTAATTAAGATGATGTTTTCATTAATCTTAGTATCTCTAATTATTCTCTTTTTTTTTTGTACAAATGAATTTGAGATGAGAATGTTATGTATAAAAAAAAGCATAAGGTTAAAATGCAACCTGGGGCGTTACAAAAGGGGGCCAAGCCTACTATTAAACTATTACATCTACATGATGTTGCTTGCTCTATTTCTTGTTGGTTGCTGGACATCAAATTTTTTTTAATGGTCATGACCCTTGTGACTTAATTGTTTGATCAACATTTTTTGATGAATGTATTTTTCTTTTGTCATACATTTATTTATTTGCTTTTTGGTTAGGTTACTTTTTAACCAAAATAGTATGATAGCTATTTATATTTTTGTTTGTTTTGATTAAATCACAACTATTTATTTGTTATATGAAGTTGAACTGTGAGATGAGAGGGGGCGAGAAGAGAAAGCGCTGGGAGGACGAAGGGGGTAAACCGTTGAATGGGGAACCCATTAGAAGGAAGGTAGAGAAAGTTGATCTTATAAGACTTTTTAGATGTTTGGGGTGGGGGCATTTTGTTGCTGCTTATAGGGAGCCCCCCAAGTGTTCACTGCAATAAGTTTTGGCACAGGAGCTCTGACTGTAGTTCCTGCGGGATGTCTGAAATTAGGGGATATGATGTGGTGGCCCCGGCCTCAGCGTCGGCGGTGCTAACCGAGAGGAAGGGGGTGAGGGTATCTGTGGATTGGTTCCTGGAGATGGCTGAAAAGGAAGGAAAGCTGTTGCGGAGCGGGTGGGCCGGGTGAATTTGGCCTTTGGAAAATTGAAGCAGAATTTGAAGGCAAGGTGGATAGGTCTTCCTGTTCGTTAGGCGTGGCAAATTGGGCAAAACAGGGTAGTGGTGAGATAGGACAATTGGACTCTCTAGCTGCCAAGTCATTCATGCTCAATGAATGCTCGCTGGAGATTCAGGGGGGATATCTGGCTGTGCAACTTCACCTTCAGGGCAGTGGAGGAGGAAGGGGAAGTAGTGGTGGCTCTTTTCAAAGGTTTTCCACTTATGTGGAGGATTGAGAGTGTGCTGAGGAAGATGATGGTACCATAGGGACAGCTCATCCTATAGGGAGCTGGTAAGCTGGGAGGAGTCCCTGGCGATTAGGGTGGAGGTGTGGAAGTGAAAGAGTGTTCCTATGCTGGAGCTGATTCACCTTTGTCTGGGAGGTGAAGGTGCGTGCATGTTCAAGATCTGATGGCAGAGTGAACGAAATCCTTTGCGGACATCGTGAGAGGTGGAAGTGGGGCGGGTTCGTCATGTTGGGTGCATAGTTGTCTGGGCGCTGTGCCTAGGCGCTGCTCAGGCGTGTAGGCAGGCTGAAAAGCCCTAGGCGCTCACACGCCTAACAAAAGTCTTGATTAAATGGGCCCCCTTATGTTATTTCTCACTTCATTAGATGAATTAGATTTTATAAAAGTTAAAAAACTTCTATGTAATGAAAGCCCCCTTCTGTTTGTGACTAGGAGCCCACTGTTTTTGTATCATTTCTCTTATCCTCCCTTTTTTATTTATTTATAATGATGGTTTTGATGGATTTAAAAAGATTAGTTACATGTGTCAAATGTAGGGATGATTTTTTTTAATACTTGTCACCCATGCATGCAACACTCACCACATGTAAATTATTTTCTAATACTTTAGTGTTTTTTTTTGTTTGTTATAATTATTATTATAGTATACATGGCTTATGTTTATGAGTTATTCATTTATGATACCTTTTATGTCATCACTCTCTATAATAATTTTTAAATATTTATTTAATTTCTCATAATATCATTATACTATCAAATGCTTATTATTAGATGCTCACAGGTTGTCTGTTTGTGATATTTTCCCTGTACTATTTTTTTAAAATTCTTGTCACAAGTACTTCCTATTCAACATGTATACATATTTTTAATATTTCATCTCTAGAATTTAAATTAACCAAAGAGCAACCATGTAATTAAGCATCACATCACATAACTATGTCCAACTTCATGTAATTAAATTCACATCACACAAATATATCACATCACATAAATATATCATATCACATAACTTCATGTAATTAAGCACCGCCTAGGCACGCCTAGGCGGCTGGCTACCGCCTAGGCTCGCCTAGCCGCCAACAACTATGGTTGGGTGGAGATGCGGGGAGGTGGAACGACTTACAAGAGGGTAGAGCCTAATTCAAGAGATATCCCTGTCTAAGTAGGACTCTCTCCTGCTTTGATTCACTATGGATTGCAGTTTGTTTTCCTTGTTTTGAGTGCCTACTTATTAATGAATAGAATGCCTACCACGATACCACCTTTCACAAAAAAAAAAACTCTTAACACCTCTTATTGTTTATTCATGAGTTAGTTGTTTGATGATTAAATAAGTTTTTATTTTGAATTATTGTAGGATATGGAATTTCCATAATTGAAATTTGTCACTATTTTAATATTTTTATCAACTGCGCATATTTATCATTTGTGGCATAGACATCAGTAAAAAAAAAATACATTCTCGCCAGTATTATCCTTTTGTCTTCACAAAAGCATTTTTTGTTTTTGTGTTAATTGATTTTATGTAAATATACTACCGGTTCAACTGATGCATGATATTGATTTGTCTTGATATCTTTTTTGCAACTGTGTACATCAGCCTGTAGACAAGGAAATCCTGGGGGAGCTTGAACTGATGGAGAAGGATTGTGAAATAAATGATATCTTATGTTATAGAGCCATTGCAGAACGTGAAACGCAGGTATTGACTTATAATAGATTAGTGTCTCTGTGTATTTTTGTGTTATTGATATATTGCTTTCTGTGAAGTTCTTTTACTAACGTGTCAAGTTCAATCTGGCTTTAGAAATTGCCTGGCTTTTATGTATTTCTTATTTGTAACCTTATTATTTAGATCCAAAACTGATGTGCGATGCAAGGTATACCTGTCCTAAAAACTCTTTTTTTATTTTTTTTATGAGAATGGTAGGCATTAAACCCTGTATTTCATTCAAAATAAGGGAATGCCCAAAGACAAGTACAATAATCTGAAAGAAAGAAAACAAAAACAAAGAACAAAGGATAGCCAGGGGCATTTGAGATTGGTAGAGGAGGTATCTACTAGTCCCAACCCACAGGCCCGCTGCATTGGATCACTCAATTACAAGCACCCCTCCTTGGAATGACACCCAATTTGCACCAGCGCAGCAAAGGCCCCAATCTTTGATGAATTATAGCACCCTCTCTCGTATGTTTTCAACATAAACCTTAGATCCCCTGAAAAATTGGTGGTTCCTTGAGAGCCATAGTGCCCAAGTGACCGCTGGGATGAAGGATTGAGAGATATTAGCCTTTGCACTCCTATCCCCTTCTGCTCGAAGCTTCCTGCCTGCCTCCCACAGATCCTCCAAAGACATGAAATTGACATTCATTCCTGTCGCTAGCTGAATACGCATCCATGTTTGTTGTGCTGCTGTACAGTGGATCATGAGGTGAGCTGTGGTTTCCACCTCACTGTCGCACACTGGACATGTTGGGCTCTCATTCAGCACCCATTTCAATCGATAATGCTTCGTCAGCAGCTTGTCCTGATACATCATCCAGTTGAAAACACGAACCTTCACTATCATTTTTTATTTTCAAATTTCTGAGGCCTTTTTGGCTGTAACCTCGAGGCATGGCTTGTACTTTCTCCACCTGATATAACAGCTGCATACCGTGAAGCCTACCTGAGGCTATGGCCTCCAAATGATCTGGTCAGGCTCCTCTACCACCATCACCTCCTGAATCTCTTTCAGAAGGGCAGCAAACAAGTCCACTTCCCAGTCAAGCATGTTCGTTTTCCCATGAATATCCCAAGACCCTCCTCCATCTTTTCTGCTCAAGAAATGTTCTACAGGCCTGTTCTTGTTAACAGAGATATCAAAAGTTTAGGGAACCTCTCCTTTTGTGCCTACTCTCCTGTCCACAAGTCATGCTAAAACTCTTATGTTATGTTTCTGCTAAATATTTAGGAGTCGATGAGTGGCCTGGAGACCTTCAAATTTGATTTGGTCATCCAGCATCATTTCACCCCCAGCTGCACTTCCTATTGGCATAGCAGTGGATAAATACTTGAGAGAAACTTGTAAAATGATTTGACAGTGCACCCAAGATTCTTTTTCCACAGCACCTTGTCATCACCCTGACCCTCCACATTAGCACACTGCACCTGCCCAACATACTTTTAGTTCCACCAGATCTTTTTTTTTTTTTTTGAAAGGATGGTAGGCTATTGCCAAGATTGTATTAAGATCAGGACAAATCCCGGAAGGGAAATACAAGTAACTCCCCCGAGAGGGTCAGCCCAGACTCGGTAGAGGAGAGCTCTACCTATCGGACAAAGCAACATCTAATAGCTATTCCTCAATACAAATTTTCCCTCCCACAAGACCAACACTCGATGCCCCCGCGAGTGTGGTGCTCCACATCTTAATAAAATTTACACACATTTCCCATATGTTCTCTGTATACACCCTTGACCCATTAAACACCGGTTGAGAGAGAGACCCATTAGACAGGCAGGCAGATTCAGGATATCGACTCATAGCTTTAACGAACGACTCATATGACGGCTTTAACCGATGATTCTAGTCGAGAAGTTCCGAGAGAGCCAAATAGCCCAAACCACCGCGGGGACATACGTTTGAAAAGCTTTCGCTTTATGACTACGATCCCCCCGGGCCGCCAGTGCCTTCCCCGCCTCCCACATCTCCTGAAGTGTTGTGAACGAATCGGATATGCCCGTGGACTCCCGAATCATCCGCCAGATCTGAGAGGCGATCGGACAGGACACCCCCCCATCATATGTTCAGTGGTCTCGTCTGGGCTGTCACACATCGGGCATCGAGTGTCCAACTGCTCCACCCATTTTGCACGATAGGCTTGGTGAGAAGTCTATCTTGGTACATCAGCCATGAACAGAGTTTGACCTTCAATGGGACTTTGGCCTTCCAGATCTGAGCATTCTTCAAATAGGTTGTCTCGACCGGGGGGTTCTCTCTCCTCCACCACTTATAGGCTCTCTTAACAGAGAACCCATGACGAGGTTGGGGGCGCCAGACCGCAGCGTCCTCCTCGGTAACTTGAATAGTCAGTTCTTGCAGTCCGCTAAGTAGTTTTGCCAACATCTCTACCACCTCATCGCATAGATTACGTCGGAGGCGTACATCCCATGCACCCCTTTCTCCATCAGCCAGCCAGCAATCTTTAACCCTTCCCCCTTTATTCGTGGACAACTGATAGATCCTCACAAATCTATCCTTCAGGGCGTTGTCCCCCAGCCATACATCGTGCCAAAACAGAACCGAAGAGCCATTCCCCACTCTCCAACCGAAGGCAGACAGGATTGGTTCTGTAGAGTTAATGATATCGGTCCAGAAGCGGGAAACTCTGAGAGAGGGGATTGGAAATCTGTTTGGGAAACCACCTCCACACCGGTAGCGAGCTTCCAACGCCGGCACCATGCTTGGGGCCTCGACGACAACCACCTCCAGCGCCATTTACTTAGGGGAGCTTTGTTGAGGTCCGACAGATTGAGTACACCAGCCCCACCTTTCTTCTTGCTGTTGCAGACGTGCTTCCATTTCGCCAAATGGGGTCTCTTGCAGCTGACCTCCATCCCTCTCCAAAAGAACCGGCGCCAGATAGTCTCTATTTTATGGAGGACCCCCGTCGGTATCTTGTAGAGGGAAAGGAAGAAGATTGGCAGATTTGAGAGAGCAGCCTGCAAGAGAGTGAGGTGTCCTCCAAAGCTAAGAAATTTGCCCTTCCATCCTTCCAACTTGCGCTCGAACCGGCTGATCAACGGGTTCCATTCTGCTTTGGTGAACCTCCCCAAGTGGAGAGGGAGACCAAGGTGTCTACAAGGGAATGATTGGGTTTGGCATCCGAAACAGCGAGCCAAAGCCGATAGGTCTCCATCCTCCAATTGAATCCCAAGCATTGCACTCTTGTTGAAATTTATCTTTAGACCTGACCGAAGCTCAAAGCATTTGCATACAAATTTTATACCTCTAATATAAGACGCTCTGACAGGGCAAAGGATGATGGTATCATCCGCGTACTAAATATGAGAGAGAGTCGGACCACCCGTTGTCACACTTAGGCCGCGAATCCACCCTTCAACCTCCGCCATATTCATCATTTTGCTGAAAACGTTCGTAACCACTGTGAACAACAGGGGGACAGGGGGTCTCCTTGGCGCAACCCACACTTGAGATGGAAGAAGCCGCCGGGTTTGCCGTTGAGGAGCACCGACGCCTTGGCTGTGGAGATGCACTCTTTTACCATTCTTATCTAGTTTGGCTCGAATCCATGACAATGGAGAAGATGAAGAAGGCAATCCCACCTCACATTGTCGTAGGCTTTCGAGAAATCAAGTTTGATCAACACCCCTTTCCTTTATCTTTATGGACAGCAGTAATACACTCTTGAACAGCCATAAAACCATCTTGTAGGAGCCTCCCTGGAATAAATGCCGTTTGGTTCTCTTCCACCATAGAGCCGAGCACCTTCTTTAATCTATTTGCAAGAAGCTTCGCAATCATCTTATATGCGCCATTCACAAGACTGATGGGGTGGAAGTCCCCAACCTCCACTGCCCCTTCCTTCTTCGGAATCAACGCAATAAAGGTGGCGTTTAGCCCCCCCACCCCCTGACTACCTGTGAAGAAGTCCAGAAACATCTCTTCTATATCTTCTTTCACCACTGACCAGAATACTTGGAAGAAGCACAGTCCAAAGCCGTCGGGACCAGGGGCTTTATCCGGGTCTGCCCCAAACACAGCCTATTTAATTTCATTGGCTGAAAAGGGGGCCTCCAGGTCTGCTCACAGCTCATCCGGTACTCTCTGCAGGTCTTCATCTCTCCATTCAGGGACCCAGCCTCGGTGTTTGGAGAAGGCCTGCTTGAAATGGTTTATAAGTACCTGTTCGATCTCCACTGGCTCCTCATAGGTTATGCCATCCGACTGGATTTTACCTATCTTGTTGAATCTCCTTCTTTGGTTTGCTGCCTTGTGAAAATACTTGGAATTGTTGTCCCCTTCTTTGAGCCAAAGCTCTCTTGAACGTCGTCTCCATTCTTTCTCTTCCATCTTGATGATCCTTCCCCATTGCTCTTTGCATTCGTTACGTCGGGCTCGTTGGACTGTAGACAGGGGGGCGGTTTCCTCTGAACAGTCCAGGGACGCCACTTCCAATTCCAACAGCTCCTTTCTCCTTCTTCTAGCCACCTTCTTTTCCTTGCTCCAGGATTTGAGGACCCATTTGAGACGTCTCAGTTTAAATGCCACCTTCTTGGCACCAAATCTAGCGGGGCCGGTTCTCTCCAAGAAAAAGAGACCACCTCGTTGAATCCCTCGCATTGGAGCCACCAGTTTTCGAATTTAAAGTAGCCTGAGTTAACAGAGACTTCTCCTACCTCCAACATCAAGGGGGAGTGGTCAGAACTGATACGCGGAAGAGCCTTCAGGTGGCATAGGGGGAATGCCTCCTCCCACCATGAATTCACTAAACCCTATCCAACTTCGCACAGGAGGGGTGCTCTCTCAAGTTGCTCCACGTCTACGACTGATTTGCCAAGGGGATATCCGTCAATTCCTCCAGCGAAATCCATTCCGAAAACCTGTGCATTGCAGGGGATAGTATCCCCAAATGGTTCCGGTCCTCCGTAAACCTTGTGCAGTTGAAGTCGCCCATAATACACCAAGGTAGGTTCCATCTAGCTGACACCGAACTTAAGTCCTCCCAAAGGGCATCTCTGTCTCCATCATCATTCGGCCTGTAAACCCCTGTCCACACCCACTCCCACTTTGTGATCACATCCTGGAGGATAACAGACATAGAAAAACGACCCTCTCTCCTGTCTGTCTGCACCCACCTTCTATCATTCCATGCTAGGGCAATCCCGCCTGATGCACCCACCGATGGTTTAAAAACTAAGTCCGTCAGTCGACCACCACCCAGCATCCTGAGCTCTCCCTGTGTGATGCTTTCCATTTTTGTTTCCTGTAGACATACCAGCTGAATACCTTGAGACGAGACTATCTCTTTCACTGCTACTTTCTTCACTGGGTCATTTAGACCTCGAACATTCCAACAAAGGCTCTTATACATGGACTAACTATGTAAGGACCCTCTCCACCGCCCACCAGAATGGGCTAACACTCCTCCAATCCCCGGACTCATGTAAGAGAGACCGGGAACATAGCGTGAAAAGCATCCTTGGAGAAGGATTTGAAAAGCCCTTTAGCACCCCCATGTTCTAGGAGAAATCCGACACCATTTGCCATGATGTAGCCAGGTGAACCTTGGACGTTGGCCCCTCATCAAGGACCAGATCGTCATCTCCCTCCACTTGAGGAATGGGGTTTCCGCCGATGATCCGAACTGGAGATGCTCGTTCACCCACCGCAGTTATAGAATCTGCAACCATCTCTGTGTCCTCCGATTCATCGCAGAAAGAGGAATCATCATCATCTAGAGAGAACTCCTCGACGTCCAAGCCCTCTTTCTCGCAAGAGTTAACAGGAAGGCCCGAACACTCTGGACTCCCCAAAGAAGTCGATCGAATATTAGATCTCACTATTTGAACAGGGGACAGGGTAGGCCCGTCCTAGACCGGGGTCTGGGCCTGCTTGGGAGAATCCCGATCTACCAGCCCATCTAGAAAATCCGGACCTGGATCACCGAACCGAAAGCCCATGGGTCGTTGCACCCAGACGGAGCCGGACCCTAAGACACTGGGCCTTGCCCGATTATTTTTTACACCTGTCTTCCTTCTGGAGTATACGATTGGTGGGACAGCCAGCTGTCCCTTCTGCCCCTCTTTGGATAGTACCGTCTGTCCACAATCACCAGGACCAATCACCAAGGGAGAAGACTCTGCATTTGCCAAAAGAGAGACAACCTGCGGAGACTGGATCGTCCTTTCACTGCCATCCGCGGCGACCACCACGGACTTTATCGTCCTTACACCTAGGTATGCTGCAGGGGCTGATAGTGTGAGGGACACTCCAACGACCTGCGTATTGTTGTTCGACATGTGTCTCACTGGTGCAGAGACCACAGGGCGCACTGAACTGGGTGGTTTGACCGCCTTGGTGATCGGGAAACCGCCTTGGGACGCCGAAGCCGACTCCCTGGGCTGCGGCGACTCTGAAACTCGTCCACCGCCACCCCGCCCAGGTACGTGGTCCTGTTTCACCATTTCTGCGAAGCTCCTTTTGCTGCCTCCTCTCGCCACCTCGACCCTAACCCAAACCACCCACCCTCCCAAAGAGACCTGGATTGAGGATGGGGGTTGGGTTCCCGGAACAGCCCAGATGCGTGCTCTCACCAACGGAAAATCCTCCGGGTTGTCCAAATCCTCCACGAAGTTCATCAGAAAGCCGAACGGCTCAACAATCTTCCGAATCGCCCCTTCCACTCTCCACACCAGGGGAATCCCCTTCAGCAAGACCTCAAGTTGGCTTCCCGCGGTCCCATAGCCCCTGTAGTGAAGTCGCATGACTTGAACTGTAGCACGCCCCCCTCCACCCTAAGGGAGCCCTCGGCCAGGAGGAGTTCACGGGCTGCCCAGGTCGGGACTCTGACTATCAACTTCCCATCCCCTATCTTCCAAAAGTGGAGGAAATCCATGCCCTTCCATCTGTTCCTGAGAATGTGGAGCATTTCATCACACGTGAGGACCTCGTTCCCTGCCCAAGATACAACCACACTCCGATTGAGATTTTTGCACAGTCCAGCAATTCCGGGAGCCAGTCCACCTCCACCCGACATGGGGGAGAGGGGAGAGCCGACCTCTGTGGCTGGCTAGGAGCACGATTGGCCGAGCAAACAGCTCAGCGATGCCCCAAGCCTTTACATGTCTAGCATCTCGGTGGCTCCCAGCATACCCTGGCAAAAGGACCCCTACCAAGACATCTGAAACATACGGTGTTCCTAGGGGGGCAGCCTTCCGGGAGGCCCCAAGTCTTGCCTCTCTGGCATTTCCCAGCTTGCCTATGTCCGTCTGGCTGCTCCCTACTATGTCTAGGACCGCCTCTTCTTCGTACCATTGTCCAGCCCTCACGGTCCATCTCCGTGACCTCCCCTCGACCCCCCGACGTGGCTCCTTCCCCTTTCCATTCTCCCTCGCTCAGCTTGATTTCTTCGACGTCCTCCACCACCTTTGCCTTGCCCCGTTCATTGGCGCTCCTCGTAGTCATCATCTCATCCTCGTAAAACTTTCACAAAACTGTTGCATCTATGAATTCTTCTAAAAAAGCAAGGCATGATTATTCATTAAGGGAAAAGCAGTTTCCACCAGATCTTACCCCATTCTTCTAAGCCTAGGACAAATAACATGCCTTTCCCTAGCTAGAATGACTTGTCAACTCTATCCTTTTTACATGTTGCCATTCTATATGACATTGGAAATAGCACTGCTAGGAACTTGGGTTTTGAACTAGCATTAGTATATTTTAATTTAGACAATTGAGGGTGGATCACTACTCTCGCGGGGGCATCGAGTGTAGGTTTTGTTGGAGGGACAATCTGTATTGAGGAATAGCTCTTACTTGTGTTGTCCGGTAGGTAAAGCTCTCCTTTACCGTGTCCAAGCCTGCCCTCTCAGGGGCTTTGTTTGTATTTTCCCTCCAGGCTTTGTCCTGATCTTAATACAATCTTGACAATAACCTACCATCTTTCACAAAAAAAAATTGAGGGTGGATCATCTCCCTTCTGTCTATAATTTTTATTTAATCAGTCAGCTAGTCTCAGTAATTATTGATCCTTTTTCTTTGCCCAACTAACACACATTTGCTGAATACCTTCCAAGGATTGCTCGTTGCAAACTTTAGTTTCCATAAGATATGCTATTTGATGCAAAATGAAAGAGTGGTTAAAGAGGGGTGGGGAACGAAACACTTGTAAGACTAAAACAAGATCCCTCAAGTAATATTGAAATCAAACAACTACATAAATTTGGGAGCTTTCAACACTGCTCCAAAATCAAACAACAACTTTTCAATCTCCTTTGATTCAAACTGAATACAAAGGAGCATTTATAACACTCCAAACGGTTGAAAACCCTGAAATCCTTTATGTTTGCTGGAGAGATGGATGGTTTGAAGTAGTTATCACTACTAATGAATGATTGTCTATCATTCTTTGGTTTGTTTGTTGAATCTCTTAAGTTTCTTCTCAGAGTCTTTAATTGACATCTACTTTATTTCATTCATCTTGGACTAGTGTATTGAGTCTTCTTCAACAATTCCATGAGTTCCTCACTGTAAAAATCTCCCCATATCTTTGACTAACTTTTGAATTTAAAGTTTGTGTTTGAAAATGTAACTGGAAGTTGACAGCCCCCTCTTCTCCATCTGCTGTCATTGATAGGGAGATTGACAGATTGTGTAGTTGATCTATCGATTATGTTCAAGCACATGGATTACGTTGATGATCTATCAAGATTGATAGATGGTCTTTTGATTTGTCTTCACTGAGGACGGATAATAGATTTGTCCCTAGGCAATATTTTTGTTTATTCTTGTGTATTCTTTCTCTATCCCTTTATTTGCATAACTCTACCCATGCTAGAGAAAGTTCGTTCTCACAATAGATGGATCATCATATTCACGTGACAAAATGCATATGCTTCGTCCTCTTCAAGATATATTGAATATTTGCATCCTAGGTTGACAATGGGTATTGAAACGATTCTCGTATCCACCGATATTTTCAAAGGTGTAGTGGTCGATGGCGAGCCCTTACACAAAGGCTTCTTCAAATGTTGATTGATCTGAATACTTCGATTATTATTGGAGTTATTATAGTTGAATAGGTCTGTCGGGTCTATTCATGGAGGGGCGGCACCCCCAACTCGAATTTTTCTCATGGGTTTTTTTTTTTTCTTTTTCTATTTCTAGGGTTTTTTACATCTTGTATCTATATAAGAGACCTTCGGCCTCCGTTATTGAAAATGAAATTTTATTTTCTTCTATTATGTGAATTATGAGTTTTTTTCGGGATACAAGGAATTTGCATTAGCTCTTAATGATCTATGGAAACACTGGCATTTGGTGAACTGACTTGATAGGAAGTTAGATAATCTCTGTTGTGTGATGAAAGCCTTGTGGTACCTTGTACATTTCTTTCTGTACCTTTTATCTGGCTTCATATTGAATGATTTGATATTTGGTTGCTTATCTATATTTTCGATTGAATTTGTAAATTTTGTTTCCACATGTCATTTAGGTGTTTGGTTTCTTTATTTTGATGTGTAATTTTTTTTTTATTATCTGATCCCTTGTGCCTCAAATAGTCATTCCTTCACCAATTTCATTAATTTGGTATGCAAGTACCTGACTATAGCTATATAAGTAATATTTGTATATTTCATCTCTTATATTTCATTAACCATTTTCCAGGAGCTAAAACAGAAAACTGTGTCCCCTGTAGAAATCAGCGGTTCCTATCCTAGTCAAGAAAAACAGCCAAATGATGAATGGCAAATTAGTAGACCAAGGGGATGGCTCAATTGGATTTCACTTGGCATGCTAGGAGTGGGAGGAACAACTGAATCTAGTTCTTTTATCGGTGTTGTTTCAGATGAAGTTATCAAGGTAATTTCTTTCTTTCTTTCTTTCCCAAAATAATCATTATATTGTTGATGATATTTTTATATGGTAATTCAGTTGGTATTTGAAAATACAGGACATTTGTGAAGCTACAGAGTTTCATTCGTCTCCTTCATTTGACGAGAATACATTTGCTGGGGATAAATTATGTTTATCTTCATTGAATTTCAATATTTGTCAAATTACAACAACAATTAGCAGCAAGTATGGTGCTTTCTTCATTTGTCATGTTCTTTAGTTAGCTAGTCCTTTTATTTGCTTTATACAAATTCTTCATTTCATTTTAAAAATTATTGATTTTACGTATGAGATAGTATAAGATTCAAATTTGTTAATCAAAGTTGGAGCTGCACATGTTACTTTAGTATGCCTGTGCATTACATTGAAAACTGCTGGTTGCTCATATGCATTTGATTGCCTTCTGCTGGTGGTTACTGCTTGTAGGTCATAAGATTAAAAACTGAATGTTTGTCCATAAATTTGGCCTGTATGCATATCCTTCATACATCCCAAGGCAAAATAGTAGTCTATGATTTTATATGTCATCTATAATTCAAGTTGGAAATATTCATATGCTGTGCCATGTGCCCTTTTTAACTGGCATGCTTTTGCACGGGAGTCTAATTGTAGATTGACTGGTGATTTCTGAGGATATCAAGAGGGCATTCATACAATGAGAATATTTTGGAAGGACTGATCCCTTTATTGGATATTGTCATTTGATGTGATTGCATAGCATTTTGTGTATGTTGTGAAGATTCCTTTGCTTATTGTTGAAGGTACCATTGGACATCTTGACTTACCCCTTAAAATGGCAGGTCTATTGGTTATAACCTTAGGACTTCCCAGTTATAACCTTAAAATGGTAGGTATATATAAAAATTATTCAAAACAAATGTACAAAAAGTGAAGTCCAGGCCTTAAAATTTGACTACCAATCGGGAGTACTTTGCGAGAGGGAGGAATGCTTAATTGAATCAGCATGCATCCCCTCCAGAAAAGAAATAACCCACTGCATAAGGGCCTGGAAAATTATTGGAATTCAATACAAAGAGGCAGCTATAATTCACAAAAAAAGAAAATCCACTTTACAGAAGAACTATATCTGTTGTGTGGATACAAGTTCCCATCCTTATCCAGATCCAGTGCCTCCCAAAGATCCTGCTACAAGTGATGGGATGAACAAACTTTTCTCCAAATGAGAACTTATGAACAGCTAGAATGTCTATAGTAGCATTATCTTCTCTGTGAATGGAAGAGGATGATCATTGTTCAAGTGTCTCTTAATCGTTTATAATATTCCTTAGCAACCGATAAGCAGTCCATGGGATGGATCCTATACCCCTCAGTCAAGCCAAAATGTAGTGAAGTCAGTCTCTATCCATTGCTTTTTATATCCTTTTTGGATAACAAAGTAGACTCCTATTGCGATACCTTGTAATTTTAGCAAATTAATGGAAGGCATGTTAGATCTCCTCGTCAATCCACAATGAATTCTGCATTGTAGTCCCATAAAAGGTCCCTGTAGCTGTCTCTATCTTTCTTGAGGTAACTGTTTGAGTTTTCTTTGCACTACCTCTGTGAAGGTGGTATCCCAGCAACAGTAATGGTCTTTGTCTGGGTTATGGTTATCTGATATGAATATGAATAGTTTTGATGATCCTTTTCAATTGCAGGGTTAAATTAGCCTCTAGGGATATTGAGTGAAATTTTCAGCTGATTTACTCCTTAGTCCTTTACAGTCACTTTGTGCATTTCTTTTAGATCACATTGACTATATTGTAAAAGTAAGGCTGTATTACTTCACACGCCATCAGGTTTTAGAAATGCCTTTCTAACCACATAAGCAAGTCTGCAAGATCTCTTGGGAAACCCCTTGGTGGGACAAATTTTCTTTATTCGGATCTGGGTTGATCTGAACTCCGCGTAATGCCCTCTCAGCTATTGCTCCGGTTGAGCTGCCAATCTTCCTCTAGGGATCTCCTCTCCGCGCCCTGACACGGGGATGGATGACCTGCAATGTCATCTGACGGCCAAATCAGTCTCTTTGCTGTGTTTTTCGAATGACATCCCTTTGCTTTTTGGTTTTTTCCTCCTTTTATTGGCCGTTGACCGTTTTGATTACGGTGGATCTTACTCCGGAATCGATGTTCACTGCCAAGGGCAGGGTGATTCGGTAGGATTTGACGGGATTTTCTTTCCCAACCAAGTATGCCTTATCTTTCTCCATTGGCATTGTAGTAGCATTTGGACAGGCAAACTTTTCGTGCCATCGAAGGCACTAGCTTGCTGACGACATGTGTTATCTTTGCTCAAATATTAGATTAAAGGTGTGCCTCAGCCCTTCGAATCACATTGTAACTTCTGTAATCTTAAAGGTATCTGGAAGTGGTTTTGGAAAATAACGAAAAGTGGATATAATAGTTACAAAACTAAATTTCAATGTCTTATACTCCAAGTAATGTGTTGGGGAATTTGGCTAGCGAGGAATGAACTCATCTTGAAGAGGAAACATGTATATATTGAAAATACTTTGTTGGATCACATCCTTTCTTTGGACTGGGTTATGCAATCTTCGACAAAGAATCAATATTTACCATTATGAATAGTAAAGGAGTGCATGCTCTGTTTGGCCTGTGGTTGGGGGATTTGTTTAATTGGGGTCCAAACAGCCCTTATAAACCCATATAAGTCCAAGTTTACAAGGACTTATATGGGTTTAAAGATGTTTATAGGGACTCAAACGTCTTTAACCCTTTGTAAAAATAGAGAAAAAAAAAAGAGCACAGTGAACTGAATTTTTTGTGGTGCCCCCTAATGATTAAAGTGCAGCCACACATGAAGTTTAATTCACACACCCCCCCTCCCAACCACACTTGATGTGGTCGTGCTTGTCACCATCTTTTTCCATCGTCACTTGTGTTATATAGGTGGGGTACATGCTCCACATTCAATTGGTTGCAGTTCTCCTACCTTTTCTCAAAAAGAAAAAAAAGAAGAAAAACACTGCATGTGGTGCTTTCAGATAGTTTACATCCAAAAACCTATGCTCCTGTTGGTCAATATGTCAGATGTTGAGAAAAAATGGTTGTGTTTAGATTTCAGGCTGTGGTGTTCAAAAGTTCCCTTTTCAATGCATGTTTCCCCTTCCACAATGGAAGCTTGAAAATTTTTTATTTGTCCCTTTGATTGAGAGATTTGTGAGAGCTGGTTTGACAAGATGGTAGTGGATCTTGTGTAGAAAAGAGGATAGTAATGGGTGTCCTTAATCTAAGCTTGATGAATGATGCCCTCATGAAAAAATGCCTTTGAAGGCTTCTAAACCCGAAGCAATTGGTGCCCGAGTAACAAAGGGCAAAATATTACCGAATTTGAAGTATGTAACAGCGATAATATCGAAGTCCATGCTTTTGTAAACAGAGCAACATTGTCCTTGTCTGATTCAATATTTTGGCTTCTGTTTTTCATGATTCAATGACGTAACATTAGAAGACGACACACAAATATGTTATTATTCTTGAAGGAATAGTAGATTTATCTCTCTGTAAATCTGGAATGCAGAGAATCTGAGAGTATGATCTTTGTTGTGAATAAAATGGGGTTTTGTTGGGGAAAAATAATGGTTGTGCTGAGTGTCATGAAGCTTTTCAAACTTTCTTCTCATATAATCTGTCTCTGTGACCACCTGTCAACACCCTTTCCCTATAATCGTCTTTCTTTCCAATAAACATGTCTTTTTGAAAGATAAGGCTAGATTTGAAGAGCATTAAGATACTAAGAAATTTGAAAACCATTAAGATAATAACAATTTAAAATTACTAAGATATAAAAAATTCCAAAAAAAAAAATGAGTCAAAATAAATCAGAACAATCCCATCTACATAGGCCTATACCTACAAATGAGGGACTTTTCTATTATATTAGAAATATATTTTTGTAACAGAATGTTAGATTTGCAACCTGTGTGCTCTTACAGACTTTAAAGTATGTAAGAGGCATATTGCATCCCTTGCCCCTATAATCTATTCAGAACATGGTTTTGCTGTAGGAAATTGGGAACATATTAGGTTTTTGAAGCACATGAACAATGAAAGACCTGCTGCTCTCGCCTATGGCTACAGAGTCACTGCTTGTGCTGATAACAGGGTTGCCATGGCAGTGCTATAATAATTTTGTAGTGTGGGGACTAGGCAAAAAAGAGGGTATTGGCTTCTCTACAGAGGGTATAGTCTGATTTTTCAAAAGAGGATGATGTCAGGATACACTTGTTTTTCTGTGAAATCCTTTACAGGCTACTATCCATTGACATATTTACTGCAGGGGGTGGGGCTGGTCAGGTTGCAAGAATGTGCAAAGGGATATGACTGAAGGTTAGGGATTCATGTGGTTTCTCAGTCTTGGGAAATTTAGAAAATAATATGAGGGAGGTGTGGGTTGCTACTGGAGATTTGATATGTGTGCTCTGGTATAGTGAAGATGATAGTGTGGATTGCATAAACTGTCATTCAGCAGAGTAATCTGTGCCAGTTTGTCAACAGCTTGAGGTAAACTGGCTTGTTCCTCCTGTTAAATCCATGTTAAAGTTCTTCAGATACAATGGAAGAGACGGTATAACTGCAAAGCTGGGATGTTTGTCCAGATGATGGTCTTCTGGTGTTCAAGGAATGACATGCTTCTTCTTGTTTTTTATTTATTATTATTATTATTGTTTTTAATACATTTGTTTCCATTGTCTGCTTCTTGAAGATCTGGTCTCCGCGTGTTCATAGATCTGAAAGGGTTCAAGTTAAATTCTTTTTGTGTTTGGTAATCCTATGTTGGTTTTTTGGGTCTTTGGGATCTGTTCTGTTAGGGTGGCACATTCCTGATGTCCTATTTTTCTTTTCTTTTTGTTACTCTTTTATTTGACCAATTAATGAAATCGGTAGACGCTACCTTTCATAAAAAAGGCACTGCTATTTTTTCTTATAATTATTTCAGAGTATGAGCGGTTTTGAACATGTTAAATCTTGATAATGTAGACTGGGTTTCTAATGTGCCATGACCCCTTTTTTCCTTATCTCACAAAGCACTATAGATAAATTTATTGTTTGGGCCTGTTGTTAATAGTATGATGTTATTTATGTTGAGTTTTTCTTGGGTATTTATCAACACCGTTCACATCATATGTAGGGAAAGATCAATTGCACGTATTGTATTTGAAGGAGCCAGTTTTGAAACTAAAATTTATGAAGATTCTGCTTCTTATTCTGCTTCAATAAATATGGTGAAGATATTCAACCCATGCAATGATATTGTCACTATGGCTAGCGAAAGGTTCAACTATACTATTTAGAAATCATGAATTATTATTTTTTCCAATCTTTGTTGTAGTTTGACAGTTGATTTGATGTAGGCCATTCAGGAGGAGAGTTTACCAATGCATGTACAACCTTTTATCATTGTTCAAGTTAGAGTGCCACCAACAAATGGAGACTTTGAACGTTCTGTGGAGGTATGGCTATATCCATCTTGTTCGAAGATCATCTCAACTAAGTATTCCCTAGTGAGGTTCCTAGTCCATTAATAATGTAAATACATATACCTATGAGGCATGGACACATGCATAATTATTTGGCATATCTTGAAATTTAGGGCATACACGGGCTAAAGACACATAAATAATAAATGTTATGTTCTAATTACTTGAAAGAAACGGGCAGACATCCATAGACTATAAAACCCAATGACCATAAGGTCTGCCAACTATTAATCCAATGAAAATTCTAACACCTGTTGGCTTCATGTGAAAATAAACCCCAAAAATAGTTATTACCAAAAAAAAGGTCAACTTGTTATGCGTTAGTGTCACTTGTCCACGTTGTGTCTGTGCTGCATCCAATGAACGTCCGAAATTCAGAAAATTATAATTGAAACTTTGGACATGTATGGGACGTGTTCCATGACGTTGGTCGTGCTGTGTCCTATGTGTGTTACATGACCATAACTTGTTTATTGAAGTATATGTGCCTCCTAGGCACATCCTATCATTTTTTTTAATTCAGATTCTCATTGTTTCTTTATTTGTTTTTAGGTTGTGGTTCAACCATTTAAGGTCATCTATGATCCTTGCCTAATATTGGATCTTGTTGATTTGCATTATATGCTGGATTCATTTCAGTTCCAGCATGAAAGGGTGAGCATCTTATCTATATGTTTTATTACTTATTAAAGGGAAAGTGACCAAATATTTATTTCCGTTTTTACTCTCCCATAAATTTTATTTTGTTTTTACTCATATATTATTTATTCAAAATTTAAGATTTCATATCAGAATATCAGATTTAGTTAAATCTAAATATATTTTAAGATTTTCAAAATCATGTTTAACTTAATCATATCAATAAATTGAAAATTTAATAATTCAAAATTAATGATATTTACTAAATCTATCTCTATTGAATTATATAAAGTTCTGTTATGCTATTTTTATTATAATATAAAAATATTACATAGTATACAAATATATTACCCCTTATATTAAATGAAATGATATTATTGGATTGTTCAATATTCTATAAAAAATTCATATACATATCAATATTATAGTTACATGCATTTATGCCCACATGCAAGGATAAATCTTTCTACGTGAATTATATGTTTCTTGTAGTTGTAACAAAAAATAGTTCTATGAGGGGGTTGAATAACTTCTTTATTCTGTGATCTGCTATTAGTTCCTTCTGTGCATTGTTTCTCCAAATATTCTTATATCAGTTGCTGTCCAATGATAGGTACTCTCATCTCTTAATGGGTTTGAAAATAGAAAAGTTCGCCTCTTGTCAAAACTAGAGTAAGTGTTTGTTTATTTGTAATGAACTCTTCAACCGATTGAAATAGCCTATTGGTATATTCTCACATATAGTGTGTCTGATTATATGGTGGTCCTGTTTTCAGATATACATCTTTGAATAGTAAAAAGACGTCTTGGGATATCAATTTTGAAGACATCATCATGCATCTTCCTTTGGATAATGTCAATTCTGACATAGTAGTTTTGGTAATATCTTATCTTGATATTGCTTGATTGTACAATTCATTACTCCTTAATTTATTTTGGAACTTAAATATAATAGAAACTTTCAATTCTACTTGGCTCATCTTCATCTTTGCTAATTTAATGGGACACCTACTGCATGTGCAAGGAGAGTTCGTCATGCACATCACACTGGTGGTCCCCACAAACACTCAGAGAAATTTATTTTAAAAAAAGGAAGATGGTCAAATCTTCAGAAAATTATATAAAAGTTGTTGTATTTGGAAATCGTAATGTACTCCACCCTGAGAAATTAGGAAACTAACAAGTATTAAGGGGAAATAGGGAAAAGTAACTTTTGTACCCCCTTGGTCAAGTAAAGTTTTACAAAATGGTTCCTAGTGAATTGTTTTGAAGAGACTACTTCTATGATTGGGTGCATGGCATGTGCAGTATACTAGTCTCTCCATAAAGCCCCTTTGCAAAGAATTTCCAATTTCAAAGCAATTCTAAAACATTCTTCTAGAGACTAATGAATTCACAATCAACTAGAACTCCTAATCCTGTCCAGTTACTGAAATCTAATTCTTGTTATTGTTTGTTGTCATCCAGCAACATGTACTAATCAGTTGATCATACAAATAAATTCAAAAAGTGATTGAACGACATAATGTACAATCTATATGTGGAATTTGCATCGCCACACCAATCAAGATATCCTTTTTGATATGGATGTGATTTGTCCTTATAAAAATGCTATGTAAATATTACTCTAAGATGCTGGTGGACATATATCTCCCAATTTGATATTTGAAAATATTAGGCATAGACAAGTTCATAAGAAGTGCTTGAAAAGCAAAAAAATGCATAGATTCCATAGGGTGAAGTAGAAGAGAAATCTACTAACACCCTACCACATACACCAAATACAAAAAGTAACTATCCCTGAATAACAATTTTCCCTCCCACAACCAGCACACTAGCTGCCATTGCGCAATGAACTCCCCAATTTTTGATCAATCGAATGATCAACTCCCATATATTCTCCACATAACCACCTGCACCTTAGAAAAGGACCTTGTTTTGCATAAGCCAGTATAGCCCATACCGTAGCACCACCGACTGAGAAATCTTGGCTGACACAATACGTTCTCCCATCCGCCTCATCTTCCTCCATGCTAGTCACAACCTCTCCAAAGTCTTGAAGCTCGACGTCATCCATGTGGCTGCCCCCAACATAGCCCAAATATGTCTCCCTATCAGACACATGATGAATAGATGTTCCGTAGTTTCATAGGGAGCCCCCAACATAGCTTGAATCTGTCTTGCTGTCGGACATGTGATGAATAGACGTTCCGTAGTTTCATTGGGAGCCTTGTTGATCATTCTTTTAAGGCTTTTTCCAATGTTTTAAGATGTGCGGACTCATATATGTGGTTCGCCTTTAAAAAGTATATGAGACCGCACTTTGATTTTTTTTTAAAAAAAAACATAATTTATTCATTTCTAATTAATCAATTTATTTGTTTATTTAACTATTTTTTATTACATGCAATTCAATATGTATCAAATATTAACCACTTTTAAGATTTAAATCTAATCATGATTCTTTTGGAGTTCATGAGTGTAGAAGAACTTCGGTGAGATGTGCTTAGTCCTATCTCCCTTAATGTAATCTTATTGCATTTTTGCTATGCATACACTATTGTCTTCGTATATAGTTGTAGGAATATTTGTTGTAGATGACAATCCGCAAGTGCTTTGGACCTCATTCAAACACATTCGCTACTAGCTTCATGTAATGCCAATGTTTCTGCATGGTTAGATGCATAGTTCAAAACCATGTGCGGACCGCATGTGTGGTGGGGTCCGCACATGGCATATGCGGCCGCATGTACCGAACATGCGGTCTCACATAGGGTAAGGTAACCGTTCGAACCCCGTTCGAATTGAATTCGAACGGGTTCGAACGTCCACTAGACGTTCAAATTGCGTTCAAACGGCTTTCGAACGGTATGTTGCCGTTCGAATTACCGTTCGAACGACAATCCGAACTCAGAGGTAGGTTTTACCGTTCGAAGTCCGTTCGAACTGAACTTCGAACGCTCTCTTACCGTTCGAAGTTTGTTCGAACTAAATTCGAACGGTAAGAGACCGTTCGAATACCGTTTGAACTGAATTCGAACGTGCGCCGCATATTGGGGGGAATGTGCGCCCGGGGGCACACATCAACATGTGCGGCTGCACTTCAAACTACGGTTAGATGAGATAGCTATTAATGTTTGCTTTGTAGATCTATGAGATGACAACATTATTACTAAGATATATATAACCTGTATGTGAGGATCTGAAAGATAACCTGCAACTGTGTACCCAACTAGATGCAAATCATTAGATTTATCATTTGAATAAAATAAACCCAAATCAGTAGTTCCATGAAGGTATGTCATAATATGTTTGATACCATTCCAATTCTTACGAGTTGGTGCATAACTATATCTTGCTAAGAGATTGACCAAGAATGCTGTGTCTCGTCTCATGTATTGAGCCAAGTATACCAGTGCACCAATAGCACTCAAATATATTACTTCTGGACCAAGAGTTACCTCATCATCCTCTTTGGGACGGTATGGGTCTTTCTCAACGTCCATGGATCGAATGACCATGGGTGTACTAAGGGATGCGCTTTGTCCATGTTAAAACGTTGCAGTACCTTTTCTATATATTTTGATTGGTGGATCAATATTCAACCAAAATTTTGCTCGTTCTACAGGCCAAGACAATATTTAGTTTTTCTAAGGTCTTTCATTTCGAATTCCCTTTTCAGGCATTCTACAGTTTTATTGAGCTCTTCAGGAATCTTAATTAAATATATGTCATCAACATGCACTGCTAAAATAGCAAATCCTTTTGAATTTCTTTATAAAGACATACAGGCAAATGGGATTGTTTTCATATTCTGTTTTTATCAATATTCACTAAGACAGTAGTACCACATTCTACCGGATTGCTTTAGCCGTACAATGAACGTCTTAGTTTTATTGAGTACATACTCTTTGATTTTGTTTCAGGTAATTTATATCCTTCAGGGATTTTCATATAAATATCAGCATCTAAATTTCTATATAAATAAGTTGTTACTATGTACATTAGTCTTATATCGAGTTTTTCAGAAATTGTGAGACTTATTAGGTAACGGAACCTATTGCATCATGACTGGTGAATATGTTTCTTCATAATCAATTCCAGGTTTCTGCAGGAAATCTTGTGTCACAAGATGTGCCTTATACCCAATGATTTCATTTTTCTCATTTCGCTTTCTTACAAACACCCATTTGTAACCTGTGTGGTTAACATCTTTTGGGGTCTGTATTATAGGTCCGAATGCACCACGTTTTTCAAGAGAACCCAATTCCACTTGAATAATCTCTTTCCATTATGGCCAATCATTTCTTTGTCGACATTCATTTATACTATGTGGTTCATTATTATCATCGTTTTTTGGAATTTCAGTAGCTACTGCGACTGAGAAAATGTCATCGATGATCAATTTAGATAATGTGTTTACTGCTAGGTTAGAGGGAGAGAAGAACGTACTTGAAGTACGTTCCGTTCCAGAAGAACCACAAGAATTATTGTGGAATACTTTCACTTTGTCTCATCTAAACCCTCATTTTGTTCAATACGAAAATGAAGTACATAGGATATTGCATCTTCAGAAGATTACAAATCAAATTCATAATGCATTTAATGATGCAACCAACGTGACCAAATCACATGTACCTGCTGCAAATGTGCGAGCCCGATTAGATGTCACAAGAGAACATACTACAAATTTGGTGGCAGATGAATCTGCTGCACGCCAAAAGCATGGCAGACCTAGAGCTCACCAGAAACGGAGATCAAATGAAAAATCATGCCCTAATAATGCTCTAGAAGAATTTATACATAATGCTTAAGAAGAGATTATGAACAACAGATCCACTTTCTCAAAAACTCCATGAGAGTACAATGTCCCTGAAGAGACACGAGTCCCTGAAGTGATAATGAGAACTCCTTAAAGTGAATGATAGAAGGAGAATCGTAACCAACATATATTCCCAAACAATGTTGGTTACGATTCAGAGTGTTCATCTTTGGGAAAATGCATCTTTATAAGCTCAATGACATCGTTGTCTCATTCATGCTTTTCTTTTCTATGGAGAGAATAGTGGAACAAAAGATTTTAGTTCATAATTACTTTGTGGTCCAGAAGATTGAGAACCTACTTCTGAAGTACACAAATATTGGTTTTAACGTTTGAAAGTGTGTTTCTTCCTTTGGTTGGCTTACAATGAACGGCTTCTTACACGAGCCTACTGAGCAATTTGGCGTCCACGGGAATCTGCAGTTTGTGCTTTGTGTGATAGTGGGATAGAAACAACGCAACATTTATTTTGTGACTGTCCGTATGCGAAGGAGGTGTGGTGCCGGATGGGAAGCATGATGGGCAGCAGCTGGAATCCTACTTCTCTTGATCACTTGTGGGAGTTGGGTTGTAGACTTTCGCTAAGAGAAGATAGGAGTACTCGAAGCAAAATTTTACAAACTATGGTCCCGGCGGTCATGTGGGCTATATGGAGAGGACGTAATGACAAGATTTTTCTTGGGACTTCGGTGTTGACGGAGGGAATTTGGGAGGGAGTCAAGGGGAGCATCTCGGCTTGGGGCTATCATTGTACTGGAGCTTAGGCAGTTTGGATGGAACAGAATGTCCTCTACATTACTTGATCTAGGAGTGAAAAGGTGAACATATGATTGTCTGGTTAGATCTCATAATTGGGCAGCTATATGCTCTTTCTCTTCCTCTTTTATTTGCTTTCTTGATTAGGAAATGTACTACTGTTGATCAATCAAAGACGTGGCAGATCCACCGATATCATTTTCAAAAAAAAAAAAACTTTTAGGATATTGTCAATCTTAATTTCTTGTTTTATAAGATTTACCATCGCCTTGAGCTCTCAATTTCTAGAGTTTTCTAGGGAAGGATTTTTTCTTTTGGTTTATATCCTTGCAAAAATTCGCGTGAGTAATAATCAGGAAGAATTTTAAAATCTCCTGTAATATATTCTATATCGTAATCATAAATTTCTTAATAATGTTTTCCATCAGGGAAAAAATTGTTTAGATGTTAAATTTTTACATCTTTTTTCTATCACATATATTGCAAAGCTACAATATATCCTTAGAGCAATTTCTGGTTTATTACACCCCCTTCGAATTTAGTTATGCAATTAACTATCGCAAGAATTTCCTTCTGTGGAATATATTTTCTGTGCCTCATTCCATGTCCCAGAAGTAAATTTTACCAATTGTTCCTTATTATTAATTCTTTGTTTTAGTATTCTTTCATATCCTATGTCGGAGGCATCTGTTTCTATTATTTTTGGTCACTAGGGCTTGAAAAACATGTGCTCATAGGCTTTTAATTCAATTGCTTCTCCACTAAGTTTGGGATCTCATAGCATATTTAAATTTATCAATGATACTATGCATTATTAAAAACTAAAATTATGTATAGATTGCAATTTCATTCCATGCAGGATTTAAAACATTTTATTCTTCATTGATATAATATTTTTTTGACATTATTCTATCCAGTATCATAACTTCTTTCTAGTTTGCTTGTAATGTTAAATTTCATTTGCATATTTTGCAAAATATAGTCCACAAGTGTCAAAGGATATTCAACTGTATCATATGTCAATGATGGTTCACAATGTTGAAATCTATTGAAAATTTAAACTACTTTCCATAACCATTCAGATGGATTCCATTTAAATGTATACTCAGTTAATGTAGGATTATTTGATATCTGTTCAAATGTACAGTGAGTCAGAAATTTCAGTGATCATCCTTTTGACAAACTGTTATTGTCATTGAGGTAAATTTGAGATTTTTCTCTAGATTCTTGACTATAGCATTTCACAGGTTGTGAAACTGGGAGCACTTCATTTAAAATCTAAGACTAGCAAGGAAAAAACTGTAATGTTTGACTACCTTGCTTATTCGTTCACAAATCGGAAGCACGCGTCTTCAGAATGCATGGACATGAATTTTGATCTTGGAGATTTATATAACTATTTTGAGATTATACTAAGTAATATTGAGGTATGATTCTGTCAGGTTGGTGGTTACAAATGTTTTTCTTTCAGACTCTTGCATAATATTATTTATTCAATCTTACTTTTCAGATGAACATGGTGGTGCCTAATTTACCTGAAACGGTGTCTTTAGTTGACAAATTTGATGCTTCTATCTCTGTTGGATCATGCATGTTCCTGGATGAACCTTGGCTGAAGCAGTTGGCGGTAATGCATGCTGCTCTTTGCAATAGTAGTTTCTTATTGAATAATTTACATTGATTTTTGAGCATATCTTATTGTAATTTACAATATATATTATGTTCTTATCTCAAAGAAATAAACAAATTGGACTCGCAAGAATGGAGAAATCTTAACTTGTATACTTGTTGAATTGAATCTATGTCTGTTGCTTACAATCATGCTCAAATGCATGAAACACTTTATGGATAGATATTAGCAGAAGTCTTCAGATATGCCAAACATAGAAAGGGCAATTTTGTTTGAAGAGTTTATGATGATTTTTTTTTAAAGTACATCTACATGTACTAAATTTTTTATCAATCACACAATTTTCTCTTTTGTTCCATCACTTTCAACATTCAGAGGCTTTCCATATTTAAATTGGATGCAAAGCTGAAAATAACATGAGCAATGATGTATCCAATTTGGTACCAATTAAAATGAGTCAAAAAGTATATTGAAATCCCAAAAATAAATTTAGGTAGGTCTGAGTGACCATTACAGCATGTCCCAAGTGGATTGGGGTTTAGTGAATAGGGACAGGGGGTGTAATTGGATTTCAGTTTGTTTTGATGTTCTTTTTGACCACTATGCAAAAAGTTGAAATAACGATGCATGATTTTAACACTGATACAAGCTGAAGTCCTTATAAGCATACGAGGGTTTAATGACCCACGTGACTTTAGCACCCAAATTACAAAATACATACTAATACACATCCATAGCTAAATGCACAAATATATAAGTTATTAAGTTATGCATGTCTAACACATACAACTTGTTGGAAAAATCGGAAAAAAAAATGATGAGAAACTGCAATAAAGCATTTTTTTGAAGAATGAATTGGCTCTAAAACCAATTGAATTCTCATACCATTGCATCTGTCTTCTCTCTTTCTATTTTTTTGATACACATATGCTTCCTAACCATCAAAAGGGTTGCTCTCTGATGCCTTTTTTACTTGTACTGAAGTGGCATGTTTCTAAATTTATGTAGAAACAAATATTTCATTTAGACTGTAGAGTGCATAGAAGCAGCTATCTGTACTACATGATTTTTTTCCTTTTGTAATTCTTCATTTGTTATGTTCCAAGGAAAGTTTGGATTTTGTTGTGGGTGGGAAGATGTTGCATATATACACTTTGAAGATCTCACCTCCAAAAGCTCTGTATTTCAGGTTCATTGCAAGGCAGTGTCCCTCAAGGTCCATTTCTCAGCATTAATATATGCAGCAATTATTAGATTGAGCATGCAATTGTTTGAGATGAGATCTGTGGCAGTGAACCAAGGCATGCAGAAGTTACATTTATATGAGACAGGAAAAACAGCACATTCGGAGGTCCTCCAGCACTCTGTTTCTGCTGAGTTGGGAAATCTTACATTTAGCGTCAAGCTTGATGATGATGCAGAGAACAGTTCAATCATTACATTCATTCTGGGGGGCATTGACATCCAGTATGCTAATTAAGTTTTTGTACTTCGAAAATTCCATCTGTTTCCCTATTAATTATCCATTTCAATTGTAGGTTTGCTGTGCATGAATATCTGGAGTACCTTATTTCCATAAAGATGCTGGAGGTCAGTACCTACAGATTGAATGGTGAGAGTGGTGATCATATCTTGTGTTTGTCAAGGAACAGTTCTGCTTTAAAATCTATGCTTCAGTGCAAGACTGGCTTGCCAAGTGATTTATGTGGTGAAAAAATTGAATCATCTGAACAATGCTTCCTGTTGCAACATCGAGCTAAAAGAAGTGCGATCAAATGTGATGAATACACGCTCTGCTTGGACGATATTGATATTCATGTTTTCCCTAAAATTTTTGGGTCACTGAAGTTCTTTTTTGAGAGAATATGCATGCTTGGTGTTCCTTCATCGTTCAATTCTGTTGAGAGCTCTTTGGGACCTTGTCAAGAAACCATACATAAAGAATCAATAAATGGCATTGATCTCCATAACTGTGTTTTTTCAGATTTTGTTGATATTGAATCAACTATGTCTACTGGGATTTCTTTGGACAGTTTTCCTTTTCTTACAGTTCAGAATTGTTTCGGAAACTTTTTATCTGGTACTGATCTGGAGCAGAATGTCCAGTGTTTTAGAGAGAATAATTTAAAGAAGAGGGCTGAAGCAGTTAACATTTCAATGATGAGAGGGCCAAACAATGTTGAAGCATTGAACATTCTTGCAACCTATAACAATATAAAATCATCGGTTTTCAAAATGAATTTTAATGGAATCAAGGTCCATTTTCACGACTTGTCCTGCATTATAGGAACAGTTACATTGCCTGCATCAAACTTACTCCTCTCCTTCCACAAACCTGACTGTTGGGAATTACTGTGCTCTGCTGTTGGCGTGAATATTTCTTCATCTTGGTCTTCTCTGAATGCCCATGAATGTCTTTGGGGTGCAGCAACACTAAATGTTACACCTATTTTGAACATACGTATTAGAAAAAATATGGTTGAAGATCAGTATCCCTTAACTGAGATAAGTTTTGGCATTCAGTATGTGTGCTGCATATTACCAGCCGATTACCTTTCCATTCTAATTGGTTACTTCTCTTTGCCTGATTGGAAAGAAAATCATAATCAGCAATCCATTGAGATCCTCCAGCATGAGAATATTGAGGACTTGCTTTGTGATGTGATATATAAGTTTGAGATCCTTGATTCTACACTGATATTACCTGCAGAAAACACTATGGATTACTCTATGCAAGTTGGACTTCAGCAATTATATTTTAGTTTCATTCCGAAATGTGACTCAAAAGATGTGTTCAAGGATGTTCCTCAGGAATGCATAATTCCAGCCCATAAGGTTCCTGACAGGGTTCACCTTGTGAATGTATTTGGGAAAAATACATCTCTATCATTGTTGTTGATAGAAAAAGATGACAGGCAACATATATTGAAGCTTGATAACAATGATACCAAAACTATCCCCTTAATTTCTGAACTAGATGCTGGCTTATGGCTCAGAATTCCTTATGAGCAGTCCTCTAAAAATTATGGTTTTCCCACCTTGGTCATGATTAAGGCAGATGTGTGCAATTTCATTGCTGAAGGTATATTAAATTACTACTGCTTTTATATCTCAGTCAAAGGTCACTTGATAATCTTACAAATTAATTTCTTTCGTGGTTTCATGCAGACAACTATTTCCTTCTTGGGCTTGAAGCAACTATGAGTGTTGTGGATCAACTTTCTTCAGTTGATACGCAGTCTCAATATTACAGATCTGATGTTTTGCAGTTTATACAATTAAAGAGAATTCTTAAAGTATCCACGGCATCTCATGATGATTCAAAAGAAAGCTTTATGGAGCTCAGATTTTATGCCAATGCTCTGGAAATAAAGTTATGTCACTCAATTTTGAATCATCATTCTAATTTTTCAAGGGAGGTTGCGAAAGCAAATATGCAGATTAGCCTGTCTGCATCTTTAAGAAATGATGTACCGCGTAATATGGATGTAGACATCTCTGGGTTAGTTCTATATTCATTTCAGAATTCAGTTGTTCTTGCAGCATGTGGTGATCATACATCTTCCTGCCTACAAATAAATTACCTTCAATCTGATCAAGGGACAGATGAAATTGTACTTGCCATTCCTTGTCTTGATATTTGGTTGCATCTGTCAGACTGGGAAGAACTCATTGTTTTTGTTAAATCATGTGGTCATGCTTCAAGCAAAACTGATTTTTCATCCTCGGAAAGTTCAAAGTCATATCTGAGAGTGAAATCAAAAGATGTGACTGTTTCATTTCATTTACCCGTGAGAATGACAGGGAAAGATTCAGGTTGCCAAGACAACAAAGCTGAAGTAAGTTTGCCAAATAATCTCCCCACCAATATGGAAGGAAAAGATACAAAAAGATGCATGTATTTAGTGGTGAGCTTGGAGAGTAGAGATATTGAATTGATCTTGAGTAGCCTATGCTTGAAGTTGAAATGCATGATTGAGAAGACAAGAGCAGTGTTACAGATAACTGAAGTTCAGAACAGTATTTCCTTGCCATTCTTCCAGACTTCTCAGGTTAGTTTGGGAGCAAGAGTAACTGAACAGAAAGATTCATATTATATCTTTTCCGAAGTTCAAGTTGACACATTGGATATTGGGTTATCTCATCAATTAATCAACTTCTGGAATGGAATTAGTTTTGAAATTTCTGATAGAGCTTCTTCTCCAATTCCATTATTCCATACCAGCCTAAAAGTCAGTTTAAGGAAGGCATCTCTCCTGCTAAGTGATGGAAGGGTATGTACTCTTTTTGAAAATATTAAATTAAACTTATTGTGTGTTGAATCATAATCATTTCTATAATATGTTTGGACCTGTTCTTTCAGTTTCTTTATAGTTTCTATCACAAGCATCATAGTTGATTTTGCCCAGTTTATGCATCTATATATGGGAATTTGCTGAATTTTTAAATTGTAATCAGATACATATTTGTATCAAAAGTAGATGGACTACTAGTTTTAACTAAAGGTTGGAGCTCACCACTTGAATATATTAATCAGATGAAAGACCCAAAATGGAGGACAACATTATAAAAATAAAAGCAGGAGATGAAACATCAGACACGGTTGTTTATAATAGGCGTGGTTGCGTCTTGTTCACTTTTCAGGTCTTCTATCTTCCCTCTCTCATTTCCCTTCTAACTGTCTCGGACGCTTTAGAGTAGTCTACCTTTTCCAAAAAAGCAGGAGATGAAGCTTCTCCCAGGGGAAAAAAAACCGGGAATAATAAATGGGAGAAAAAAAATGACACACTGCAGCTCCCACATCCCCTCAATTTTGGTAATAATGAGGCGCCTATAAAGGTTTAGCTCCAATCTCTAAGATGGCAAAACAGTGTGTCCCCAACCATCTTCATATATAAGACTTTCCTTTGAATATACCATGTGTGGGACAATCTCATAGATTTCCTCGATCCAATGCTTCAGGCAATGGTGATGTATTTTATACCACAGACATATCTACATTTTTTTGTCCTACTGATAGTTCAAATAAATTCCAGAAACTCTTGCTGCTTCAATTGTATCCAGTAAATAACTTTTTTATGCATGAGAAAAATCATGCATTATAAACGACCTCACTGAAATGAGGTTTTGGACCTTGGTTGATGTGCATTACATGGGGCTAGAAATTGGTAGGACTATTTTCTCTGCCAAAAAAAAAAAAAAATCAGTGATTTCTTGTTCTGTTTATTGGTATGCTGCAATCTTTTGGAAATATCAAGCATGTTGTTGGAAATAGCTTATTTGTTCATGTATATTAATGCACATCTATCATGATGAGATTTTTTTGGATAGAACTGACACTGCCCCTACAATTGTGGGCATGAGTGGAATTTAGTATGCAGAAAACTTCTAAACTATTCATTGTTGTCATACAGTGGCACTCTAGTGGACCTATCTTAGAGATTCTGATGAGAAATATAGCTGCAAAAGCGAGCAAAATGGAGAATGTATTTGAATGTTCTATCTTAGGAGATCTCTCGGGGAGCTACAATAATTTTCAAAAGGTATGTCTGGTGTGATATTTTTCTGCAATGAAAAGAAAATGAGTAATTTGCTTATAGTTGCTCTATCTTCTCCAGGTTATGTGGGAGCCATTTATAGAACCATGGAGTTTTCAATTAAAATTGGTTAGAACACAAGATCAAAATATAATTCTTAGTGGGCCAACTGTGACGGACATACATATCCAATCAGCAGCGCAGCTGAGCTTGAATCTCACAGAACCATTTTTGGAGGTAAGATTGTGAATTTTACTCTGTTTTGTATAGACAGTAGTTCTATGAAAGAATATCTTCATATAAGTTTTAACAAAGGAGATCTGAATTCAAAATTTTACTTCTGGTGATCACATGGAATCTGTAACTGCATAATTTGATTGTATTTATTTATTAATTATTTTGACTTTCTTGGATTTTTACTTTTTTTTGCAGGCCATTTTCAGGGGAATTGAGATGATTAGAGATGCATGTCATCATGGAAGGGAAAATAATATTCCTGATTGTGAGGAAATCTTGGAACATCATACCACCAGTGACATATCCATGAAACGATATGCACCATACATACTTCAGAATGACACATCTTTACCTCTATTATTCCGTGTATTTCATGGCCCTGCTAATATAGATAATATAAGTACCGTGAAAATAGAAAGTATGGTTCAGCCTGGGTGTTCTGTTCCAATTTATATTGATGAAAACTCGGAGGAGCAAATGTCCCAAAATAGGATTGCTCATTCTAGTGAAAATTTATCTCATAAAATTGCTAGTAGTGTAGTCCATCATATGATGTCTATTCAACTTGATGGAACGTCTTTTCCTTCCAAACCCATGTCGATGGACCTTGTGGGGTTGAGCTACTTTGAGGTGGACTTTTCAAAACCTAAATCATCAGATACTAATGATGTTGGCAAAGAAGAAAACTTCAGCCATGTGGATTCAGATGATCATTTTGGAAGGGATTCTAACAAAGGATTTTTTGTTCCAGTGGTATTTGAGGTTTCAATGCAGCGTTACAGAAAACTAATACGGCTGTATTCTACAGTAAGTACAAAGTTCCGTTTATATATTCTGAGTGCCAGTCTGTCTGTAGTCTAATGGCTGATGAATTCAGGTTGTGCTTCTGAATGAAACGACAATGCCATTGGAGATACGCTTTGACATTCCATTTGGTGTCTCTTCTAAGGTAAATATTTAACATTCTAGTAATGGGTTTCAAAAAAAAAAACTGGCGATTATCTTTCTTAATGTGGTTTTTCTCAGATCCTAGATCCAATATATCCAGGACAAGAGTTTCCCCTTCCTGTGCATTTGGCTAAATCTGGTCGTATGACATGGCGCCCACTTGGTGGTGATTATCTATGGAGTGAAGCACATGCACTTTCCAATATACTCTCACATGAACATAAGCTTGGATTTACAAGATCATTTGTCTGTTATCCTTCACATCCTAGCAGCGATCCTTTTCGGTGTTGCATATCAATCCAGGACTATGGACTGCCTTCTTCCTGTGGTCCTAGGATGCAGAAGCTGGATACGTCCACAAAGTGGTTCATCCGGCAAGTCCGATTGACTACCCCATTGCTAGTGAAGAATTATCTTCCTGTGGCCATGTCCTTGACGATTGAAAGTTGTGGGGTTATGCATTCCATACTCCTTCCGGAAGTACATTATCTTGTGACGATAGTTAAATTTTAATATATTAATATTTTCTGAGAGCTTAAAAAACTAATTCACATATTTTTGGTACAGCTGGACTCTGCGTCTATATTTCATATTGATTCTAACCACGATCTTGGATTGACGCTTCACATGCATGGATTCAAGCCCTCCATTTCTAAATTTTCCCGTGCTGAAACATTCATTGCTACATCTAAGCTAAACGGGTCCATATTTTCTCTGTCGGAGACTTTGACTTTTTACCCAGATACATCTTCTAATGGTAAAATGTTTTTATGATGCTATTGTTTTTGGTGGTATTCATGTTCAATACATAACTAGACAATGGTCTTTTTGTCTTTTCAGATCCCATATGTGTTTCTCTGGACAAGATGGTAGATGCATACTGCAATGCTCGAGAAATATGTCTTTATGTCCCCTTTTTAATATATAACTGCAGTGGTCTGTCTCTTGCCATTGCACATGGAAGCCATGGGAAGCAGGGACATACATACATTTTCCCGCCTAGTTACCATTTTTTGGGGCAGGAACAACTTCTCACTACAAAGAATGGCCTGGCAATTGTGTCAGATCAGGACACTAATGTTTCAACCTTGAATGTTAATAATCTTATGAACCCACTGTCACAAGATCCCACTATATCAATAAGAAAAAATGCTAACCTGCATTTTCACAGGTCTCTGAACCAGTATTCCTCAGATATCTCAAGACATTCTCCTAGGCAATTTCAAATCCATGTTTCAGAGAACGGAGAAGCTCCTTATGAGGGACCAACAGGAAGTACTAGAAGCCAATTGAACTTGTCTGGAATAGTTGGTAGTGGTTCTGATCGCCCAGACAATGAATATGGCAGAAAAGTCAAAGCATTTATTTATTCTCCTATAGGCAGTTCGCCTGAATCTGAACTTATGGTTAGATTATGTGCATATTTGCCAGAATGTAGCATGGAAAATAATCAAAACCCTGCCTGGTCTAGCCCCTTTTATCTCATCCCCCCAAGTGGATCAAATACTGTGATTATTCCACGGCCACACACAACTGGAGCATTTGTAGTTTCTGTAACATCAAGTTCTCTTCCTGGGGAACTCACAGGGAAGACACGGGCGATCAGTATACAACCCAGGTAATTAATTTGGCTAATTGTAGATTCTATGTCAAAAAAATTAATTTGGCTAATTGTAGATTCTAATTGTAGATTGGTTTTGTAGTTCAAAATGGGCCTGGGAAATTTTACAAAAAGTATCTGAAATGACAGTTAATTTCTTCCATGAAGGGAGCAAAATCAATGAATTTCTTGGCCTTTCCACCGCCTATCTAAATTCAGTTTCATCTTCTTTCCTTAATATTTTAATGACCATTCTGAATTACCTGAAAAGCTCAGCAATTAGATTGCTAAATAATATAAACCCCAAACTCTACATAAGAACATGCACACGCACACACATGTGCGTATATGTGTCACATGACAGTTTCATGTACACGTATAGTTAATCTGGGATAAATTTAGAGGATTTGTTGATACTCACATCCTATTAATGTCATCCAAGAAAACCTTTTCTTCATTTCTTTTTGCAATGTAATCCCAATATATTGTAGCTGCATCATTAAATTTACTACATGTGACACATGACAATCAAAATTTGAGAAGAAACTAATGAAATATCTTTTTTTTTCAATGATGGAGGCCAAAAGGTCTCTTATAAAGATACAAAAGATTAAAAAAAAAAAGACCAAACAAACCTCATCTGAAGGCCTTCAGGAATAGGCCCTATTTAGCTATAGTAACTCCAATAATTTGCTCCATGCTCTGAGCAATATCAGATACACTTTCCTGGCACAGTCTACATTCTATAGCCATAAAGGGGAACATGACAGATTGAATAAAGAAATTTCCAATTGAATCAAAGATTGTTGAATTAAGTTGTCTGCCTCTCTAATGCTATGTGATTGTCACATAATTGTTCAATTTTTTTTTTTCAATCTGGTAGAAACTCTACCACTTTAATTTAAACTGAAATTGAAGAGTATAGCCCAATAAAAACTAGTAAAACCATTAAAGTTAGATGGCAGATGAAGTATCTTCTATCCTGTCCAATGGGCCAAAAAAAAAGACAAATAAAGAAAGAAAGAAAAAGCTAAAGAGGGATGTAAGCATCAACCCTGAACACACCCTTCCCTCAGACAGATGTTACTCTATGATTATAAATCTCGCATTACTTGTGGCAACAGTTTGAATTCCAACACAGTATTTGGCGCAATCTTTAATGTAACAGGAAGCACAATTCCAAGTTCCAACACACAGTTGTTCACGTTGAACTGAATAATCTAGTCTAAATAAAGATGATTGTCATGGTGAATGATTAATTCATCTACTGCATTGATATTATGATTTGCTGGTAGCCGTAGGCACAGAAAAAAGTATTAAATACCTGTCTGTTAGTCGGATGTAGATAAATCCTGGCCAGGCGTGACCAAATGCACAAGAAACATTGTAGAAAATGAATCAAGGACATTCTTGTCATTCGGCCTGACCTCTTTTGCTTCTGAAATATCTGTAGATGACAAAGATGGCACAATTAGGTTACATAGTTTAATTCTCAAAAATCTGGTATATTATACTAGAAAATAAATGAGGATATAATATGATGAACTGTCTTCTTGATGATAAATCATCAAACTTCTAGAAATAATTTAATTTTTTTTGTTAAATATACATATTCATGTTATATAACACAGATCTCAAGGTTTCGGAGCCACATCTGACACTCCGTCTCCTTGTGAGACATGGCATTCAATTTCATCATTATTTAAATCGCCTTGAAGATGCTATGTCTTACATTTGTGTTAATCTCAGACCATTGCACATCTATGTGTTTGTCACACAAGATTTACTATATTGAATATTGAATTTTATCAATTTCTAATATCCAGATATATCATTTGTAATGCTTGCAACAAAGATTTGTGCTACAAGCAGAAGGGATCCGATTACTTCTACCACTTGAACGTTGGAGAACATTCTCACATTCATTGGGATGACACTGCAAGGTATCTATAGCACTAGAGAACAACTGATTCTCAAAACAATCACAATGGCAGTTCTCTTGTTAACAAGCCTCTGGCTCTTGTTAAAAAAATTTAAAAAAAACCATTAATTTGCAGTAAATGTATGACATATTCTGAACTTCAACTTCTGTTGAATAAAAAAAAAAAAACTTTTGCAGGGAGTTGCTCATTTCAATTCGATTTAATGAGCTTGGATGGCAATGGTCAGGCAGTTTTCTCCCAGATAGATTGGGAGATGTCCTTGTGAAAATGCGTAATTATGTCTCAGGCGCTATTAATATGGTTCGAGTTGAGGTACAAAATGCTGATGTATCCATCACTGATGATAAGATCGTTGGAAGATCCAACGGAAGCTTGGGAACACTTTTGATCCTTTTATCAGACGACAACACTGGGTTTATGCCATATAGAATTGATAATTTTTCAAAGGAGGTGAGAAATATTAACAAAGCAATTTTTAGATTTGGTTTTCCATTTCCACTATGGCTCTATGTAAGCATAGTTATTTTTAAGTCATCTTCATCTCTGTTGTAGACAATGGTGTACTCACTTCTTTCATTGTTTATATGCAATTTTGATATTTATGCTATCGTAGAACAGGCAGAGCATAAATTCCATGAAATTAAGATTTTTTTAATCTCCTCATATTATGAAATGATGTAACATTGGAGCATAGAGATAGAGAATAAAATCTAGGTTGCAGAGGTTGCAAAACAAAAGGCAAGAGGTTGCTTTAGGCTCTGATCTCCAACAGAAAATTCTAGTTTTTGTTGTCCTTTTTTAAGGATATAATGTTGACCAACCCCACTGTGGTCATTTAAGGGAGAAGGCAGCACAGTTGGCAGCATGTTTAGTGTTGGAAAGAGAACCAGAATCGTGAATGTCTCTGCATAGCCATTGGGATAGCTAGAAAATCCTCATCGATCAGTCGAGAGAACCAAAGGCATGGCAACCATGTTCCCTAACTGTCTAGATGAACATGATGATGTAACCATCGGTCCCATTGATGTAAAACAACATTATCCAGGTTATGACTATGTTAGTTATAACTCACAGATACTTAGGGTCCGTTTGAAAACATAGATTGAAAAGTAGCTTTTGGAATAAAGCTGCTTTTTAAGATGATTTTGACCTTGACTTTTATTGAGATGTTTTTTTTTAATTCAAGAATTAATATTTAAAAGCAGTTTATGTTTGGCAGAGAAAGCTACTTTTAAATTCAAAAAATCGATTCTGATCAAAAAGCGTTTTTTTGAGCTTTTCAAAACACATATTTCGAGGAAAAAATTAAAAGGAATCTAGCTTCCGATATTCAAAAAGCTACCTCGTTTGGCTGCACGATTTTAGTTTTTCAAGTTTTCAAAAAGCAGAATCGCACCCAAACATCAAACCAAACGGGGCTTTAGTCTAATCGTTGGAACCCCTGATGGACAACATTAGGAAACATCATCATAATGACCTTAGTCACTAAGTTAACCAGAACTTATCTGTTGACAACTACGGCAGTATATGAGACAAATCATCGCCATACCCATTTAGCCCTAACGATTTGGAAGGGCTCTCAGCTCTCTGAGTCGGTTTTAACATATGCTATCTCCCCCAGTCGACCTAAAATCAGTTTAGAAGTCTGCAATGAGAGAGGTATCCAAATTGTAATTTTCATATCTAATTGTTGGACATGCTTTTATCTCCCACAACTTGTAATTTTTTTGGTTTTGTTGGAAGCTGTGAGATCCTAGTTTTCTTTCTGAGTATTCCATTCTATTTTGGCTCCTTTGTGCATGATATGCATCAGCATATATCTTGCAAATTGAATTGTAGACAAGAGAGATAACTAAGTGAAAACTGCAAAGATGGTTTATTCACAGTTAGCCTATACTTAAAAGTTACAGTTACGTACACTTTGTAATAGAATTGTATTCAGACACAAACTTGAACTCCAAGTTGACTAAAATAAGGAAAAAAACAGACCATTTTAAATCTAAACCAGTGCAAGGGAACGCTGAGTTCCTAAGAATTTTTTGCTCCTTTTAGAGATGTTGCATCCATTCAATCTCCAGAGAAACAAGGGGTGATGAGGTGATCTGGATGTCCAGGCCAAGGGTAAGTTTCTGTGCAAAGAGTTGTTATAATTGGTTGAGCGGAAATAGACAACAACTGCCCACAACATCAAAGCACAAAGAAATTTAGGATTCAAGGGTTACTCTAGAAGTTCAAGGCTTAGGTGGCTCCTATACATAAAAGGCTACTGACGAAGGTTTGTAGAGCCAAGTGGGCTAGAAGGGTTTACTTTGTGTCCCTTTTGCTAACTGAAAAACAGATTTGTTTTGCATATATTTTGCTTTATATATTCCTTCCAAGTTTGGTGTCATTGGTTTGATCTGCATGTTTACATGTGTGTCAATTTGATGGTTTTCTGCTGGATGCATATTGTTGCTTTGTGGACAGTTGGATAAGCAAAAATATATTGTTGAAATTACTGATGGAATATGTGTTACCATTCAAATGAAATGAAGTCTTCTGATGACAATTTGTTTTTATTCCAGAATCTGCGGATATTCCAGCAAAAATGTGAATGCTCTGAAACAATTGTGCATTCGTATACATCTTGCAACTATGTCTGGGATGAACCTTATTACCCTCATCGTCTGATTGTTGAGGTACTATCATTCACTTATGCTTGAAAATACAAATCATTTCTAGTCCTCTTTGTTTTATACTCGTATGTCCACTCTTTAGGTACCTGGGGAGCGTGTTTTGGGATCATTCTGTCTTGATGATGTGAGGGAGTTTGTACCTGTACTCTTACCATCAACATCAGAGGTACTTTTTGGACTTAAAGGGCATCTTTTGCATATTGATCAATTTAGTATTTATTTAGGGATTTATGCCTTGGCATGATTAGCGTGAAAAAGCAGACACACTTTGGCGTAATTGATACAATGCATAGAACTGTCTTTCAGATGGAACAGGTAACAGAGGAAAGCCCCAGAACTAACCAATCAAAAGCATTCATACATTAGGAAATTAAGGTTGTTTTTATCTTTTTAGGAATGGTCTGAAAATTGTTGATCAAAAATTGGGAAACTGAATTCTTAATGTGTTTACAAATATTTGAACACTACTGGTGACAACTTGAGTTCATTCACTTAGATGAACTCATTCATCTTGACAGTACATTAATTAATTAATTAATTTTGTGTTATCTATAGTTCCTGTGCTGAAATTTTTATGTTAGCTAACTTAGCTTCTTTTTGAATGATTAGAAATAATATTTGTAAGACCAAATGTTGGATTTATTGATTACTATATATTTATTTGTTTGACTTAGCTGTCTAGATGTCTTTCTGATTTCTCAACAAAAAAAAATCACTTTTTTAGTTTTTGTAGATATTTTTTTATGGATTCTATGCTAGCTTTTATTATGCTTACACTTGTAAATTAATAAAATTATAGGACATAATGAAAGAATCTCAATCAACAGGTTCACTAGTTTTCCTTAATAGAACTGTGCAAGTGATGCAACAGACTTATATATAGACACTGAATTGCGGTTTAACTAAATTTTATAAAACGGATAATGCGATTTGATATGTTACAGAATCCTTACTAGTCAATACATCTGTTTACAGAAGCTGAGAGTAGCTGAATTTGTAATTGTCATATTAGAGTGTAATAGTTTTGAACAAAGTGTGTATGCTTGTTTGTTTGTTTGATTGACTGTTTTATTTTGAATAAATTTTTTTTTTAATTTTGTTTGTTTGATTTAATTTTTCCAACATAAACTAAGAACTCATTTTAGGCATGAATACATCTTGAGGAGACACACACTATTTTTTCCTAACATAGCAAAGTACCATATGTTGATGTGCCCCCAAGCATCCAAAATTCGATTCCTGTGAAGCAGTAAAAATTAAGACAGAAACAGTGTAATTGATGCGTGCAAACAAAAATGGCTCTTAGTTAATAGATAAAATAATATAAGTTATTTTTGTCCTAATGAAATAAAGAATATGAACTGTAGGATTGGTAAAGGCAATTTTTTTTTGGGGGGTGGGTGGGGGTGTGGATTCTTGTGCAACTTGATAATAATTTAAAGGATAAAATCCGATTAACCCCTTTTAAACTGCCTAAAGTCCATATAATCCCATGACTTTTCCTATAGTCTATATAACCCCCTAAAAATGCATATGTAAATCCAAATAACCTCCGAGTTAAGACGTTCTTTAACAAATGAGAAATATTCTACGAATATTCCGTTTAGTTAACGAAGACCGAAAACACAGTATACAAAAAAACCCTACAATTTGTTAAAAATGCGAAAAACCCTATGGGAAAATGATTTTACCCCTCTAAATAGATTACAAAACCCTATCCGGAGAGGTAAAATTGTCATTTATAGAGGGTTTTCCGTATTTTTAACACATTTTAGGGGGTGTACTATGTTTTGAACTAGAGATAACCAAACTAGATATTTACATAATAATAACCAGACTAGACTTTCACATAATAATCATAATCTAGTCAACAAAAATTTAACTCAAGGGGTTATTTGGATTTACACGTGTTTTCTGGGGTTACATGGACTTCAGGAAAAATTAAAAGGTTATATGGATTTCAGGCAGTTTACAGGGTTATATGAATGTTTCCCTAATTTAAAATGTTGTTGCTAACACAGACAGTTGTGGATGCAGAAAAAGTCTTATTAAGGCTAATGCATTCAGTTGTGAACGCACAAAAAGTATTAATTAGGCTAATGCATACCTGAAACATCCTTCAGCATTCTAATGTATAGATATAGTTACCTAGAGCTTATAAGTTAAAGAAGACTTTTTTTCATTATAGTTCATTATTGTTTTGTTAACAAAAGAATTAATTCTGTAAATTCATGTAGTCACTGTTCATCTTTCCAACTATCAATTTTATTAACTGGATTTTTCAAAGTTTCCTTTGTTCAAACATATTTTTAACTCAATTTGATTTGGTTGCTATATGAATTTCATTTTTACCTGCCCTTTTTTTTGACATCATCCGAATTGATTATGCAGAAACCTGAAAGAAAATTCTTTCTGTCCATCTACGCAGAAGGAGCAACAAAGGTATACATTTTGGTTTTGTATATAATCGCTCTTTGGCACGTGTCTGAATGGGTTTAATTATGTTGAATTCCAGGTGCTCAGTATCATAGATTCAGGTTATCACAATGTGGAAGACATAAAGCAAACCAGATTTCTTAGAATCAGAGGACAAAGAGAATGTGACCAGGAGAATCGATTTGAATTTACAGAGAGAATTAGTGTGCATGCTTCACTTATTGGTGTTTCCTTGATTAATTCTTCCCCACAGGTAACAAGATTTGCCATTATTTTTTCAATTGGTAGGTAGTGATTAATTAACATTGAACATAGCAAGATATAAGACACTCCCGCTTTCTTAATATTGACTGCTGGCTGATGATTTGCAGGAGTTGATTTTTGCATGTGCAAAGGGAACCACAATTGAACTGATGCAGAGCTCAGATCAGCAAAAAATCAACTTAGAAATCTTGTCATTGCAAATTGACAATCAGTTATATGATACCACATTTCCTACACTGCTTTCCTTTGAACATCTATACAGACATTCCACACAACCTAGACAAAATAAGGAGGCTGACTCAAAGATAAAAAATGAAAATGTTAGCCCGATTGTCTCGGAATTTTCACATGAACCAGTTATTCACTTATCTGCAGCCAGATGGAGGAATGTGGATTGCTCATTGGTTTCCTTTGAATATATAAAATTTAGGTATGATAATCATCTTCTATTCCTTCTCTAATTCTTCATGAGAAGTTCTATTAGTTTAGCTAACCTTTATTTACCTGCAGATTGTCTCCATTGCGCATTGAAATTGAAGAACAAATTCTTCTAAGCCTGATTGATTATATTAAAAATCTGGCTTCAAGGTTACAGAGCACAAATATGCCAAACCAAAGTTGGGTGGACGGTGGGTTTGATGAGTGTTTCCAACTAGTTCCAACATATGAGAGAAGCAGGGACATGAATACAGTCAAACCTTGCTCCTTGAAAGTTTCCCAGTTCACTGATAATCATAAGATTATGGAATCATTACCCTCCATAGTTCCAATTGGAGCTCCATGGCAGAAACTTTTCCTCTTAGCAAGAAGGCAGAAAAAGATATATGTTGAAGCGTTTGACCTAGCTTCCATCAAATTGACTATAAGGTACCTTATTTTTCAATACTTAATATGTCCATCAGTTTTACTTTTTCCATGAAGGTTCAAGGTTGTGTCCATCAGGCTTGGGTGGTTCTAAAAGATTAGCGTATAATTTTACAGTCGTCTATGTCTCTTTGAGAAATTCACTCTTTGTAAATCTATCCCCATTCCATAAGAAACCTTTTGTTGACATTATCTTTCATGTTAAAGCTTTTCCAGTGATCCATGGGTGACTAAGAAAGATGATCGTGAAGATGCAGAATCACTCATTCGTGCCAGTAGCAGTGCTTTTCAGGTGAGTACACATCACCAGAAGCTTGAGTTTACTTGAATAGATCATCCTCTCTTTTAGTTTGGAGAATATCCAGATTAGGTCATGACAGTATATTGCGAGTTTGTTTCTATTTTAATTTAAATAATGTCTTTATCATATGCTTTTTTGAAGTTATGATACACATACTTTTGGTGATTCTGAAGAAGGTAATTGTTAAAGAATTTTTTTAATAAGTTTTCTTGCGATACTTTCCCAATTCATGGTGCTTGGGGAGTTACATTTATAGATGGCTATGGTTTAGATGGTTTTATGCCTCCTAAGAGTTGTTTTAGGAAACTGGATGTGAAGGGCTGTCTCTCTGTATGTGCACGAATGATTACACATTTATCTTGGAATATCAAAAAAGCCATTTTCTTTCTTAGGATCCATGCCATAAATTCTAGTGGGCTAAAACTATTGTTGAACAATCCATTCACCAAATTCATTTAAAGAAAGTTACTGCATATGAGCAGAATCAAGTGAAGTAAAAGCAAGTCCATTTTTTCATCCAAATATGAATCATTAATACAGCTTGTCAATATTAGGTGTAAACAGGATGTGATACAAATTTATTCCAATTGGCACCAAAAACATCTGCAGTGCTGGTTGGACTGACATCAGAGATTAATAGGAAGCTGAGTCAGGAAATTAGTTATGGCATTCCAAATGCCATTCACTGGTGGATTCCAGTTAAACAGTTTGAGCATCCCTAAGACTGTTTATAATAATGCCACAAGTATTTCAAATTTTTTTATTGTTGAAGCAGGAGCCAGATTGGAATTTTCCAAACAAACAAGCGAGATGTTGAGCGTCCCATAGGGGACCCTCCTGAGTGTCTATAAATAGGATGCTTGACGGGCAGAGTGGATTACTCTTGGCACTGCTACCCTTATAGGCTGTTTGGGTAGTGGAATAGAGGAAGAATAGGGGGAGAATAAGTCTAAAAAGTTGTTTGTCTGCAAGGAATAGATGGGTATGGCTATGCCAAAATATGTGGGGGGAATAAGCTGATATTTATATTCTAGGTTTTCCCTGGAATTGTGTTGTTACATTCAATCTATTCCATTGGTATAAAGAGGACCACAAGCAAGGTTTCAAATCGCGATCGATTTATCGATATATCGATCGATATATCGGTTTTGCCGACGAAAACGCGATAAATCGGTGACTTCGCGAGGTTTTATCGAAAACCCCGATGACGTCAGCAAAACGTCAGCGAAATATATCGAAAAACCCGCTGACGTCAGCAAAACGTCAGCAAAATGTGATGTGTTACAATGTTAGTGTAGGTTAGGTTAAGTTAGGGTAGAGCGCAATAACACTTTATTTATTTATTTTTATTTATTTATTTATTTATAAGGTTTTTTTTTTTTTTGGAGATGAGACTGCTCCCGTCCGAAGTGGTGGCGGAACTTTTTAAGCTTGCGGATGATAGTGATGATCATGTGTAATTAGTGTAGATTAGGTTAAGTTAGGGTAGAGCGCAATAACAGTTTATATTTTATTTTATTTTTTTTATTTTTTTTATTTATAACAATTTATATTGTATTATTTTTTTAATGTGTATGTATTATTAGCCATTATAAATACGTATATATTTAATAAATTTGGCCAATCGATATATCGATAGATATATCGATATATCGATCGATATATCGACTGGACCCCCTAATCGATATATCGATTATATCGATATTTAAAACATTGACCACAAGTTAAATCAACTGTCACCACCTCTTATAAATCAAAGGACTCACATATCAAACCATTTTTTCATATTTTATAAATCCTTATTCACATCTTATACACAACTTATTCATAGTCTACTTACAACAAAATCTCCATTATTACATTTCCCAACGAGAATAACTAAAAACACAACCAATTAGAAAATTACTTACTCCGTTCCTAGAATAGTTATCTATTCCTAGAATAGTCATGAACTCTATCCAAATGGCACTTTGGAAGTGAGATATATGGAAAGTTTAGTCTGATTGGGGTTAAAAAGAAGGCTGAGGTAGGAGGAGAAATGGAGCGAAGTGCAAATAAATGCTTTGACTACACATTCCATTGCACATGCACTGAATATGCTGCCCATGTGTGGACATTTGGTCTTATTTCTTATCCATCCTGACCTTGCAAGCATGGCTGTTTCTTATTCATAACGAGGCATTGGTTTGTAATGGTTCATGATGCGTTGTTGTATGTGACGGTTGCCTTTTCTGAATGCTGGTGATTTCTTAGTTATAATTTTTGTCAGTAGTATGAACCATATGACATGTCCCAATATCTTTTATGATTGACTCACATTCTAAAGTCAGCTATTTGTTCGCAGTAAGCAGCTATTTTTTCCCATCGATCTGACACAGACATGAGTAATTATTGCATACAATTAAGCATTGGTTGGCTTGTACTTCAATGAGGGGATATGTATCACACCATATAATAATATTCTCATTGTGACCTTAATTTTGACCTTACATGTATATGTCATCTCTATGGAATGGAATTAATTGTTGATTATTGTGAGTCCTTTATTGCAGAGAGGTCTGATGGCTCTTATAGATATCGAGGGGGTACCAGTTTATCTTAGAGAGTTAACTCTGATGCATCTTATGGCGAGTCAGGAGTCCATACAAGATATGATTGTAAGGCATTATACCAGGCAGCTCCGCAATGAAATATACAAGGTGATCCGCATGATCTAACATGTATAGCTATAGCTCTTCAATTGACTTCAATTTCTTTTTTTATTTCAACTACATAGTTTGTTTCATTTTCTTTAGTAAAAATTTACAACATCCAGTACCTTCTCTGACTATTTCAAACTGATTTTTTAAGTGTTAAAATAAAAGCATCCATTTTGTCCCCTTAGATGTCATGCATATACAGAGAGTGGAATATTGCGAACATCTTATTCATATGTGATGTATCATCATTGTGACAAATAAGACTTCATCCATTAATGTGAAACTTTCTCAATAATTAGGCAAAGAACATATTTAGAATGACCCATAACTAAATATATGAAACCTATATTTTTGTAAGTCTGTATGCCAGAATTCTGAATTAAGACACAATTGATCTATCCTAATTCATGCTCTGATTCAAATGTTTGGGGTCAGTTTTGTGAATCCTGATTGTCAATAAATACTTTATAGGTATGAAATTCATCTTTCAAATGCCATCTAACATCGTATATAATTTAATATTTTTTCCTCTCATGATTGCAAAGATGGTGTTCAGGAAACACGATATTTGGGCAACTTTATCTACATTTAGTAGGATATCTATAACTTTCAACAATGTAATGAGCAGATTTATGAGAATGATAGCAAAAGAGGTCTCAATGTCTGCCAGATCAATGAAATATTCCCCAATTTCCCATTACCCATTCCCGCATAACAATTTAGTCTTGCTTTCTTGGGAATGACATCCATTGGACTATTAAGTTAACCAAATATGTGGGTTTTGCACCTCAATTACAGGTATTTGGTTCAGCTGGTGTGTTTGGGAATCCAATGGGTTTTGCAAGGAATGTTGGTGTTGGCATAAAAGATTTTCTTTCAGCATCATCAAAAAGCATTGTGCAGGTCAGTAGACTTGCGACTTTATCAGATTCCATCGAGTTTGCAATATAATCTTGCACCATCATTATGATATTGAAAACATTTGTGCGTGTGCAGAGTCCTGCTGAATTAGTTACTGGCGTGGCACAAGGCTCGAAAAGTCTTGTTAGTAATACAGTGTATGCTATAAGCAGCGCTGCTACTCAGTTCAGTAAAGCTGCCCACAAGGTATTGCTGCATTTAAACAATTGAAGTTTACAATTTGCTGATCAACTGTGATATTCATTATCTTGTTTGTTTGCAGGGTATTGTTGCCTTTACATTTGATCAGCAGGCTGTCCGGCAAAATGGCCCACATTCTTATGGCAAAGGTGTATTGGATGAATTTCTAGAGGTATTTTGTATATAAAGTGATTCTATAAGTTTTGAATAGGATGTCTACCATATTATCCAAAAAAAATGAACCACTCATTATTCTTCCTATATCTGCCTTTCGTTGAAGATAATAATTACGATGTGGATCTGATTGATCTTTACAACGTGAACCAAATCTTAAAACGACACATTTTTTAGATTGCATATGTTTTGAATTGCCCTAGTAAAACCCTATTCTTGGATTTGAGATATTAAGAAAAGTCACCAATGAAATGATCCATGGTTTTTAATCTGCATGTATGTGGTGTTTTTCTGTTGGTTTGAAATCCTTATCCATAACATCAGTAGTTTGTGAATATATAGTTTGATTCTGCAAGCTCAAGTATTTTAAAGGAAGGTCCGAAAGATAGATTTTGTGAGAAAGGATATAAAAATAATAGATTTATTAAGAAATGAGATAAGGGGAAAATTTGTCCAGGAACCACTGGAAACTGCTACATTTACTTGAGTTGATCTGAGCTGAGTTGAGAAAGTAATCATTAAGATAAAATGTGAAAATGCAATAAGAGTGGAGGAGCATCGGTTTTCCAAAATTTGTGATGTTACCAAATAGAAGTATGCAATTTTTAAGGGAACAATCAAACAATCATTCTGCACCACACCATATGCGTTTTAGCATATCATAGCAACTCAAATTCTAGTGCACCAATTTTTCTTGTTGACGATGAACCCCAGCAAGTGATGGGAACATCCCGGATGCAATCACCCATGAACCCAGTGCAACACGCTAGGGGTGGGTGGGTGGGTGGTGGTGTTAGGCTCGAGAACTACAGGTAAGCAAGCCCATGTCTCTGAGGATCTGACCTCTTGTGGGATAACTTTAATGCACCTACTTAGACAGGTTGCCGTGAGGTTACAGAAAACAAGAATAATCTGGTGCACTTGATACAACTGAATTATTCTACTGAACTATCCACAAATCCAATGTTTGTCTAGTATTAAAGGATGTGATGGTATTAATCTTGCCAATATATTAAGGGATGACTATTAGACCCCTGGTCAAATAATTTGAGGCTTTTCCTTCCTAACATGGTACTGACTTGAGGCAAAATTACAATTGTTTGAAAATTTCCCGGTACCATTCATTTGTTAACATGAGGGGCATATGTATGACAAAACATCCAATCATGTGAAGTTTGCTCCATGAGGATCTATATCTTTATGAGCAGTTTGGATTCCAAAGTGTGATGTCACAAAGGGGCTATTATGTAGCCCATAAGGACTCATCATATAAGTATGCCCATGCATTGCAAGATAACTTCTGTAGTAGTAACTTCTTCATCCTCACATATGCATTGGCTGATGTGAGTGCCAACTCACACTAAAATGTTCATATTTTAACTACATCAGTCAATAAGTCACCAAGGGGGTTTCTCAAAACTAAGGATCTTGTTTGATAGGTCATCAAACAGTGACGATAATTTGCTTCATATCTTCCATCTCCAGGGACTCACAGGACTTCTCCAATCACCAATCAAGGGTGCTGAGAAGCATGGCCTACCTGGAGTCTTCTCAGGTAAAAGCACTAAGTGTGGTTCGCTGATGCTGTCATAATCAGTGAAAAACAAGATTTTATGTGCTTGCATGGAAGTTAACCACAAAATGTATGTGCCAACATTTGTTCATGAGTGTGTTTTTTCAGGAATTGCATTGGGAACTGCTGGGCTTGTAGCAAGACCAATGGCTAGCATTCTTGAAGTAACGGGGAAAACTGCTCAGAGCATCAGGAATAGAAGCAGTCCCCACCAGGCCAGATGCTTACGTATGCGATTCCCAAGACCCCTTGCAAGAGACCTGCCTTTGCTACCCTACTCGTGGGAAGAAGCAATCGGAACATATATGCTTCTAGAAGCAGACAATGCCAAGTACAGGAATGAAATATTTATCATGTGTAAGGCACTCAAGCATCCAGGGAAGTTTGTTGTTGTGACCACAAAGCTTGTCTTAGTATTTCGATCATCTAGCTTGGTGGGTTTTCATTCACCAGAGTTCTGTGGAATTGCCAATCCAGAGTGGGTGATAGAGGCCGAGATAGGTTTGGAGACTGTTATTCATATTGATAGGGAGCAAGAGATTGTAAATATCATTGGAAGCAATGTAGTGTCTCCGTCAAAACAGAACCAGCAAAAGAGAACCAGCAGTTCAAGAATGAATCAGTGGACCTCTCCGACCACAATGCCTATATGCCAAATGAGCTTGGAGTTTTCAAGCATGGAAGAAGCAGAGGATACTTTCCAGGTTGTATGGTCAACTCTTCAACAAGGGAAGGAGCGGGGCTGGGAGTCATATGTCTTGCATCGACACCATCAGAAGAGGTGAAAGGATGATAGTGTACTAGAGGATTTTTTAAGAAATGGCAATTGTTCGACTCAACAGCCTTGTTGGAAAAGGAAACAAAGCATTTCCAGGTTGTATGGTCAACTCTTCAACAAGGGAAGGAGCGGGGCTGGGAGTCATATGTCTTGCATCGACACCATCAGAAGAGGTGAAAAGATGATAGTGTACTAGAGGATTTTTTAAGAAATGGCAATTGTTTGACTCAACAGCCTTGTTTGGAAAAGGAAACAAAGCATTTTGTTCCCTACGTGGTTGAATACTTTTGCTGGAGTTTTAATTTGCATCAGCCTCTTTCCAAGTTTTCCTTGTATCATCTATTGTTAATTTAAATTTAGGTGGTTCCCCTGGTCTGATGTATGTATTAAATTTTGCTTCCAGGGGCCTTTTATATATGTATAGTACATAAACTGTACAGGACAGACGAGAATGCTTATAAATATCAAAATTTGATGATTTATTCCTATATGATGGTTTAAAGTTCACGTTTTTTTTTTTTGGTTTTTGGACTAAATTTCGATGTGGGTCAATATTTACAAATGTGGTATGCGGTTTGTGCAGTTGGGTACCGCATAGAATGTATGTATGTGATTTTATAGTTTTATTAATAAAACAATATATGATGATTATTAATAGTCTTCTCGTTCTTTTGAATCTTAGATTGGTGGAATGGGAGAACGACTAGGGGCATCTCTGAACGAATGATTTTTTTTTGTCTTACACTATATATAATCATTCTCATATAAAATATCGATTTTTCTGACCCTTATATATATACACAAAGGTTGATTGTACTTCGAAAGATCAAAGATCGAACTTAGATCGACATCCACCCAAGCTATCCATTAGTCATTCCTGAGCGATGGTGATACTGTGCCAAACAACTTTGTTTAGTGCCTGTCTAAAAGGTCACGCTGAAGCCGAATAGTATTGAACAATAACCTAAAAGGGGGCACTATCTATCATCCTTCCATGGTAAGGAGCTGTGAAAATATATGGTCTTTCCTCTTCGCTCATCCCTCAACATTGAGGGAAAAGGGGGCATCCATAGGAGTAAAAAAAATGTCACCCTAATTTATTGTCATACGGATTAATCAGCCCCAATTACTGGTGTAATAAAGGGGGGGGGGGGGTGGTTGTGACAAGGCATTTATTGGGATTTTATAAAAAAAAAATTTGGTGATAATTTATTGGGATGTAAAATTAGATCCTTTAATCAAGAAAAATTGAAGAGTTAAAAGACATGTATATTCCTTCAAACATGGATAATCTCATATATCTTTGTCAAAGATGTGACAAATGTACAAGTTCTTGAAAACTCACAAAAATCAATTATAAGCTCTAGATTATAATATTCGATCAATGTGTAATTGTGTAGACTTTATAATCCCTATAAACAATTATAAAAATAAATTAATCCCCTGCAAAGACCAAATTATCCATGTAGAACTTTTATGTTTCTTCATTCCTAAAAATGTATTGTTTGAGAATGGTAAAAACAAATTATGATAATTTAGTCATTTCATGGTATAGGTTAAGTGAAGGGCTAATTTAATTTTGTGTTTCCATGTTCTTGCAAACATGTGTAATCTCATATAAGCCTACATACATCCTTGGTCTCAACAAAAGCTTAGTTAACCCTAACCTATACCTCTTCTGCTATGTTTATTTTACAATTATGTTAGTTTAGACACTAAAGTCGGGTTGCCCCTTGGCTATAGGCTCTTCTTGTTGTATTGGGCTATTGCTTTTAATGAAAAAGCTCTAGCTTACCTTACAATAAAAAAATAAAAATAAAAACCTGTGTTAGATGTGTCTCCACACATCAATGAGAATCCCATGATTTTAGGGATTTTTTTTATTCAAATCGGTGCTCTAATCCGTTATTCATAGTGAAAGTGGTAAACAAACATATATGCATATACACACCTAAAAGAGGTATTCACATTGAATATCGACATTCAATCTCTTATATTTTAATCATTAAGGTCTATTGTTTCCATGATAACCTGTGAAAACACGAAATTGGTCTGTAATCATAACAATTATATACTTTCCTAAAAGAGGTATTTACAACTTAACAAAACATATATGTATGAGATGAAAATATTCATTATAGGTCAACTTAACAAAACAAAACATATATGTACATGACAGACAACATAACGGATATTTTGTTCTTTCGAAAAAAAATGAAATATCTGACCGTCGCCTGCCGGATTTGGTGGTGTTGCTAGTGTAGACTCTCCAACCTTGCAGAAAAACAAACAAATCAATTTATGCTATTGATTTTTATTCTGTCGCTAAAGGAGAGAGTATAAAAACTGTAGATTTAATGAGGGAGAGAGTAAAATGTATATTTATTATTTTATTGTGAGAGGGAGAGAACAAAAAATGGGTTTCAGCTGCAATATTTTGTCAGGATGTTTTGCAGGTGGGTGATTAAATAATAATATCTATGTGGAGGCAGGCCCGGCCTAGGTGTAAGCCCACCAGGGCATTAGTCATAGTTATGTAAAATAATATGAGTTGCTGACTATGACTAATGCCCTGGTTCATAGAATTATGATCCTCAATCAGCCCGAGCCCACTACAAAACTAGCTATTTTAAATTTAATACATTCAAGGCCTAAATGGAAAGAAAAAACTGTAATCAATCACACCCATCCAATGGCTATGAATATTTAGTGTACATAATTAAATTTTTAAAATTTCATTTTAAAAGATAAATAGACAAAATAATCACCCTCTTTAATTGGTCTCTTTAATTAGCCTAAGCTTATTTTCTCCCCAAACCCCATCTCTCTCTCTCTCTCTCTCTCTCTCGGTCACTCCCTCTCAAGTCTCTCGGTCTCTCTCTCTCTCTCTCTCACTCATCTTCTCTCAGGTTTCCAACCATTCCAAAGAATAAAATTTATAATAAAAAGATTTATAACAAATTAATCTCTGTTACAAGGTATGTAACCTCATTTTGAATCTTGGTTTTGTTTATTTATTTATTGTTCTTGGATATATGTTTATAATTCTTGATACATATCCAATATACCTCGTTAATATAAGTATAAAACGCTAACAAAATATACAAGACTGAAATTGAAATTGAAAAATGGATTGTGTTTAACAAGACTTTCTCTTTACACCAAGGATGATTTGAAGCTTGAGCACAACTGTTAAGAATTGGTCTCGCATCTTTCAGCCCACGTTCATTTGAGGTTAATGCAAAGGAAAATGTTAGACTCTATCACATTCACCTACTAATACTCATACCTCACATGTTCCTTTTTTTTTTAAATGGTAAACATCATCTAATGAGATAAATACTATGATAAAAAGTACACATCGTTTGAATGAATCTATTTTTGATAAGTGTAAAAAAATATTTAACAGGACATATATAATATTTAATGAAACATATATTTTATTAGATTTATAACGTGATATATAAGACTCTTGTGAACGGAAAAAAAAAAAACCCGAGTAAAAGAGCGCTCTAATCCAAATCTAAAATCTGTAAATCACTTATGGGCCCTGTTTCGCAAGACGCACCGTCTTTAGAGAGAACTCCACCCCAAATTTACAAAACAAAGATACAGTCGAGGGAGAGGGAGAGATGGCCACTGCTGTAGTAACCAAGATTCCCTCCACCACCACCAAAAAATCCAAAATCTCTCTTCCGATCTCCTTCAATAAACAAGCCTTTCTATCTTTCCACTTCAACACCCTCACTGAACGGAGAAAAAAACACATCTCCAAGTTTTCCCCAATCATCTCCCACAAAACCACAACAATTCCCCTCCTCGAATTCGGACTGAACGAAGCAGAAACCGAAGCTCTCCTCACCAAAAACCCCTCCGTTCACACCGAAACCCCACAATCCCTCCACGACATCTCCACATCCCTCCAATCCCTCGGTATCACCGGCTCCGCCTTATCTCGAACAGTTGCAAGGCATCCCCAGATCTTGACCTCCGCAGAGATTCACCATTTCATCGCCTTTGTTCGAGAAAACCTTCTCGGTCTCGAACCCCACAAGCTCGAGCGCCTGCTCGTCTCAACCCATCCGAGTCTCCTTCCGAGCTTCCCTGAAAAGGTTCGTACGCTCGTCAGATTTGGAGTCCCAAACGAAAAACTTGTGCAGGTCCTCAACAATGTCAACCTCGGCACCTTCTGTCTTAAGTCAGTGGAAGATGTGGAACTCGTGATGGCCTTCCTCGATCGATTTGGCGGTCCCGATCTTGTCATCCGACGTCCCGCCCTCCTCAACTTGGACTTGGAAAGCCAGCTTGAACCTCGGACGGAGTATTTGACGGCGCTTGCGGGAGGAGATGAGAAGGGCACGGAAGCTCTGCTTCGTAAGCTCCCATCCGTCTTGGCCTACACAGTCGAGCATTATGAAAGCCATGTAGAGTTCTGGAGGTCAAATGTTGGATTGAGCGATGACAAGATCTTCAAAATGTTGCTTGTCTATCCTAACATCTTCAGCGCAAGCAGGGAGAGGAAGCTCGCACCCAGGATTGAATTTTTGAAGGAATGTGGTCTCGGCTCAGACGACATCTTCAAATTCCTCCTCAAGTCGCCTCTTTTTCTCAGCTTATCATTCAAAAAGAACCTGTCGAAGAAGCTGAGTTTCTTGGTGAAGATTGGGTATGAGCACCGGACGAGAGAGATGGCTTTCGCGTTCGGGGCGTCTACGAGGACGAGCTGTGAGAACATGCAGAGGGTGATTGGAATGTTTTTCGAGTTTGGGTTCACGGGCGAGGACTTGTTTGCGATGAGCAAGAGACATCCACAGGTGCTTCAATACAATTATGAGTCTTTGGAGGAGAAGATGGAGTACCTGATTGAAGAGATGGGGAGGGACATTGGGGAGCTTTTGGCATTCCCAGCATTCCTCGGGTACAGGCTAGACGACCGTATCAAGAAGCGGTACGAGCTTAAGAAAGAGACCCGAGGAAAGGACATGTCACTCAACAAGCTCCTGAGTGTCTCAAGCAAGCATTTCTACTCAAAGAAATTGAAGAACTCAAGAGAAATAAAGAAGAAATAGAGAATCTTGGAACTCGCTTTTTTTTATTTATATTGTGAACAATTTCTATTATTACTTGGATACAATGCAAAATTTCATTTGCAAAGGGAATGAATCATTGACAACTATGATCTGAATATGTTTATAACTTGAGAGTAGCGATGGCTTAGGCTTTGAAGTCTATCCGGAGACCCAACAATCTCTGCACCTCTGTGGGAGTGAGCCTCCATGTCATCAGCTCATAATTCTCACCCCAGAAAATCCAGATCGAATTTCTGATCTCTCTCCAGGTTGAGAATTGTGGCCATCTTATGATCTTAAGGCGCTTCCTCACGAGGAAGTCGTTGATGAGGTGGATGAAGGAGTCATAGTTGTCAGATCCATGCTGTGTTGGTTTCAACTAAAGAAGAAGATACACTCACTTGGGAAGATCAACAACATGACAATAGCTCATGTCAACACTTTGAACAGACCAACCAAGTGTTCAGAAGATCAACAATGATAAATGATTAATTTTTTATACCTTATTCAATTTTATTCCTTTTCAATCAAACAACTCACATTTTATTATTTCTTGTTTCTATATGAGAATAACAAAAAAACACAATCAAACAAAAAATCATTTATTCCATTAATAAAGTTATTTATTCCTATAATAGGTATAAGCCTCAACATAACTCATGTCTCCATCCAAAAAGACACTATAAAGACTAGATCATTGTTGTACTGTACGACAGACTGGATCATATATTAACCACTAAACAGTTTGGCAATTATTTTTGAAAGTTGTTCCGTTTCACCATTATACATCACTAATGGTCTACATATTCTTTTCACATGGAATTAATAGTAACATCCATGTGAACTAAAGTATAGGACGATGATACATTGATACTTGCATCATCATTTTTTCTTTCTTTTTAAGAATCTAGGTCCCTAAAGCATATCCAGCTGGGGCGTGTATAAGAAAATAGAAGCCAATAAGGAAGAACCAGAAGTAGATTAAAAGTTTAAAACTTAAAATGATTGTTTCGTTTTTGCCTGCAACAGATACGTTCTGCTCAACATTATGTTACCAATCAAGTTTTTTAACGAACAACGCTGCAACAATTACAAGCAAGAAAGCGGAGGAACAAATTAAAAATAAAAATAACATGAACTGCAAAATCTCATTGAGACAGACGAGTGTTCATCAGCTACTCTATGCCTTCCACTGAGGTGGGAGTTTCAACTTCTTTCAGCTTCTCCAACGCCGAGATGCGCCCATCAAGAGAATTATACACGCTTTTCACCTGCAGAGTGCATAATTGTTCAGTTCAGCATTTGTGACCCAGATATATTAACCTGAAATATGCATTTCGTAAATCAGAAAAAGAAAAATCCATATAGTACCTAGTGACATGATTCATAAATATATGGTTAACAAGATCAAAAAACTTCACCGCATAGCAGAAATATCCCAATCAGTATAATTATATCAACTTCTTCATATTAGGTGTAACTAAGGACTTGGCAGAACCCTGCAAATAATTTTTTTTATTATATTTGTATAGGCACCATGATTCTACAGAAAAGCAATCAAATTCTACCTATAGGCCCCAGGCTAGTTAGAAAAGAGCAGGAGCAGAACCTTGTATCATTCCTTTTAGATTGGACTCCCCACCCCCCCCCCCCCCCCCCCCCCCCCCCCCCCCCAAAAAAAAAAAAAAAAAAAAAGAAGAAGATGAGGGATCTCCTAAAGAAAATATGATCATAAAAAGACAACAAACAAAAATATAATAACATGGCCCAGGACGAAAATTTAAATAAAAAAAGCCCATGCAATATACCCCCTCAATGCAAGAGATAACACCCTTTCCAATCATTCCCCACATTACTAGAAGGTGATTCTTCTTCGAGAAGAACAATGACTGACGTCCAGTGATAAGTTGTTATCGCTGCTCAAGTATTCTCGACATATGGTCATTTGATTTGAAAAAGGAATTACTTCTGTACAAGTCATATAATCCAACAAAGGGAACAAGGAATTGAAATTCCACTTTATAGCCACTTTTTTCTTCTCTTGAACCATTCCCACATGCCACGAGGGTTTGAAGTCACATTTCGAACCAAGAAGAAAATACACCTTGAGCCATATATGAGCACTATGTGAGCAACCATAAAATAGGTGGTCACTTGATCACCCAATCCACAGAATTCACAAGTAATATTGCCATTGTTCACTCAATTCAAATGATTTACTTTTGTAAGAACCTTGTCATGTGAGAGTAGCCACATGAAGCATCGAATTTTCAAGGGAATGTTAGCTCTCCATTTTGACGGGCATAACCAGAAGTGATGATCATACTTGAGAAGTCCATATTGATGCCTCTATATAAGGATTTTACAGTAAATCCATCTTGGGGAGCTTGTTTCCATATCACCGTGTCTTCCTCTTCCAAGTCCAATGTCACCTCATTAAGAGATTCTATAAGAGATGGGAATTCTACTGCTTCCTCATCCTTTATGTTGCAGCGAAGTTGAGGGCATCAAATGATGTTACAATTAGCACAAGTAAAAGAGTCACATAGGAGGTCGTTTTTGTTTACTTCCATTCATAAGAAAGTCGGAAATGAACCATTGAACAGTGTGTCCTTCCAGAAGAGAATTGTCACGCCAGTGCAAAATTGAATTGAAGTTCCACCATCCCTATATTAGCCAAATTAAGAATGTTTTTCCACATCACCAACATACTAGATTTTGCTTGTGGTTCCAAAGATAATCTTGAAATACCCACATAATTTTTTTTCCCGAATGACCCTTGATATAAGACATTCGCTGTCTACTAAAACCTCCAAAGCCATTTTCCCAAGAGTGATCTATTCGTATATTGAAGGTTAAGCATTCCCATATGTCCATTCTCCTTTCTGTAACATTCTTACATTTCATCAATGGATACCTCTTCCATTTTTCTTGGTACCATCACAAACAAACTTTCTTTTAATCGCCTCCATTTTTACAAGGATACCACTTGGCATCTTGAAGATAGAGAAAAATAGATTGAACGACTTGAAAGAACAGCCTTAAAAAAAAAAAAAAAAAATTGGCCCCCCACAAACTCATTACGGGGCCCTTTCCGACCCTCAAGTTTTTGTCAGACCTTTGAAGAAATAGAACCAATCTCTCTTGGTCATCTTGTACGAGGGGGAGACCAAAATATTTGATGGGAAAGTTCTCAACACAGCAACCCATCCTCCTTGCGCAATGCCACCTCATGGGGACATATTGACACCAAGTTACTTCTGGAAAAATCAAGGACAAACCCTTTTTCTGCTGGCTTGTGCTAATGAAGGGCAACCAAAATATCACGACCTCGACAAGTATTGCGCTTGCTTATCATCGTGAGAAGGACCATCTTACAGAATCCTGCAGGCACTATCTCAAGAATCTTGAGGAGCTCTTGAAGGGTGAGCATCTTCAGGGACTCCTCAAGGACGACAAATAAGTTAGACAAGGGTTGTGCAGGAGAACACTCGGGAGGATCCCCACCCAACAGTCAGGGTATAGAAGTAGTCTTCAATGGAGGTCTTCTGGTTCGTGTTCTAACAAGGCTCAGAGGGTATAATCTAAGATGTTGAACGCTTTTACAAAGTTCTTCGGCTGACCAGGTTAAACAACTAGTTAAGTGTCCACATTTGGAAAAGAGTGAGTCCTCTATGGGAATTTCCTTTTCTGAAGAGGACCTTGAGAGAGTTCAACTGCCGGCTATGGATGCCCTAGTTGTTACCATGATGTTCGAAGGATTTTGATTGACAGTGGAAGCTCAGGGAACTAATTGTTCATTGAACCATTGTTTAATATGGGCCTCAAGAAGATCGATCTCACCCCTTACTCTGAGCCAATCATCGGGTTTAGGGGAGGATGTGTCACACGAATAGGGAGGATTTCTCTCTCGAGAAGTTTCAGTCATCACAAATTTCATCATGATGAACTTTAGATGGTGAAACATGACAACAAACTGATTGAGGTTCAGAGAAATGCGGAGAACGTCACCGCTGCTAATGACAAATCAAAGGTTGGCCCAAGCTGTAGAGGGCAAGAAGCTAACCAAAGAAGGTAGAGACAGAGCAAAGGAGGGTATCTTAAGCGCCCTTATGGCATAACGGTACAAGCACCTGGGGGACTTGAACTTTACAACCATGCAAAAGGATGACCTCTCGAGTAGTAAGATCGGGTCTTTGATGAAGCAATCAAAACGCATGATATGAAGATAGAGAAGCTCGAAAGAGAGATGTAGGCTCACCTTGGTGATTGTCTCGACCTAGAGATCAACTTTTTGAAAGACACCGCCATCACACTAATCCATGAAGCCAACGAGTCACGCTATGTCTCAGGCTACCACTGCGGTTATGCTGATTGTGCACCTGAACTGCCCTCGCCCATAGAAGAGGAAATTCTAGATCTTTACGTGGAGGATGAAGAGAGAGGGATATCAAAAGATTTCCAGCGTAGGTAATCGGAGAAGAACCCTAAGCGCTTCTACCTAGTTTAATAAAATTAGGGCGATTGCTTACCATTTCTTTCAAAAAAAAAAAAAAAAAAAAGGATGCTCCTAATTGGGCATTGTTAGATTGTCCCACAAACATGTGCTAATTATTGAAGCCTTTTAATAAAATCCCCATTCTCACAAACTGAAAAGATAATCAATCCCCAACCACATAATAAAATCAACATATCAATCAATTATAACAATACACATCCAACAGAAATTCAAGAATGAGTATGATATGTATGTTATAGAGAATAAGTAAAGATGAAGGAAATAAGAGACAACCTGTAGAGAGAGGGATTCATGGGCAAGCTTGTAATCTTTATAGAGGAAAAACAAACCAGCGGCGGAGGCCGTCGCTGCACCTGCGAAGAAAGACGCCATTCGAACCCTCAACATGAAACCTGCCATCTCCACCTCTGCCAGACTAGCACCTCCGATTATGATTTTCACTATAATAAGATCTCCCGATGGAACGCTTTTTCAGAGGAACTTGAAATAAGCAACAGAGAGGAACCAAAGTCCCCCCTGGAATGGACGGTCCCGATCTTCCGTGCACCCGGTTGATGGAGGCCAGACTAAGGGGCCGTTTGGTTCAGCGAAAAGCTGATTTTAAGTCCTGATTCATAAGTGCAGATTGGATAAGTCCTCAGTTTAGAAGAAAAAAGTGTTTGGTTCAGCAGAAATTATTAACACTTATGAAAATAAGTGTGTTTGGTTCAGTACTAAAGAGTAGAACTTATGCTAAGGGTGTTTTTGTCTATTTAATAAGTGCTGAATATAATTTGACGTTTGGTTAAAAACTTGATTATTTGCTTATTTTTTCTATTTATTAAAAATGTTACTTTGGTATATGTCTATTTAATATCTTGTCAAGTACTGCACTTTGAAGATTTGTTAGAACATGATCACGGGCCTATACAGATTACATAAAAAAAATTTGAACTGACTCTTAGCTGATTTTTATAATATAGTAAATTTTTTAGGATATGTGAAAAGTCATAGCAATTCATCATAGTTTACACTGTCTATGACTTACCACTCTAGCTGAGCACCTCAAAAACCATCGACCATAATTCTTTGAAGTCCTCGCCATGAAGAGGACCATCGGCCTACGTCCACAAGTGCACTGAATATCTGAATCCTCGGTCTTCATGCTATCCTAAATATACATATACCAGACTGTTACAATATTAATATTACAAGGGAGATGCATGGAGTTCACAAAAAAAAACCATATGACCCCTAGCGCCTAGCCATTAGCAGATCGGCTATCTGATCCCGGATTCTATTCATTTCTAATTGATCTCTCTCCGATTGCACTTGAGCATATAATGTTTCAGCAGGATGGTCCTCTTCATTGTTCATGTTTTCGACACCATGAAAGAGTCTATCAACATGATTTTCCCTTCGAATGTAGTTATGGATAGCCATTGTTGCAACGACAATCCTAACCTGCGTGTCAAAAGAATAAGATGTCATTTTCTTCAGTATAGGGAATCGTGCACAATACCATATGTAGAAGAAATGCAGCCCACACATAAACATATACCTAACATCAAATTGTCCACATTCATAATACAGGTACATAACAGGTTCAAATCACAACAAACATTGGATGCTGAAGGTTCCATACCAGCATCAATACATAAATAGTGGAGTCTCATTGATTTTCTTAACAAGCAAACATAGGATCACAGTTCATAAAACATAAACAAACATAAATACTTAGGTAATAGTTCAAATCCAACCAAACATCCCAGCAATCCACAAGACAAGAAATATACTCTAGCCACTGAAATGCGCATGCACCAGCATAGCCCTTGAAGTTGGATCAAGCTCCAGCATCCAAAGCCGTCGATTCTCGGGAATGTTGATGAATCTAAGTGCATTTATGTAGAGGGAGGTACCGGGCACAAACGAAGGGGTCTCACGGAGGGATGCGTAACATTCATCAACCGTGGGTACGCCATTAGTCGGAGGGGGTGCTTGACTATTAGCGGACATGGCAATCTTATCCAACACCCCATCAATCTTCTCAACAATGGTATCCTCACTGGGCCTCCTACGTTCCTCATAATTTGTTTCGGTGGTGACAGGGTCAGGTTCACCCTGTTCTTCAGGACCCGGTGGAGGACTAGGAGTTTCTGTAAAGAGTGTTGGGTTGTGGGAGGTGGATCTGTGATCATCAACAAGGTGGTCAACATCAGCAGAACCAAATCTGTGATCCCCCGTGGCTGTGACCCCCCCAAATAATTGTTCCATCTCATCGGCATGTGGAAGAGGTTTGTATCGAAACTGTTTGGCATCGGGATAAGCATGTAATGCGAAATAATTGAGGAATTTATCAAATAAGTTTCAGACCCTATCAATTATGAACAATTCAAAAGATTATACCTTAATGTGCTCATCCCATCTCTCCTGATTCATCTGGACGGTTTGCCCAGGGGCAACCTCTCCTATGCCAGTCAAGGAAATCAATTTCTTCCATGTGTTCCATTGTTTCCTCAGCATGTCCCAATAATTCTTGAATTGTTTCTGTTCGTAATTGACCAAGTTCCTTTGATTAAATTCTTCCCTCACCTTCTTCCATGCCGTTGTTTTTAGGTTAGCGCCTGGCCGACCCCCAATCCTAACTTGTTCCAAACATAGATCAATAAACATTTTTTTCATCTCCGGACTCCATGCAGCCCTCCCACGGCTTGATTCCATTAGCTACCATGATCAATGAATGGGGGTGGAAACATGTCAGACAAGCACGTTTAAGTTAATTGCATTCATGTGGTTCAATCGAATCAATAACTAGTGTCCAACAATCGAATCAATCAATGGAGCTAAAATGATATCATGTATAAGCCTGTAATCATTTTCTTAATTAACATGTAAGGAGTGTGCTGGCCTGTTGACAATGGCCCTAAATGATATGTGTAATGTTAACAACTATTACAATAAACAAGAGGGTTTTGGTGAACACTGGAGTATCCATTGCCTTGAAAGAAGCCAATTTAATATATATAATATTGGTGATTTTCATCAAAGTTGATAACTTTGAATATCATGTATAAGCTTATTTTTAGTAAAAAGTTGTATAAGTACTGATTAAAAGTTGAACCAAACGGCCCCTAAGTCAGTCAATTATCAAAAAAAAAAAAAAAAACTCAATCCGAAAATTTAAAAAATATCTGATATTCAAAAAATTTATATTTATTTATATCAAAAAAATTTCGGATTCGAAAAATATTTGTATCCAAAAATATTACTATATTATTATTTATTTAATTATATATTTATATTTTTAGAATTAGTATGAGTTTTTTATTTTTATTTTTACTTTAAAGTATATAATGTTTTATGTATATACTTATAATTTTGTGTTTGATACTAGATAATTATTATAATTTTTACATATTTCAAATATTAGATATATGATTTTTATTTTTGAAAATTGGATTTTTGGATATTTTAGTCATTCTATATTTATTTTGAATTTTCAGATATTTTGAATAAGTATCCATATCCGAATCCAAATTTTCAGATCAGATATAGATATTTACTTTTAATATCAATCAGATATCGTATATAGATATTTTTTTGAACATCTAGTTTGGATAGGGATATGGACCTATCCGATCCGTGTCCGTCGGATTGACAGGCATAACTCAGACCCAGGTATGGACTTGTTCGGTTGAAAATAGTACACATGGGTGTTGTTACATTCAGTCATTTTTATCATCTTAGATATAGTCTTATATACCTCTTATAGCATCATATATTTACCATAACGAGGTATATGCTTCGCTAAATTTTTTTATAATTTTACAAATTACATCATTCAATTCATTAGAGTATATATATTTTTTTTTTTATAAAAGTACATAACCCATTAAATGATGTGTATGATTTTAAAAAAATAAAAATATGTGTGAATTGCGTTTGTAACTATAAAAATGATTGAGTATAACATTTTTCTACACTTCACTGTCTCCACACAATCATTGTTACACACTGTTTTTTTAGCCTTAATTCTAATCCATGTTCTTCATAAAGTATCATACACTCACATTAATTAAATATGTGTTTTTAATTTTTCACATTAAAAGTATCCTGGCAATTAGAGTATGTATTTTATTTTTGTATAACATATATCTTATTAGATGTGCTATTTTATTCTAAAAATATTAAAAAAAATGTGGGGACTAGAATTCGACTGAAAAAAGGATTATACTTGGTCCATGCAATTTATTGAATCATATATTTTATTTTTAATTGAAACATATACATTATCAAATGAGATATATATATATTTTTAAAAAAATATGTGTTTACTGGAATTGAGGCTGAAAAAAGAGTTTCCACTCCATCTTTTTTACGGTCCTCATTAGCCCTCTCCATTTACTGTATCGATGTATATATCTCATTGAAATTTTTCTCAATTTTCTATAAATAATAACATTCAATTTATTTGAATATATAATAATATACTTAAAAGTACATATATCATGAGATAAAGTATATAATTCTAAAAAAATAGAAAATAATATGTGGTCCGTGTTTTGGACTGTAAATATAATAAGTGTAACATTTTTCAAAAAGAAACTCTACCAAACATTTTGAGTTATGTTACTCAGTCATTTTTACAAACCCAAATACAAGTCCTATACACCCCTGTTAACCCCTCGACTCACTTTATCAAAGTATATATCTCGTTAAATTTTTTTAACATTTTTATAAATAATATTATCAATTTATTAGAGTATAGATTTCATTTATAAAAAATATATATCTCATTAAATAAAATATATGATTTAAAAGAAATGAACATCTATGTTGAGGACTATATAATGGATAATATTTTGTATAACCCCTTTAAAAGTCCACACACGTTTTGATTTTTTTTAAAATGATTTACCTCATCGTACATGCTTTTATAAAAGATGAATCATATACTCTAATAAATTGAATGAATGCATTTATAATCAATGTAAATTTTTTTAACAAAACATATACTTCATTAGTATATGAAACTAACTATGCATGTGAGTTTGAAAGTGGAGCTTTTTATTAAACCCCACTTTCAATCCACAATCCATACCTTTTGATTTTTAAAAAAATGGTTTATCTCATGGTACATGTTTTTATAAAAAAATAAAGTATATATTCTAATAAATTGAATGGATGTATTTATAATAAATGTAATTTTTTTTCAACAAAACATATGCTTCATTGGTATGAATATATGAAACTAACTATGCATGTGAGATTGAAAGTGAGTTTTTTTAAAATAAAAATAGTAGACATTTGTCTAAATTATATTAATTTGACAACATTGTCTAATTCAAAATACAAGCATAGGGCTAGTAGAAGAGAGATTTCCTAACCCCTCAAATAAATTTTCTTCTAACAATAGATACCCTGCGGACCCGTTTTGATAGAGGCATAAGCTATTCTGGGGTTTATACCTATTTTAAGAATTGTTCGATTTTATCAATGGAATAAAAGATATTATGTTTGATTGTGTTTTCAATTATTTTCATTGGAAAACATAATAATAAATGTTGGAGTATTTGATTGATGAAGAATAAGATGTAAATAATGTGTAAAAAGTTGATTTGACATGTGAGTCCCTTTAATGTATAAGAGGTGATGACAGGATAGACAAGTGATTTGATGCGAAGACAAGTGATTTGATGCGATGACATGTGATTTGATTGATGGAATAAAAGATATTGTGTTTGATTGTTTTTTCAATTATTTTCATTGAAAAACATGATAATAAATGTTTGAGTATTTGGTTGATGAAGAATAAGATGTAAATAATATGTAAAAAGTTGATTTGACATGTGAGTCCCATTAATATATAAGAGGTGATGACATGACAGACAAGAGATTTGATGCGATGACATGTGATTTGATATGTGGATCCACTTATAAGGAATAACACAATTCCGTGGGTGGATTTGAAATACAAATACCAGCTTATTCTCTCATAATTCCGCATAGCTATACCCTTTATTCCCTATACCCAAACATTTTTTTTTTATTATCCTCTATTCCTCCCCTATTTCACTCTCTATTCTTCTAGCCAAACAGCCCCTACGTCCCCCCCCGGCACACACGTCTTCTCATGCCATGATAAAATTAACAATATATTCTTAAATATTTTCAATGTACATGCTGTAACCTCTGAAAATTGCGTGACTACAGACTGAAAGTGGGGCACGAAAAAGGACAGGCTATAACAGCCTTGCACATATTTTGAAGGCAGAATTTGAAAATAGAAGGGGTAGTTTCGGCATTCAAGTGGAAAAGGACGAGCCTTTTTTAAGTCTCTCACTCTGCCCAAACAAGGGCCACGAAAGATGCAGGGTGATAGAGATGAAGAAGAAGCTGGGAATGCTTTGCCAATAAGGGGGGAAAAGAGATGAACCTCGGATGGCCGTAAAACTACAGAGAGTGGGCGGGGGTGTCTCTTCGAGATTTGTCTTTCTTCTCTGCATCTTCAGCTTCTGTTTGGGGGTCTTCATTGTTAACAGGTTCTTCTTCTATTCTATTTGCCTATCATGTGTTTATTTCATGTCCTCTGCTTACACTCCTTCCGTTGGGTGTTTTTGCTTCACCAAGAAGCTTTTGCTATGACTCTTGCAAAGGCGATTTAATTTTTATATCCGTCCCGTTTTGGAGATTCTTTGCATCCTGAAAATGCATTGTGTTTTAGCAATGTTAGTTTTTTCTAAAAATAAGGCGCAAAAAAAAAAAAAAACTTACTAGGGCAAATTGGTGTAGCTGGCTTGTGAATGCAATGAGAGTTGCATATTAACATCATAGAATGTAAAACATGATCTTTCACTCATGAAAATCAAATTTACGTATCAAATTTACGTTATACAAATTAAAAATATTAATACATACCTTGATGTTCTGCACATCTGAAGAAGGAGCTTTGATGTAATCGGATCTGTAATTAATAGTGAGATCTTCTCCCTTTTATAAGCCCTATATTTGATGGTTCTCACTTTTCAAGCCTTATATATCTTTCGATTTTCTGCTATGTGAAAATGACATTTGGAAAAGACAAGAAGTTTCATTTTTTTTGAGATTTTACAGGATATGGAGTGTTCCAGATCCATCCAGTATATCTGACAAAGAGTCATCCTTGAACCATATACAGTTGAAGCTTGAAACAACTAGTAACTGTGAAAAGAAGGTACGCCATAATGAAATCTTCTTAACTAATTTGTTGGTCAACTTGAATTCACACATGCGGCTAAATCGGCTTAATTTATTCCAGGAAACTTCATCAAAGGGTGTAGATATCCTCACTAAGGTTTCCCAAACACATGATGTTATCATGTAATATCTCCTTCTTCTTCTAAATATATAACTGCATTGCTTCTTTTTAACATCTGTTACAATAATTTATCCTCTCTGTGTCCATTTTCAGCTTTCTATTTGATAAGATAGGTATGCACACATCCATTTCTTGCACATTGGTTTAGAATTAGATCTCTAATACCAAATGCCTCATAGTCTTTTCTTTTCCCTCTTGGTATGTGTAGCTTAGACATGGATTATGTGTGATCATGCAATGCTGTAGTCAACATACAAGTTAATGCATAATTCTAATATAAAATCTTGATTAAGATTAAATTGTGATTTACCTTAACATGTTGATGTTTGCAAAATCACAAAGTTGTATTTCAATATTAAATCTTTGATGGGTTTTCAAAGTGGGATAACAATCATTAAAGACTTGTAAAAGTTTAAATATAATCAATAAAAGTTGTAAAGAAATGGACTATGTATCATATGAGTAAATTTGTTGAACTCTAGTATTTGTATTGTTGACAATGTCAGTGCATAATTGTATGAGTCATCGAGTTGTAATTCAGTGTATTCCTTTGAGTTAATCGAAGATCGAAGAAGAACAATTGAAGCATGATGGCTCCTCACATCCTTGGTCACTCTCACTCATTCAAAGGTAATGCACATACTTTGGTCTTCTTGTTTTTGAAAAATATACTCTACCAAACTGTTTTATAAAATGAGTGAACATTGTGTTGAAAATGTTTTTTCGTGAACCAGAACTCAGTTTTGAAATGTTTTAAAAATTATTTTGAAAGGAAAATTGACCTTAGAAAAGGTTCAACTTTTTTTAATATGGAAACGGTAAGCAAGTACCCCAAAATTTTATAAATCAGAGAGAATGCCGAAAGGGAAACACATAAAGAATAAAAGCATAACTCCAGATCAAGCATTCCCGAAAAAGAGGTCTCTTTATAGAACAACCGATCTGAAGACCAAAAAACATAAAGGATTACACCCGAATCGTGATGCCCCCACCCTCCAAACAAACCGACTGTGCTCCTGCACAGAAACGACCCCAATCCTCTACACAACACATCACATTCTCCCAAATGTTCTTGACATAAGGAGTGCAGTCTCGAAACACTACCTGATTCCTCGTCAACCAAACCGACCAAACAACCGCAGGAATGAAAGATTGGGGTCATCTTTGCATGAATTTTCTTGTCGTCGGGTCTTCGCAACCTCGTCCTAGCTTCCCACATTTCCTCAAGAGAGGAGAAAGGGCCGCCTAGACGCGTTGCTGACGCCATCTTCACCCACACCACCCGCACAACCGGGCATAGAATGAAAAAGTGCACCACCGACTCCTCATCCACGCCGCAAAAGACACATCTCATGTCCATCTCTGAAGCCCATCGAGCCACAAACGACTTGGTGAGCACATTTTCCTGATACAAAGTCCAGAGAAAAGTCTTCACCTTCAATGGAAATTTACCTCCCCACACCTCCTTATGCTTCCTGGCCAAAACAGGTAGCCTAGGACTGTCCCGCTACACCCAGGAGTAACAGCTCCTCACAGAGAAACCCAACGATGGCGATGGCTTCCAAACAATTTTATCTAACCCGTTTTTCAGCACCTGCAACCCATGAAGCACCTCCAGCAGTTGCAGATTGAGGTTTCTCCTCACCCTTACCTCCCAATACCTGTCTCCTCTCCCTTGCCAGAAGGAGCAGGCAGGGCCCTCTATTATAACAGCAATCTCAAAAATCTGAGGGAAACGTGCACGAAGAGGAGTATCCCCGAGCCAGCACATGTCCTCCCAATATCTGATTCTCTCCCCCGAACCCAACTCCCAACACGTCATCATGGCGAAAGACTCCTCCTCTACCAAGATTCCCCTCCATTTTCCTGAGAGGGAGCTCGAAATACGTGGGAACCGTGCCGCCGAGAGCACCCCGCATTCATACCTCTCTGCAATTAGCCTGCTCCAAACCATACCCGGGGAAACCAGCCACCTCCATAGCCATTTTGAGAGCAGGGCCTTTGTTCATGTCTTCAAGGTTCAAGTGCACTCCCATCCTCTGCTTATTATCCTGATTTTGGTGTTTGCTCAATTGATTGGTTCAACGAATTATGTTAAATGTAGTGTTAAAGGATTTTGTCCGGACATTGACATGACAGTCCATAAGTTCAGGTAGTTAATGCTACAACACCAAGATATTTGATTTTATTTGGATTGTAATGATCATAAATTCAAATATGATTAGGACATTTCAAAAAATGCGTAGACCTTAAACTTGAATTTCAAATTTCAAAATCCACGATTAGTGGGATGTTATTGACTAAGAAATTTTCAAGATGATGTTTTACTGGAAATTGGATCTCATATTGTCTGAATGTCTGGACATTTAAAGGATGATCCACATATTTGGATCCAGAATATTAAAGAGAATTTTCTTTTGGCCTTATTCACTATAAATAGGTCTCACCATCCCCTTTATTTTTTAAAAATGGCATACCCTAATTTTGTGTTTTTCACCTAGCTCCTTTACAACCTTGGGAAGCCTTTAGGGACACTTGGGGAGCCTTTTGTTGTAGCCATATCTAGTATGTCTCAAACTTTGCACTCCTTCAAACTAGAGAGAGATATAGAGTTAATCTAGAGAGGATCCTTCAAAAAAAAAAAAAAACTTGGTGAGCATTTTGTTGTAGCCATATCTATTATGTCTCAGACTTTGCACTCCTTCAAACTAGAGAGAGATATAGAGATCTAGAGAGGATCACATTGCTTGAGGAGTGGACCAACAAGAATGATGTTTCTCTTGCATCTAGAATCCTCACTAAAGAGGGGATTATTCGGGGTGTACCGTCAATGAAGAAAAATGCATCTTGGTGTTGCAAATACAATACGTTATGGGGTGCATTGACAGCTTCAGGGGAAGTTGTTGTACCGAGGGTTGTAATTTTTCTTTTGTTTTATAGTGCAGAGTTTCTAGATTAGGTCACATGGTTATTTCCCATTTTGGTTTTTCCATGTTAAATATAACATTGTCTGTGTGTGATTGTGTGGGTTGTTGTGTCGTGATTCCTTGTGATTGAATTTTTTTTATACATGATCAGCATATGCTGATTGATTTGAAAGGAATCTGAATTTTAAGATCTAAAATTTAAAATAGGACACAAATTACAATGGGATCTATTCACCCCACAGTTCTAACAACACTCCTGACAATCCATATTTGAAATTTCATCATTTTGTATCAGTTATTCTTCTAAATGTTCATGGTATAAAAAAGGAGTGACCGATTCAATTACCTGGGTATCAAATTTATGCTTAAAGTTGCTATAGAAATAAGAATTGGAGAAAGTTATGATCAATTAATGCATGATGTAGATCACATATAGGGAACGCTTATTCTTGGTCATTTACTGAATGTAAGGAAACATTGAGTTGCATTTCTCTTTTCCATATTTTGTTTCTACGTCAGTTTATTTATCTTAGACTAGTTAAAATCTGTCCTAGATTCTTGTTTTGCTGGAGGTCCTGTCAATGCACGTATGATATGTGATGCATGCTCTGGTTCTTCCAGGAATCTAGACAAAACAATTTCAGGCCTAGAGATGGAGCTAGCTACGGCTAGAGCTGCGCAGGAAAATAAGGTGGGTGAATCTCCAATTGAAACAAAACCTGGTACAGATCAACTAAAAGAGAGGCCAAAAGTTTTCTTCGTCATGGGAATCATCACAGCATTTAGCAGCAGGAAGCGTAGAGATTCAATCAGAGAGACGTGGATGCCTCAAGGTAGTACCTCGCTTCCATCACTTCTCAAATACTGGTATGCCTGAAATCATAGCGAGATGCGGTTGCATTTCTTCATCTCTCTCTCTCTCTTTCTCGCGCATGTGGAAAGGGTAGGGTTTTTACCACCAAATTTTATTCATGATTTTGGGTACTATACCACATAGTGGAGCATCAAAAGAAAGTAAAAAGGCAGATGAGCTATTTACTATAGCAATTCATGTAAATAGCAATAACTCTTTAACTAGGACTTGATATGCAGATTGTTCACCTTGTACCACAACCTCTTGGCACCTGCTTAATTTGTATATTTCTGTGTTCAAGAACAATATGTATGTGGGCCTCTGCTACATTATTGCTTTTCTAAGAATAGAATAATAGTACTGGTGGATTTTATAACTCATTCTGAGAAAAATTGTTTTATTTAGGAGAGAAATTAGGAAAGTTGGAGAAAGAAAAGGGCATCATCATGCGGTTTGTTATTGGCCATAGGTAAGGTCAAACTGATGGTTCAAGTTTCTGGAATTTTGATCCAATCATAAATCCATACTATTTTTAGATTACTTTTGTAAATCTGTATCTTTACTTGAACTGAGGCACTTTTTATGTGAATTTAGTGCCACTTCAGGGGGTATTTTGGACCGCGCTCTTGATGCAGAAGATGAGCAACACAGGGATTTCCTGAGACTGGTGTGCTTTACATTTGCTGATGATCTGTTAATTTATATCTCCCTCCGTGTTGTTTTCTCATAATATAGAACTTTATAGTTACAATATCCTATTGAGTGAGGAACATTATTTTTATGCAGAACCATGTTGAAGGATATCATGAATTGTCTTCAAAGACTCAGATATATTTTTCAACAGCTGTAGCAAAGTGGGATGCCGATTTTTATATCAAAGTGGACGATGATGTCCACGTCAATCCTGGTTCATTCATTACCTGTTTTTGTGAAATATTATGTTCCAATTATCCATAATTCATTTTGTCTGATATGAAGTTTGCTATCATAATATTTAACAGGGATGCTTAGTTCCACCCTGTCTCGCCATAGATCAAAACCGCGTGTTTATATGGGCTGTATGAAATCTGGACCAGTCCTTGCTCAGCAGTAAGATATAAAGTTCAATTTCTCATGGCTTCCATGTCTTCTATTCATTTATAATTTATTGGCAACCCTGATATTTTCCTGTGTACAATTGGCAGAGGTGTAAAGTACCATGAACCAGAATTCTGGAAATTTGGCGAGGAGGGAAATAAATATTTTAGGCATGCAACAGGGCAATTGTATGCCATTTCCAAAGATTTGGCTACATATATATCTGTCAACCGGTACATGCACATAACAAAATATTTTCCTCTGTTAGTTAGACATGTTTCTGAATGCAAGATATCTGAAAGTGTTTTGTATTCTGTTTTTTTCCACTAATTTGCAGGCACATACTCCACAGGTATGCTAATGAGGATGTTTCATTGGGTTCATGGTTCATTGGTCTGGATGTGGAGTATATTGATGACCGAACTCTCTGCTGTGGGACTCCTCCAGGTAAACTGCTTGGTTCGATTCACTGAATCAGAGTAACATATAGGGACTTCTGAACTGCTTCAGTCCATACATGACTCTTCATTTTTGCAAGAATTTTCAACCATGTTCCATTAGTATAAATTAAGATAGCCTTCTTATAACAGCTTGGGAATAGACCTGTGTATTTCTTCATAAATTCCTATATGATTATTCCTACCGTCAATCTATCAACTTTCATATACCAATTAGCATCTCTTTTTAGATTTCAAAAAATATTGATGTAAATCAGGTCCTTGGTTTTAGTGTGAATTTCGTGCTTGTATAAACTCGCCTAAATCAAATTTGAATTTAGTTTCAACGAAATTCATGATTGTGAGTTTGTTTATATTAAAACTTAAGGTAGAGATATGGATTTGGATATGTTGTTTGGGTGTTTAAGTTGTTTAATTGGTCGCTAGGTTAGGGTTGGCGGACCAAGAACTTATATTTGATACGCCGTTGATCATTGGACAGCTTGCTAATGTGATATGGTCATTCTGTCTATAGATGCACAAGAATTCACTACTCTTTTTTTCTTTTCTTGCTTTGATGCCTATCTTGTAAAAAAGTCCTCATTTTCTTTCTTATGCATGGTGTATGGACCATCTAATATAGCCCTCCTTTATGTTCACTCGATCCCAATTTCTGAATTTCCAACTATGCGGATCCACAGATTTATTTTATTGTGCTTATTTTATGTCAAAAGGGTCATTTGAATCAATCCATTCCAAGGAACATTACAACTGTTGGCATGTACAGATTGCGAATGGAAAGCGCAAGCAGGCAATCCCTGTGCTGCGTCTTTTGATTGGAGCTGCAGTGGAGTTTGCAAATCGGCTGAGAGGATGAAGGAAGTTCACCATCGCTGTGGCGAAGGTGAAGGTGTCTTCTGGCATGCCATTCTATGAATTGATGGCCATTTACAGTTAACTTTAGATGCAAAAGGAGGTCCTCTTCAGTGAGTCCTATCACTCGGTTGAATTGGATACTTTTGTGCAAGAGTGCAGTTGGCGCAATGCTACCCAGTTTTTGTTGCAGGGTGGCTTGAAGTGATCAGCTTCTACACATCAATATTCAAAATTGCTTGTTATCCAAGATTTAATCAGATGTGCAGATAAGAAGACTGAGTTGCCCTATCTAGTTCAACTAAATGGTGGTAATATGTAGAGGGAGTAATACCGGAGGATGGTGATACCACTGGTGATTCATTTCACGATCTCAGTATGTCAAATTGTCTCAATTATTTTAATCTAATTTCTCCATGTGGAAGGCTTGGGATTGTTTGTTATGCGACATGTGGAATGAAGACAAAAGGATTAAAATAATTACGGTAGGCTTCTCCCCTATACAACTTTATAAAGTCATATAAATTACCTTTTTTAAATTCAATCTTGGAGGATGTTTTGTTTATCTAATGGAAAAATTCATATAACCCCCTGTAAACTGATTGAAATCTATATAACTCTCTGATTTTTCTTAAAATTCATATTACGTCCTGAAAACACCCAATAAATTTAAATAACCCTCTGAATAAAATTTACATTTATAGATAATGAATATTTTATGAAGATTATGTTTGGTCGACCTTGATAGAAAATACAGTATATAAAAAAATCATATAATGTGTTAAAAATGTAAAAAATCTTTTATAAATGATGATTTTATTCTTCTAGATAGAATTTTATAATATGTTCAGAGATGATAAAATTGTCATTTTTAACACATTGCAGTGATTTTTTAGTATATTGTGTCTTCAACGAGGGTTAACCAAACTAAATATTTGTAAAATATTTATCATCTATAAATGAAAATTTCATCGGGGGCTATTTGAATTTATTAGATGTTTTCAGGGGGTTATATGGATTTCATTGGGTTGTATGAATTTTTCCCTTTATCTAAATAGTCTTTAAAAATATTTTAATTTTATATTTTATAATTTTGTCAAGGAATTTTATCTGGACGCCATAGTGTATAAAAATAATTGGATTAAGGAAAATGTTACATGTGGTTCTCACATGATTTAATACTTTTGAAAGTACACATTTCATGTAATGAAGCGCGTATTATCATAAATATAAAGTATATATATAATTCATTAATTGTTTGGACTCACATATTGAGAAAATAAAAATTTAAATGTTTTATTCAATGAAGCATATACCATTGTGATGAATATCAAAATATGGATCATGTCATGGCATGCTTAGCCTCTGACTAAATAGAATTAATTAGCTCACAAAATTTTGCACATGATTCAGAGCTATGATTGGTAATCGGAACTTTTCAAGAGATCGAATCCAACGAGTTTGTTATATACGAGAAATCAGTAAGTCACGAATGCAAAATTCCCTTGAGAACTTGGAAATGCATATAACATACGAAAAAAAGTAAGTTATAAATCATGACACCATACATTTAGGATGCCCAAGGTTAACTGAAACAGCAAAAACAACAAACGCCTATAGAAACCCAATATGGATATCTGAAAAAAGGGAAAAGAAGTGGATACTCCATTAACAATGCATAAATAGGAAGGGAATCCTGACCAAAAACAATGAACTTTAGGGAGGAACATCATCATCTAAACACAAACTAGAAATAACAAGAAGAGGCATTTTAGCAACAACCTTGAAATATTTAAACCTGGGCAGTGCCTTGGGTGAAACCAGGATCCTCACATCTGTACCTCCCATCAGGACCAATCCCAAAACCTTTCGGATCTGCAAACACATTCTCTAGAAGCTGACTGCGAGGAGGAAGGGGGCTTGCATCTGCAAACTCTACCGCTTCTTCAATAATCTCATCAATCTTCTTCTCGATGGCCTTCAATTCTGACTCACTCGCTAAATTGTTCTCAATGAGATACTTCTTCAAGGAAACAATGGGATCCCTTGCTGCATAGTGTTCCTTCTCCTCTGTCCAAAACAAAAAAAAGGGAACATTAGTTTAAAAAAAAGTCACCCGTTTAGTATAAGAGCAAAACAACTATATTTTATGCACCAAAAATCAAGGGTTGCCTTGTTCATGGATAATCACAGAACAATGAGGAAGTTGAACTATTGAAAAACAGCATTGAAATTGTTCTTAATCAATCTTCACATTTGTTTAAATTGAAGTGTCCTGTATCTGGGGTTGTTATTTAGATGCATGTTGACAGGATGCACCGAAGCCTTGACATCAGAAATTCATGTGCACCATATCTGGCATTCTATCACATCAATTCTCTGAAGACCAAAGCACACATCAAACTGACTCCCCTCTCAAACTTAACATTGAATAAGATAGGCCTAACCGAGTTCACAGAGACCCAATTTAAAATTCAGAAGAAATTCAGTTTTAAAATAACACAGAAAAGTCATGACGAAAAGGAAATTTGTTCAGGAACTTGGGGGGAAAAAAGGCAAAAAGGGAGGCCCAATATTCCCAACGAACAGGAAAAGAGCTGCATTTTAGCAACCGATGCAAGGCAAAGGTGGAACAAAGTAAGCAACAAACTTCCAATTATCAACTTTTCCATATTCAAAATCTCAGCATCTGACTGCAAACAGAACATGGAAAACGATTTTCCACAACGGCGGCAGTCAATAACTTAAAGCAATCTTCAAGAGAAGAAGAAAAAGAACTGAACAACCTAGTTACACCAAGGTACTCAATCGTGCTCAGAAACAATTCACAGAACAGGGGTGTTACCATAATGAATGAATTCCCTTAATGGTAAAAGACACTCTATTTCACACATAAAGATGATCGTATCACGTAGAATACTCCAACATCAATAAACTCAACCACAATAATAATTTCCAATTGCCTGCAGTTCAACTAAAACTAAAACAAAACTTAAGAAAGGATGATTATGATGATGATGATGATGATGATGACAATAAAGACTGTAACATAAGTGTATCGTGCAAAATGGAGGCTAAATGAACTGACTGCATTCCCAATATGCCGAGGAGAGGAGTTGCTTGATCATCTCTTCTGGTGATGTACTAAAACAGCAAGATTATGGGAGATCATCAGGAGATTAGCGAACTTTTAGGGGGATGTCACTCAGTGGAAGAAATGTGGGAAGCGAACAAGAGGGCAAGGAAAAGGGGAGATTGAAGTTTGCGCAGCAGAATAATTCAATCGCTTATCCCCGAGGGGTTCTGGGCCATGTGGGAGGCTGAAAACGAGGTGTTCTTCTAGTGAGCACCATTTCATTTCAAAATCTATGGGGCACCACTGAGAGGCTCATCAGGGACGGAGCCAGAAAAATTGCAAGCGCAAACAGTATAGAGATTTTAGGGGAAGGTCTCAGTATCATGGATTAATACCGGGAAAATGTTAGACATGGTCCTTTTTCCAGTCTAAAACACAGATCACATATGTTTTTATTTTAAAAAAAAATAATAAACTTTATCTAACGATATATATATGCTTTGATAAAAAGTGTATGTTGCTCCATTTTACGAGGTATATACTTCATTTAACAATGCATACATTTTACTAAATTTCTAATGATGTATATAAAGACTACATTTTAAATTGTAAAAAGGATTGGGTGTAACAGCGCCCTTAATACAGTGTTGTGTGTTGGGGGTGCAGATTGGTGGAGAGGCCTCTTCTACGGTTCTACCTGATCCTTACATCTCCGTTTATTCTTGTTCACTGGGGGTTTTTATTATTTTTCCCTCTCATCCCCCCCCCCCCCCCCCCATTCAGACAATGTATTTTGATCTCTTAATAGAAGTAGTGCAGTCTACATTTTCTAAATAAATAAAAATATCTTGTCTCACCTGGCTTGCGAAGCTCATCTGGGTCAGCGAGCGAGTGCCCACGGAACCGATACGTCTCACACTCCACCAAGGTGGGTCCATCACCCCTCCTCGCCCTCTCGACAGCCTCCTTCGCCACCTCCCTCACCTTAAGCACATCCATCCCATCCACATGCACCCCGGGCATCTTGAAAGCGGGACCCTTCTTGTAGATCTCCGGATCCGAAGTGGCCCTAAGATGACTCATCCCAATCGCCCACAAATTGTTCTCCACGACGAACACAATAGGCAATTTCCAGAGAGCCGCCATGTTAAGGCACTCGAAGAACTGTCCGTTGTTGCAAGTGCCGTCCCCGAAGAAGGCGAGGGTGACATGGTCAACATCCTGCTCTTTCAAGACCTCCCTCCGATACTTGGAAGTGAAGGCCGCGCCGGTCGCGATGGGGATGCCCTCACCAATGAAGGCGAAGCCGCCGAGGACATTGTGTTCCTTAGAGAACATGTGCATGGATCCACCCTGGCCACGACAGCAGCCGGTGGCCTTGCCGAAGAGCTCAGCCATGACGGATCGGGCAGGGACGCCCTTGCTGAGGGCGTGGACATGGTCACGGTAAGTGCTGACCACGGAGTCCTCCCTCTTCAAGAGCTTGATGAAGCCAGAGGAGACGGCCTCCTGGCCATTGTAGAGATGGACGAAGCCGAACATCTTGCCTCGGTAGTACATCTGCGCGCACATGTCCTCGAAAGATCTTCCCAGCACCATATCCTCGTACAGCTCCAGCCCCTCTTCTTTCGTGATCACCTGTGAAAGAAATTTTGGGATTCTTCAAGATTTCAAACAAATCCAACAAAATTGATTTGAATTGGGGATTTGTTTACCATGGAGGATGAGTTGAGAGGGGAATTGGAGAGGGACTTCTTGTTGTCTTGGATGGAGACAGCGGAGATGGATGTACGGGAAGGCGAGATGGATGAGATGGGAGATCTGGATTTTAGGGATCTTTGGAGGAAGGAAGGGGAGGAGCCGAGGAGGAAGGGTTTGTTGTTGTGATTGTCCGAGGATCGGACGGCGGTGGGGTTTGGCTGGAAGAACTTGACGGCTGAAAAGGCAGCCATTCTTCTTCTTCTTCTTCTTGCAGTTGGAACAGATCGAAGAGAAGCTGAGATTGAATGGAAAAAGGAGAGGAATAGATGAGGAGATATATAAATTAAAAAGAGGGAGAAAGAGAGGTGGGGTGGCGGAGAATGCGAGGAGAGGAAATGTGGGAGGGATCGCCCACTACCTTTTGTCACGGTCGTCAGAAGGGTTCACTAATGGAAAAAAATTATGTGGACGCTCTCACACGATGGCACGTGTGGAGTTTATTTCTGGTTAAAAAGAAGGGAAAAAATCTATATAACACATTCAAATGGTTAGATATTCATGTAACCCTCTCTACAATTTATTAAATTTTTTTTTTTTTTTGTACATTGGCCTCATCTTAGACCATTTACATTGTCATATTATCAAGAAATAAGTAAAAAGGACCCTGACTATATACATATGTTTCGTATTCATTCTTTACATCATTTATACAAATATCAAAACTCTTAATGAACTGTTGTAAAATTTGACAAATGGCATCGTCCTTCATCATTCTCGTGTGCCTCGTGATCCTTTCACGTCGAGCATATTTTGCCAAAGCTTCTGGCACTTGCACCGCATCGCGAGACACCTTCCGAAATACAACAGAGTTTGAGGTATCCACCATTGTTCTAATGTGTTCAATGGAGTCCTATAAAGTACTTGGGGGCCCATACCAGTCCCCTGAAGTAATGTTATTAGGAGCTGTGAATCAGAGCATACAATCATTTGATTTCCTCCCCAGCTCCTACACGCTTGTATTCCCATTCGGATGGCCTCAAGCTCCACTCTTAATGGGGAGGCCCATGGCCACCATGTAAATCCAGCTCCCAACACACGACGGGGTGTATCTTGGATCCCAACATAAGCAGCTCCAGCCAATCTGGATGACCCCTCCACACTACCATCTACAATAATATAAACAGGACTAGACGTGAACACTACACATGGTTCATTTACCACTGGTGAAGGTGGAAACATATCTGTCCTTGTTTGTCTTGGAAGAATGTATTGATATTTAGTAGACTCAAGAACAAGTATACATTCTCTCTAGATAGCCCAAGTCCGATTCACCACTTGATTAACTTTCCAGAAATCCTTTACAACAGTGGTGTGGTTGGATATGAGTAATCGATGTCTGGATTAGAATTGAGAATCATAATTCAGGTTAATAAATTGTTTGGATAAAATTTTAAACAAGGATTATGATTGAGAGAGTGGATTGAGAATTCGAATGAAAATAAAGACACTTTCACTCAAGCTCTTCATCTCCCTTAACATATATATAAATAAATATATTTAATATATATATATGTGTGTGAATATATATATATAGAGGGGTGATTACGTGCGGCGAACGGCGGGTGCGGCAGTGATCACGGGCCGTCGATCACGGGTCCATCGCATCGGACGGTCGGGTGCGATTCACATCGACCATCGGATATGATGGACCCGCGATCGAACGGCTCACGTCGTGGCCGCACCCGCCGTTCGCCGTAATCGCTCGTGTGTGTGTGTGTGTGTGTATATATATATATATATATATATATATATATATATATATATATATAAACACACACATATTTATATTTATATTTATATTTATTTATATCATCTAATATATATATTGGGTATTTTTATAAATATATATTTTTCATATTGTAATCCAGACATTACCAAACAGCTTGAAAAAATTCTCAATCTCAATCCATCTGGATTTAGAATCCTATGATTCATAGAGTGGAGGTGGTAAACGAATCGAGCTTAGTGTTCTTCTTCATTTTAATGTTTTTAGGGGTTGAACATAAAATTTTAACCTAAACGAGCTGAGCTCATGAGCCTCAATGAGCATAACCTTGTATTTGATTAGTGTTATGATATTACAAATGAATTGAGTCAAGCTTTAACCGAGCTTTTTAACACAAACGAGACGAGGTTGGACACAAAATTAAACTTAGTCCTAAGCCCGAGCCGGACTTGAACATGTTAAAGCTCGACTTATTCGATTCGTTTACCACCCCTACTCTACAATGTATTAAAATAAGGAAAAACCCAGTAAATTAGCAACCTGTTTTGAAAAATTACGCTTATACCCCCCAATTCTATTTTCATATACCCTCTAGATTTTTTTTTAAGACTGGCGCCCCCCTAGATTTGATCATTGGTCATCCTTTACGGATAGGATGACGCTAGTTGACTTTTTCAAAGTTCAATCTTAATTGTCTATATACCTAAGAACTAAAAAAGTTATCTATAAAGTTTGAAATCTATGACTTGATAATTTATGATAAATTTTGGTAATTATTTTAAACTATTTGATTCATGGACTAAAATGATTTATTAATATTTAATTGTACCAACAGTAAAATATTGTTTTATGTCATTTTTAAATATATCTGAGAACAGTTTGAAACATTTGAAAGTATGTCATATTCATGTGTATCTCATGGAAAATGTTTTGTTCAATTTTGTTTGCAGCTCATATATATATTAATGTTTTAAGGTATATATATAGTTAATGAAATTTATTTTTATATACCAAAATGAATACATGTTCATATGAATTTAAAGCATGCATATATTTTTATGTATTTTATAGCAGAGGATATTATATCTGCAAATAAGACTGTAAAATATACTGATATAAAATCAGGGGGTTATATGAATATCAAGCAGTTTATAAGGGGTACAATTATACACTATGTTCGTTACGTTATTTCTTATTTGTTATGTCTCTATTTTGATCCTAAAGTGTTTCTAGTATGCAGCTTCTAAGTGTATGTATATCGGCAATTGAAAATTTGGTAATTATGTCTTTCATGTGTGAGTAGGAATAAATTGATGATATGGCAGCCATGGGGGGCATGCCTATAAACGATATTGCCATCTTAAAAATGTTTGCAGCCGTTGTCATTGTGTGGCAGTTACAACAACTTTTCACATCAAATGGTATTGTTACGGATGGAGAATCTTAGGAATCAATAAATATATAGAATGATCACAAAAACACAAAAAAAGATACAAGAATTTACGTGGTTTGACAAATTTTACATATGTCTGCGGAACACACCAGAGATCAATCCATTATATTCGAAAAGTTTTTATAATGATCACATCAAAAAAATAAAAACCATGAAGCCTAATAAAAAATATAAAACGCTTTTTATACTAGCATCACATTGAGGAGATAAATGTCAATACACAAATGTACCCTAACAATACTCGGACTCCATCCGACTCTACGAAGCACCAACAAAACTCTGTGCACATGAATCAAGCTCCATTATATAATAGGGATGACATAGTATCGAACCTATCATTGTAACTTTGGACAATTAGTAGAGTTGGGATTTGCCACTGAACCTACAGAAAAAAATTTCATTAAATTATGAGGTATTACCGCTATATATTCAAAAATAAAAGCAACTTACATATATTTGCATAGCAAGGTTGTTTTGATACAGGATCCTCTTCGAAAAGAGGTGGCATTTGGCCATACACCATGTCACAACTCATATCTTCGAAATCTACATTCATAAGATAGAACAACATCAAACAAATGAAATATTGCATCCAATAGAATTTTCTTGTCAATTTTGAATTTCATTTGATAAAGCTGAAAGTCATGGTTCATGATGATATAGATTATAATAGATGTAATATATGCATAAAAATTATTATTAATGCAATAGCAGTTATAGTGCTTAATATATTTGAACAAAAAATGTTAGAATATTTTAAAATCAAAGAGCAAGAGTCTACGTACTCGGGGTCATAGTTAAGGGAAGTCCAAATTGATTGGTAAAGAAATCTTGAGTAGGAATCTTGCACATGTTAACACACATTCCCACACATCCACTGTTTTCCAGATACCTGTAAATGTAATATGAGGACGTTGAATATGTGCTTGTCAACTTTGAACAACTTAAAGGAGACTGATTGCCTACCGTTTTTTTTTTAAAAAAAATTGAACAAATTTCCAAATACTTTATTTCAACAATCCCACAAACTAAATGAAAGCTTTATTTATTCATTTAAAGCATCCAAACCTAAAATATCATAGGAGGAGATGGACTCACCTACACTTTTTTATATGGACTCCACTTCTTTGTTTCAACCCGTTCACTTCCACTTCAATAACCTGATAAAATACACATTAATAAGCAAAAAGAAAAAAAAGAGAACAATGTTTACCCGATAGTGGATTGCTGGCGAACGTGTTGAGAGTAACAGAAATGCACTAGAGAGGATGATTTTTTTTTTTTTTTTGGAAAAAGATACACACAGCCTCAATTGCAACCCGTTTTGTAGTCCATGATTTTTTAAAAATCATACACTCATCTTTTTGAAATGAATGTTATTATATGAAATGAAGTATAAACTAAGATACAATAGTGTATTTTTTCATAATGAAAAAAATTTAGGTCATATACTATGATAGGACACATACACTATGATAATGTAGTATATATTACGTTATCTTAACCAGGGGCGGAGCTAGGAATTAGAATAAGGGGGGCCAAAGGGCTAAGTGAACGAGTAAGATAATTTTTTTTTATAGATATACGATAAATTAAAATAAAATTAACAGTTGAAAAATGATAATCCTTAAAATAATGACTATTGATTCATATTAAAAGATTTTTTACTTATTATTTTGTATTTAATAATCTGAAATAATTTATAAAAGAGTTAGGAAAAAAAAACTTAAAGTCTCATTATTCCCATCACAAAAAAATATAAAAAAAAATGAAGTTTCAAAATTTTTAAAAATGAATATGAAAAAAATAATTGATCACAAAAACATACAACGATATCCTTCAAGCTTATATTCAGAAAGAGATTTTAAAATTTAACTTCTAACTTCTAAATATTTGAGAGACTCAATATAGTAATGATGAAAAATCAAAATAAACAAAAAAATAACTAGAACATCCAAATCAATGATTTTTTAACCCTTCAAAATCAAATAGAAATATTCTCGTGCAAACAAATCTTTTCACAATTTTTTTTTGAAAAAGAAGACCCATGATTTCAAATCTTAATGGGAGAGCTAATACACTCAGTTCATTTTTCCGCCCTATTTTCATTTACCATGTCAAATGCAGTATATAAAATTAGTTAATGAAGTATATATTATACTATATTCGTATGCACTATTATAGAAAATATAAATAAAATAAATTGATTTGTTTCATGTGAGCATGTATTTCATTTCCATAAAAGATTAATATACTCTACTATATAATTATATACTTTAAAAAAATTAAATGTATGCATGCTAAATAAGATGCAAATGGAACTGCGCGTAACATTTTTCAATACTATTTTGAAGAGTATTCTTGTAAAATTTAAAAAAATTATATCGTGTAAAAATACCCCTCAAAAGGGTATTGATGTAAAAATTAAACCTTTTGTGGGTATGGAGAATAGAATTTAAAAGGGGGTATTTGATAATATAAGATTTTAAAGGGGTAAATATGCAAAAGACTCGTTCAATTGTAATAACCTATGTTGAACCATGCAACATTTTGCATGAGCCTTGGGGGGCCCGGGCCCCAGCCCGCCCCCCTTTGGCTCCACCCATGATCTTAACGTATGAGACTGTAAACGGGCTGCAAAAAAGACTGCGTGTATCAACGCCCTTTTTTTTTGGATGCATGGAGAGGATGAACTTGTCACAAGTGTGGTGCCTATAAAGAATCTAAATTATTCTAAAAATATCATCTGAAGTTTGATTACTACTCAACTGAAGATTAAAAAAAAAGGTATCCCGATGACAGCTTTTTATATTCTTATGTACATTATGAATTCCTAGTTATACCATTTGGCTTAATCTATGTCCTTGCAACATTCATGAATTTGATGAATCAAGTGTTCAAGCCATTCTTAAATTCATGGTTGTCTTTATCAATGATATCTCAGTGTACTCGAAGAATCGAGAGGAGCATTAAGCACATCTAAACCTATTTTCACAAAAGTTAGAGGAGTTGTATGCAGAATTCAGCAAGTGTGAATTTTGGTTGGAAAGTGACTTTCTTTGGTTTTGTGGTAATCAAACTAACATCGAGTTACCTCTTCAATCTCAATGAAGGAGAAAAAATCAGAAGCCTAAATTTTTTTACAATGCAAATTAAATACCTCTGAAGGCCCAACCAACCAGTGGAAGAATGGGACAGTCAACGCTGCATTGAACTCAGCAGCCCATTTCGTAGGGGGAAACAACTTTCGAAACTGCACCACCAAAATAAAAGTGGAAAAATATTAGACTCGGCCCGCTTCCAAAGCAAATGCAGTTTACCATCCTTTTTTATTTTAAAAAAATTATATCTTATCTAATGATGTATGAATTTTTATAAAAGATGAAGTATATACTATAATAAATTTAGTTGACTCACATTAAAAATATGTTAAATAAATTTATGAAAAAGTATATATAATCGTTATAGTGAGTATAAGTTATATGAGACTATAAATGAAACTATAAAATCGGTTGAATGTAACAACGCTCAATAATAAATAATCTTAGACAATCTATACATATCATTTCAGACATGTTACACACAATCCACTTTACAACCCTAAATGCAGTCTTATATAACTCGTTAGCTATCCAGTGAAATAAATACCTCCTTAACTAAGTGGGGTTTATTTCTTGTTAAATTTTTATTTACACTTGTTAAAAACGGGTTCATTCAATTTAAAATGAAATGATATTCATTTTTCATCAAAACATATACCTCACTATATGAGATTTACTATTTTTAAAAAGTTTAAATATATGCGGAATGTCTATAAGAATACATTTAAAGTTATACCTAACATTATCCAACCAAAATTTTTAACATGGAAAAACAATTCATATAAGATAAACTCATCAGGGATCAAACAACTGTGGATGCAACACTGATGATTTTAGAAGATAAGAGTTGTGTCTTTTCAATCAAAGATTCTTAAACGCTATCTCTGTTTTTCCTCTTGTTTACATTTTATGCCTACTTCTTCATTCAGGAGCTGAATGTATTCTTATGCTTTCTCCATTCATGACAAAAAGAGTGTTATTACATAATTTTATTTTAGGCCTCAATTCAAGTTTAATATGATCAATAAAAAATTACTAAAGTATGTACTCACAATAATGAGCTATATGTTTTTTGTAAGATATTGAAAAATCATTCGTGTCTAATTTTACAGTCAAAATAGAAATGCCATCTTTGCCTGTTTGTTCGGTCCCACAGATTTTTTTTTAAAATTTTGTCAACAAACAGGTGGATAAATCAACTTTAAAACTCAAATCCAAAACCTACCCTTAACACAGGTAAACCTTGAACTTTTGTCACTGGGACAACGAGCTGTCTGTTTTACTAGAATAAAAGTTGTATGTGACATTATCCAAAAATAATAATCAAGAGTTGAAAGAACAATGAATAGGCAGAACTTGAGAAACAGAAGATCCTATCTCACCTGAGCAGGGGCACCAGGAGGGAGCATGGACAGCAACACCTCACTCACCACTTCCTGCTGCTGTTTCCGAGACCTCCCCTGCATCACCCTCCTCGACACATCCACAAAACTCTCATAGTCATACCACCTCAACCCATTTCCTCCTCTTCCACCAGCATCACCTCCAAATTTCTCCATCTTCCGAGCAAAGAGTGACATGAATGCTCGCTCGAAAAACCCATCATTGTACTTTGTCTTCTGTCCCATAGGAGCTGGCTCTCCTGAAGGTTCACTGATCCCACAACGGACCAACCTCCCGGACCGTGGCCGGGGCCGACGTGTAGGTGCTAATGGGATGGACGGAAGACGAAGATCCATTTCTTTCTCTTATCTTATTAAATCTTGGAAAAATGAAGCACCCAATTGTACTACAGAGGGAAATAGTGTGTTTTTTTTAATTTCTTTGAAATATAATGCTAGAGCATTTTTACTATCCAAGAAACTAAAGGCGTGAATCTAAACACGCCGTACTAAAAGTAAAACTGTGGAACAAAACAAACAGAGTTTTATCACGATTTGAATGCAGACTAGAATGGCCTCCATCTATCCATTAAATCTACTATCCACCTCAACCTCTCACATAAAATGAGGCAAAGGAGAAGCCACGTTTGGTTGGTGGTCCCTATAATCTAAGCCACTCGATGTCATCACCGTTTGATCTCATTTACGAACATACATGTTGATGGACCCGTTAAAGAAGACTCGAAGCATAGAAGGAAAGGAAATACAATCCAACAAGTCAGTAATAAGTAAGAGAACAAACATACCAAAAGCATGAAATACAGAATACTTAAGATACAATCATCAAGTAATAAAAATAACATCACACTCAAACGAAAAATTACCTTAAAAAGAAGGGGTTACACTGTACTTTTTATTGTCTAAAATGCAGTCTTATATATTTTTTTTAGACTAGTTAAATTAAAACATGTGAGGACTGCATTTGATATTGTATCTAACATTATCTTAAAACAAAATATCATGTCAGGTTTGAAGCCTCTGGAGGTCTTGGAGGACTTCCAATCCGTCCAGTCGATCTGCCTACCGAATGTTCAACGGACGGTTACTATATGGTCTGGATTAAGTTCGACGGCCGATGATGGTAAAGATGGCGAGGGAGATGCGAAGCTTCCCCTACTCCGAGTGCCTTTATTGTTTTTCTTTATATGCCGAGCAAACGTGGCCCTTTGCAGTGTTTGCAGGATGTCCGATCCCGTGAGCTTCGCCCCCTCCTCACCTTGATCTTTTGAGTCGGCGGCCTTATTGTTTGCTGAGAGGCTGTGGTGGTGATGGCGGATTGGGTGGCGGGACAGCTCATTGGGAGGGGAGGTTTTATTCCCGCGAGCATGGCAATTTCACTCATTGTATTTATAAATGGCTGGTTCTTGTTTTCCTTTTCATCATTTATATATACATATATTTAAAGTGTTTTTTTTCTTCTAAAAAATGTTGATGCAAGCATTTTATTACGAAAATGGATTAATACACAGTTTTTAAAAAGAGTGTTATCACACACATTTTATTTTTCAGCTCAATTTCAATCCCATATGCATCAATAGAAAATTACCGAAGTATATACTCGTATTAATGAGATATTTTGCTTTGATAGAAATTTTTTTATTTTTTATAAATGCATTCATGTAATTCATTGGAGTGTATGCTTTATTTTTTTTATAGAAGCATATAACTCATTAGATGAGGTATAATATTTTTAAAAATGAAAAAATCGATGTAGTTTCCTAGAAACTTATGAAAATAAAAAAATCCCTGTAAAATTAATAAATTCCCTCAGGTCCCTATCTTATTAGATAATATTTATTTTAGTTCCTATCACTAATCAAATGTGTCGTTAATCATAACAATGCATGGTAAATTACTGTTACACTATTTTAAAATTTATTTTCTTTGTTGGAAAAAATCGATACAACTCTCTGAAAACTTATGAAAATGGAAAAAAGTTAATGTAATTGTCTAAAAGTATATATTGATTTATCTAAGGTGTTATGTTTTTTGTTGCTAGTAATTTTGAGTTGAAAATGTATTATAGAATTTTGATTTGATTTTTAAATTGTTTTTTCTGATTTTGTAATGGAGTCGATGAATCTGTAATTTTTTTGTGATGAGATTAAGGAGGTGAAAATGTTGAAAAAAAAACTCAATTTTTTAAATCAAATGAGGTTCGACGGCTATTTTTTTTACAGTTAATGGTGACATTTGAGGAGAGGGGATGTTAAAAAATGACGAGAGTATTTTTGTTTTATAAAATGACTAAATCTGATTCTGTAAAGTTTGTAGGGACTGAATCTAATTTTAGTAAGTTTCTGGGGATTTATTTTGATGTGCTTTTGATCGAGGGACTAAATTCATTAACCATATACACTTTATAGAAACCTCGGACGATTTTTTTTTATTTTAGAGAGATTTTTTGTGATTTTAAGAAAGTTATAGGAAGTTAAAGAAGATTTTTTTGTTTTTAAAAATTCAAAATATACGTAGGCTGATACTAGGGCTATAAAAGGAACTGTACGTAACATTATCCATTTAAAAAAATTTAGTCATTGTATGCCTCACACACGGATTTCAGACGAGCCAGGCTCACAATTTTCGGGCCAAATGATGATAATTAGTTGGATGCTTCGAGAGCAGTGGCTAGAGGGGGTCAGGTGGTTTTGAGGGTTTGAGCAGGGGGGTTTGAGCAGGGATGCTAGTGAAAGGGGGGGGGGGGGGGGGGGATGGAGGTCAGGGTTCTTTAGTAGATTTTTAGGATTAAAAATATTGGGTGATAAAAAAAATCGTGTATAGTGTTAAGGCTGCATTTGGATGTAAGATTGAAAAACTGAGATTTTTACAATCTTGAGGTTAAATTCAATTTTTAAAAAACATTATTTTGTTAGCTTTTTAATCACTAAATTTTTTTAAATAAGATTTTGAAAACCTAAACGTTAAAAATGTGTTTAGATCTATATTTGAGTATTCATAGTTTTTAAGTGCATAAGTCAGAATATATGTAATTCAGTGGAGGTATAGTGAAAAAATTGGATCGAATGCACATCTGGATCTCGTATGAGAAAAGAAAAACGCCACAGTCGTTCATAATTTATAGTGTTCAAGAAAAAAATCATAGAAGACAATGACATTTAAGATTTAAAATAAAAATATAATATTGTCAATGAGATTTACTTGTTTAATAAAAAAAACTATCAAAGTGTCAAAATTGCAATGGTAGTGGCATTCTTAACTGATCAAAACAATAACCAATATTGTAACTGGCCTTTACAGTGAAACATTTGAAAGGGATGAGTTTTTTTTTCAAAATATGATTATTTTGATAAATGTTTAATTAATCTCATGATTAATTAAGAGAGAGGAGTCAGACAGCCAACTCAAACCAGCATGAAATTGACACGTAGACACATCTAAATTTCATACCTAGTTATGTCATCACACCATCACCTGCTCATATATAAACACAATACAAGATAACCTGAATCCTCCCACTATCCGTTCCCTCTCTCGGATCTCGGTCGAACACTCGCCGTGCCTTCACCACCTCCAATGGCGAACCCCATTTATTCCAATCTTCCCCTCTCTATAGCCAAACCTAACCTCCGTTCCTCTCTCTTCTCTTCTTCTCCTGCTCCCCTCAGCCTCTCCTCCAAGACCCATGTCTCCCAACTCTTCGTCCTCCGTTCAAATTCCTCTTCCCTTCCATCTCCAAAGTCTCTGACGGTGAAATCCATGGCGCCTCCTAAACCCTCCGGGAAGGCCAAGAAAGGCACCTCCTTTGCCTTTTATCACTCCTCATCTCAAATGGGTATCTCTTTGTTTTTCCTCTTACTTTGTTTTTGTCTCTCTCTCTCGTGTCCTGCAGTGGTTGGGATGGTGAAACTTGCTTTGGAGGCTGGGAAGGCGACGCCGGCGCCTCCGGTTGGGCCGGCGCTCGGGTCGAAGGGGGTCAACATCATGGCATTCTGCAAGGAGTACAATGCGAAGACAGCGGAGAAGGCTGGATATATCATCCCAGTTGAGATTACTGTGTATGATGTGAGTTTTCATTCAATTGGGTTTCCTTCTTTTGTTATATTTGCAATGTTAAATGTTTTCATTTCTTTAGCCTTGTTTGTAATTTAATTCTCTGTTGTTTGTTGGGGGATTGTAATTGTATTCTCTTTTAATTTTTTTTTTTTGTTCTATTGAGTATCTATAATGGAAGGATTCTTGTCAGTAAAATCCAGATATATAATAGGGCCTGGCTCAATCTGTTTCTTAAGTTATGTGTATTGCATATTTTCACTGTGTACTTTTGAAATAAAATTAAATTTACAGGCATTGCTTAAAACCAGCTTTTTATTTTGTTCAAGGTTTATTACAAGTCCTATGGTTCTGATAAATTTGGATAATGTGGATCATTAGCAAAAATAAAATTTTAGGCACTGCTTTAGGCAACTTTGGGTAATTGTTTTTTCGTGATGGGTAGTTAGTTTGGTCATTGGGCATTAAACTTCAGAATCTACCTTTATTTGGTGCATTTTATTAGAATAAGTTTTCTAGATACTGTATTCCAGAGTGTAATTTAAATGGTATGGTGATGTTGTTCCTTTATTTTAATCAAAAGAACTCTAGGAGAACATCTACAATCTCCACTAAAACTCCCATAAAACAATCCACATTTCTTCTTCTGCTTCCATTCTTTTTATCATTAAGTTATTTGTGGGAGTACTAGATCCAGGAGATCAATCTGAGATCATATTTTGGATTAGAACCCTATATCTGAATGACTGTGCTTGGAATAGTTCTGCAGTCAAGAATCTGACGATTAAGCAGAACTAATCCTTAAAAGGAAGTTCTTGCTCCTTTTATTTAATCCAATGATGGCTACCATCTCAACCTGTATCCCACTATCCAAACAAACCAAACTATCGTCTTTCTATTTCCCTCTTGTCTTCTTTTCCTCCATTTGCTTTTCTCTTCAGACATTCATCTATCTCAAGTTGTCGCCATTTTTGTACTAATATTCTCACCCTCCACCATTAAAGCCTCCTTCCATGTAAGCCCATGGGTGCTTCATAGACTTCTGGGTTAATTAGGAATGGGTACATCATTTTATTTCAGTTTTCTTCCCTTTATTTATTTATATATTTGAGGCAATGTGGTAGTTGACCGATTTTAGTTTTATTTCCAGAAAGGGGAAAACTCCTACATAGAAGGTGATTGCGGTGCATAACCTCCAAACCAGACACAAACCTTAATGTGAATGACAGTGGGGATCTGTCATAAGCCCCAAGGGACAAGGTTCCCTCATAAGGAAGGATTACAACTTTTTGAGCCCTTTTAATTATCATTATTTTGCAAACTGCAGAGTTTGGTTTGCTGGGTTATCATAATTGTTGAAGATTATGTTATTCTTTTTCGAACCTAATAGACCAGCAAGCCAAATGAAAAAAGGTATCTCCAGCTTCATCAAATCCCTCTGCCAACTTGAAATATATGCTTTTGTTTCTTTCCTGATCTCACGCTTTCTTGCCCACAATTTTTCTATTTCTAGTGAGGAGGTTGTTGTATGTACTTTAAACGTGTTGGACCTTGTGGAATAGACCTTAAAGTATTGTTGCAGCAGTGAAATTCAAGGAGACCAGTAGGGTTTTGTTAATTGTATGTTAAGCTGGCAGTCTACATGATTAGTACAATTTTCACTATCTGCAGAAAGTATTGCCATTTCTTTGTATTGACGGGGAAAAAAACTGTTGTAGGACTACTTTATTTGTATTGATGGAGAAGTATTAGATAGGGTGTCCTATTTGGTCTTGAATCCATTTTCTTTTTGGAAACATATTGGCACTCCATGAATTTTGCTCTATTCCCCATCCCCATCCCCATCCCCATCCCCCCCCCCCCCCCCCCCCCCCCCCACATATTTTTATCCCTGATCCTTACATAAGTATGGGTATGGTTGAGATTATTTAATGCAAATGAATAGGCAGAGTACTTGAAAGTTGAAATAAGGGATGCCACATTCTCAACATACTAAGCAGTTATTCTTTATATTTATGGTTCTTTGACTGCAAATAAAGTGGTTTTTGAAGAAATCCAAAGCCAGTAACTGCTGCTTATACAACATTTTTTTTGTTTTTTGTTTTTTTGGATACTTAAAAATTGAAAAAAGGAATGCCACATTCTCCACACACAAAGCAATTACCTACCATTTGTTTTACTGCAGATAAAGTGGTTTTTGGAAGAAATCCAAAATCAGATGCTGCTGCTTATACAACATTTTGTTTTCTATATTTTTAATTTAGCATTCATGGAACTATACCTCATAATCAGAATTAATTAGTATATTTAGTATTATTCTGTGTTTCTATATTAATCTATAGCTATGTGATTTGGTCAAAAAAAAAAAAATCTACAGCTATGTGATGATGCTAGTTTCTTTAAACAGGACAAGAGCTTTACTTTTATACTGAAGACACCCCCTGCATCTGTTCTGCTTCTCAAGGCTGCTGGTATGCTCTCTTCTTGATTGATAAATCAAATGTCCCATCTCTCTCTAGATTTGAAGAACACGAACCAAATAAACAGATCATTTTCTAAATGACTTTTAATCTATAATGTGTTTTCTACTGCAGGTAAGGAATGTACAGTGAAATTATTTGGATCATCTCTGTCATCTAAACTTAATCTTCAATCTAAAAAACCTTTATATTCAATTTAAGTTTATGATTCTGTGGTTTTAGTTTGCCTATTTTAATATTTTGTTTTGGATCTTTCAGCAGATGTAGCCTAAATGATCTTTCTCAGTTATTTAGTGTTGAGGGTCTTTCCTATGTTTAGGCCTTGCATAATTCCTATCTGCAATGGTTTTAATAGGCTTTTGCAACTTGGAGTTTCTTTAAGCCCCCGTTTGGATGCCGGATAAATCCCGGATAAACCCTGGATAAAATTTGGATGCCGTTTGGAAAGCCTGGATAAACCCAGATAAAGTGTGTCAGAATAAACTGATATAAAATGGTATATAAATTCCAATAAACCCTTAGAATAAAATTTATCCTAGGTTATTCTATCTAAAGAATAAGTGGGCCCACTGTCAAATCAACTGCCATCACCTCTTATAAATCATCTGTCAAATCAACTATCATTACTTTTTTACATTTTATAAATCTTTATCCATACTTTATTCACATTTTACTCAAACAACAAAACGTTTATTCTTACGATTCACAACGAGAATAATTCAAAACACAACCAAACACAAAATCACTTTATCCTTATATATACTCACTTATGTTCGGATAAATAAATACCCAAGAATAAATCCTATTCTGTATCCAAACGGGGGCTAAAGTAGTTTTGATCAACTCTCTCTCTTTCAGAATCTTTTAAACTTTGTATCTATTGTTATTGGGTCAGCAGAAGGATGGTTCCTCTTCTGTTGTTAGTCAGTTTTTATTCACTACATGAAAAAATTTATTAAATTCCTTAATGAAGATCCGTAATCTTCAACACTTATCTTTTATTGGGCAGCTGTTTTCCTTGTTCATGCTACCTATGTGGACCATGTTTTTTTTTTTTTTTGTGGAATAAAAGGCCCCAAATGGGCTTATCTTTCATATATTTCAAACTGTATATGTACAACTATGTTGTTGAACTATTCCAAACAACATATCCACCATACAAACTTTTAGATCTTTTACAATGGGATTCAAAATGTGTCTAATAGTATCATTTGACAGTGCATCTGACACTCCATGCTCCTGCGTCTCGCATGCGCATTTGGCAAGAATTTCTGCTGCACGAACCTTGTTCCTGTTAACTTTACAGTATGTTATCCTATCAGATTCCATATCACATTCACGAATATATTTCACAACCTGTTGAGTGCAGCCCTGTCCTTCCATCAACCCCCTCAACAAGTTTATCAGATTCTCAGAATCTGAACATACAACTAGCCTTTTCAAACCTTTCAGCCTGGCAAAATGTACTCCCATTCTAATTGCTCAGCCTCCATTTGAATAGTAGTACTCCAAGGCCAACCCGCATTACCAGCTCCTAACACTGTATAATTGGAGCTGTTATCATTCCCTGCTAAAATTACAAAAAACAAAAGCAGCACCTGCCTGAAGGTAATCAAATATACAGTGCCATCTGTAATAATGAAAACATATTTTCTTGATTTTGTGTCCAATGAGTACCTGAAACCTCAGCCTTTAGTAGTTCATCAAAATGAGTTTGTTAGACCAAAGGACATGCTGATATGTTCCCCCTCCCCATCTTCCAATGAATGCATTCAGTGGCTAGAAACAAAGCTTTGAGCACAGTCCTTTTAGCATCACATGATTGATTCTGAAACACGACCTCATTTCTCATTTTCCATATACTCCAAAGCAGAACCTTCTTAATCATTCCTTTCAAATCTGCACCCCAGTGACGATCATAAAAAATATCAACCACTTAGTCTCCTGCCAAACTGAAATAGGAGTTCTTAAATGGAATTAGCTGCCAACATGTTGCAGCAAAATGACATTGACAAAACAAGTGTATAATTGTTTCTTCATGGGAGGAACACAACGGACATGCCTTGTCCATTTTTATCCCTATTCGGTCCATATGTGAACGAGTGGGAAGTCGTTCCCACACCAATTTCCATAAAAAAATACGAACCTTGGGAATGACTGGGTTGCGCCATATCTTTTTCCATCCCTCTTCAGCCTGTGTACTGACCACAGTTCAGAGGACATTCTATAATTCCCGAGTGGAAGGCATATCTGAACAAGACCCCTCCCAAACCCTACGTGAGCAACCATCCTGTGCAGTATGTGGGATAGGTTATCTACTGATCATATCCACCCAATTTTAAGGAAGGATTTGATTCAAAATCTCAGTATTCCACTGACCCATATTAATGACATCAGAAAGATGGTAGTCTAATCTCGCTTCCTTTATATTGATGTATGTAGGTATCCTTATAAAAGGTACTGACATTAACCGGATCCTTCATCAGATCAGTGGCCCCATAATAAACTTAACATGCAACTGACTGTATTGCAATCCCTTACAAGGCTCTTTCCACACTAAAGAAGATTTACTTCGAGAAGAGACCTCCCATGGGTTCACCATCCATTTATATTTAAACTGCATGTATATGCCAACCATAGATGGATTTAAAAGAAACTTGAATGCTAATTTGGCTAGACTCACTTTTTCAGGATCGGAAGACACCTAATATCCAGTCCTCCCATTCCTTTCTCCTCAGTCATTACCTCCCAATGTAATAAATGGATAGCCCTTGAATTAGCTCCTCCTTCCCATAAGAACATCCCAATCATTTATTCCAACTGCAACAAATGATATCTATAATATTGTCTTATACTGATATAATTTTTTGAGTTTTTTTTTTTTTTTTTGTCTTAAAATGATTTTGATAATTCAATGAATCCAGTGCATGTGTTAAGAGAATCTTCTGGCCTAAAGTTAGAGAATCTTCCAGTGCATGCACTCCACATGGCCTTAATATTTTTTATATGACCCGTTGTTTATGTTTGGCTGGGATTATGTTGGTAAATAGTGTAAAGGAAAGCGAGCAAGCATCGGTTCCTCCAATAACATGTCACACCAGTGTATTATTAGATTTCCTTTAATTCTCTATTTGTTTTAGACAATGTTTGAATTATTGGCATGGACATATTGTATCTGGTTCTTCAAAAAAAAAATGATAATAATGATCATGTTGTTGCTTGAAAGTTACTTGAATTGGTTCAATTCTTTTAACAACTGTTGTTCAATAATCTAGTGAAGTTTAGTTTGCTAAAAATGAATTGAATTGTTATAAATGGGTTTGTGAATGCTTTGCTTTTCTCAGGCACTATTGATTTGATATAAACTTTCTTCACTTTTGGTATTCAGGAGTGGAAAAGGGTTCAAATGAGCCCCAGAAGTTGAAGGTAGGGAAGATCACGATCGACCAGCTGCGTGCCATAGCTACTGAAAAGCTACCAGACTTGAACTGCACCACGATTGAATCTGCAATGAGAATCATAGCTGGTACGCAGCTAACATGGGCATCGACATCGATCCGCCCGTGTTGGAACCCAAGAAGAAGGCCCTTGTATAGTTTCACTTTCCAACTGACATGGAAATGAAAATGCAGATGGAGCTACTTATTTCTTCTTTCTCGAGTGAAAACTCTTAATTTGGGTCAATTATGAGCATTTGAAATCTTATTCATTTCATATCCAGTCAGTTTGGTCGGCAAAGGGTGCAGGCCATATTCATGCATCCAAAATGGTGACTTGTGACTATTGTGAAATTTTACGCATTTAATTAATCACATTTTTTTATAGAAAACATGGCATACATTATAATGCATTTGTGGTTAAAAATTTATTTTTTTAATCATTTGATTGGTGATCATGTTTATAAATCACATGATTATGATTTAATCATGATTGACTAAATAGTTTAATTATGTACGTCGATATAATATTGTTAGGAAATTGATAGGATTGTCAAAAGTAGAATTTTTAATGAGTTTGAAATCAGTTAATTTTAACTATACGATTTTATGGCTGATTGATATTTATTAGTGGTTTTTTTATTAATTGTCTTTTGAATTATACTAAGGTTGTAAGCAAATTTTGGGTGGGTTTTTTCATTCCAATCTGTCATTGATTAGGTTGATATGGGTTTTGAGATGTTTTTGTTTTTTGTTTTTTTTTTCAAGGCCCTGAGGGCTTACATATTAAAATCATTACATACTATACATTTGTAATACTGATATGACGCAGAGCATCATTGAAAACTTGTTGCTCTACCTCATTTATACAAGCTTGAAACGACTTAAAACAAGAAAATGCAATCGACCGGATCTGTGGATTTTGCAATTGCAGACAGTGAGTTGAAGACTTGGATCTTCTTGCATAGCAGGCTAGTTCTTCTGCTCCACGAACTGAGTGGCGTTGCACCTTGAAAAACTCCACACTCTCTATTGTATTTAGAGAGACCCGAATTTCTGAAATAATCTCAAATAGTTGAGGAGGACCGGACAACTGGATAAGGTTCTGTGCGTCAGAACATACCCGAATTTTCTTGAGCCCCAATTGACATGCTGCAGTGATGCCAAGCCTAATAGCTTCCGCCTCAACTCAGAGGGGAAAAGCCCGTGGCCAAAAGGCACAACCTGCTGCCAGAAACCTGATTGGATCAATCAGTAAAATAGCATACGCAGCACCCGCAGCCTCAGAAATAAGGTCCATTCTACCATCTGTAATGATATAAGCTCCTCCAGAAGTTCTATCAAACCATCTAGAAAAGCGGGGATTAGGAGCCTTTATATAAGGCAAAGCAATATATGATATCCCTTTAGTTGAGTCTACTTTCCATGCAAAATGAGACAAGCATTCATGAGTCAAAGCAACTGCCTTAGAGGCAATATATGTAGGAGACGGTTGTCTGCCATGGAATATAAGGGCATTGCGAGACTGCCAAATTTGCCACATCATTATGATAAATAAAATGAGTGCTTACCCCATTTGAAGATGTTTTCCATCGAGAAGGATCTAAGGCTGAAATCCAGTCATTAGCCTCCCACACATATGATAAAGGATGAAACCTGTTAGGAATGAGTCTCCAACAATCTGCTGCTGTTGGGCAAGAGGTAAATAGATGAATTGTCGTCTCCGATTCATGAAGGCAGAGTGGGCTAGCATTATCCATTGACATTCCGATCGAGTCAAGAAATACTCTCGTAGGGAGCTTGTTCCACAGGAGCTGCCATAAGGAGATTTTTAGTCGAGGCAATAAAGGGAGTCTCCATATTGCTTTCCATACATGAGCATCATTATTCATTGGACAGGAGCATATTTGTGAATATACATCCCTTGACCTTGGGACAATAGATGTTTTTGTTGATGACTTGTGCATATACAGGTTGTCTTGGGATTATTGTTTATAGTATATGGGGTATGATGTGTGAGAGTCTGTGAAAATCATGGCGCGTGCGCGCCGCGCAAGGGGTGTGATTGGTCGGGTGGTTGTAATGAGGGGTGGTGTTGAATAATTACTGTACCAACTTTTCACTCACGTAACTAACCATCATTGTAATCCACTACTAATGTAACTACCCATCACCATGATCCACTCACAAAACCAATCACCTAGTTATGTAACTACTTGTGGCCCTATAACTGTCTTGTCTATATATATATACATCAATGTATCACCTCCAGATATTGAAGAAGTGAATAAAATCTATTCAAGATTCTTATGAGTTTATCACGGTGCAAAAATGTGATACTTGGTCATTAGTAACATGCAAACCGACTATGAATGTTATAGGCAATAAGTAGGTATATAAAATTAAATATGCACCGGATAGATCAATTATTCGTTACACGGCTCATCTTGTTGCAAAATGGTTCCATCAACAACCTGGTGTTGATTTCTTTGAGACTTTCAGTGCAGTTGTAAAACCTGCTCCTAACACTTGCTCATCATTATAAATGGCAAATGCGCCGGTTAGATGTTGAAAGTGTTTTTTTACATGAGCATCTACATGAAGAAGTGTACATAGCTCAACCTCGTGGTTATGAGGATCCATCCTTCCCTCATCATGTGTGTCACATGCATATAAATTTATTAATGGCCTTCGTGAAGCACCTCGAGCTTGGTTCAACAAATTCACTTCACATTTAGTTGAACTTAGATATTGGTTCACGTGCAGACTTTTCATTGTTCGTACATCATGAAAGTGGGAGTATTACCTACTTACTCATTATGTATATGCCATAATCTTAACGGGGAGGTGACAACTCTTATATACACAATCTCATCCAGCAATGAAGTTGCCACTTTGCTATGAAGGACTTTGGCTATCTTAGTTACTTTTTGGGCATTGAAGTTCATCGTGGCGCTAATGAAACTTTCCCTAGTCAAACTAAATATGCTTTGAATCTCCTGTTCGTACTGGAATGGAGGGCGCCAAGCCTATATCGTCCCCCATTGTTGCTCGTCAGAAACTCAACTCTCAGATATATTGTCGATCCTACCATGTATCACCATATCGTTGGAGGCTTGCAATATCTTACATTGACCCGCCTTGATCTTATATTTGTTGTCAATTAAGTTTGTCAATATATGCATGCTCCTACTTCTGCACACATGATTGCTGTCAAACGAATATTGTGTTTCATTAAGGGGACACTTCAATTTGGCATCTACCTTCGTCCTGGTCCTCTTCAACTTGTTGCATATTGTGATGCTGATCGGGATGATGATCCCATTGATAGGCGATCCACTGTTGGTTATTGTGTTTATTTTGGTCACAACATCTTTTCCTGGAGAGCCAAAAAGCAACCGACCATTGCTCGTTCTTCTACTGAAGTAGAATATCGTTGTCTTACTCTCACCACTGTCGAACTCACATAGCTCCAAATTCTACTTCGTGATCTTAAATTTTTTCTTACCTTACCTCCAACCATATGGTGTGATAACATCAGTGATGTCTCTCTTACATCCAATCTAGTTTTTTTCATGCACGTACAAAGCATATTGAAATTGATTATTATTTTGTCTGTGATAAGATACAACAAAAGGAATTGGATGTTCGATTTATTTTTAAAAACTCTTTCATTTCACGAAAGCAAAATTGATCAACAAGTAGCATGATGAATTAACCATTGAAAATTTCACATGATTGCTTCTATCGTCCTTCCTATGCTCCTTAAAACACCTCCATATGGTGTCCATATCCGAAAAAGAACAAGAAGCCCCTAAAGTCTCTCCTACTTTCTTTCATATTTGTTAGTTAATGGAACACGTAAATAATAGATAGTTCCTTGATTTATTCTCAACATCACATAAACCGCACAAAATATCAACATCATGTGACTACTTTGCACGATTAATTTTGGTTAAAATTCTATTGTTAGATAGCAACCACATAAAAACTTTAATCTTCAATAGAGAGTGCGTATCCCATATCATGAAATAGAATTGGGTTATGAGAAAATATGAAAAATGATGTCTATTGAGCCAGTGATATAACAAATGAACAATGAATTTATTGGATGATTAAAGAGATATATAAAACTACATATGAGACTTTAAAAGGACTGTAACAATGTTTTTTTTTCTTTTCAAACTACAGGACACGCAATGTTCCCTGTGGAAGACATGGTTTTCCCCAAATGAAGTGCTCGGATTGGTCCTTAAACCAACAGTGGATCCCACCAGTTCAAAGCAATAAAAAAAAGAAGATTAAAAAACAATAGCCTGTATTTTTTAACTTATAAATGATTCAATGACTTTGCCCAACAAACTTACAAAACCCATGATTCCTTCACCTGACCCCCCGGAAAAAACAAAAGAAAGAAACCAACTCCCCCCCACAGATCAAGGGCATATCCGTTATTTTAAATGAAACCAGCCAGTAAATGCACCATAGTTGTTTACCCCTGTTGGATAACAAATTTATTAGAATACCGGGTTGACGAAATTTTTGTGTTTTTCGTACCACTTTATATATATAGTATAGTATAGATACACGCATACGTGCATAGATAGATTTTTTTTTTGTTTCATCTTTAACCCGATATAAAATCAATAAAAATAGAAAAAAAATGCATATATCATATTCAGATTGATCTCTCAAATATTTGTATATCTACATAACTAGGCTTATCAACGAATCGCGTGTCGATCTGAACTTGACCTGATAAAAGAAGTAAATCCTCAATCCGAAGAATCCGACAATCAAAACGAGTCAGATCTGGGTCCACCTCGACCTGATCCTATAGACCTGATTGATCTATCCCAAATACTATGCGATTTTGTTTATTTATGATCCAGCCCAGCCATGATCCAAATCATTTATAATTAAATACTTATTAATCATTTGAAATACTTTTTTAACTTTTGATTTCATATAAAGCAGAATAATTCAAATTGTATTTTAAATGATTTATTATAAAATATTAAAAAATTAAAATAGTGAATAACTATTTATAATACACTAGACTCTATTTATTCAAACTCATGATGTAAAAATAGAAATGAAAAAAAATTCAAACCCAGTAACGCATAGTTTCCAGCACTCCAATGTGCAATGCCCTATAAACTGAAACCCCTCTTTGCATTCTTCTCCTCCTTTACCTTCCCTCTCTCAAGTCATTAAGAAGTTGCTCAACCTCTCTAAGCCCAACCTCTCCTAGACCTGACAATCAAAACAGATTCTGGTGTAGGTTTGATCTAGACCCGACAAGTTGACAGACCTACATATGAACCTCTCACTTTCATAGTTTAATCCAAATAACTCCCGCAGTTACGTTAACTAACCCGTTGTTGGGTTATATTAACCCAACATGGTCAATCGACTACTATAAGTATAACCTTGGTTGCATAAACCAAAAAGCAAAGCCGAGTAATCTAACCCTTTCTCTTTCATCTCAGCACTCCCGCGACACCTCTGCCCTCTCTTTCAACAGATTAAACCCTCGCAACCCGCCTATGCCTATATCGTCTCCGCTGCCCGCCGCGCCATCGCCTTCCCACTCGCCACACGCCACTTGTTGCACGCCGAACAGCAAAGAGCCCGTATAAAACTTCATCTCTATTAATAATTTGTTCGGTTTTCTTCTTTTTTTGGTTAGTGGTTTCATGTGTGGGTAGATGAGAATCAATTTATTATATTAAATTTATATATATATTATTGTTGTTCTGTTTGCGGATCTTTTAATTGTTCTCATGTTTTCTGACTCACGTGGGTTTGTTCTCAAGAGTTTTGTACTCATTGATCTCTATTTGGAAAACCTATGGGATCCTTCCACCTTCCTTATTTGACTGGGGTTGCTTTTTAGCGAGGCCCGCCAAAAGCTCACATGGGGTGGACAAATTTAGAGGGCGTTTTGATTGTGCTTAAATAAAATGATTCTGTTTTTAATTAAATAAAAAGCTAAAAAATATTGTCAAATGCATTAAAAAAACAGATTTAATTAAAAAGCTATTTATATCTTTTAACACAAAAAGTTTGTTTTTTAAAAAGCATAGAAAATGCACTTTTTAGAAATTAAGTCTATTTAAGTCATTTATTTAAAATCTTATTTTTCAAATGTGTTTTTAAAATGTCATCTCTTTCGTTGTCTCATGGGTGTGCGAGTGTTGATTTTGTTTTTCTCCTCTCCTCTCCTCTGGATGTTGTTAGAAACACACCACATGTGTATTCCTCACATCTAGTCTCTCTGGTTGTTTAGATAGAGACAAACTATTAAGGAGTTGAAGTTTATATTTATTCATAGAATTGTTAACTTTATCAATGAAATACGTGATTTTCTGTTTGATTGTATTTTCAATTATTCTCGTTGGAAACGTAATAAACAATGTTGGAATATTTGGTTGATAAAGAATTAAATATGAATAAAGTGTAAAAAATTAATTTGACATATGAACTCCGTTGATGTATAAGAGGTGATGACAGATGATTTAATGTGATGACAGTGATTTGATAGGTGAGTTGACTTATATTAGTGCACGAATAACACTATTCCATTAGGAGACTTGAAATACAATTATCAACTTATTTTTATTTAATTCTACATAATTATACTTCTTTATACCAGCCACCCAAACAACTTTTTTACCCCTATTCTCTTTTATCCTTTCTATTCCTCTCTTTATTTCCCATCCAAATAGCACTTTTGTTTTTTCATTTCCTCATTTCGTCTCACTTGTTCTAACAAGATTCGGACCGTGTATAACTTACTTTCAAGCTATATAATGACTTCATATTCTTAAAATAAAGATACCCACCTGGTCCATCATCACAGGAGATAAGATTGATTTATCATCAGTGATGATGTGTCAGTTTTTTATTTTTTCCGAACTTTCGCGACATCAGAAGAGTAGGACGTTTTGGATTCCTCTTTCACGAAGAGTTGCGGGAAGCGGACAAAAAGGGCCTCCAAAAGTCAATTATATTTCAATAATACCCCATATGGTTGAATATTATGTCGTATTCTTATTTATAATAATTTCTTAAACACTTTTGTCTAGTTACGTGGCAATACTTGCACAGCATGTTTCACGTGCTATCTTTTCTCTCACAGCGCCTTGACCAAATCCCATAAAAGAAACAAAACGTCACCCTCAAAACGCTGGGCCGCCTCTCAAACGAAAACTCTTCCCTGAAAAAAAAAAGAGATGAAATAAAAATCGGGGAAGAAATATAAAGAGGGGTAGGGTTTATAACCGCCGTCTCTCCGTCGCTGCTCGTTTTGAGGGCTTTCGTTTTATCTGTTTTTGGGGGAAAAAATGGCGAGGTATTTGCGAATCCAAGTATTTATTTGTGTTTTTTCTTTCGTTTTTCTCGATTGGGTTTTACATTGTCGAAGTTTCTGTGTCTATGCTATGGATGATCATTGTTTTTGTTCTGCCTAACCAACGAGAATATCAGTATTGAAGCCTGATCTTCTAATGTTCTCTGTTTTGTTAGCAAACATAGCATTATTGAAATGATTTTGGCAGTGTGGATTTTATATATTTGGCTTGGCTCAGAGAAGGGAAAATAATTAGAAGAGGTTCTGTGTGTTTTTTTTTGTTTTTTTTTTTTTTTTTGTGTTTTCATTTCCTGGTGGAATTATTTATATAAATAAAATCATCTTTGGAGTTTCCTGAAGGGGGGTGATCAGATATCAAAGTGGCCAAGGCGATTATTTAATTTGTAGGAAAAACAGAAATAAATTGAAAAGAGTTAATTGTTCTAAATGGGAAATGCACAATAATATAAGTTTTCCAATTAGATTAATAATGGGATGTCTTTTTTTTTCAGGCGGTCATTCGATTTGTTCCCTGAAATCTCTTCACTTGAAACTATTGTGTGTGTGTGTGTGTGATCGAGAATCTATCTTTTTGGTCGATGTTATATGTTATGAAACTTGAATATAGTTGAATGGGAATTGGATGGTTGAATGGTTGGCAGGGATGGTGTTTGATATTCACATATAAACATGTGTACATATATATTGGCATTGGTCCTATTCCTTGACATGGACACTGTGTCCTTTCCGCTTAAGATTAGTGTAGCTTGATTTGTCATTTTTTCTTGATCTTGGGCTCATTGTTTTCGGTAAAAATCAGTTTTTTTAAGGGGCTATGACATACAAGCATGGGAATCTTGTACAAATTTACATTAGTATTCACCTTTTTAATATTTCAGATTTGATGTGAACATGTACCTAATATTATGCAAAAATAAAATAAAAATCCACATGAGGATGACTCTTTAGTTAGAGCCATGGGTTTGCTCCCCATAGGTCTACCCAATGCACATGGATTTGTGAATTTTTTTAGTTAATGGAGATGTGCTCCATTTTACTAAATAACCATAAAATAGCATATATATTAATATTTCATTTATGCATTTACTTGTAATTGCTAGGTCCGTGTATGTGTCCTTGTTTATCAAGATTAGCCGTGTCAGTATGTCACTATGTCCGATTGTGTTGTGTCTGAGTCCCATGCTTGTGTCCATGCTCCATAGGTACCAATGTACTGATTTCGCTTTGGTGTCGGAATTTCATATATCTATATGGTTGATATTATAATTATACCGTGAAATCTGCCAATTGAGTTCTGTATTCCTTCTAAGATTCTATTGCGTATTTTTAAGTTTTTAATTGAGTTAGTTTCTATTGCAATATTCTGTATGATGATCCTTTTATGTTCTTTGAAGTTCGAGTGAACATTGACACTGCCATAAGGGTAGTATGTTTATGATTATGTAGTTCGTACCATGAAAATCATATAACTGTAACAGAAATAGAGGATGATGATTTAGAAGACATAATGGTTCAATGCAAAGTGACTTGGAATGTCTTGTGGTGCAAAAGTGATGACATAGGGCTGATGTTTTAAGTCATATGCCATGGCCATGGGTTTGGGCACATAGTCCTGAGCCACATGGGTTTGGTGGTGGGCACATAGTCCTCAAGGCAGTCCAGTTGTCATATTTGGTTTCATTATATCTTCACAATCAGTAAATCTAATTTCTTCCTCAATCAGCGAAGATTGTTTTTTAAACTTTATGAAAGACCTCGTCTGAAGTCACTTTGGCCTGATTCCGATTTATTTTTATTTTTTTATCTAACAAGCTCGTTGTGTAAGCACAAAGAAGAGTAGAGAGGGGGAGGTCAAGCTTTATCCATTCCCTTAGTCTTCTGAAGTCGTATAACTAATCAGATAAAATTTCCTGTTTCTTTATTCTGCCTTTTTTTTCTCCTGATTTAACAAAAGTAGTCATATTCTTTCAATGTTTTATTCCTTCTTGCTAAGTGATGTTTATTAAAGAATAATCTTTTTGGATCAGTGTTATTTTATTATGTTTTTGTCAATATGTTGACAATACATGACTCTTCGTTATACACTTTAAATTTTGTTCTTCTTTCCTGCTTATGTCAGTTGCAGAACACTATCTTCCATCCTTTACATGGATGATTTGGCATGATCTGTATATGCCGAATGCCTTGCAGTGTCATAGCTGACTTATTTCTTCTCCCCTTCACATGTTTAGGAAGTTGTTTATCATAGACATTTTAAGATCATAAATACTCCATATTTAATTTACATGGTATAGATTGTTGTTTATATGTGGTTCCAATATTTCTTTTTGTTGATATATTGAATGATGAATATGCTGGAGTTGCACTTTGGATAACACGGGCTTCTGCTTGACTTTTGGCCTTTAGATAGCCAACAAGTGAAGTTTCAGTGATAAATATTGTGAGGGATGGTATTTGAGTCTGTTGGAATATTGTGTTTTAAATTAAGCCTTTTGTTGAGAGCAATCATAAAGTGATTGGGCTAACAGGGCAAAGTCCTTGATTTAAGTCTTCACTTTGTTAAAAAAACTTTGGGCCATATCCACTCCACCGGGGGCACCTTGCTATAGGAGGACCATTCTTAAAAAACTATGATACGGACGTGGGAATGACATGTTAATAAATAAATAATTATTTTATTATGATTATTTGAAAAATTAGTGCACATCCATAAAGTAGGAAAGGTTACTATAACTACAATGATTTGTCAACTATCAACTTCATTAAGATTTCTTTCATCTTTTGGCTTTATGCAAACATAAACCTTGCAATAGTATTAAGAAAAAAATGGTTACAATGATGTCCCATATAAGTGTTGTGTGTCCACTCCGTGTCTATCTTGCGTCCAATGTGTCCAAAAATTATAAAATTATTTTATATATTTGGACCCATATGAGATGCGTCCGACACGTGTCCAACTCAGGGTGTGTCATGTCACGTAAAAACAAACACATGTTCATTGAAGTGCGCCTGCATCCTAGGATATATGTAACATTTATTACTGCATTAGCAGTTTTTCTCTCTATTATTTTTTTTTTTTTTTTTTTATTTTTGTGTCCTTACAACACATCTAAATAATCTTGTAAAGGGAAAAACAAGTAGCCTAAGCCTGGACAAACACTTGATTACTTCAGCTGCAATGCATTAGTCAGAGTATGTTAGAACTTGAATGCTGTCCTGTAACCAATTCATGTCTGACAATTTGTCTGTGTTGGTTTTGTTGTTTCCTAATATATTTTAATGCCCATTTTAGAATCATTTTACATCCCTGTGATTTTTACTGTTCCTGTGTGGGTGTAATCCTAATTTCTTATTAATAATCATATGAAAAAATAGTTGATTCATTATTGTATTAGATGAAATAAGTTATTAGGTCATTCCATGGGTATATGGACTTCATCAAGTTTCTGGGTTATCTGGAGCGGTTGTGTCAACTAATTATTGTCTATCATTAGTGCTGACTTCTAATTATAATCTCGTAAAGTTATCTTTTATTTTATTAATTTTCTATTATGTAATATTTACTTGATAATTCATGCTTTAGATTGTAGTCATGGTTTGGATTGTCTCATTAAATCTTATCATACTTTTCATCATGTTTTTGAAGCATGAATACTCAAATATTATTTTTCACATGATTCTGCACTGATAAATAATTTGCTGGAAAGGAAATCTTGTTGATCCATCACTCACGTTTTTTCTTCCTTCTTATTTTACCAGATGGAAACTGATAAGCACCTAGAGTGGGTTTCTCCCCAGAGTGCACAGATCAGCGAAGTGAACGGAGAGGTTGCCGAAAGTGAAGTGATGACAACTTCTCTTGGCCTTGGCGGTGGAGGCACCAAGGTATGTGGGGGAGCCCCATGCGGTTTCTCCGACTCAGGGGCCAGCTCTAAGGATGCCAAGGAACGGTCTGCATCCATGCGGAAACTTCTGATTGCCGTTGTCCTTTGCATAGTCTTCATGAGCGTAGAAGTCGTTGGTGGAATCAAAGCAAACAGCCTTGCCATCCTCACTGATGCTGCCCACCTGCTCTCTGATGTTGCAGCATTTGCCATCTCCCTCTTCTCTTTATGGGCTGCTGGTTGGGAAGCCAACCCTCGCCAATCTTATGGATTTTTCCGAATTGAGATCATCGGTGCTCTTGTGTCTATCCAGCTTATATGGCTTTTGGCTGGAATTCTGGTCTATGAAGCCATTGAGAGACTCATGAATGAGAGTGGTGAAGTTCAGGGTATGTTGATGTTTGCAGTCTCGGCTTTCGGACTGGTTGTGAATATTATTATGGCTGTTTTGCTGGGCCATGATCATGGCCACGGACATAACCACGGTGATATCGGCCATGGGGCACATGATGAACATGGTCATGATCATGCAATTACTGTTACTACTCACCATCACTTCCATCCGGAGGAGCGTCAGAAGCTTAGCCACCAGCAGACACAGGACCATGACCTTGAGCAAGGCCATGATCATCATGATCATGAGCATCTTCATGAGCCTCTGGTCAGGCATCATGAGTCTGGTGGTCAATCTGAGGGTGGTGGGAAGAATATAAAGGCAAATAAGAAGAAGCAGCGGAACATCAATGTGCAGGGTGCATATCTTCATGTTCTTGGGGATTCGATCCAGAGTATCGGGGTGATGATTGGAGGCGGTTTGATCTGGTGGAAGCCCCAGTGGAAGATCATCGACCTTATATGCACGCTCGTGTTCTCATTGATCGTGCTGGGCACAACCATCAATATGCTTCGCAACATCCTAGAGGTGTTGATGGAAAGCACGCCGAGGGAGATCGATGCGACGAGGCTTGAGCAGGGTCTGTGCAAGGTTGATGGCGTTGTTGCTGTCCATGAGTTGCATGTATGGGCGATCACTGTCGGAAAGGTGCTTCTTGCGTGCCATGTCACCATCATCCCCAATGCGGATGCGGATGTCGTTCTAGATAAGGTGGTGGGATACATCAAAAGGGAATTTAACATTAGCCATGTGACCATTCAGATCGAGCGTGAGTAGAGTTGAAAACTGATGGATGTATTATCACGGTCGAGGACAATAGGCAGCACAGAAGGTGTCTTAGATTATATGATGCATCTCTTTTTAGGTTGTCACTTGGTGTTTTGTGAATTCCGATTCATTTTTCTGATTCTTTACCATGCAGTTTATGCTATATTTGTTTTGGAAATAGCGTTGGCGGCCTGTTCATTGACCTTTATATCTTTGTGTACTGGGAAACTCCAATTGCCCACAGCAGGTATATTTCTTCACAAAGAAATCCTCAGTGGGAAATTTGGATAGAGAAAATTGTGATTAAATGAGGCTATCATGGTTGTTTTAGGCTCTATTTCCAAACGGGTTTAGGTTGTTTTTGGGTCTGTAAGAAGTTGAATTCTTCAAACTTTTATAAAAAAAAAGAAAAGCTGCAGTTTAATAAAAAATCTAAATATCCTTTTTTTTCAAAGAAGTGTTTTTTTTAATAATAGGTGGAAGTACAGTTTCTGCAAACTTGATTTTGAGTTTAGCTTTTTTTTATAAGCTATTAAATTTAGCTTTTTGAAAAAAAGATCACACCCAAACCTGTTATCAAATGGGTAGTAGGACTGCTCTCCAATCACGGTGAGAAGAAAGATATCTGATGGGTGTGCTATTGAATGGATGAGGCAAAGCTGAAGTTCAAGCAATAACCTTTGGCTGGTTGTTTCATGCTATGGTTTCCAAAATTTAATCCATGGTAGATGAGAATTTTTTTAATTTTGTTTATTGGCGGCTGGATGTGATGTTGGACGACATATGTATTAAAGGAAGTAACAAAATGTTGTTCTCCACCCAAAAAAAAAAGGTTCTTCTCCTCCGAGCATGGAGGAGAAAACCAGTTGTACAATAGTATGCATCTAATGTATATATGGAGTCAGATAATGCCATTCCTTGATGATTGTATAAGTTGGTTGATTAAATAATGGATGGTATACATAGTTCCATCATCCCTAAGGATATAATTAAAGGAAAAAATGATGGAAGTTTCAGTTTCACCGTTGACAAAAAGTATTAAAAATAAGGAAATAAGAGTACCACAGCTGACAGGGACATGACATTGATGTGGTGTAGAGCTGTTCTGTTAAAAAACAACAATTTTACCAGTCCTGTATTTAATATTGTTATGCTCAAAAATAATTTTAATAAAATTATTATAAATTGAATATAATTTTTAGTGGAGTTGACAGAGGACAAAGTTAGTTTCTAAAATTTTAAATGACCAGTATGAGGATGGAACGAGTTAATTAATCTGTGTTCTTCAAGTGGATTTTTCTGTTTGGCACAGGAGATTAATTTTGATACACCAACAAAGATGGATATATATATTAATACCCTATGATTACACACACACATTATCACTCCGTGATCCATACTTGGAACATCACATATATAATTTAGTACTAAAGCATCTCTCTGCAAGTGCAACTTTAGGCGACATCTGCAAAGAAATCTTCAATCACCGTACGAACGGCAATTGGACTCCGCACCCTGTGCAACCCATCATACCAGGTCAAACTTCCAAAGGTATATACTCCTTGAACCTTCCTCACCGATGTAAAGGTGACTCGGAAGCCTTGTGTCTTTGTTTTAGCATTGAAGGTGAGGACCGACGGCTCAACCTCCATCTTGATTCCCGGAGGAGGTTCGATCACCGCCTTGTAAACCGAATTCTCTGGGCCAACGTTGGTGACCGTTCTCCACACCGTCACTGACTTTTTGAGTTCCGGTACGGCAATGGACGGGAGGTTCAAGTCATACGCAGGCAGAGGAAGCGACGCACAATCTGGGAGGAACACCACTTTGCACTTGAAGAACTTCACGTAGTCAGCCATGGCGACGTCATAGATAAGGCCCGGGTCTGCGGCTCTGTTGGGATCGACGTGGCCTCCACCAAAATCAAATGGGTCGGCGATCTTCCTCGTTTTTCCTTCGGCCACAATGGGCACGCCATATTTGTCATAAACATTTGCTTAAATGTTTGCCAAAAAACAATTATAGTTCAATAAGTAAACATAATGTGATATGTGGAAATTTATTAAAAGCAGAGGGATGAGAACTTGATTTCATGCATACCCGTGGTCACCAGTGCTGATTTTATGGCTGCAGACGACCAATATGGGTGTAATGATTTGAGCAAGGCAACAATACCGGATACGTGTGGGCATGCCATTGATGTTCCACTGTCAAAAGCGTACGAGTCTTTCTTAGCTGCCAAGATGTTCACTCCAGGTGCAGCAACATCAGGCTTGCAATAAAAACAAGGGTGTTATTGCAACAAGCATTTTAATTTTTAAGTAACTATAGAACATACAATTATATGATTACATTTACCTTGAGAATTCCAGGGAAATCTGTACTCGGTCCGCGCGAGGAGAATGCGGCAACCGTTGGAGCCCAGACCTCCGCCCCCTCCACATAGCGGGTGTCGCTTACTTTGGCTATAGGATGTCGACTGTCCGAAGAAGTACTAAACAAAACAATGCCACATCAAATGACAGTGTTTCTCGTTTTTTGTGATTAATTAGTCCATAATATTGTTTGATAGCCCCACCTTTCCTCCTGAAAATAGATCATAATTTGTTTTGCAATCTCCGTATCTACAAGAACACATGGGAGACCTTGGCATGATATAACCTCAAGAAGTAAATTGGTCACGGATTGAGTGTAGATTATGCCCTTCCCACCCGCTTGAAACACATTACTCAATGCGTCACCAAATGTGATGGTTAGCGGCGCTTCCACACTAGAACAGAGAACAAACTTCCCTTTTGCATCATCCAGATCATCCATTTCACAACTGAAATTCAGTGAGAATGACTTGAGCGATCTGTTGGCCGGAGAAAAGTCAATGTAACAAAAAAAAAAAAATCAATGCATTGTACCTCGTACTCACTTCCAATTCTTTGAAGGTGTTGGCATCCTTCGACCCGTAAACAACACCTTGTCCCTGAAAATAAGGGGCGATAACAATTGTTGACTATTGGGTAAATTCATGAATGATAATTTGTAAATAGATATTTCATATGTATAACAGTTTCTTCAAGGCTCAGGCTGCAAATTTTGTTCTACAAGAGAGTCATTGAGTCAGTTAAAAGTTGAATAGATTATTCAATAAAAGCTAAAAAGAAGAGGATGGAGAACTTTTACTAGGTCTCTCACACACCAAATTGTCATTATTTTTTATTATAATAGGCATGCAAAAGAAATCAGCTTTCCATATCAAAAGCTTAACATCATTTTGAGTACAAATAACAGCATACATTTTTTATTACACTAATTTTTTGTTTTTTGGGAGGGTTTTATTACATTTTTTATTACACTAATTAGCTTCATTATCTTTTATATTTAAATAGTAGGTTGATGCCTTTTTTTTAGTTGAGCAATGAATGTTATTTACATACAAATTCTTCTATAAAAGGTTCACTTATAAAAATGTCATACTAAATAGAATTCTTTATTTATACATGTAAGTGTGTGTGTGTGTGTTGTGTATATTTGGAAGGTAGGGAGCGACCTCAAGCGGAGCACAGCGCACGGAAGTGAATCGCCGGCCTCCCAAACAATTGTTCCGGTGGACGCGTGGATGATTTGGAGAACCCGAAATGAGGTGATTTTTGGGTATCACTGCGTATCTCAAAAACATGTGGACACATTCGAGTTGCTAGTGAGCGACTGGGAGTGGTGCATAGCGGGGGGGGGGGGGCATTCGCCCGGCATCTCGGGAGTAGCGAGTCGGGATTATTTTTTATGGGGGCTACTGTGTCACGGCGTAGATAACTCTTCTATCCGGACACGATGCTCCCCTGTTTCCTTGTGTATTTTTAATGTCTTTTTTGTCTTTTCTGTTGGGTGTCCCTCTCTTCCCCCCCCCCCCCCCACCAATCCCGTTCGGAGTTTGTAATTCGATGATCTGAAATAAATATCGGACAGCAAATATCTACCTTTTTTCAACAAAAAAAAAGTGTGTGTGTGTATTGCGTTAGTCATCTAACTAGTTTTCATCCACACACGATGTGCGGGTAAATAAAAATACTGCTCTAAATCAATACTCTCAAATTTTTATAACTCGTTTAAAAATACTGTTGTAGGAGGCAAATCCGACCAGGACAGAGAATAGGAAATAAGATATAGCACGGCATAGGGAATAACCTAAGTTTGGCTCATCTCACAACCCACAGGCCCACGAGGCAAACCACGAGTTCGGACCCATCGGGCAACACCGAGATAAGGTACTTATGCCCGCAAAGCGTGTGGGCCTAACAAGCCCAAATGTGAGCAAATAAGAAAGACGAGGGAAAGTCAGGACGGACAAGTCATGTGCCCGGCTACAGCTTAACGGGGATAAATGTGCCCGACCAAAGTACCGAAGCCATTTCGCGAAACCATGAGAACGGTTAAGACCGTAGCAACTCACCTCGGTCAAAGGACACATCAGAGTTCATGATCAAACGACAGGTCGGTCATGAGCTTCTTTTTCAATGCGAGACGGTTAACAAAGGGAATATCATCTGACACCAAAAAGGACAATGCGTCAGGAAAACCGTTATAGGATGATGATGATCCCTAGACGCTACGTGTCTGAAATCCGTAGGCCACGTAGGAGATTCCATATCTTGTTATGGCCACTCCCTAAGGCCTTGATCGGCGCGCCCGAATCCACTATAAAAGGGAGGATATCCCTCCCTCTTAGGGTGGGCGAAAACCCGAGACTCTATCTCCTCTTAAAAACTTTAAGTATTCCAAGTTCCTCTTCTTCTTCTCTCTGGAGAAGTGGTACTGACTTGAGCGTCAGAGGGGCGTTAGCCGGCACCACATTGGTGTGAGTGGCAGGTACACGAAGGCCAGGACTCAGAAGGAGCGGAGGACCCCGAAAAAGGCGGTGAGAAGCGGACGGTTCGGCCGGATCAACTCAGAAAAGAACCCAAGCCCACACCATCTCTCCGGATCCAACTCAAAAGCCCGGATCGACTAGGATCCGGCCCAGGAGGGGATCATCAGAAAAGTCCACCCCCCACAACTGCGATATAAAATATCATGTTTTATGTACATAAATAATATAATAAAATTTTAATAATAATCAAATAAATTGTTTATAAAAGTTATTAAAAAGTTACAAATAAAATAGATATATTATAACTGAAAATGGTTGATACATATATATATGTACATATATATAAGTGATGTGTGTCTGTGTACGCACGCGCGGGGGCATGTATGTTCTCAAAACCCCCCATTAAAAAACATTTTTATAAAACTAATAAAAATTTGTATTTTTGCATCCTTATCCTTGATCTAAAATCAAATATTATAAATAACTAAGAGTAAAATGAAAATGTTACAAATAAACAGATTTAAAAATTTAAATATTTCTGATTAATATAATAGATATATGAGGATATTTTGATGAATTTTATGGGATTTCTTCATATAATTTTGCATATTCATCACTCTAAAAACTTAATATTTCAAGTTTTTAAAAATACTTGGCATAAGTACTCCTAATACAATATTGAGTGCACTTGTGCCCCTTTGTCAATGTCGCTTTTTTTTTAAAAGAAAGTCCCATAAGGGCTACAAGTGCCCGATTAAACTGGGCCTACTGGCCCATGACACGGCCCAATTGAACTATGCCACAATTTTTCCTATCTTGCTTGAAGCAAGACCAAAACCTGGGAGAGGGTGTACTTTATTAGGCGAACTACTGCTCGCAGGACAAAGATAAAGATGTGATTGGTTCATATTAAAAAGTGAGGGTAAATTAGATCTTCTTAGGGGTAAATTGGTCATTATACACCCATATAAAAAGGTGAAAAATAACATTTTAGTATAACCCCTTGACCCGTTGATCCCACTCACTCTTATTATAATTGAGATATTTATGTAAAGATATTTTTAACTTGGGTAAATATTATTTGACAAAATTGTGTTCATGGATGAGTATACGTGGAATAAAAATCCCAATTCTTTACTAAAATTTAATTCTAGAGATGATTTTGATTCATATGTTATTAATGTTCAAAGGTGAATTTTTCATAAATAATCTTTATATAAAGAGTTGCATTTGAACGGATTTTATGATTTAACCGTCAAACGCAGATCCAAGCATTTATTTTCAAATATCGCATTCGTTAAGTTTTCAGTCGGTGTTATTTTTTTATTGTGTTCAAGAGAAAATAATTTTCAAAAACCAATTAGTTTTAAAAAATATTTCCCTCAGCGCACTCCCCAATGCATTTCAAACGGTACCTTATATACGTTATAAAAAGCCATAGGTATATATGGAAGTGAAAGAGTGACTAGGTGGGGGAAAAATCTGCTCCCCCTACGTCTGAGTAGGAGTACTGCTGCTTCGAGCCTCACAACATGCCACCTATTTGTGTGGGTCCACATTATTTTTTTTTATTGATGGGGTCCACATGATTGTGACGGTGAATGGATTGCATTTAGTTTGTTTAGCCGAACTCACAAAAAAAATTTTATTTCTAATTTTTTTATTAGCTCAAAAAAAGTAATCTAGTATCTAATTTTTTTTAATTTCTATCATGTATTTACCTTAAAACAAAATTCAATCGCTAGTTATATCATTTATTCACAATCTAATAAAACTCAACATTAGTTAGTCCTAATCTTAAAAAACAAACATTAGTTAGTCCCCTCTACTCACGCTAACTAGATATATATATATATATTGTTAATTTTTTTTTTCATTTTTATGTGAATGATATCTTCAATTTATTAGAATATGTACTTCTAATAAACATTAGTTAGTTTTGAAGATATCATTGGCGTGAAAGAGTGACTAGGTGTGAAAGAAATCTCGTGTATTAGGTGCTACGTTGAACAGCTCCACTTAGTATAGTATAATAAATATATATAAATAATTTCTTTCTTTTCCATGTTGATTGAATTATTTTTTATTGTACATCATGGTTATGCTTTAACCTTCTATATTGAGGTTTCGAACTGCAACTCATTTAATATCTATTATATGTAGTGTAAATTAGATGAAAACTTACCACAAATGATCGGTTGTTTCCGAGAGTGATAACAGTAGGAAAGGAACGATCAATGGTGCTGGCCGCTACAGAGATGACCCATGGTGCTGTCTCCCCCACTGTTTGTCGAGTTGGCCCATCGTTCCCGGCCGCATACACAATCGTGATCCCTTTAGCGGCCGCATGCAGCGATCCAAAACTGTTTTCTTTTGATCCAAGTGACAAAGAGAGTATATCCACACCGTCGTGGATGGCATCATCAAAAGCAGCTAATAAAGCGGCATCAGAACAAACACCTTGATCTCCCCAGCAGACCTTGTACACTGCAAGCCTCGCACGAGGAGCACCCCCTCTCGCAATCCCGGTGCCTAAGCCTTGGAAGCCCGCATTCTTTACTAAAGATCCCGCAATCGTTGAAGAAGTGTGTGTGCCATGGTCATTGTAGTCACGCGGAGACTTATAGTCCCCTTTCAGGTAATTGGGATCGACGCCTCCAGTGTAGTATCGAGCACCGATGATCTTGCGATTGCAATTTGATGCGTTGAATAACAGCCCCGCCTGGCACTTCCCCTTCCACCGTGATGGAATTGGACCGTATCCGTCGTCGTTGAAGCTCTTTGATTCCGGCCATAACCCTATTCCATATTTTCAATTAAACAGTATTATTTTGAGATGATCATGGCTGTTTGTTAATGAAGAAATTTTAAATTAACAGAAAAAGAATTTCTCATACCTGTATCCATGACTCCAACTATCATGCCTTCTCCCCCATTGCTTCCTTTAAGTAGCTCGGTCGGGTGATTGTAATTCAAACCTAGAAAATCCCAGCTCCGAGTTGTCTGAACATGAAATGTTTTGCTCAACTTGACCTGGATAACGTCGGGTAGGCCTACATTGATCTCGTACCCATACATATATCAAGTACTATTATATCAAGTAATTAGCAGGTAAGCAATAATTAATAGGGATTTAGTATCATTGAAACAAAATTAACCTCCGATTTGTTTAGCCTGAGAGTCAGTGAGCATAGCCGAAAACCCAGAAAAACCGTGTTTGTAGCTGTACACCATGGAATCAAGTGCCTTTTCCTTGCTGGAAATTAAATCAACATTTTCTTATAATTAATATGTAAACTTCAATAATTTTTATTGGTGTATTTGTGTCACATAAAACTGAAGAAAAATAAATAAAAAATAAAAAAATTTCCCTTTGATGGTCACCTAAATACATGGTATTTGTGCCACATAAGCAGTAGAAAAAAAACATCCTCACTTTCCCTTTTTTTCCTCTTTAGGAGGAGGGAATTTTTTTTTTACTCACCATGGAAGAGAGAAAGTAAAGAAAAGTGAGAATCTGATTTTTTTTTATATTTTTTGTTACTTTCCATCACACGCATAAACAATAGTTTTTCTTTTCTACAACTTTTCATTATAGATCCAAACAATATATAAAGATGTCAAATGAAAAATGATTTTTTTCCCATCAATATCCCTTTAACTTAATTTCTTTCATTTTTCTACCATTTACGTGTTACACAACACCCCTTAGTCATTTAAACAATTAATGTAAATGAACCTCATAGATAATAAAGCTAGATCAATCACCTCCCAAGTATTGAAGTGAGGATATCGTGATGCGATGCGGTGACCCGTTTGGGATCCTCGGACTGTCTCTCTCCCATGTACACAATGTAGAGCTTAAATTCATAAATGGAGAGTAGTTAATTAGTTTCACAAGCCTTTAGAATATGGAGCATGAGGCATGGGGGGGGGGGGGCACTCACCTTCTTTGCTTCATCAGCTGATGATAAGGAAGCAAAGAACAGCTGAAAAACAAGAAGAAGAAGATAGGGGCGGAGAGTGAATTGAATGGCCATCTTTGGTTTTTGTTGAATGGGTTGTTCTGTGTTGGCAGGTCAATTTATAATGGAGTCAATATGTTTATAATTAGTTAATACATGTATCATTAGAATTAGTTTAAATATTGATCACTGGTTTATTAATTATTTTGGCTTTAAAAAGCAACTTCAAACCTGATTCTAAAGTGAATGCTCCTCCTTTTCGTTTGTGAGGGGACCAACCCAAAATGGAAAAATAATAAAGACGTGACACCACTTACAAGGACAAGATATGTGCTCGGGGAAAGAAAACCAAATCAATTTTTCTATGCGATCTTGAAAACGGAAATTATCTAATGCCCGTCGGATCAAACCTGATCCCAATAAAAACAACATCACGTAGTTACTTCTTATTATACAGAACGTATTAACTAATAAAATTCCTAATTAAAATGTTGCAAAGGGAGAGGCCACCAATCACATTGACCTAATTATAATTTCAACTGTGTTGCTTTTTTGGGTGGGTTTCGGCACTCGTTTTGGCATTCGTCCAATGAGCGTTCACATATGAATTTCTACTATTCACAAGGATAGTGTTCGACTAGCTATATGTTATGGATAACAAGGGATTGGATTGGATTGGATTGTATGGGATCGAGTATATGATTTTATTTTATTTTTGCATGGTAATTAAAATTTGTACTGCTTTTCTAACATTGAAAAATGTACAATGACACGAAGATAGGGAAATTTTTTTATTCAATTAGAGGAGCAAAACGAATGATGAAACCATAAAGAGAAAATACCAAACTAGAAAAAAAAGAAAAGCTATGAATACTAAATAAGAAAAAAAACCCACACACACACACACAAACTAGGAATATAAGAACTACTCTAATAATGATTTATAATGACTCTTTAACACCCTTTCCAAATTTTGAAATGCAAGATCCTTATAGTTTGTACAAAAAAAAAAAATAATAATAATAATAAATCTATACTTAGAGTTCTATTAAAAGAATTGGTACCGAATAAGACAAGGTCGACACTTTTTTTAATTTCTTATTTTACCCATACAAAGTCAATTAAATAACAAGTTAGTCTAGGGGTACAATCGACATTTGAGAGAGAAGAGACGAAATTTTCAACCTACTTGAATTGGTTATTTGCAGATAAGCCCCTATATCTGTAATATTTATAACTCAGTCATTAGAAAAAAATAGGCTACCTCTTAAATTATTTTCATATGCCCCCCCAGTGCTATCATCTTTATAATTAAGTCCCTGGTCTCAAAACATGTTTCGCAGAACTTCAAATTTTCTTTATATTTTCTTTTTGGGACCAGTATGCTACCTATAAATTTTTCTAAGGACCGAGTTAAACCCATAAAGTTATTATTGGGAAATCTCTACTATATTTTTAGTTTTTATTTTCATATTTACATTAATGATTATAAAACTAACTATTGATTATTTGTTAATGTAATATAAAAAGATTTAAATTAGTTTCGATAAAAAGTCTATACTGTGGAAAATCTCTCTCTGAGGATTTTGACTTCTGGTCTCAAAACATGTTTCGCAGAACTTTAAATTTTCTTTATATTTTCTTTTTGGGACCAGTATGCTACCTATAAATTTTTCTAAGGACCGAGTTGATGGAAAATCTCTACTATATTTTTAGTTTTTATTTTCATATTTACATTAATGATTATAAAACTAACTATTGATTATTTGTTAATGTAATATAAAAAGATTTAAATTAGTTTCAATAAAAAGTCTATACTATGGAAAGTCTCTCTCTTCGCAAGGCCCCCAGTTATTTACAGATAGCCCCCCCGAGTAAATAGTATTTATTAGTGGGTCCCTAAAAGCAACACAAGAAGACAAAATTTTTTGACCTATTTGAGGACAATCTGGGTTATTTACAGATCAGCTCCCAGATCCATGATATTTATAACTAGATCTCTTAAAAAATCAGCCAATTTTGTCGACTTGTTTGGTTATTTGCGGATAGGTCTCCAAGGTCTTATATATTTATGATTAGGTCCCTCCAAAATCCAATTTTTATAATTGAGGATAAAATCCAATTTTTTTTTAACCACTAATATACCTATAAAATTATAATTAAATATTTTAGACTAATCATTTGAACTCATAAAGTTTACCTAATTATGTTAGTTGATAAAATTGTATTTTATTTACCTATGAGCCCAAGATAATATGTATGTATAACTTATGAATTATGACATACTCCACAATTTAATCATTTATGTAAAAAATAACATTATTTGTTTATGTCATTGACACTTTGATATCATCATGTTATTTAAAGTCCTAATAATATATATATATATAGCTTATGAAGTAGAACATACTCCACAATTTAGTCATTTATGTAGAAAATAACATTATTTATTTATGTCTTTAACACTTTGATATCATCATGTTCTTTAAAGTATTTATTGGCTATTGTTATTGCTATATATATTATTACTCATGTAAATGAATTTACCTATAAATGTATTTTATTAACTCTCACCAAGGGATTTTAGTTTTCATATTTTTTGTATGTATTGGCTATTGCTCATGTATTTTTTTATATATATTACTCATGTATAGGAATTTTATGTTTTCATATAGAGATTTTATTTTTCATATTTTGTTTATCAGAATTTTATTTTTCATATATATACAATTCATATAAGGTGATTTGATGAATGCTTTATAAAACATCTCGATTATCTTTTTATTAACAAGTAATTTGTAAAACTTTTAAATTGTCTTTTTATTGAAATGTAATTTGTTTTTATCATCTCAAATAGCGGACTTCTATTTATATAATCATGTTATAATTGAATTAAGATATAACCAGTACTATTTATTTTCATTAGAAATGATAAAATAACATAATGACTTATTTTAAAAATTATGAGCTTATTTTTAAATAACTTTCCTTTTTAGAAAATAAGGATTTTTATTTTGCTATTCATTACGTACATTTGATTAGTATTTAACACGCGTATTTGAGCGTGCTTTAAACTAGTATCTAATTAAACAAATCCAATTTTAGAAATGAAGTTTCTGCAATCAACTAACAAATCTTTTTTGCATACAGGTGTGTCAAATTATTGGTGTTGGAATCACGAACAATGAATCGAACAACATTCTGATGAAGCGGAAAAACTGATGGATAGGTAAGAACGCAAATCAACCAAAACTCGCGATGATTGAACAAAAAAAAGGAGACAAAAAATAGAGGGTGTAGACGAGTATCATCATCATGGTAGGCGTAGAGACAAGCACGAGATTGACGCTGCATCAACCTTTTGATCATCGTTGTTGTGTGCATGCACTCTTTAATTAAAGGCAGGCCAGGAATAATGTTTTAAAAAACTAACCGTTCATTGAATAATTAAACAGAGATGATACACAATTGATAAAATCATGATGATTTTATTTATAATTACAGTTTTAATATAAATAATTAATTTGAGTTTAATATATTTTATATGATATATATTAAAGTTAAATTTGAACTAACTTTTCTAAGAGGAGATATCTATTATAAAAACTCCAATTGTTTTCCCCCTTTTGAAGTACAATTAGGCAAATTACAACCTCTAAATCCTTTTTTTAATTTCAATGATGAATTAATTAAGTTTTAAATCTTTAAAAAACTCCAACCTATTAAAATTAGAAAGATTCTTTTCAACATTTTTTTTGGTAACTTCTCTAAAAAAATATTTTTTGGTAAGTTATTTGTTCTTTTTTTTGGTGGGTAATTATTTATTCTTTGTAACACTAATTTACATATTTTCAAAACACCGCCGGTTCATCTAACCTAGTACCAATTTTCAAAACTCAACAGGTTGAACAGTTTTCCATTTCTAGACCGATTTTTAGAAGCTGGGTTTGGTACAGGGTAGAAATCGGGCCGATCAATGGTCCAACCGGTTGAATTGGCCAGTCCGATCAGGTTCTTAAAACACCGAGCAAGAATTGCTCATGCATTAGACATATATCTAAGCTGTCTAGGCCAACAACGAATGCTAGAGAGATCGAAATAGTTGGGATGAATAGAATTATGGCAGCATATTCGTCGGTTTGAATGGTTATAACATATTTAAGACTGCATTATGCAGGTTATATATAATTATGTTAATTCAATTAACCTGATGGTTAACTGATCCTAATTGTTTTTTTTAATGAAACGGTAGTCAATCTCCATTATATAAATAAGGCGACAACCCAAAGAGAAATTACAATAAACAGATCGAAACGACAGGCAAAAACCCCAAAACAAAAAATACACTCTGAAGTGGAACTCGGGTAGAAAAGATTTCTACCGGGCACCACCACCCCTTGCCTCGAAGGCTGAATCACAACCCCTCACTTCATGAGGCAAATCAAATTCGCACCCACAAAAACTCTACCCAACTCCTGTATAAAGTTCACAACAAGACCCCAAATATTCTCCACGTACAGGGTCTGTGCTCTAAAAATTACATGGTTTTTAATGAACCACACTTACCAAACCACCTCATGCACATAAAGTTGTGATATGGATCCAACGATCTCCATCCTAACTGTTTTTTGATGAAATAGTAGGTTGTCACCTTAATTAATATATTAAAACCGAAGCCCAATTCACCCTAATCTTCATCCTAAACTTTTCTGCAATTGATCTAACTGTACACGCTTACAGGTTGAATGGGCTGTGCCTGTGTATGTTAGCAGGGCTATTTACATTGGACTATTGGAGTCTACACGATTATTATATATATATATATATATATATATATATATATATATATATATGGTCGCGATTACGTGCGGTGTGCGGTCGGTGCGGTTTACGACGTGGGCCGTTCGATCGCGGGTCGATCGCATCCAACGGTCGACGTAAATCGCACTCGACCGTCCGATGCGATGGACCCGTGATCGACGGCCCGTGATCGCGCACCGCACCGACCGTAAACCGCACCTAATCGGCTCCCTATATATATATATATATATATATATATATATATATATATATATATATATATGAAAATTATTACGTGCGGTGAATGGCGGGTGCGGCTGCGACGTGGGCCGTTCGATCGCGGGTCCATCGCATCCGACGGTCGACGTGAATCGCATCCGATCGTCCGATGCGATGGACCCGTGGTCGCTACAGCACCCGCCGTTCGCCGCACGTAATAACCTCCTATATATATATATATATATATATATATATATGACTAGTCATTAATGCCCCGTTTGGTTCGTGGTAATCTGAGATGGAATTTGATTCCATGTGACATTACCAGGAAAATGTATAAAATCCAGTGTTTGGTTGGTGGTAATCTTGATGATAATTGTGGGCCCCAGTGGAATTAAAATCCATCTATGTGGGAAAATATGGTGGAATCACATTCCCACCGTTTGTGGTGGTAATCTCAAATTCCACAAGGAATCCTATATTAGATTACTATTATACCATTTACAAATTAATGAAATTACTATGTATATCCCTTTTTAAATAGCCTCTTTTTTTCCCATCAACCATATAATGGGTTTATATAGTTATTTTAATTTTTTAACTAAAAAAGTTTGTTATAATTTTTATATGTAATGTGAAAAATCTTAACTGTGCATTAGATATTAATTTATATTTATAATTTTAATTTTATTTTTCTAGATGGGTTTAGATATTATTATAATTGATATAATAATGTGATGTGTGATGTGAGTTTAGGCCTAAAGCAATGCATTTGAATCTTAACTAATAAAATTGGTTATTTAGTTTTTATGAGAGTTTATAATATTCAATTGCTTTAGAAAAATTACTATTATTATATGTTTAATTACATAATTGGTTATTTTATTTATTTGCATTCATTAAATATTTATAAAAAATTTATTTATTTTTTATTATTGTGATATAGATAAATACATAAATTTTATAAGTATATATATAATAGTAAGGATATTTTAGACATTTAAAACAAATTCCTTATCATTTTCCATGTATGAACCAAACACTTGAAAATGATTATTTGGAGAAATCCACTAGCGAACCAAACAGTCTGATGGAATCAGGATTCCTGGTATTTTAATTCCTGGTAAACTAATTCATAGTAAAGTAATTCCACCCAAAAAAATGACACGAACCAAACGGGGCCTAAGAGTTTTGTTAACGAGTGCTCTAAGGGCACTTGTTAACCCATATTTATTGTTATCTTTTTAGGCAACTCAACAAATCTAATTATGATATGAATTAATAAATTAAAATATTTTTTAAAATACCAACAATAACCCTAATAAATTCACAAACTTTTTTTCTTCCCTCCCTCCCACACCCAATTTTTCCTCTCATATCCAATTTTTTTTTATTAAATCAACATTTTTTTACATGTATTTCTTATAATTAAATTTTTATTAATACGTTTTTCAATGCACAATCTACAATATCAACCCACTATAATGAAAGACATAAAATTTAAATTTCAGTATCTGCTTTATAAATAAAATTACAAAGCACCTTTTTTTTCATTTATCACGAATCCGCTTACACCGATTTGATGTGAAGCACGGTCAGAGTTAGAAGCATGCAAGACCATTTATTTGTAATATATTGAAATAAATTCAAATGATAAAAAAACAATAAAGAATAGAGGTGCATATAAAATATTAAAAATAAAAGATTAAATCAAACAAAGAATAAAATTAAAATATCTTATATAACGCACAAAATATATCTTCACATAAACAACACTAAATCAAGTATTACAATCATATGATATATGAGATAAGAATAAAAAAAAAATGTACATTTTTACACTTTCAAATGAAGCTTTTGTGGGATAAAAGGAAAAAATTTGGTTATGGGAGGGAAAAATTGGACATGGGAGGGAAGAAAAACGTGGTGAATTTATTAAGGGTATTTTTGGTATTTTAAAAAATCTTTCAATTTATTGATTTTTATCATGATTAGATTTGTTGGGTTACCTAAAACGTTAACAATAAATACGGGTTAATGAGTGCTCTTAAATATGGGTTAACGAGTACCCTAAAGACACTGGTTAACAAAAACCCATTCGTTAGTATCTGGTTTTGACCCAATAAATTAAGGGTAAATGACCAAAAAATTTTCCAAAGAGTTTGAAATACCCAAATCAGCCATTTTTTAAAATTATACCTAAAAAATGTCTTATTTCACAGTTTTAGAAACACAAAAGACTAATCTGCCCTTATGTAATTAAATCTTTAATATCCCTCTTTACTCCATACTAAAAACATATTTTTCCTACAAAACAACAATATCTCTATAAAAATCAATCAGGTTTTGTTATTATATATCGTACTATGTGTTTCTTATATATATCTTATATGAAATTGTTTATCATTTTTCATTGTGTATAATTATAATATGTAATTTAAATACGTGTTGTGCCACAGTGCAGCAAATGATATTTTGTATTCTAAATCTTTATTCACATTTTATTATTTTTTGGCTATTTACATATTTTTATGATATCATTAGTACATATCCATTTAAAAAAAAACATCAACATTTAATGGAGTTCATCATAACTCAAATTATATTAATACATATTCACAAAATCCACCTAATCGCAAAAAATTTACAATAAAAAAATTGATCTACATGAAAATGTGTGAAATATATTAATAATACTAAGAGGGTGAAATATTTTAACAAAGTTAAGAGATATGAAATGTATTAAGGATTTAATTGCATAAGGGTAAATTAGTCTTTTGTGTTTCTAAAATTGTAAAATGATATTTTTTTAGATATAATTTTAAAAAATGACTGATTTGAATCTTTTTAACTTTTGAGAAATTTTTTTAGTCATTTTCCCATAAATTAAACCAAACCATCTTTAAATAAGAAAAACATCCAGCCACATAGAAATAACCTGATATAAAGTGAACTCATTTTCATTTGTACGATGACACACCCAAGGAAGGAAAATAATGTGTCCACTAGAAGGATACAAACAAAGCCACATCGCTATGTATGGAATGGAAATGATACATGCACTTGTAAAGAAAACCTTATCAACAGAAAGGAAAAATTGTGGCCACTAGAATGATAAAAACAAAGCCGCATCACTATGTATGGAAATGATTCGCCCACGTGGAAAGCATCAAATAATTCCCCATTAATTTGAACCGAAAAAGAAAAAAAAAATTCCCCATTAAGAGGTTGGAGAGAGGTCACCATCACCTTGAGATCATCATAAAATATGTTTTTTATAAAAAAATAAAATACATATTTTTATAATTAAAAAACATCATTAATAAAAATATATAAAATTTTAAAGATATATAAATGTTTTTATAGTGAGTGGAAGATACTAACAAGATATATGAGACTGTATTTACAATTATTGTAAATATAACTGAGTGTAACAACGTTTTTTTTTTATGGATTCAAATTTGCATATATAAAAGTATTAATTGGACATTGCTCTTCATTTCTTGGAACGCAAAACCAAACAAAAGGAGTCCAAGGAAAATATTTTCAATTTACCCCCTCTTTCATTTGGACCTAAGGATTTACAATTTATCATCTATTAATTCAAGGCCTAGAGGAGGCCTATGATAATGCACCCTAGCTAAGTCATGGATCGAAGAATTAAAAATACCCCCATTTTAAAACATATTTTTTCGTTTAGGTAGCAAAATAAGTTATTTTAAAACTATTTCATTATAGATAACAAATAAAATCATTTTATATTTGGTTGTGTTTTCCTGTTGGGAGATGTATTAATGATTTATTGTTTAATTGATCATGAATAAATTGTGGATATAATGAAAGATGAAGAAGATATGAATAAATAATTATAAAATATAAAAAAATGATTTGACGTGTGAGTAAGAATATGACAGATAATTTGACATATAAACCCTTTTATACTACAATAATAGATTGAGTGTAGTAATACAATTACAAAGGGCTTAGAATACCAATACCAACTTATTTCCATATATTTTGATATGATTTTGCCAACTTATTGTTTTCATACAAACATATTTTGGGTTTATTCACCCCTATTCCATCTTATTCCTAATTATTCCCTTATCTTAACAAAGACTTCTGGTACGACATATATTCCAGCCAAGTGAAGTCTAGTGATGATGGCTTTAATTAAAAAAGTCATTTTGTTGGTGATGGAATTATTGTTTTTCTTATTATTGTGCAATTTACAAAGGAAGAACGAAAATAAGAATCTTTGCTTTACACACCCGAAAAACATTTGTTATTGAGTGAATGGATCATTGCAATAATGAAAGATGATGGATAGAGACAATCTAAAGTTCATAATCACAAACATTTGTTATTGAGTGAATGGATCATTGCAATAATGAAATTAAAGATGATGGATGGAGACAATCTAAAGTTCATAATCACTCATCTTTTCGCGCATGTGATTCATTGTAAATGAGTCAACTTCATCATTGTAAGGCCCGTTTGGGAATACGCACACATTCTGGTAAACAAGGAGGTGAAACACTGCGTGCGTTATTTTAGAAACTTCTCACAAACAGAAATAATTTTGTGCATGAAACACATCGAACACTTCCGGAACGCCCAAGTTAAATCCATGATAGAGTTTTGGTCTAACGACCTTTATAAAATCCGCTCCATCGCGGATCTAAAAAGGCTAGTAGTTTTTATTATTTAAACTTCTTCATTGTGTAGTTACACAATTTAATTTAAAGATAAAGGGAAAACACAAATATTTTTATTTGACTATTTTTTATGTTATTGAATTTTTTCAGTCTGCCAAAATATTTTTAGATTAACCATGTCATTTTCTCTATGATGTTTTATGATTAGATTATCTTACTGTTAGATTATCGTAAGTAGAGATTTTCTGGCAGGATGCCATTAATGTGTACTGTGAACTATAGCCACAACGAGTATTGATGGTATCGATGTTAGAGATGCTTATCTGAATGACTCGTTTGGGTAGAGACATAAGTTATTTTAGGATTTATATCTATTTCAGGAATAAATAATTTTATCAATGAAATAAGTGATTTTCTATTTGGTTATGTTTTTTGTTATTTTCATTGGAAAACATAATAATAAAGGTTGAATTGTTTGATTAATGAAAAATAGAATGTGAATAAGATGTAAAAAATTGATTTGACATGTGAGCTCCATTGATGTATAAGAGGTGATGACATGTGACTTAATGTGATGACAAATGATATAACAGATGTGTCCTCTTATAGTAGTGGAATAATAACACTATTGTCGATGATGGAATTTGGATATGGAGAGGTTTCCTCTGGAAGCTTAGTTCTAGTTTGTCTCGCGACTAACTGGATCACCGCTCGGAGGGGTCTGTTCTGAGCTGCCCAACAACCTCATAGAAAGATGGGGTTGGTGTGATGGTCATTTGCTTACTAAAAAAACAGACAAAGTTGATGTTTACTTTATCAGCTGATGATAAGGGAGTTAAGTACAACTATAAAACAAGAACAAGAAGCAGAAGAAGATAGCGGGGGATAGTGAATTTAGTGGCCAACTTTGGTTTTTGTTGAATAGGTTATTGTGTGTTGGCAGGTCAATTTATAATGGAGTCAATATGTTTAATTAGTTATATTAATACATGTATCATTAGAATTGTATAATATATTGATCATGGTTTATTAATTATTTTGGCTTAATAAAGCAACTTACCTATGTTTGGTTCGAGAATTAAATTATTCTCATGTTTATGATTATTCTAGTATAAATAAGGATAAAATGATTTTGTGTTTGGTTGTGTTTTGAATTATTCTCGTTGAAAAACGTAAGAATAAATTTTTTGTTGTTTGGATAAAATGTGAATAAAGTATGGATAAGGATTTATAAAAGATAAAAAAATAATGATAGTTGATTTAACAGGTGATTTATAAGAGGTGATGACAGTTGATTTGACAGTAGACCCACTTATTTTTTGGGTGGAATAACCTAGGATAACTTTAATTCCAGAGGTTGGTTGAAATCTGTATATCATTTTATACTAGTTTATTATGGCATACCTATATCATGTTATACCACTCATCAAATACTTTTTTTTACTTTATTCTTTTCTATACCACTTTATACCTATTTTATTCCCCAACCAAACATGAGCGTAAAGTGTCCGACAAAGAAGAATAACTTCATATATATGAAGTGAGTGCTCCTCCCTTTCCTATGAACGGGGACCAACCCAAAAAAGGAAAACTAAAGTGTCCGACAAAAAGCGACAGTATGTCGGTGTGGCACTCTCTTGGCGTTCGGCCAATCAGCGTTCACATGTGAATTTCTAGTACTGTTCGCGAGGATAATGTTCGGAATGGGATAAGATATATGATATTGTTAGAATAAGGAGAAAATTAATTAACCTTATTCAAATTAGAGGAGTCAAACAAATGGAAACCATAAAGAGGTGCTACGTACCAAATTAGGAAAACAGAAAAGCTAGGAATACTATAAAAAAAAACGAAAAAGAAGAAATCTAAGGAATATAATTAAGGACCACCCTAATATAGTGATTTGTTTAATACCCTCTCAAACTTTGAAAGACATTATCCTTAAGTATTGTTTGGATAGATGCATAAACTATTTTGGGGTTTATTGTTGACTATTATAGAAATAAATAAGTCTAATTATCAGTGAAATAAATGATTTCTTATATGGTTATATTTTAGTTATTCATATTTGAAAATGGAATTTTTTGTTATTTGATTGATCAAGAAGAGTTGTAGATAAAATGTGAAAAGTGTGTGGATAAAGATTCATAAAAAATGAAAAATGTTTTGACTTACTAGACTCGTGATTTATAAAAGATGATAACAATTGATTTGATAGTGTACCTTTTTATATTAGTAGAATGGATTGGGTTAGGTGAAATAACACAATTTTACAGTATAGTGTACCTTTTCTACATCTCACGTAATTTTTCACTTTGAACAAGCTACACATGCCCTCTGAGCTCCTAATATATATCCAAATTCACTATTTACAGGAATTGCTTTGGACTTGATTAACTCTGCTTAAATTCCATTCATAATGTTTTAATTATATTGCATTGTTCAAGCTACACGTGCTCGTGCCACGCGCCAATACCTTTGCACGTCGTTGTTTTTTAACCCACATCTCACCTTGTATATCTCCATGACATCTCCATGACATTGGGAGTACTCCTTGCATTGGGAGTAATACCTCCCATCTCCTCTCTTTTTTTTTCTTTTTTTTTTTAAAGAAAAAAGAAAAATGAATAGGTTCCCTGTGGACCCATAGTCTCCATAATAAAAAAAAATCATGCAAAATATGGACAACCGGGACACCACTCACACCTGAGACACTACAAAGAACCTAATATCAAATAAAACATTAAATTTCATAGAAGTGACGCATGGAAATTCATGTGTTTTAGTCTAAGTCTACATTTAGCGGATGACATGCATTAGACAATACATATGGCCCCCTATGAGGTATGACATTAAGTTATTCTCCTGATAGCTATACTAGGATAGATAACAATTCAAACTGAATAAGCAATTTTTTGTTTAGTTGTATTTTTTGTTATTCTCATTAGAAAATGTAAAAATGATTTTTTTGTTATTTGATTCATCTTAGATATAGTGATGATAAATGGTTGATAAGGAATGAATAAGAGTTTATGACTTTTTAAATGACAACTATACCCCTATTCAATGTATGATTGATTTGATAGATGTGACAGTTTTTTAAATCTGTGTGAGACTGTTAGGTGAGATAAATTTTTTAAAATGACAGAGAAGGGTATTTTTATCTATTGACATAGATAAGGTCTGATAAGCAATTTTAATATTTTCTTAGAATAGTTATCAGTTTTTATCCTACCTATCTAGACATAACTATCGGATTTATTCTGTCAAAACAAACAACTTTTTTTTATATTATTCTCCTGTATTCTTCCTTATTCTGGGCTTATTTCTCACGCCATACAGGGGGATGAGATATATATTGAATCCCTAGCTAGCTAGATATTGAATCCTCTCGTAATGCTTTTCTATACGGAGGTATTTGTAGAGAAACAACATGTTCATTAATGTCTTAGAAAATTTTTAATTTAACAAATATCATATGTAATAGCTCAAATTTAGGATTTTCCGTGGCATGGATTTCCTGGGAAATGAAGATAGAATTTGTCTAAATAATATAATTCTTAAATAACAGAGATAAATAGGTGTTCATCCCAATACTTTGTCATAACCAGGGGCGGATCCAGGGGGGTATACAGGGGCCCTGGCCCCCCCACCCCCCCCCCCCCCCCCCCAATATTTGAAATATGGTATTGTTAGAGGGGCTAAAGTCTAATATTCAACCATGGGTTCAACTGCAGCCCCCCCCCCCCTCCCCCCTCCTAAAAAAAATGTAAATATTGCATGGTTATATGAGCCAGTCTAATAATCAGTAAACAAAATGAAAAAGTCTAGCACTAATTGTAGTCTCAATTGTAGTTCATACTATTTTTTTTTATTTATAAAAAAATCATATAATCTCCCATTGAAGACATGTTATTATATGAAATGAAGTATACACTAAAATACATAATTTTTTGTTTATTTTTTGTGGCTATTAACAAAAATATATATTTGATGTTCATTGGTACACTAACTTATTAATGAATGACTTGAATTTTGATATTTTTATCTTAAATTATCATTATATATATATATTTATTTATATTTATTTATAACTTCTTTAAGTCTATTGTTTGGTCCTGGCCCCCCCTTTATTTTGATCCTGGTTCCGCCCCTGGTCATAACCAATCGTTGAGTACACAATATTCGAAACATATATAAACCCAACATTTATGACATATAAACACCCCAAATAACACACAATTAATGTAGTGAAGATAGCTATAATCAAAGGTGAGCAGTGGCGGAGCCACCGTAGAAAGGGAATACTCATTTTCATTTGAACGATGTCATCCAAAAAGGGAAAATAATGCGGCCTAGAAGGATACAAAGCAAAGCCACATCGCTATGTATGGAAATAAATACATGCACGTGTAAAGAAAGCCTTATCAAAAACGAAAAATTGTGGCCACTGGAATGATAAAAAACAAACCCGCGTCACTATGTGTGGAAATGATTCGCGCACGTGGAAAGTAAAAATCATTAAATCTCACGTATCATCTTCAAATAATATCATATCATCCACTTTTATTAAGCTAAATTATACCCTTCCAAAAAAGTTGGAAATTAAAGCGAGAGGCCACCCAGTCCCGCCCGGCTGACCACAGCGATTGAGAGTCTGAGACACCCTCCCCACCAGGGGCGGACCTGGTTCTGGGCCTTGGTGGCCGCAGAATAATATTTTTTTTCCTAGTCTCAAATCCTTCGAATTGTTAGTATATTTTATCATATTTCTCAAGGCCTAGTATGATAAAGTAAAAAATATTTAGAATAAGTTAACTTAACTTATGAAGATAAAATATTATTATTTATATTTATATTTACATTTGATAATGTATTTTGTTATCCTCATTTTTTTGTGTTCTTATCTTTATCTTTGTATTTGAATCACATGATGTAAAATATGAGATAACTTAAAAATAATAATAATAATAATAATAAGTTTGTCATTTCTATTAAAGGAGCATTAATTAATATTGTTAGTTTTGGTTTTATAAAGTTTTTAATTTTGAGTTTTTTTTAGAATGATAATGATAATATTGTTCATGTTTTACAAAATGAGATTAAAAAATAGGAATAAAGTTTATTCCATCTTTTATCTAGAACAAAATATCTCTATTTTTTTTCAAAATACGAATAATTGTCCATGTTTTATTTTTTTTTCTTATATCATATGAGATAAAATGTTATTTAACTCAATTTTTTTTTTATATCAACCATTTATCTTAATGCCAAACTAGGCATGACTATTTCCTTAGCTGACCAAGGACTTTGGCAGCCGAGCGCATATTGTAGACTTTGTAACGATGGCTTTCATTTAAAAAAGTAAAATACTTCGTTCATTGGTGAGGGAATTATTTTTTTTTATTTAGTGTGCAAAAAGGATGATTGCAAATAAGAATCCTTGCGTTACATACATGGTTCTGTTGTATTTTCGTTGTTCTTAAAGTAATATTGTCTACGCCCTGAATTGTCTTGTTTTGTGTGAGACAACATCATATATATGGCCCCACTTTTTGTTTTTTATTTTTTGTTATTTGGTGGAGTGAATGAATCATTGCAATAATGAAAGATGATGGATAAAGAAAATCTAAAGTTCCAAATACCTTTTTGCACGTGTAATGCGTTGCAAACAAAGCAAAGCTATCACTGTAGGGCGGTTTAAGAGTACCGTTGAAATACCCAAAAGCAAGGAGTTAGAAACTAGGGCTGCAACTTGGGTTGGGTCCAACCCGAACCCGATGGGTTGAACCCGATTTCTATGTGGGTTGGGTTGTAAAAAACGGGTTCGGGTTCAGGTTCGGGTTCGGGTTAGGGTTGAGAAATTCGGGTTGCTTAATAAATCGGGTTGGGTTCGGGTTGACATCGTAGACAACCCGACCCGACCCAACCCGGATTTAATATATGATATCATGTGAGTAATATTAACCATTGATTATAATCCTTTAAAATCTCGACCATTCATTATCTTCACTAAAGTCTAAATATCTCTCTCACAACCCTAGCCGACAATGACTTCCCTTTCAACCCTCTCAACAGAAACACTTCTCCAAATAATCTCTCTCTGCCATCCTCCGATCGGCGATCGATATTGTGGCGCCTCTGACTAGCTTCGCGGTGTCGAGGAGATCTGGCCCCATCCCTAATCACATCTCTCCTCTTCTCTCCCCCCCTTCCTCCTCTACCCGTCCCCTGTTGTGATTCTGTTTGTCTCAACTAAAATGAAACAACAAAGAAGTGTCTCGTGCAGGTGGGGTGATGGATTATTGTTAGTTTTGTATTTGATTTTATTTTAAATTTGGTTTGCACAATGTGTGATTCTTTCAAGTTTCAAATGTGTTTTGATGATTGTGGATCGATGATTTTGATTTTGATTGGTGTACGTTTATGTTTACCCTAACAAAAAATTCGGGTTCCTCGGGTTGGGTCCGGGTTGTTTGATTTTATCATGGGTTGGGTTCGGGTTAAGATAATCGGGTTGAAAATCGGGTTGGGTCGGGTTAGGGTTGAACATTTTAAACCTCGGGTTGGGTTTGGGTTGACTCCAACCCGAACCCAACCCGCCCGAGTTGCAGCCCTATTAGAAACCCCTTGTTTCAAAAACTGTTTACAAGGTCTTAATGGAGGTTGAGTTGGATGATTAGAGAGAGACTCTAATGGAGGTTGAGTTGTAAGTATTAATGTATATATAGTTCTCAACTATTTAGATACTTTATTATTTTGTAATCCCGTGGATGTATGCTTAGACCGAACCATGTAAATCGGTGTTCTTCGATCTTGTTATGTTATTTGTGTTTTCTTCGATCTCGTATTTGTTATATTTACTTCCGCTATGCACAACAAGTGGTATGAAGAATTATGAACAATGACAACATTAGTGGCATTGGACCGAATTTGCAAGAAAAGAAAAAAGAAGACAAAAGAAGTAGGGCATGTTTATTGTCTGTCTATCAGATTATCATAGGTAGAGATTTTCCGGTGTGTACTGTGTACTACAGCTACCATTAATGGTATCGATGTTAGAGATGGCTATCCGAATGGTTTGTTTGGGTAAAAAAATAAGTTATTTCGGGGTTTATACATATTGCATAAATAAATAATTGTATTAATGAAATAAGTTATTTTCTGTTTGGTTGTGTTTGTTGTTATTCTAATTGGAAAACGTAATAATAAAGGTAGAGTTGTTTAGTTGATGAAGAATAAAATGTGAATAAGATATAAAAAGCTAATTTGACATGTAGGCCTATTGATATATAAGAGGCACTACAAGAAATTCGTGCATTAGCTGCGAAATGTTTCGTAGCAAATACCATTTCTCGACGAAATGCCTTCGTTGCAATTATCATTGCAAAAGCCTCGTATGGGAATATATTTTGCTGCGAAAATTTTTTTTCGTAGCAAAAGGTTACCTTTGGCTACGAATTTTATGTCGTAGCAAAATGTATTTCATACAAATTCATTTCGTAGCAAAATGTATTTGCTACAAATTAATTTCGTAGCAAAATGTGATATTTACTACGAATTGATTCCGTTGCGGAAGGATTTTTTTAGCTACAGAAACGTATTCGTAGCAAAAGATAAACTTTAGCTGCGAAATATATTTCGCAGCTAAAAGTATGTAAACCGAGTAAAAAAAATAAAAAGACCTTTCCCTATGAAATATTTCGCAGCAAAAGGTCACTTTTTCCAAAATCATTTTTTAATTTTTAGAAAATGTTATAGTACAATTAAACAAATATCTAATTTTGATGATAATAACATATTGAAAATGCAACAAAAAGAAGGAATTTCATTGCCAACTACAATCACACAATATATTGAAAAACATAATTGAATTGAAAGAATTGCAAGACAAAGACAAAGTTAACATCACTAAACAAAAACCATTAAATATAGATGAATGTTAAGTTTAGCTCAACGGACAGTCCGCGTCTGTTTAAATTTTATAACTTTATAAATCACATCTAATGAGGTGTTTATTTCACTTAATAACTACAAAGATATATAAATTTTGCATGGGGCTGTCCACACGGATTGTAATGTAATTAAGCTCCTAACACATGTTCCAACTCAACATCAACCAAATATACTCTTCAAATGCATATTCCAAATCAACAACCACCAAAAATGTTGTGTAAAGAACCTATCAGTCTTTCACCTAATCAATAAGCTATGCTTTCTTGTAAACTATGGTTTGCTGCAATTAAAAAACTATGAGAACGCTTCCTTGTCTCTGGAAAGATATGCAACCTTTTTCCAGTGTACACTTTTACTCTAAAGCAACAGCTCAGTTTCAAATAAAACTCTAGAAATACTACTAAATTTTCTTCAAAAAAGAAATGTTACTAAAGATTCCCTCCCTCGACTCACTGCCGTCTGATGTCTGTACTATAGCTGAAGTCATTCATTCAAACAATACATCATAAGTGAGCACTGACAAAATGAAAGACAAAAGTCCTTAATATATGTTCTATAGCGATACCACAAACCAGACTTATATGGTAACATACACATGCTATGCATATGGGTACATGAAATCATTTTTAAAGATAAGACAAAGAGTTCTACATAGACATTGCACATATAGCCCAGGAGACATGACTCTTCTAACCATATTCAAATCTACTGGTGTCCAACTTGTATCATACAAGGGATGTACAATCTCTCATAAAGCCTAATTTTAATAGCCAATTACATGCTCCGAGGAGAAATCAAAGCCATCAACATTAAATATTTTACACGGACTGATAATATGTTACTCAAATGTCAATGATTGACATCCAATTGTCATTGCTCAGAGACAGATTTAACAAACTACAAATGCAAAAGATTTATAAGTAAACAAAATTTAAAGAACTTGGGGGAAGAAGATTGTGGTTTTCTATATTATTTCTTCACTATTTGAAGACAAATTGGTGAAACACCTGACAACAGAGTTGATAGATATATATTAGATAATATCCAGATGTACTTACCTAACACCAAGTACCATATAGTCACAATCCTTGCAGAGATAATGTGAATAAGGAGAGATCTGCAAGAAATGAATATGCGTGTAAAAGATGACATCATATTATCAATACAGCTGGACTATAAATGATGGATGAAAGGCCTATGTAGAACTGGAAATCAGCTTTCTTATACAAACCAACGAGTAAAGTTCTCCAACACGATTTTGAAGGGGAGTGCGACTTAATGCCCATCTGTAGGTAGATTCTAAATAAAAAATTGCCCTTGCCGTGTTAGAACGTCTGTCTTTAATAGAGTGACCCTGCATTAACAGTCATTTAAGTACAGGGGATGTACAATCTCTCATAAAGCCTAATTTTAATAGCCAATTACATGCTCCGAGGAGAAATCAAAGCCATCGACATTAAATATTTTACACGGACTGATAATGTTACTCAAACGTCAATGATTGACATCCAATTGTCATTGCTCAGAGATAGATTTTACAAATTACAAATGCAAAAGATTTACAAGTAAACAAAATATAAAGAACTTGGGGGAAGAAGATTGTGGTTTTCTATATTATTTCTTCACTATTTGAAGACAAATTGGTGAAACACCTGACAACAGAGTTGATAGATATATATTAGATAATAGCCAGATGTACTTACCTAACATCAAGTACCATATAGTCACAATCCTTGCAGAGATAATGTGAATAAGGAGAGATCTGCAAGAAACGAATATGCGTGTAAAAGATGACATCATATTATCAATACAGTTGGACTATAAATGATGGATGAAAGGCCTAAGTAGCACTGGAAATCAGCTTTCTTATACAAACCAACGAGTAAATTCTCCAACACGATTTTGAAGGGGAGTGCAACTTAATGCCCATCTGTAGGTAGATTCTAAATAAAAAATTGCCCTTGCCGTGTTAGAACATCTGTCTTTAATATAGTGACCCTGCATTAACAGTTATTTAAGTACATCAATTATTCAAAGTACTATCATGAGATGAAACAAGAATTCATACGTTATAGTACAGTCACAATTTACTAAGGTCAATGTCATATAGAAGAATAAATGACTAATAAATATCAATGCCAAACCTTGAAATGTGCATAACACTGGAATAAATCCACAACCAAACAAATAGCATAAGCAAATTCCGGTTATGATTTATTAGACTCGTTTAGAATTCTATAAAATTATCTCAAACTGTTATGTAAGTATGTTAGATTCTAACATTTAAAACCCCCTGTGTTTCAGCCCCACTCCCTTTATATTGAGAAAAAAATAATCTAAATTTCAATCAAACCTATTCAATCAAACCCATTCAATCAATGGAGAAACCCATCTCCCCATAGCTACCCCAACCAAAGCCTAAAACATACATTGAATCATTATTCCAAGTTCTTGCTATAAAACCTCTAAAATTTCAATCAAACCATAAATTTCTAAAATAGAGAAACCCCTCTCCCTAATTTTTTTTGTTTTATTTTTATAATATTTTATTCCAAGTTCTTGTCATAAAACCCCTAAAATTCGAGATCAAACCCTAAAAAAAACTCACAATAAACATAAAAAAAAACTTCAGATCAATAGCCAAACCCTAAAAAGAACTCAGATCAATAAACACTAAAAAAACACAATAGATCCAAAAAAGTCTCAGATGAAAAACACAATCAAAGAAGAGAAGAAGATATAGATCGAGAGACAGAGAGACCATTCAATGTAACTGTTCTTCCTGATGGTCCCCGCGGCGAGGTGATTCGGTGAAGGTGGCGAGGCAGAGGAATGGAGGCGGCGAGGCAGATCGACTGAGGAGGCGGCGAGGCGGAGGCGATGGTGATCGGCATGACTCCACCGATTTTGGAGAGCTAGAGAGAGAACGTGAGGTGAATTTGGGTTTTCAAACTCTAATACGAAATTGGTTTTTTATTTCAGAATGGGTCGATCAACAAGACGGGTTGGGTCTCTCATTTATATTTGTATTTTTATTGTTTCGTAGAACTTCATTTTCATTCCAAATTTTATTTACATGTGTTTTATATTTTTTAAAAATAATATACATAATGTAATGAAATATATATATATATATATATATATATATATATATATATATATAAATTCTATGGATACATTTATATATATAAAAAAATTATATCGCAACATATACTTGATTAACATGAGCATATGTTATAATACGACATCTCTATCACTCTATGATTCATGGACCCCCACATATCTAATATTGAAATTGTCGAAACATGGCTTTCTTGTATTATTAAAGTTGTATGGCTTTCTATAGTCTTTTTTAGTAAATTAATTATGTTTGTTTGTCTAATAGTTGCGAATGAATTTTTTTCTATGATATATTGTTTATATGGTGTTTATATGGTTTGGAATAAACACTGACCGCTGAAAGGTATTTTAATATAAAATGCTTATTTTTCCCTTATTCACTTTTTTATTAACGAACAAACATGGATTTGTTTTTATTCTCTACTGTTTTGGTACAATCTCCTAAATAAAGTATGTTTATTTTGATTCTCTGTACATTTTCTCAATTAAAAAAATATAAATCACAATTAACAATTAAAAAAAATTTGGTTTGGGCTTTAAGTTTGGCTTTTTATAAATTTTTGTTATATATTGTTTGTGCTTGCTCCTAGTAGATACATTTTATATGTATAAGTGATAACTAAAAATCTAATTTGACATTGGGCATATTAAAGACAAGAATAAACGAATTGTACATAATGTCAAAATGAATATACTCAACTTTAATATCAACACACCTCAATCAATTATATAATGTCATCTGGAAAAGAGTTTGTCAAGCACATGCATAATCCAAATTAAAATGTCCTTCCGAATATTTAATAATAAACATAATTAATATAACAAATCGACTAATCCGATGATGGACTAGTGTGGAAAATAAAGTACATATCTATATTAAATATAATAATTTTTATCTTTATCCATTTTTTCCCTTTATACATATCTGAATAAAGAAATATATATATATGAAAAAAGGACCTTGATCGCTTTTTGTCCAGTATAATAAATAATGTTTAAATTTTATTATTCATGTTTGGTATCAAATTATGGAAAGAATTTATAATCAAAAGGATCTCAGTCTGATAGTGATACAATGCATATCATCATTTGATTTCGTAACAAATAAAATCTTTTTGAAAATCTCTAAAAATTTAGCTATGAAATTTTATTTCGCAGTAAAAAGTCCAGTATTTCGCAGCTAAACTTCATTTCTTTCGCTACGAAAATCAATGGCGTAGCTAAAAGTTATCATTTTTTGCTAGGAAATAACTATTTCGCAGAAAAAGATATACCTTTTGCAACGAAATAGCAATTTGTAGGAGAAAGGTAAAACAATTTGCTACGAAATATCTTTTCGCAGGTAAAAGTCTCATTTAGCTACGAAAAATAATTTCGCAGCTAAAAGTTCGTAGCTAATAATCAAATTTGTTGTAGTTAGGTGATGACAAATGATTTAATGTGATGACAAACAATTTGATATATGAGTCCTCTTATACCAGTGGAGAAATAACATTATTCCATAGGGGGACTTGAAATACATACACCAGTTTATTTTCACATAATTTTACATAGTTATACCCATTTATACCACCCACCCAAATAATTTTTTTACCTTTATTCCCCTTTATCGCTCATATTCCATCCCTTATACCCCCAGCCAAACAGGCCTGAAGAGTTGGCTAATAATTAGGCGTGATGAAGCATCACCCGATGATCAGTTGTACTTTTTATGTTCTTGTGTGAGCACTGGAAGTTACTGTCATTGTCATTATACATTAGAAATCAGGCTTGGTATTAGTGGACTTCGTGAGGATCACTTGATTTATGTGAGAATATTGGAGATCCTAACATAGGGAATTGCATGTTCCTTGTTGGTTGTCGCTTCATCCTAGCTCTTGGAGCTGTTGGGATCTTCACAGGAGTATCTCGCTTAGGGTTCGACAATAATATATTTGATAATCTACTTGAAGTTTGTGTTTTGGTCTCTCTCCCTACTATGCTTCGTCGGTCACACATTTTTAACGATGGATTTCATCCATATATGAGCAGACAATCTTGGTGAGCTGTGATTGGAGGATTTCGTGTGTCATTAGCCAAGTCAGTAGTTTGAGTCATCTGTACTGTTGTTTAGCTGGGGTTTGTACTTAGCCTACTGTTCTCACATGATGATCTTATATTCAAATTTCTACTAATAATTTGTGATATAGATGTACCTTCAGCCTTTGTCGGCTTCGTTCTTGTTTGTTGTTTTCGCATATTTTATATCAGTTTTCATTTTGTAATGATACATACAGATGATCTCTTCATTGTTCTTCGTATTTTGATTTAATATTACATACTTCGGGGCATAACGTGTGAAGACATCTATTAGGGAGCCTGCACTTAATATTGGATGTGCATAAACTTCTGACTATGAATATTTGAGTTCTTATTTCTTGTATTTCTTTAAAGACACATTTCTAGATGATGATCACTTATTGATATTGGATAATCAATCTTATATTTAAATTAGATATTTTAAAAGTCTATAAAATAAATCTCTAAAATTTTATCTTCATTAATTGATTTCCATCAAATGGAAGGCTACAATAGTAAGTAAAAGTCTATAAAATACTGAAAAATTTACAAAGTCCAATGTCAGCAGAAATCTAGCTATCAAAGTCCCATCGACTAGAGGGTAAATAAATGGGCCTCACTTGGTCAGTGTGTATTGGGCCTCAAATAACCTATATGGCTGGGCTTTGGGCCTAGCTAAATTGAAGGAAAATGTTACATCGACTAGTTCATACAAATTTTTTAAAATAATATATCACATCTAATAACATATATGTTTTTGTAACAAATAAAACATATACTCTATGAATTGCATTGATTGATTTACTAAAAATATAAAAAAATCAAATGAAGTATATACATATGTTAATGTAATATATGATGCTAACAAGTATATGAACTAGAATTGGAGGGTATATGATGCTAACAAGGTATATGAACTAGAATGGGGGTGGGGGGTAAGATTGTTTGTAATAGAGACATTTATTAAATGAGTTTCGATTGATTATTATTAGTTGAGATTTGTTACACAGTAGCATCATACACAAATTAAACCAAGTATATTCCTCATTAAAAAATTTCACATTTTCTATAAATTGATCAATTCAATTCATTGTAATACGTATTTCATTTTCATAAAAGCATATGCCTCATTTGGGGAGTTATATTATTTTTAAAATTCAAAACACATGGGACAAAAATTGTGATGGAAAAAAGAATTGTACATAACAATTTCCTTTTCAGCTGGAATCACTTGGAGTGTACTTAAGAGGAGTAAGGAATCTACTTTTTGAAAAGTATGGAATATGAACCACTTTTAATGCATCTTGAGAAGAGTCAAGAATTTACTTTTTATAAAGTATAGTCGCGTACTTCAATCCACCACACTTATCAGATTCTCCTAACTTTTAACTTAAATTTAATTTTTTAAAAAGTTTAAAAAATTAAAAAAACTTAACGTTTTTCATCATGATTTAATCGTTTGATTTTTAAAAATCTTGTCAACTTTTGAAAAACGATGTGTTCACAAGATTTTAAATTGTGAACAAAACAAATATAAAGAACGCAATATTTATGGTCTTTAACAAAAATCACTTGGAACTGTGTTTAAACCCAAAATCTAAAAATGTTTCGTATACAGAAAATAGAGATACTAGGCCATTAGACCCTTAATAATTAGCTTAGAGGGCTGCACCATTTTTTTCTCCAATGTTCAACAGGATTTGAACACACCACCTATGAAGGGGGGTGTCCAAAATGTCACGCTAAAGCATGTGGGGACCATGGGCAGACCCAAGAAGGAGCCAGTGGGGTGGTGGTCCCCACTGGATTTATATATATAAAAATACAATAGCAATGCAATTAACCAATGGGTGTGGTTATTATCATCGCGTTAGGTACTCACTACACCTTTTAAAATATTTGTTTTTAATGTCTAGAAGAAAACCAACACCACCGCATCTCATCAACAATTGAAGTGTCGACGACATCTATTTATATCGACAGACGTGGTGTAGATTGTCATCAGGGACTTACGTAAGAGTGTTCAACGATAAGAATGTCAATAGATATTAATTCCACCGACATATTAGGTGTCGAAAGGGATCAAGGATTTTTGTCTAATTCGATATGGCTTTTCTCAGTAGATTACCCAAGGCTTTATATATATGTCTAGTTACACAGAGATGCACTCAACCGGTGATGAAAACAATACATTATGTGTAGAATATATACAAGTTTTTGGGAATAGTTCGTTTATCCCAATGTCAATGTAATAATACACACACACATGCGGTCACCGTACCCCTTCTCTTAAGTGCGGTCACCCTCTTATTACCACCCGATCAAATGGATTTTAATAAGTGGTTAAAATAATCATCTCATGAAATCACATATTTTCCATTAATCTTAATCCATTTTTTTCCGACATGATCTCCTCATTTTCTCTTGTGATTTTTTATGGAATATTTTCTTACCATCTGATTAAATGCACTTCAATTGTGCGGTGATTACAAAGTGCCGCATATTAAAAAGATATGATGTCCGCACCATATCACCTCTTTATATATCAAATACTTACTTATTAAAAGGTAATCAATTATTTAAATTTTATTCAAATTTTAAAATTATTCAATGATAATCTGATCTAATAAGATTATGATTTATTTAATATATTTATTTAAATTTTAAAATTATTCAATGATACAATCTGATCTAATAAGATTATATGATTTTTTTAATTATTTAAGTTTTAAAATTATTCAATGATACAATCAGGGGTGGAACCAGGAAATAATTTTGGGTTGGGCTGAATTAAGTTTTTGTATAAAAAAAATCTATGCTTGATAAAAAACACTAAGTAAATTTTATATGAATAATTCATATTTATAATCAAAACCTATTCATGAATCACATAGATATATAAAAAAAACTATACAAATAAACATTATTGAAGTTGAGCGTTGCTTATAAAGAAATTCGATTCTATGATAACAATGTTATTCTATTCTATAGATTAAATAATATCAACATAATCTGACTCCATAAAAATCGAACACTCTAAGAAATCAATAAAAACTATTGCCTTTATTTTATAAAAAAATAGTTGATAATGAGAGACATTGAAAATAAATAAAAATACATATAAAAATCGAACTGCACCATTAGCAGATATGTCAAAAACTGAGTTATCATAGTGTATGGGGTCTATCATAATGTATGATGCAAATTATTTTATCATTTTTCAACTAAAAAAAATATACTACTGTATCTCAATATATATTTCAATTCATATAACAACATAAACTTCAATGGAAGAGTACATAATTTTTTTTATAAAAAAAAATGGTATGCACTGCAATTCGGGCTGCAATAGAGGCTGGAAATATCATTTTCCTTAGGAAAATGTTAAACTTGATATTTTTACAGTTTAAAACTTAGACTACACGTGTTTTCATTTTTGTCCATGGACTAATAAGAAAAAAAATGTTTAAAATTAGGGACTTAAAATGAATTATGAATAAGGGAAGGACCGATCACTAAATAACATAGTTTACATGTACTTAAAAATAAAATTGCATTTCACAAATTAACGATGTATGGACGGACGTTTGATGGAGGGACTAAAAACCAAATAGACGGTTGAATGTGGGACTTAAAAAGAAATATGAAGAAAAGAGGGATCGATGCGATCCCTAAATAGACATGCTTACAGAGACTTAAAACTAATAATCCCTTTAATTAATCTAATCTATGATGATGACTTTCAACTAAATATTTGATTTGATTATAGAGTTATAAGAAAATTTGATTTAATAGATAAAGTAAAATTTTAATGCATATGTGATTTTAAAAGTAGAATTCTTTATGTGATTAATGTTTCATTTAAAATTGAATGGAGAAAACATTTTTTTGTTGAATATTTGTACGTGATGAAGAATGTGACCTTTGTAATGCTGAAAAAAATAAAGGGTCTATGAAAGGTTTGATTTCAACTCAAACATCTTATAAGTGGTCTATTAATATCTCGTATAGTTTGTTATTTAAGAGTCAAAGTTTGAGAAAAATAATGTATGCGCCATGCCATATTGTTATACGTATGCAATGTAGACTATGAAAATATTAAGTCTTTATGTGGTTGTATATCAATCAAAAAAAAATTTATATAGTTAAATGTAGTTATTTTCTATTCCTAAAAAAGTTTAGGTAGAACATGACTGCTGAGGCCATGGGGGTGAGAGAGTAATAGAAGAATTTAATAAGAAATTTCAAATGTAGTATGTTGTAGGTTTTTATTTTTTTTACATTTAACTCATAAATGTGGCATTCAATTAAGAGTTAAGTATATTCAAGAGATTTATGTTTGAAAAATGTCTCAGATCCAGTGTATCAAATTGAATGGTCATGATTAAGTCATTTAGGATACATCTAATTGACTAAATCATTAATTTGAAAAAAGTCTATTTTTGTGATGAGATTTATTGAGAGATTTTAGGGATTTGTTTGTTATGATTTGTTTGTATAAAATCTCATGTAGAGAGATTTTGAAATAAAGCTTGATTTGTACATTTGTATTTAGAGGATCTAATGGAGATTGAGTGGGATAGTTAGGAAGAGACTCCAATGGAGGTTTGCATGTAAGTCTGAATGTATCTGTAATTCTCAACTCTATTAGTGGATGCTCTACTATTTTGAATCCCCGTGGATGTAGGCTTAGGCTGAATCACGTAAATCTGTGTTTTTCTTGTTATTTGTGTTTTCTTCGATCTCGATGTTTGTTATTTTCACTTCCACTATGCACAACAATTTATACATGAGAATTAATTTAGGTCACAATTGTGAGGGAAATATAATATTATTTTCATATTATGATTGTTATTTAAGGTTAGAATATGAACTCGATTAGAAAAATATAATCTTCCATTTATATTTGTCAAGTATTTATAGTAACATGATACATATATATATAATTTTGACTTCATTCTCTCTCTCTCTATCAGTTTAATGAAAATTTTGTTATATTCTACTTTTATTAAATAAAAATAATAAGTATAAGTTTATTACAAAAGTTTACATATAAATAACTATTATTATTTAAAACTGTTTACATACATTTATTTTCAGATATGATATACCACGCGCATTAGCTCGTGCATTTAACTAGTATATATATATATATATATATATATATCTGTATATATATAACGCGCCTTTTCAAACTACCGTATCGAACATTCAACAAATGAAAATATATAAACGAACTGTTAAAAATTTGACAAAGCCAAAAAAAAAAAAAAAGCAACAGTGGTCCATCAACCCGGGAACATCCAAATCGACAGCCATGTTTACCTTTACTTTCTTTGTCCGGGCCACGTAAGCACACAACCGCCGTACATAGAAATGTGTGAGCCCTCTTTTCGTTTTAGGGCTGGGTTAAATGGAGATGATCTGTTCGAGGTCGTTCGAGGTCGTTCGATGTATAGTAGAAGTGTATGATTGAACGACCAGGATTTGATTCGCCCGGATTACAACTAAGTGAACCCTAGTGTGGGTTCCATGGATAGGACCCTTATCACCCTACGATCAAATCATCGGATGGTTAAAAACACAATCATGACCATATCTACAAATGCACTCTTCACATTTTTTTTCCGGAAAAATAAATATAACCCTAGTAAATTGTCTTAAATTTGAGTAGAGAGAGAGAGGGAGTGAGAGACTGAACGGTATTGAGAAAAATAGAGTCCCCACGATTGTCTCCGCTGCTGGACAAATCTGCCACACAGCAATAATGCATGGGAGCTAGTAGTGCAGGCACACGATAACCTTTCCCCCAATCAACGCAGTAGTGTTTATCCGGGTCTTATTTATTTGGGTTATCAGTCGAGCCTTGTTTTCCTCACCTACACTTCCAAACCTTCCATTGCCATTTCTGTTCTTCTGTTACATATATTTTCCCCGTCAAAGTTGACGGTCTTGCTGTTGTTGAAAGGGAAGTTAGGGTTGGGTTTTTAATAGGTCTCCAACCGAAGGAGAGAGGGGAATATACATTGGTGGGTCTTTGTTTATCTGAACCTGCATTTATACCTCTGGGTGTTGCTGGCGATTTTGGAGGGGTTTGATTTAAAGCACTCCCCGTTTGAAAGATTGACGAATAAAGCTAGTTCGTCATTGCTGTAATGGAGAGACTTCAAGGCCCCATCAATCCCTGTGTAAGTACTCCTCAGCTTTTCCCCCTTCTTTACTTTAGCTTGACTTTAAAGAAAAAGATTGAAAAATCTTTCCCTGTCCACTCGACACACGCCTCCAATCCAAACCCGCTTTACATTCAATGCATTGTTAATGGAGGAAGAAACGACGACCCACAAAATCCATGCCACTGAAGAAACTCTGCTTTCCCTTTTTCATTATTCTCACCATCCCACCAATCCTATTCAGCATTATCTATTCTGTTCCATTACTCAGAAAACAAGTACTATTTCAAAACACCAAACTTTTATTCATCAAAAACAGAAAACGAAGAAAACCCATTTGAAAAAAAAATTTCCTTGTTTATTTTCCAGTTTTTGGAGGGTCATGTAAATGTTGAGTGCTTGGAAGAGCAAGAGAACGAGTACGGCCACTGTTCGATCACGGACAACTATTACGGATTCGAAGATCATCACGTCTACAACAACAAAAACTTGGATTCTACGATGCCATTTCTTCAGATGCTGCAGGAACTTCCCCCCTACGAAGAACCCAATCTCCACCTCCTCCTTCGACTCCAAAACCACCACCAAAAGAACCAATATCCGTGGATCATCTCCCCAGATTGGACGGTCGAGCTAGAGAGCTGCGTAACGGAAGCCCAATCCCCCATCAAGTCTGAAAAATCCAAAGACCCGCCACCACCACCATCATCAGCAGCATTCGATCGGACGGCTGTACAAATGACCCACTCTGCGATAAAAGGGAAGCGGAAGCGGAAGCGGACGAAGCCTTCGAAGAACAGAGAAGAAGTGGAGAGCCAGAGAATGACACACATCGCAGTCGAGCGAAACCGTCGCAAGCAGATGAACGACCACCTCTCCTCTCTCAGATCACTCATGCCTCCCTCCTTTGTTCAAAGGGTACGCATTCCCACCAGTTCGATTTGAATCTGATGGATCAGCTAAAAATGAGATTATTATTGTTGTTATTATTTTTTAATTCCATTGTAGGCTGACCAGGCGTCGATAATTGGGGGTGCGACTGATTTCGTGAAAGAACTGGAGCAGCTTCTGCAGTCTCTCCAGGCGGAGAAGCGGATGAGATCCGACGGTCATGATGGGCTCACGTCATCAGATTCTGCTGCCGGTCCCTTCGATGGGTTCTTCACGTCACCGCAGTACACCAGGTACTCGTCTTCATGTTCGACGACGTCATCATCTTTAGTGGGCGATGAGGGATGGACGGCGGATATTGAAGTGACGATGATACAGAGCCACGCCAATGTCAAGGTACTGACGCCGAGGAGGCAAGGGCAGCTCGTGCGTGCCATTGCAGCTTTGGAGGATCTTCACTTGGTTGTTTTGCACCTCAACATCACTTCGCTTCAGAGTTCCGTTTTGTACTCCATCAATCTCAAGGTGCAGCATATTTATTGACTTAATTACAATTCGATCAATACTAATGTTAATGCATGGTTTATAATTAATTGTGTTCGTTTTGTTTGAAATGCATGCAGACTGAAGATGATTGTAAGCTCGGGACGGCAGACGATATAGCAACGGCGGTTCACAAGATATTCAGTTTCATCAATGACAGCTGAAGGTGTATAACTTATGAATATTGGGTTTTGTAGAGAGAGGAAGAGGGGAAGGATGATAGGGTTTTGTTTCTTTTTGTTCTTTTATGGTCGTTGTTTATCATGTTGGGTTGGTTTTGTTTTATCGGTGGTGACAGTGAATGGCGTAGATTAGAGTGACACATGTAAGGAGGGAGACGATGTCGAATGGGTGGTGAGGGATGCAATTGAGAGAGGTACTGTTACTAAGAGCTACTGTAGATGCGCTTATGGTGATTGTTTTTCGTTTTCCCATGCAAAATAGATTATTTTATATTTGCTTTATTATCTGACGTGATTTGTACCTGTCTGGGTCCACTTAATCTTAGAAATCTACTCTTCTTTCTTCTTTGTCCGTTTTATAGTTTTTTCTCATCGTTAATCATGATTGTAATTATATTTCAAGCAAATTCATATAATATATAAATGAATATTTTATCAGTACCATCTCCATAGGGTACAAGTGTACAACCACAGTATAAGAAAGAAAAAGGTGGTCGTAGTCAGTCCATGCAAAGTTTTTCACATCAAATACGAACAGTGAATTATGTGCAGCGATGGCAAGATTCGTTCACTTTCTCTATTCTGACCCAAGATTAACCTGTCTCCAGTAATGAATAGTAAATGTCCGGTGTTGGAATGGAACAGGGTTATTTGGGGAATAGTGGCCCGCAGAAACCAGGGTATGGGTGGTCATGATAAGAAAAAAAGATGCGTTGCAGGAAGCCCAGAAAGATTTGTCATTCGGGATGGTAATAATATTATGATATTTGCAAAGGCGACGACGACACACGAAAAAATTATTAGGAGCATCGGCTGCAGAACGACAGACTTCGATGGAACCTACTAAAAAGTGGATTCACGAATCTCAATAGCTCCGCTCTTCGACACGTCAACACCACTCCTCCGTTGCATGGTCCCCCCTCCCAATGTGAGGGTGAAAACTAAAAGAAATAAATAGAAAAGCTGGTTTTGCACTTCTTAGGGAAAAGCCAGGGGCTAAGGGAAATTTATTTTGTGTTTCTATTTTTACTGTACTGGGCGAGGCAATAACAAAAGAATAAAAGAATCAGGAAAATAAATTTTGGCAGCTTGCAAAATAATTAAAAGTAGGTTACCTTGATTGCCCCTAGTTCATTGAATGTGTATTCTAGTGAAAAGCTTGCAAACAAAAAAGTAAAAAAAATCTAAGCATTTCTTTCTAAAACAATGCTAATGTTACTATATCAAGCTGTTCAAGATCGAAGGCATAATTTAGTGGTCGTGGGAGCAGTGTCGTCTCTGTCGAGGCAAATTAAATAAAGTCTCCTTACCTTATAATGCATGTATTGTTACTTTTTTATTTTAATTCAAGATGTTATAATTATCTTTCAACCCCCATTGGATACAGAATAAGACACATTATTGAGTATATATTTATTATGATATAAATGAGTATAGTAGTGAACAGTGGTACGTGGAGCCAGGATTTTTATAAATAGAGGGTTTAATGTGACTTATATAAATATTTTCTATATATCATTATTTTTTAAAAATTTAATGGGATAGGTTAAAAAAATGAAATAAAAACATTCACATAAAACATGTCATTGAATAATTATAATAAAAATAATTATCAAATTTTACAATAATATATCAAATTCCACGTCGATGATTCACAAAAAAATGTTAAAGTGTAAATCTAATAAATAATATTTACATTTAAATTTGACATCGACGAAGTTTCATATTCTGAAAATGTTAAGTGGTGGTGTGTTACTGTTTAGGAAATATACATTGTTACACTTAGTTTTTTTATAGTCTAAAATACAGTTATGTATACCTTGTTAGAAATTCAAGAAAATATATACCTTGTTAGACGATGTATATATCTCGTTAAATATTTTCTTAAACTTAAAAATGAGTTCAATTAACTTGAAATGGAGCGACGTATATTTTTTTTATCAAATCATATACATCATTAAATGATGTTTACTTTTTAAAAAAATGATAACATGTATGGTCTGAATTTCTGTTGATAAAAATAACTGAATCTAACATTTTTCTCAAATAATTTCATATATAGGTGAGCTCATGACCTATGGGCTTAATTAAAATCAATTAATCACAAAAAATAAAAGTATTATAGAAAGAAAAGAAAATGAAAAAAAAGCAAAACCCACGGGCCCCATGCCCCCCCCCCCCCCCCCACGAGTAATAAAATATAATTATCAAGTTTTACAATAATATATCAAATTTACTTTTTAAAAAAAACATGTGTGGTCTGAATTTTGGTTGATAAAAATAACTGAATCTAATATTTTTCTTAAAGATTTTCATACATAGGTGAGATCATGACCTATGGGCTTAATTAAAATCAATTAATCACAAAAAATAAAAGTATTATAGAAAGAAAAGAAAAGAAAATATTATTATGGAATATTCCGACCCTTACCCCACGTATGGATAGCGGAATTGAGTTATTCTGGATAAATAACTATGCTAGTATAGATAACAAATGTACATGAATATGAGATTTTCTGTTGGATTGTGTTTTTTTTTATTCTCATTTGAAAATGTAAGAATAAAGGTTGAGTTGTTTAGTTGATGAAGAATAAAATATAAATAAAGTGTAAAAAATTTGATTTGACATGTGGGCACTTTGATGTATAAGAGATATTGATAGGTGATTTGATGTGATAAGATGTAAAAAGTTGATTTGACATGTGAGCTCATGGGAATAAATAAATGAGTATAGCTTATCCTACGGGTTACTTAGAATTGTTATACTCTCTTATACTCATTTAAACCGGCATAATAATTTCATCCTATACTCTTTAAACAAACACAAATTTCCCCTATCTATTCTTATCCCACCTTATTCCACCCTTAAATCATTCTTATTCCGCTACACAAACGGGGGTTAGTATATATTTGACAACACATTATAAAAGCAGCTTTTAGCTTTTGGGGTAACATCAAATCAAATACATCATCATTTAAAAGGTAAAAGCTAAAAGATGTTACTAAACAGGTCGATTTAAATAAATCATCATTACGAGATTTTATCTCTAAACTGCACCTTGAAATCTGTATTTTATAAAACAACCATCATTATTACACTATCAAATCATTATCTTTACACTATCAAAAGGTATGTATAAAACTAAAAAAACTAAAAGTTAATTTTCAAACTTTATTTCCAAACATACAGTTACTCTACGTTCAAACGGCAAGCTCAAAGTTGTTGAATGGCTATACTTTGAAAAGAATGGGGGCATGTGGGGAATAAATCTGAGAGTCTAATCCGAGACGTGGGCGGGTTTGACCTGAGAAGGGAAATGTCGTGTATTTTGGGGGAGGGGGGAGGGGTTGGTTTGGGCGCTGACAGGAACTGTTTTTCAGAGGGGAAGAGAGGGGGTGGGGAGGGGCAGGCGTCAGAGATTCTGTCTCAATAAGATAGTGTTCCAGAGCTGGACGGGCCAAAAAGAAGAAACCAGTATCCCGACGTAAGCTTCATTTTCTGGGCCCACCCTTTCCCCGACCTTTCCCACCTCGAAATTCTCCATTCAACTTTGACCGTCAACTGTATCACAGTCACTTCATGAGGACCGGACAAACAGCAAAACTTTTTAGTATTTTTGGCAGTGGCATTTAATGTTATGTTAGGGGAAATATACAAACAAAAAAGATATTTTGCAACCCGAGACCGTACTATATAAATCATCGTAAATGATGTTTTGCAACCCGTCTTATTATTCTTTTTATATGCTTTCTTAATTTATTATATATTATGTTATTATAATATATGAAATCTACTATAATATATAAAATAAAAAATATATTATTTATTAATTTGAATATAATATATTAATGTATTTCAATAAATACTTAATTTTAAATAACAGCGTACATTTCATTTGAAGAGTATGATTTTTAAAATAAAAAAATCAATGTAAATTGCAATTGACATTACAATGAGGACTGGACGTATAATTTTTTATTATAAAAATATTATAGATTTTATTTTCTATATTTATAATAGAAAAGAATGAAGTTCTTATACCCATCCGTCGTGACTACTTCTGCCTAGATCAATCATCTAATTCCCAGAGTTGTCCTCGTCTAGCCGGTCGCGTCCACCAAGTTGGAAGCAATTCCAATCACGGTATCCTCGCGTTTCGCATACTACAAATTCTCTTATTGCATTCACCTCTTCTAGCCCACAGAACCTTTTTCAAGTTCTGTTATTCACCTCTTCTCAATTGGTCCTCACTAGATCTCTTAGGGTGCGTTTGGTTGCGCGATTGTAAAATTGATTCTGCAGGAATCTGCGATTGCAAACCTGATTCTGCAGGAAGCTCACTTTCTCAACTTTTTGAAATCGCAACTTTTGGGTACTATTTGCCTGCAATCGCTGAGTTTAAAATTGCGATTACAAAACTGTTTGGTTGCACGATTGTAAACGCGGCTTCCTGTAATCGCAATCGCAACGCAATCGCGCAATCAAACACACCCTTAGTCTCTCTCAAGTTTTAAGGATGAATGGGATTTGTATATTTTTAATCTAAATAGACATCTCAAATCAATAAAGAAGAGACTTAATGTGGGATATGAAATACTCACATAACTATATCATTGTATTCTTTGTAAGCAAATAGGATTTGGAGGGGCAGAAAATAGCGATCCAAGTTTGGGTGGGCACTTCCGCAAGCTTCTCTCGACAGCTTTTGCTGTGTCGCTGGCGATTCTCCACCTTAAGCGTCATGGGAAACAAGATTGGGGGTGACTTGGAGAAGACCCTCCAACGCTTAAGTCAATCAAGTACACAATTTAGGGTTTCATAAAAATAATTTTCACACACCTTAATAGGGAGACTGGTTCCCTCTTTACAGTACTTTGGTGGATGCATGCCTTTAAATCTAGTATGAATCTCTCTCCCATCATACGGATGAGAGGAAATCCTAGATTCAGGGAATTGATTATGTGTTATTAGAGGGATTTACAGAATCTGTTGCCATTATTCCTTGATAAATATACATAATTTAATGAGATCTTGTTTATCAATTGGTGATTTTTCAATATCCAAGATATATTATTATGATACCAGAGAATTAATTTAATGATAGCTCTAGATTTAGTATATCTATGAGAATTTAGAGAATCAGTTGATCATCGTTAATTCAAAATTATGATTATGAAATACTTATTTGAATTTGTGCTCAGTCGTCAGGTATAGAGAGATCGACGGGTCATATCTACATATGGTGGATTATTTGGGTCGTGGGCCCTCGTTAGTCAAATTATAGACCTTCAATACGTGGAGCATAGTTTGTGGGTCTTATAGAATTGTTGGTTTATTCATTCATATTTAATATTTAATATTCTACCTAAACATCATGTTTATCACTTCAATATATGAAACGTATGCACAAAACCTCCCAAGTATTTTTTGTTTTTGGAGTGGGCTTGTTTGCAGTGGACTTTTGATTTTCTTGATCATTCCACCTTACCAAACATAACTGTGACCCGCAATTCACTAGATTGATCTCTCAAACTCTCTCAATTTTTTTGGATTAATGGGATCTGTAATATTTTTAATCTAGATATAAATCTCAAATCAATAAAAAAGAGGGTTAATGTGGGATATGAAATAGATCTAAAATAATAAAAATGTTATTTCTCTTTCACATAAAATTTTTTTTTGAGGCAAAGATAGTCCATATGTATTCATATGATAGAACTACAAAAGGTCAATATGACAAAAGGCTGTCCCCAGTGATCATAACACAACGATTCAGGAATTAATGGTGTTACAGATATGTCCTGGATTCGAGTCTTGACGCTAACTTACCCACATCTTTATTGGATTAAAAAAACATTAAAAAAATAAGAAAAAGGGATATACACTGGGCATAAGATGTGCCGTTGATAATACAAACAAATAGGATTGTTGGGTATACTCATTCATATTTCACATCTATTCTTCAAACATAGATAAGTTTAGTTTCATGTTTCTCATTATGTTTATCACATCAATCCATGAAATATATTTACAAAACCCTGAAAGCGATGAGGGATCTAACTCCGATGTATTTTTGTTTTTGGAGCGAGCTTGTTAGCATGGTTTTGTTTCTTTTAATCATTCCACCTTGCCAAAAATGATTGTGACTCGCAACCTGTCATTCTAAATTTTTCCCCAAGCCCCACCAACTACATATCATCCGGATAACTTAATAGAAGAAACCAGAGAAATTTGTATTGACTTCTCATCCATTCTAATATGTATTATCCATTCTAATATGTATTATATTTATTATTATAAAAGCTAACGATTGCCAAGTGAATCATTCATAATAATAATATGAAGATCATGGAAGTCATGCGAAATGGGATTCGAATAATGACTACTACCCGAACATATTATTATATATCAACCAAAAAAAAAACATATTATTATATATATAATATATATAAAACAGTGTCTTATCCGTAGCTTCAAAATTGGTTAGGTGTGTCAGTCTATTTGATAAGGGTGCTGTATATAAAACAGTGTCTTATCCTGATCTATTTACATATTTAATTCTAATCTTATATGCGTCGATAGATTTTTATCAACGCATATGCTGACGTTAACAAAACATATGTTTTAAAAGAATTTTTTTACATTTTCTATAAAATGCATTAATGTAATTTATTAGAGTATATGCATTTTTTTTATAAAAGCATGTACCTCATTGGATGAGATTTACTATTTTTAAAAAAATTCAAAACAAATGTAGATTGAAATTGAGGCTGAAAATGAGGCTGGATGTAACATTATCCATTTAATAATATCATTAATAATATTATGTCTTTTTGCGACCTGCACTCGTAATAATAAACTATATATATATATATAGTTTTCGTTAATTAGTTATTATTTTTTACATATATTATGAATAAGGGAAAAATCCTTATAACCCCCTGTAATCTGGCCTAAATCCGTATAACCCCCTGTAATTTTCATAAATTCATATAACCCCCTGTAATCACACCTCTATATCCATAAAACCCCATCCGTCTACTTTCTGTCAGTCTAATTAACGAGGAGAGGTTATATGGATTTAGGCCAGATTACATTGGGTTATGTGGATTTTTCCTAATTTTTTTTTTCTCTACACGTGATTTAAATTTTTTTTCTCTCATTATTATATATAACCATATCCATCTATTCTTTCTACCCAAACATTTTTTTTTGTTTATTCAATATAACTCACTGAAAACTTATAAAAATTCAAAAATCGTCTTAACTCCCTCTAATGTTCTTAAAATCACAAAAAATCTGTCATTATCTAAAAGTACATGCTGATTTATTTAAATTTTATTAAATAAATTATAGTTTTATAATCAAGTTATTATGTTTTTTATTGCTAGTATTTTTTACTTGAAAATGCCTTATAAAATTTTGATCTGGTTTTTAAATTATTTTCTCTAATTTTGTAATGTAGTGGATGGAGATGTTGATTTTTTTTTTAGTCTCTGTGATGAGATTGAGAAGATAAAAATGTTAAAATTTGACTCGAATTTATAGATCAAATTATGTTCGATATATTTTTTACATTTGAGGTCCTGAATGGACCGAGAAATGTCAGCCGAGAAATGACTCTCAATAAAATCTCGGAAGAAGAAGAAAAGGAAACAAAACCCACCAAATGCTCACTGTCCACCCTCCACCTCTGCCCGACTGTGGACCCCATACAGAGTAGGTTGGCGAGATCGACCATCGTGGAAATGTACTGGTCGTCTTCCAACTCCTACCAATACAGACACAGTCAATAATAAGATTATGGACCAATTTCCGTTCATTCTTATTCTTATTCTTTCATGACATTAAAAAAATTTATATTTGAAATCTTTCATTTATCTGTTCATTCTTGAACATTTAATTCAAATTTCTCTTTCTACATAATTAAAATAGAATTGAATTTATGAGAAGGTAGAATTCTTCTTCTAAACTAGAGTTATCAAACTGGTCATAGGATAATATTATATACAATTTTTTTTCAGTCTTAATTGCAGTCTATACGCGTTTGGAATTTTTTTAAATAGTATACTTAATCTGATGAGGTACATGTTTTTATAAAAAGTGAAGTATATATTCGAATAAATTGTATGGATACATTTATAAAAAATGTAAAAAATTTTCTATTAAAACATATTACTTAACGTGAGTATTTTAATGATTCTCCATTGAAAGATAAGAGTTTAGAATTAAAAATGAAAAAAGAAAAAGAAAAATAATAATGGTGTGTAACATCACTTGTAACACTAACGCACCCCTCCCTCCACCCAAACCCCTATAAATTCAAACCCCTCCCACTCCATCCCACAAAATAACAAAAGAAAGACACATATGGGTTCTACAGACCACATGATCAGCAGACCCACCGAGGAAGAGGAGGCATGCCACTACTCCATGATACTCGGGAGCTCTTCCGTGCTCCCCATGACACTGAAGGCCGCGATTGAGCTCGATCTCCTCGAGATCATCGCCGCCGCCGGTCCCGGGGCCGAGCTTTCCCCCTCCGATGTGGCTTCAAAGCTCCCGACAAGTAACCCGGATGCCCCGGTCATGCTTGACCGGATCTTGAGGTTGCTCGCGAGCTACTCAATACTTACATGTTCCGTGGTTGATGGGGAGGACGGAAAAGTGAAGAGGCTTTATGGATTGGCTCCGGTGGCTAAGTTCTTGACCAAGAACGAGGATGGGGTTTCCATGGCTGCGCTTGTGCTCATGAACCAGGACAAGGTCCTCATGGAGAGCTGGTATGTGTTAAAACTTGCTAATGGAATTCATTAAATCATCTACTATTAATATCTTTGTGTTTTGTATGTATAAATGTCTTTATATTATCTTTTTTCATAAAGATATTATAATGATATCATAATATATTTCTCTGTGTCCCCTGTGGCTTTAGGCCACTGATAAAGGACATTGGTTTCTTTGGAAGCTCCCGAGTTCCAATCTTGCCAGCGGTGAGAGGAAAAATAAAATATTTACAAAATGCCCTCTCAAACTAGAAAGTGTGGGCTTCAGTCCACTGTTTGTTTTAGGTCTACTATGTATGTGGGGTGAAATGGTGTAACCGTACAACCATCCCCCTTACGTGCGGCACGAATCTGGACGGCTCAGATCGTTATATCTTTAGTGAACTCTAACGGATAAGAGTTCATCGAAAATATATATCAGATCGAAGCCGTTCAAATCAGATCTAAACGGGACGGTCCAGATTCGTGCTTGTATTGTATCATTTCACTGTATGCGTGTGTGTGTATATATCTTCTTTGTGTGTCTTGTATGTGTTTATATCTTTATTTTTTTGCTGACTTTTATTCCTTCTGCGGTTTCATCAGTATATTTGATAAATTTGCCCCTGTTTTGCCAAGATATTCATGAATTCCTTATATTCTTGTTACTGATGCTTCCCAGGTACTACTTGAAAGATGCGGTGTTGGAAGGTGGCATCCCATTCAACAAGGCTCACGGCACAACATCGTTTGATTACCATGGCAAGGACGCAAGGTTCAACAAGGTCTTCAACGCCGGCATGTTCAACCACTCCACCATTGTCCTGAAGAAGATCCTGGATACCTACAAGGGCTTCGACGGCCTCAGTACCATTGTCGATGTCGGTGGGGGTGTCGGTGGCACCCTTAAAATGATTCTCTCCAAGCACACAAGCATTAAGGGCATCAATTTCGACCTTCCTCATGTCATTGAAGTCGCCCCTGCCATCACAGGTCAGTCTTGTCACATGTGGGCTTCAATTACGATAGTTGAGGAGTTTCTCTTTGAGCCTTCTTAGGTCCACAGATCCTGTTCTTGTTACTTGAATCACAAATTTTAGAATCTCATAATTGAACTATAATCTCTTTAAATGTGTCCTTAAAGATCCAATGGCTTCAATTTCCATTAAATATGGATATGTTTTTCTATTGCAAAAGTGTATCTCTATTTCATTGTTAGGTGTGGAGCACGTGGGAGGGGACATGTTTGAGAGCGTTCCCAGCGGGGATGCCATATTCATGAAGGTAAGGTTGCTCTGTTTTATGAAGTTTTTTTTTAAAGTTCACTTAAAAGATGAAGATGAATTAGCCGGGTGGTCTTCATATCATCTTCAAATATCTAGTGAATTCAATTCTGAAAAGCATAATGTATTAATCAGTGCTATTTTTAATCTAATGTAATTCAAATAGTATATATGTCATCATTTGGAAGATGTAGTAACAGATGTGGAGCTCTACTTCCTACTTGGTGGCCTATCTTGTATTATACGCAAAAAAATTGTGAATGGTGAATGTCAACAATGCTATTAAAATAGAGATAATATATAGGATCACCAACAATCTTATTTCAGTAATATTTTCTATTTCATATGAATCTGGTTGATATGCAAAAGATCATTTTAAAAAGTAATTTTTATTCTCTTGTGCAGTGGATCCTTCATGACTGGAGTGACCAACACTGTGCCAATTTACTAAAGAACTGCTATAAGGCCTTACCTCCATCAGGAAAGGTGATCATTGTGGAGATGATATTGCCTGAGGCACCGGAGACCAACACTGCGGCTCAGGGTACCTTCCATGTGGACCTAATCATGTTAGCCCATAACCCTGGAGGAAAAGAGAGGACAGAGAGCGAGTTCCAGGCCCTAGCCAAGGAAGCTGGTTTCACCAAGTTCAACAAGGCTTGTTGCGCTTTCAACACCTGGGTCATGGAATTCTCCAAATAGGGTGAATGGATGAGATTGACAGAGAAGGATAGTTTTAAAATTATACTCATGTGGAGCTTGTATTGAATTTTCATTAAAGTTACATTTGGAAGGGTTTGGAGGAGTTGTTATTGTTATTCTTCTTCTTCTTCTTGTTTTTGTTGTTGTTGTTAGCCCATAAGCCTAGAGGCAAACAGAGCACAAAGAGCAAGTACCAGACCCTAGTCAAGGAAGCTAGTTGCACCAAGTTCATGAAGGCTTGCTGCGCTTTCAACACCTGGGTCATGGAGTTCTCCAAATAGGGTGAATGGATGACATTGAAAGAGAAGGGTATTTTTAAAATTTAACTAATGTGGAGCTTGTATTGAATTTTCAATAAAAGTTATAGAAGGGTTTGGAAGAGTTGTACGTTATTGTTGTTTTGGTGGGTTAAGTCTGTGTAAGAAATATGAAATATGCATAACAGATGATACAAGGACTGTGGTACAACTCAAATGGACAATAGGCAGAGGATATGTAACTCAAAGCACATTATAACCTTATAAAAATCTGGTGTGGGGGGGGGGGGGGGGGGTGGTGGGGGAAGCATTGGGGTGGATATGGAGTGGAAATGCTCCTGGGCTTGTCCAAGGAGAGGATGGCAGGGAAGCCTAAGGCTGGATTTCCTTAACTGGTGGAAATGGATGCAAATCTCATCGAGGCATTTGGCTGGACTGTGGTAGTCCCTGTAGGAACTTCATTTTTATACAGGAAAGGAGTCCACGTACGCTCCTTGAATTCATCAGGAAAAAGAAAATAAAATCTGAATAAAATAATTTTTATTGCTGAAAAGATTGTTTAAAGAGTTGCATAGACTCCTTAAATAGACAAAAAATTAAAAAAAAATATAAACTAGCAAAACTATAACCAACTGTATCTAAATCAAAACAAATTAGAGGGACAAGGAGATCAAATTTATGTATCTATGGATTTGCAAAATCAGTCATTTATTATCTCTGATTAAATATACATATTTCGTTGGGATTGCTAGGAATCAGTTAATGATTTGTTTAAATCCCATATAAATTATTGTGATTTGATAATCAAGTAACGATAGCTCCAAATCTAATATATATTTTGTTGGGATCCAAAAAATCAATAAGTGATAATCCCTTAAATCAAACATTCAAATGTCAAATACTGACTTGGAATTGTTCTGGTCATCGGGTATGGAAGGCATGACAGGTTCAATCCAAGTTCGATAGGCTGTTTGGGCCGTGAGCCTTTGTCATTCGAGTCTTGGATCATGGATACGTGAAACTAGTTAATGGACTTAGATTTTGACCCCTACACAAACTTATCCAAATAACAAATTATATCCTATCTTAATCATATAATCCTAATCATCCATAAATAACAACTGAACCTAACAAATAAAACTAAAAAAATTAAAAAACTGCATCTCATTTATAATCGTGTGTTTGGTAGTCTTCAATTTCAATAACAAAAATGTGGAAGAAAGTACAATATAATTTTTTTATTTTAATAAAGTTTTGACCAACATTATTATAAAGGAAAAAACTATCATCCTCTTAAAAGGCGACACATGTCAGAGTGTAAACAGGTGCAAACCAGAGGCGGACCTACATTGGGGCGAGTGGAGGCAGCTGCCCCCACTCAAATTTTTTTTTTTAATATATTATAATCCAAAAGTTTCAACCACGCTGCAGAAGACCACGGCTTCAAAGTTATCTCCACCCTCCATCTAATGGAGTTCGTATTTGAATGGACGGCAGTGATTGATATTACCCGTTGATCTTTGTTATCAGTGCCAATTTAAATACTTGTTGGGTTCTCATAAAATATATTTTGAATTTTAGTGGTTTTTTTTAAATACTTGTCGTTTTGTTGAAATGGGGTAATTAAATTGAATTTGTTAATTTGTTTCATCTGTTGAGTGGTTTAAATTATATTTTGAGGGGTTTATTATAATTTTTTTGTATTCCTAAGTTAATAAGGGATTAACTAATCAATTTTTTGTACACACTTTATAGTTCCAATTGAGAAACTCCTGAGTGATGGGGGGAGGACTCAGTGCGGAAACCACATCTTGTGGATTGGAGTAAGGTCCACCTCAGTAATCGTGAGGGAGGGCTCGGGGTGCTAGATTTGTGGGACATGAACAAAGCTTTGCTCTCACGTTGGCTATATATGGCGATGGGTCAACAAACCAACATGGCCATGGGTTCGTATGATCAAGGCCTGCCACGGTGGACATGGCATTGGGGACCACCGATGGCCTTCGATCACTGCGCGATCATCCACTTTCTGTAAGCAAATTTTCGGCATGAGGAAGGAATTCTCCGCCGCGATTCACTTCAGGGTGGAGGATGGACACCAGGTTCACTTTTGGCAGGACCATTGGTGCGGCAACACCACTCTTCGCAATTCCCTGACCTTTACTGGATTGTAACATGCCAGGAGGGGAGTGTGCAATCCTTCCGGTTTGGGTCAGGAGTGATAGAGGGCTGGGACATTCCCCTTCATCGAAATCGACTTTCAGTGGCAGAAATGTCTCAACTGACCCTTCTCATTGAGAGGCTCGGAGCATGGGAGGAGGATCAGGTGCCTTGGACACCTTTGCCGACGTCCGGTTTCTCGGTGAAGTCATGTTACACCTAGTTATGCAGGGGCATTCCCCCGACACCCCTCGCCCACCCAAAAGCTCAGCAAATTTGGAGTTCCAAGATCGCGGTGCAAGGTCAAGTTCTTCATGTGGCTTCTGTTTCAAGAACGCCTTCTCATGTAGACATATAGCGTCAAATGGAGACCGTTTGAATTGGTTGACTACTCCTTGTGTGATGAAGAGGGGCATCACCATGCCAGTCGACAACTTTGTCGACATTGAGGGGCTGTAGGTGGCTGGGAAGAACTTGTAGAGCACGGAGAACTCCAAGCTCTCCAATATGATCCATCAATTTGTGATCCCCGTGGCAACATGATCCATTTGGAAGGCACGGAACAATGTTATATTTAGAGGCTCTCGAGTGTAAGTGGCAAACACATGGGAGGCAATGGTGGTGGCAATTAGGGATTGGGGGTGCCAAATGCTAGAGCAAGGGGGGCCGCAATGCAAGGCAATTGTTTAGTAATTTCTGAGTGTCGCGAGCCCATGAAGGAGGAGCAGGTGGACCAATAGATACCCCATCTATGGACCCCCATCCCTCTTTCACAGTATGCTGCTTTATTTTTTTCTTTTTTGTTTTATATGTTTTACTTGATCTCTTTTTCTCTCACCCTTATTCAGACGTGTAACTCTACTTTAAAATATAATAATTGAATGTAGTAAGATCTATCAATTTTCAAAAAAAAAATAAAACACGGACGTAGGAAGTAATCAAAAGCACCCAAAACCAAATGTTGATAATAAAACGAAGCAGCTCCTCACAAAAAAATGACACCAAGGCTCCCCACCTCAAGCGCGACTGTCCAATAGGAAGCCACAGACCGCCTATCCACCTTACCACGTCAGCACTATCCAGATGGGACGAAGCAGAACGTGTGGTCGTCCCTAACTCCCAATTCATGTCTCAATTTTTAATCACATGTAGAACCAGAAATATCTATTCCCCATTGTTTTGTAAACAAAACTGCATAAAAATAAATAGTACAAGGGAAGGCCTGTGATCCTCTTCTTTTTATTTTCTTTGTTTTTGTTTTAGATTTTTTTTTTTTAATTCTTCGAATCAATTGAGTTACTCAATGGCGTCCGCCTCTACTGCGGTCGTAGCTCGCTTAACCGCTTCAGCACTTGATGGCGTGAAAGCGCCGGGCCAGCAGTCCTCGATGCCCCAATGCATCAGCCCGCCCTCGCTGCCTCTCACGCCCACCAGCAGCCAACAGAACCGCAAGATTTCGAAAGCCACCGCTTTCTGTAAGTTCTCTTTCATATATATATATTTTTTAATCCTATACGGTATCCATTTATATGGCATGCTAGCGGAGATTTTTTTTTAAAAAAATTTGAAATGGTAGACTGATTACTCGGATCTATTTTATTAAAATCTGAAAACATACCCAAAATACAAAGTAGACAACAAGAAAACTACTTCAGAATACAACAGACTGTCCACCTTGGATCCTAGTCCTCGGTCCAATGAATGATGCTTCACCTGTTACATTGTCTCTTTTCCGATCCAATATACCTCGGCAGTGTTATAATTTACATATTAACGAAATATATTATTTTTTAATAAAAAAAAAATTTTTAATGAATGAATTTACATGAATTTATTAAGTTATATGTTTCAGTTTTTATATAGAATATGTACCTCTTTAGATTATTTTAAAATAAATCAAAATATTTGTAGAATAAAAATGAAATTGTATATAACATTTTTCTATGTAAAATCGGACCATTATGGGCCAAAATTCGCGTCTTATCAGACTGCATGTCTGTACTAGAAAAATTCGGCGCGCTCCTCCACTTCGCAAGGAAGCCCATACACCAACCACCCACCATCTGTTTGAACCTGACTAATCCATTGGGCCCAGTTAAAGCCCATACACAGTTGGTCTAGACCCCTCAGTGGGGCAAGGTCAAAAAATGATATACTTAGCCCCTTTATCCAGCTTTGCATCGCAGTGTGTACCATTTTTTTATAAATAAAAAAAATCACACATTCTTTTATTGAAATAAATGTTTTTATATAAAATGATATATATATTAAGATATATAAATATCTTTTTTATAAAAAATGAAAAAAAAAATTATTTCATACATTATAATAGAACCCATGTCAGCCGGGGAGATGACAAAAAATCAATAGAAGTTGTTAATCCGAAATCCAATAATTATGAAGATTTCATTGCAATAAATAGAGTAATAAAATTATAAGTAATATAATTATTTCTAACTATGAATTTTTCCTAATCCCAATATTTCCCCAATATTTCATTTAAATATCTTATATGATCTCAAACAAACTATACTAGGCTCACATTTACATTTCTGTTTTACCAAACCCCACAAACAACTGAAAGGGGGGGGGGGGGGGGGGGGGTTAGTCACATAAAATTTATTGTACCGATAATCTTCTTCATCCCTTCCCATATAGGGCCCCTTCTTCAAAGAGGAGTTTCAAATCCAGGAATTTTTTTTATGTTAAGCTTTTGACATTAAAATCAATGATAATTTTACATCCAATCCACTTTTCAGCCCTAAATTCAATATATAGGTGTTTTGAATTTTTTAAAAATAGTATATCTCATCTAATGAGTTACATTTTTACAAAATAATGAAGCATATACTCTAATGAATTGCGTAGATGCATTTATAAAAAATATGAAAAAAAATTATCGAAACATATATCTTGCTAAGGTGAGTATATGCTATGATAATTTTCTATCGACAGATATGAGATTGGAATTGAGGTTAGAATAAAAATTGTATTATTTTTTAAAAAAATAACTTGAATATGTCTTCCTATTTATTTTAATATTTAAATTTATAAGTTTTCTTTGAAAATGTAATGTTTGTTGACATCATTATGCAAAGTTTTTTTTTTTTGTAATTTTTTAAAAATCTCATACGTATCTTATATGCTTAAAATATTTTTAGTATATTCCTATTTTATAAGGATTTTTTTTATTTTTGTGATTTTTATTTCTTTTTAAAAGAAGAACTAGATGAGTATTTTTTTTGTTATATTTGAATTTTCAATTATTATTATCATTTTTCTGCTTAGTCTTGATTTTTTAATTACTAATATGATTAAAACATTCATTCTAAATTTTCAAAATATACATTTGTAGAGCGGCCTCATTTTATGAGTTGGCCTAAAGCTCCACCTAAATTTTTTTATTTCAAGGACAAACCTGATAGAATCCTATACACTATAATGACATAGTATATTCTTGAAAGATGTACTAAAAAAAAGTGTGTATCAGCGCTTGTGTATTAAAAACCACATCTTTCCTTCAAAACTTGAAAAAAAAAAACAAATCAACACCATTCAAAACTCCTCTGTCGCCACGTGCCTCCATCTCCACTACCAAAAGGCTCCTCAACCAAAGAAAAACGATACATCTCGCACTAAAATCATCCGGCGACTCGTTGTTTGAGGTTATATGATGGGATTTTTAGTATAATTTCAAAATGCATATAACCTTCAAATAAATATATAACCTGATCATAATTTTTGAAGTTGGGGGCATATCAAAACTCCCCACCAAATGCCCTCTCAGGAATGCCATGCCTAGAGCCTCCTCTCCAACCCCCTTCTATCTCCCTGCCTAACCTCCCAACAACGTCAGGCAACGATGTTTACTCACCCCTAGCACCTCCATCCACCACCACCTCAACATTAAAATGTCAACCGTCGTGCTCCAACCCGATGCTTGTCAGAATTTTGTTACACTTTGTCTTTTTACCGTTCAAAATAAACTTCAAATTTTACAAAATACGTAACTCATTAGATGAAGTATACGATTTTAAAATCATAAAAACATGTGTGGTCTATCTTTGATTGTGTACAACATCTGGCATGTCATGGCCACCTCTCATCTTGCTCCCTACCGTCCATACCTCCTCTCTCTTCGCTCAACATTGAAGATCATGAAAATTAGAATGGCAATGGGATATGTTTGCCTCATTTGCCATGAAATTGTAGGAGTATTATCTAATATCACCCAATAACATGTTATCTATGACTTCTTCTTTTGTTATAAGGAAATGGTAGACTATAACTTTTAAGCATAAGTTACAATAGAATGAGAAATGTGTTATCTATATAACCTACCTTGTTATCTATGACTATTTTAGACCATAGAATGAGGAACGTCGCTGCCATGGCAACCGGGGAATCCATGGTGACTGTGGAATCTCCAGCAGAGCCTACAACTGAAACACCAGAGTTCGTCAAGACGCTTATAGACACGGTAAGAATCAATTGTTTCTCTGATAAATTTTAGCAAATTAACATGATCTCTGATTAAACCAATCATTAATGTTTTGTGCATCAAACCTCATTTAGTGCTTGAGAAATCCAACTTACATTCATCTTTTGGTGGTGGGCAGTGGGACAAACTTGAAGATAAATATGCGGTGACCTCTCTTGTTGTTTCGGGGTTTGTCGTGCTATGGGCCTCTGCTGGAATGATCTCTGTAATATAAGCTAGAATTATTGACCTCATTTTTTGTATAGTTTGCTGGATTTCCATATAAAATGTTAAACAAGAGGCATTTATTTGGGGCATTGATTACCATATGCAGGCAATTGATAGGCTTCCTTTAGTTCCTGGCGTCCTTGAACTTGTTGGAATCGGATATACAGGGGTAAATCCATGATACTTTGCCCAATATTCATATAGGTGGTTCAAGAATTATTAATATTTGTTAAGGAAACTATGACTTTTTGCATGAGCATACATAACGATCCTTCCAAATGACATATGATAAACTTCGGTTAGTTATGCACAACTTAGTTATTTGTTGTATAATGTAGATAAACACTAATTTCTTCTTCTTCTTCTCTTGCAGTGGTTTGCATACAGAAACCTAGCTTTCAAGCCAGACAGGTATCCTTCAATCTAACAGCATTTCCACATGAATACAGGGCATATTTGTATATGGTACATACAGTCATGTGCAGAAAAGTAACAAAAAGCTAAATCCATTTTTATGGTAAATCAATTTTCAGGGAAGCCTTGTTAACAAAAATCAGAAGTACTTACGACGACATCATCGGTGGGTGGCAGCTAAATGCATTTTGCATTCTGCTAAATCAGACAAGATAAGCGTTGAGATAAAGGCTTTGCTTGTTGGGAGAACATGAAGATCTGTTAATAAATATTTCACTCATCATGTTAATTTCTAACCCTATAAAATATTAGCCCGTTTGGGGTGCGACATTTGTCCTTGACAAGGTAAGATAACAATCCGTTGAATAGATTTTTGTTTGGTTGTCTTTTATGTTAATTGGCCGTAAAATTTCTGGTTCACCTTGAATAAAGTAAGGATAAGTGGTAGATAAGAGATGTTAAGGTTTATGATTTTTAAAGATAATTATACCCCTACATAAATTATTTGTGTTTGAGAATAGATATAAGAGATATGAGTGTGATATGATAGACGTGACAGTTTTTGGAATGTATGCAGAGAGTGTTAGGTGAGATAAATATTTTAAAATGACAGAGAAGGGTATTTTTATCCATTGGCATAGATAGCTCTGATAAACAATTCCAATTTTCTTAGAATAGTTTCAGGTCTTACTAGCATCAGCATGCTTAAGGTTTTTCTTGTCAAACAAACACCCTAGGTTTATTCTACTGTATTCTCCCAATTCTTGGTTTATTCCTCACCCCAAACGGGGGGGTAAATGTGCCATTTTATTTCTTTTGTCTCAGGCCAGAATTAGGCCGTGTTGTCCCATGGCATCCCCGTTGAACTGGAAATATATTAACGATGGAATGCATGGTTAAGCCATTCAATCAGCTTGGTATATGATAACATAATAAGTTTTTTTTTTTTTGAGGTAAAACATAATAAGTATTAGTGGATGGAAAACATTCATTGACATTTTTATCCTTAAAAATTTGTTGAAATTCATTTTTGTCCCAAATAGACAATAGCAAGATTAATCCTATCTTAGAAGATATTACCAGCATTTGTAAATAAATAATATATTGTTTTTAGAGATTCTGAAATATATTGTTTATTGAAAATTGAAAATCTATATATATCTACATCAATATAATTATAATTTATAGTATTTATCAAATATAACCTACTTTTAATTATATATTATATTAAATCTTTACTTTTCTAAGTTCATGAATTAACATGCTCTTAAATTTATATCGAATATATTCATTTCTATAGTTGTTATATAAATATGTGCGGCGTGTTAACGGGTAATAAATACCTATATATATATATATATATATATATATATATATATATATATATATATATATATTAGTTTGTAATATATATAGAAAATATTTGCTAGATTTTATTTTTTCTTATAAATTTATTGAACACATTCCCCTATATGATGAGTTGTTCATAGGGGTGATAAACGAGTCGAACGAGCCGAGTTTTGACATGTTCAAGCTCGACTCGTTTATAAACGAGTCGAGTCGAGCCGAGCTTACGAGCCTTAAAGAGTCTAGCGCACTTCTTCATTTTTGGGTTTTTAGGGATTAAAAATAAAATTTTAAACTAAATGAGTCAAGTTCACGAGTCCAAAAAGAGTATAACTTTGTATTGATTTAATGTTCGGATTTTACAAAAGAGTTTAGTTAAGCTTCAACTAAGTTTTCTGTAGCACAAATGAGTGAATTTGAACAAAAAAATGAAGCTCGATCCAGCTCTCGGGCCTAACCAAGCTTTAAAAATTGTTCAAACTCGGTCATTTGTTTAATTGAACGAGATTGAATGAGCTCAAACTGAGCCGAGCCCAAGCCAAGCCCGAGCGGCTTGGTTCGTTTACCAGCCCTAGCTGTTCAATTGGAACTAGATCTAGATCAGGGCCGGCCCTGGGGGTAGGCAACCAAGGCAATTTCCTAGGCCCCCTATCCCCAAGGGGGCACCAAATCCTTACAAATAAAGATGTATTAAAACTAGTTAAGTATTTTTAGAATTGAATTTTTAAAATTTATTCTTTTCTAAAGAGGATATTATCCTTTCAATATGTATTTTTAAATTTTTTTTTATTTTCATGCATAATTTAATTTATATCTTCGATTTTTTTAATTGTAATGTAGTTTAATTGTTTTTCTATTTGGAGGTTTTTAGTTATTTTGTTTTAAAAAATCATCCATTTATTTCTTTTTATCCTTTTTTCAGTTTTTCATAACTCATTTAAAATTTTCAATTACATAGGAATTTAGTTTTACATTTGAATTTACATGAAATGTAATTATTTCATTAACAAATCCCACATATTCAGGAGTTTGTTTTTGCTATTTTTATTGTTAGTTAAAAATGAAAACTTAAATAAAAATTCTTCATAGTGTGATTTTTTATTTGTTTTTATTTATTTATTTTTTGAAGATTAATTGTGTTGTTACTCATTATATTTTTTTCATGCATATTTTTTAAGGCCCCATTTCATAAATTCGCCCAAAGCCCATTCCAATTTGATGAATCTCAGGACTGAGCCCTGATCTAGATAAGAGGGAAAAAAAAGTTTTAAATTGTAGTTTTACATCAAAGAAAACATAAGATAAAAGTTAGTTGTAAATTATGTTTGTCCAATTTTTTTATAAAACGTTCAAATATCTATCTATATCATAGTACATATTAAAGTAACGATCCTATAATATAGTTGGTTTATAAATTTTCCCCTCTTAATTGATTAATTTCCTCTCAAACTCTTTCACAACGAATCATTCCCCTACCCGACCTTCCCCAATCGATCTCTCCCCTTCAAAAACTTTTATTTGACATACTTATCATTTTCAATATCGGAACTCGTCATTGTCCCATACACATCTCCTTTTCTCTGTTCCAAATTCAACCCGCACATTTTCCTATTCTTCTGTTTGAGGGACTAAGATGAATCATTTTCTCTACTTAAGATTCATCCTCTTTACCCATGTCTTTGTCTTGTCTAAATACACAAATTTTACTTGCACGAGGGAATGAAAACAGAAAAGAAAGACAGAAAGAGGGGTATACGATCATCCAGCCATCGACATGCATTTTTTTAGCACAAGATAGGTAATCATCCCTATAGTAACAAACGATGACTTTGATATAAAACTACCTTGAAGTCACGGGCAATAGAGCATGGAAGAACTTTTTTTTTTTGAAAAAAAGGTAGATTTTATTACTCGATTTTATTTCTGAATTCAACTTACAAAATTAGAGAACAGAAAATACAAAAGTAGAAATAAAAAAGACAAAGACTAAAAACGGAGTCCGCAGGTTAGAAGAGACATCAAACACCCACTAAAACAATATAAGTCCACCATAAAATATTATATTGTGAACGGTAGAGATTTAGAATAAAGAATCGAATAACAATAACCCATGACCCATTTAGAATATCATATGGGTGTTTACTACAGGTTCGGGTTTGGTCGAGTTGTCTATGATGCTAACCAGAACCCAACACAATTTCTTATTCAACCCGAATTGGCTAATTTGAACCTGATTTTTATAATCCAACCTATGTAAAAATCAGGTTCAACCCATCGGGTTCGAGTTGAACCTAATCTAAGTTACAGTCCTAATGGTAGTATACCAAATATTGTTGAGTTGTAAATACAAAAATAACATGAATTGCTTTTCACTTCTAGGAAAGTTCCTTTAAACAACAAATATGTACTTGTGGTGGCTCATTCATTCTACGGGGCATTTGTATCGCAACCAACAACCAAAACTTGGTTTGGGCACGTCTTGATGAATAAATTGAGGTGTATGCCTATCATTTTCTCAAAAAAAAAAAAAAAAAAACACTTGGGAATCCTACACCATTCAAGAAAGCTGATTATTTGTTTGTGGAAATCTCATTTTTTTTCAGCTCTCAATTGAAAGGCAGAATACAGTCCCAAAACCTTAATTCTCATTTGGATACAAAATATATATGCCAGGTCGAGGGAATAACATGGAATAAAGCAAAATAAACAATTTTTAGTATTTGGATGTAATGAATACCCTGGGATAACCTATGTTAAAATAAACTAGAATAAAGTGGTATATGAATTCCAGCTAACCCCTGAAATTAAAGTTATTCCAGGTTATTCCACCTAAAAAATATATGTACCAACTGTCAAATCAATTGTCATCATCTTTTATAAATCTTATGTCAAATCAATTAAATTTTATTATTACGTTTCCTAACGAGAATAAGTCTTTTTTCACATTTTATAAATCCTTATGCACACTTTATTTACATTTTATCCAAACAATAAAAAATTTATTATAATGTTTCCCAACGAGAATAATTTAAAACACAATCAAATGCAAAATCACTTATTCCACTGCTATACTCACTTATACTGATATAACTATATATCTTAAAATAATTATTATTTAGCATCCAAACATGGGCTACGACAATAACACATGGGAAATGCCCCCTTATGTGGTTTAGTGTTAATCACTAGACATGCTCTTAGAAATGTAGGAACCAGGCCAGAATTCAATGAACTAAAAATAGAAGTCCAAAACCAGTTTCACATGCATGAATACTACACCATTTGATGAGAACAAATGGGAAATGTCTCCTTATGTGGTTTAGTGTTAATCACTAGACATGCTTTTAGAAATATAGGAACCAGAATTCAATGAACCAAAGAATGGGAACGCCAATTTCACATGCATACTCGGTTTCAATGATAGAAAGTCCAAAACCATATGTTCCTTTCTGGGTTCAGCATAATAGTTGCCTAGTGTGAGTTCCCTTGTCAGCAAGCAGAGCAAGAGTTAGGTTTATTGTTGTTAATCTAGATTTGTTAATAATTAAAAGTGACATTGATAGATGGGAGAACACCTCTTCGGGCCTTTCAGAGTTGGACACTTGGACCCCTCCCAACCACACATTCCAAAATCATTCAAACTGTACTATTATATAAGACTAAAAAAACATTATCCATAGACACGACCAGATCACGCAAAACTTTGTTGTTTCAGTAAAACCAGCCCATGGTATTCAGAAAGGAAAATTTGACATAATTACACCCGGTTCTGTTTGTGCCAAAGAAAAAAAAATGAGGGAAAGTGTTTCACTGATCGTATTAAAAAATTTAATGTTTAAAAGAACAAATTTATTATATTCTCTCTTCTATTTTTTTTTATTATAGAAAAAGTAACTTTTTTTTTTTTTTTACATGTGAGAATTTGAGAGAGAGTGATGTAAAATCTTTTCATCACATGCACAAATATCATAAAAATTAGTCAAATGAAAAATATCTTATTTTTCATCATTTTCTCTTTGACTCAAATTCACTTTTTTTTTTCTTTTTAATTTTGTACATAAACACACCCTAAGAAAAAAATTTGTAACTTTTCTACAACGTGCAATGTGGTCCTGCCGGGGTCAGCGAAATTTTCTAGTTGTACTCTGTATTCTCTTATATTTGTTATAATAAATAAAAGCAACGACTGCAATATTCTATATTTTTCAAAAAAAAATTAGCCTAAAAAATAAAAAATAGAAATCGACAATAAGGTATTGTAGACATTTTAATAAAATATGATATATCCAGTCCTCTTATACCAATTTAAAGTGTACACCGTTTTGTTTTAATTATACATTATCTCACTAAAGTACATAATATTATATTAAATGAATTATGTATTGAAATACAATAGTATATATTTTTTCAGTTAAAAAATTAAAAAAATAAATTTATATATATGTGAGATAGTGTAGTATATACTAACATAGTGTATAAAACTATAAAATAAATTAAGTGTATTAGTATTTTTTTTTTTTCATTTGCAGTGATTACCATCATTTGCCACATACACACAGCGGGGTTGGAGATTTTGGACTAGCTTACTGTAGTGGGTCACTCATCAAAACCACAGAAAAAAAAGGGAAATTTTTTAATTATAAATGACATGTGATTTTATAACCAGTACCCGACACATTAATAATAGAGTAAATTAACATTTACATGCATTAACATCTAATGGATTGTAAATCTTTATTTTGTTGTATTTTATATTATTCTCATTAGAAAATGTAAAATTGATATTTTTGTTGTTTTATTCACATTGGATAAAATAAGGATAAATGGTAGATAAGAGATGAATAAGAGTTTATGACTTTTTACATGGCAACTATACCCCTGCATAAATTATTTGTGTTTGGAAATAAATATGAGAGATGTATGTGTGATGTGCAATTTTTGAAAAAAAAAATTTTAATTCAAAAATGCCAAGAGGAATTTTTTTATTTTTGAATTTTTAGAAATATTTTTTTCAGATTACATAGGATTATATGGATTTTTTCTAAAATTACAGGGGGTTATATGACTATATGAAGATTACAGGGGGTTATATTGATTTAGGCAAAATTGCAGGAGTTTATAAGGATTTTTTTCAATTTTACCGTTAATTCGGCTGACGGAAGGCGGACGGAGGGAGTTATATGGATTTTGGGTATGATTACAAGGGGTTATATGAATATATGAAGATTGTAGGGGGTATATGTATTTAGGAAAGATTTCAGGGGGTTATATGGATTTTTCTCAAAAAAAAAAGGATAGTCACCTTATGGTAGTTTGACAAAAGGTTAAGGTTTTTAGGATAAGTTGTTTTAACTTTAGAGGATAAAAAGTTAATCAATTTTGTTCATATTCCTATTTGTTAAAATTGAAACAAAAATGAGGATAAATATTATTCCAACCTTTAAATGGAACAAAAAAATCTTTATTTTTATTTCAAAATCAGAATAATTGTTCGCACTTTATCCCGATTATTTTTCACACCAAATGAAATAAGTTATCATTTCTTTCACTTATCTCCATAATCATCTTTTATCTTATCACTTATCCCCTTCCAGTGTTGTGTAGGCGGTTAACTTACATTTCACTGCTTAAATTTAACAGTAGAATGGACTCCTTTACTTTTTATATTATTATTATTATTATCATATATATATATATACGCGAGTGATAATATGCGGGTCGTGCGGATCCGACGTGAGTCGTCCGATCGCGGGTTCATCACATTCAACGGTCGAGATGAATCGCCATCGACCGTCTGATGCGATGAACCCGCGATGGACCCGTGATCGACGACTCGTGGTCGACGCCGCACGACCGCACGACCTGCACCGTATCATTTCCATACACACACACACACACACACACACACATATATATATATATATATATATATATATATGGTGGAAAGGCCCAAAAAGACAATTTTTATATCATCAGATTATCTTTATACATGAGTGGAGGAGTGCTCAAAATACTCAGCCTCCGATTGCTGTATACATGTAAGTGCTACTGAACATTTAATGTAAAGAGCATTTATATTTAGGGTACTATGTTAAATATGGATCGAGCAATATATCTATTTGGACCCCTTTCAGTATATCAATAAAATAAATGTTTTAAACATTGTTTAAGGGGGTCAGATCTTTTGCTTGACTTTCTCAGCTTGGACTTGTACTTTTTCTTCAAACAATAAAATCGGACGGTTAAAATTCATTTATATTGTGGACCGCACACTCTCCTCTAATATTTTATAATCACAAAGGATTCGACGGCTGAAAATCCATTTATATTGTGGACCATGCATATGAATCACTCGCACGCCATGGCTTCCTCTACTTCTTTTGTTATTTCTTTTATTTCTAGATTATTTCTTCTCTTCACTCTGTGATATCTTATAAATTCACAAAGATGCAATAAATTAAAGTAAAGCTGGTTAGATGAAGAAATCAAAATCATAAATGGTGGGTTCAAAGGACTTAAAACATAAACTCCACCAAAAGAAGAAAAAAATCCCCTTTTCATTGATCAAAACTGGAATATAAAAGAATCCCACAAATAGAGACCTATAAAAATTCTTTTTTTTTTTAAATTCCACCACAGCATCAGCCCCACCGAATCATCTCCTCTACCTCCCTCCTCTCCTCCTCCTCTATCCCCTTTACCTCCTCCGCACCCTTCAAAACCATATATTTCCCCCCACTGCTCCCCTCCACCTCCTCCTCCTCCTCCCCCTCATGTGCAGCCTCGTCATTTCTTGGCCAGGGCCGCTTTATCTGTCAAGACCTCGCGCTGGCCATTCACATCTCTTAAAACATGTGTTGTCTCACCATGTGAAACCCCTATCCGGAAAAGAAGAAGAAAAGACATGCGGGGTCCATTATAAAGCCAAATGAATTATTCACTGTTAGATTTAATTATGTACACATGTCATCATTAAAAAAAGTATTAGCAAGATCAAAACAGAAAAAGTCAAGCAGAGTTTCCAAACCATTGATTAAGGGTGTGTTTATGAAAGAGAAATTGTAGAAACAAGAGAAATTGATGGAAACGAAATTATTTTATCTTTGATCAATTTATATGTTGATTGTTTCTTATGGTAAGTGATGAAAAAAAATTGTTATATGTGTCTATGATGGAAAATGATAAAAAATAAAATTGATTTTTTATTCTTGTAATAAAAAATAACAGAAAATAAAATGCATTGTTCGTGTTATCACAAAAAGTGATGAAAACTCATAAAATAAAATATGTATACATTATCTGTACGTTAATGTATATATAATATAAAAGCAACTTAACTTGTCAAATATTTTTCAATAAATAAAGTTTTGAAAGATGATCAACAAGAATATGTCACATAATAAATAAATATATTTTTTACTTTATTATAAAATAAAATAAAAGAATAAATAAAAACATTCAATATCATCAAACATGTAATATTCAAGCATTAAAAAAAACTCACTTTTCCTCATCTACTATGACAAATTATTTTTTCACCTCTTCTAATAAGACATGAAAGCAAACGAAAACTAAGGAAATGTTTTTTTTTCCTCTTTTTGTTTGGCACAAACAACAACTTTTTAGGTGGTTAAATTTTTTTCTTACTTTCCCTCACTTTTTAAATGACACAAATGCATCCTAAATATATTTTTTTTGATATCTAAAGAACCCCCTGTTATTGACCTTATAGTTAAGCTAAAAATGCTACCTCCTCATGTTTGACTCGATCCATGAAAAATTCTTTCGAATAATTGTCAACAAACAGGTGGGTAAATCAACATCAATATTCGAACTCAAAACCTACCCTTAATACAAGTAAACTCTGAATTGTTGTGCTATGGCAAATATATAGCGCTAATTAGTGTTCTGATATGCGATATGCGTTTTACGTGCGGTTGGGGTGCCGCACAGAGTATATGCGGTATGCGAGAGTATACGCGGAAGTATATGTATGCGGTTTTGTAATTTTTTTTTAATAAAATTTTATTTTTCAATAATGATTATCAAACATAAGATAATATGTTAACGCACTATTATATGCTTTTTGGGACTAAGCTCATATGTGATTTAAATATGTATAAATACATGTTTCGGACTTTTCACATTAAAAAGAATGCAAGTAGATACATAATGAGTCTTCTTAAAAAAACCAACTCTAGATCAATTTAAAGATAAACTCATCTTTTTGTGTGCTTGTGCTGGTATCCATTTGACTCCACGGGTACCCCCGATAAATGAAACAAATAAATAATTAAAAAAATCATCCTTTTAAGTACAAGTGTCAACTTCACCCACCGTGTCAAGTGTCAACTTCACCCATGTGTCAAGAGTCAATAAAAACCACATACTACATACAATAAAATGAGAGAGGCAGAGAATCATAGAGAGAGATAGAGAAACACAAGGAGATTGACAGCAGAGACTGATAAGAGAGGCAAACATAGATATAGGCCTATTTCATACTCTGTTTGTCGAAGAAGTGGAGGTTGATGACTCGGCACCGAAGGGCTGAAGTGGTGGTCATAGCGGTGAAGATCGATGTGAAGAAGTCAGTGAAGATCGATGGAGAATAAGTCGAAGGAGTCGAAGCAGTGGTGAAGTCGCTAGGGTGTTTAGGGCCAGCCAAATAGGAGAAGAAGAAGAAGAGATCAAGCTCCCTTTTTTTTAAATGGTCGGGCATTTGGCCCGTTTAAAATTTTCAAAGCTGTGCGCCAGGATCGGAACGCATATGCGGGTCCAACCCGCATTTCGAATGATTTCCACGAAAGCGGTTCGGTCAGGTGATTATCCTGATTTTCTGAACATTGGCGCCAATACACCTAAATATTGCAACAATTTTCTTTTTCAATTATCTCAATCACACTACGTTGAGAAAATACTAAAAAAATTAAATAAGAATGATGATTGACAAGCGAAAACACCTTAGATGTAAATCTACACCTATATAACAATAATGGTCAAAGCGTATCACATCTAGAGTATTTTAGAATAAGCAGCAGCCTAATGTATTTGATGAACTGTACATGTCCTGACTTAGCCTACTCAGTTAACAAATTGAGTAGGTTTACTAGTAATCTAAGACATGATCACTGGAAGGTAATAATCAGGGTTCTTAGATATCTAAGATACACCCAAGCTTATGTATTACAACTTCATGATATATCCAGCAGTTCTTGAAGGCTATAGTGATACAAACTAGATATTTGATACAAAATATTCAAAGTCCATTAGTAGATGTGTTTTTATACTAGGAGGTGCATCGTATCATGAAAGTCTTTAAAGCAAACATGTATTATTAGATCCACCATGAAATTTGAATTCATTGCTTTAAACAAAGTAGGAGAAGAAACTGAATGACTTCAAAATTTCTTCGCAATATACATACATTGTGATAGCCATCAACAATTGGAAGGGCACATAGTAATATCTATAACAGTAAGTCTCGACATATCTGTCGGAGACATAACACCGTTAAACAGTTGCTCTCGAATGGGATAATATTGATTGATTATATAAAGTCAAAAGATAAGCTTGCGAATCTGTTTACTGAAGGTTTGACTAGAGAACAATTGTACAAATCATTGAGGGGAATATGATTGAAGCCTATATCCAAATAGTCACCATAAAAGTAACCCAACCTAGTTGACTGCAGATCTCAAGATCTAGGTTCAATGGGACAACTACATTATGTGTGACTACGTCGAGACACTGAGGAGAAAAAATCTCCTATCAGTTCCTATAGTGAAACGATGCAACCTGTAGTGTGAATCAGGTTAAGTTATTCTTTTAATGACTCCTATATATTGAAAAACTAAGTGAAGCATGATAAGGATACTCCCCATAGGACTCAACAATATGAGTGTGAAGTATGACCATTTCTATGAGAATTATAAGACTAATTTCTCTAATAACACTAATGAATACCACAAGTTGTTTAGGGCCGAAATGAACACATCCATGAGAACCAATTGTGTTAAGATAAGAACTGTGTGGAAACTACATGTCTTAGTTTACAACTGTAGCTAAACAATTCAAGACATCATGTTTACTGGTTAGCCTCTAAATCTGATAGTTTTTCACTAGCGATGGTTCAAGGCCAAAAGTTACATTTTCTGAAGTAGTAACTTTCCAAAGTACTCTCTCTGGGGTTTGCGTTATTATGTACATAATGGAACCAATTTTCATGTAGGGGATTGTTGAAAACTTGGATTTTGACCAAGCATATTTTGGAATAAATCAAGTTAGGTTCCACTAATTATTCGTAGTAGAAACACATTAGATTGCGTTCCTCTCGTTGAGGAAATGAACGTAGTATATTTACATTCTCAAAACCATTTCTGGGTGAATGAGAAAATTAGATCCAAAGTCGTTCAAAAAACATAGTGAAATTGGTTGGTAGTTGGGAGGGAGAAAAAAGATTTAGGGATTACTGTTCGTTTGGATCGGTGGTTGGAACACCGAGATTTTGAAAAGCCACCCAAAAATACCCAGAGTTTTAAAAACATAGTTTCATTAGAGTTTGAAACGCGGTAAAAAATACACTGTTATTGCACAAAAATGGATTGGGACGCAGAAGCTGAAAAAGTGTTTGGTTTCGCGTTTGCATTTTTGCAGATTTTCCATCACGGAATCCGTGCAAATGTGGAGCCAAATGCACCCTTAGTCTAGAAACACATGCGTGTGCGTGCGCCTGGCCCTGTTCAGACTGGATCGCACGTGCGAAATAATTTTTTGAACAAAATTTATATGATAATTTTTTTTATCTATGAAATTTATTCTTCCAAATATTTCTTGTTATGTTGGGGTTATACTCGGGTTGGATTATATGGGCTGTTCGGATCCATTTACAACTGGCATTTATTCAACAATTCTGACAGTTAGCAATTACACTAAAAGGCTGTTTGATACTCTATTTAAGTGAAAATTGAACAATCCAAAGGGTGTCTTCAATTGTTCAACAATCTTCACAGTTGTTTTTTCCCTCTATAATTTTCATCATTCCTCCATCAAGTCATTCACTGCAGTAGGCATTTCAGTCCCTTACAGTCTGCATTCGAGTCTCTAGTACAATTTATTGAGTGCATGCATTCCAATCAGTAACAGAGAGAGTGTATAAACAGAGTTAGTTCACTGTCTCTTCGATTTGAAGTGCTGCTACTATTGTAAGGAGCCCGACCGTTATATCTTGGGAGATTGTTGCTAGAACCACGAGCACCAGCACATAGCGAATATTGTTTTAAGGATATATGGTCTAACTTTAACCCCGATCTTTATCATTCAACATAACAAAACATACTCACTAAATCGATATGCTTGGTTGTTATTCTTCTCCTTCTTCTTACTGCTATATTGTATATGCATTAACTTTCTTTATTATATACTGTGTTATAAACATAACTCCGTATTACTTTTTTTTATAATGTCTAGCTCTTTATGCAGCCCTATTTACAGTACATAACATTTTAAAAAATTATAGATTATTTTATTGAAATACATATTATCATATAAAATAAAATATATATTAAAATATAATATTATATTTTTTCTCTCTTTAAAATCATGTTCTATAATAAAATTTATATATTCTAATATTATTATATAGTATGCATATGCTATAATAAACGGGAGATTTTTATTTATTTTTATTTTTTAGGTAAACAATAACACAGGAGATTATAAAACGGAATGAAAAATGATTTTATTATTTCACTTTTGTCTCGTGAAAAAGAACCCATCCGGTCAATCTGACTACTACCTCCAATCAACGGTTCAAATCCATAGATCCCCGGTGTTCGCTTCCACTACCTTATCCACAAAAGGGCATCTGTGGGCCCCACAGAAAAGTCTCGACAAACTCAAGCGCAGCTCTCTCAAGCGAGTCGGGGGAAGACTGTCACGTGTCGGTTTCATGGGAGAAGGTAGTGGCTGGCGCTGCTGCCGTACCACAAAGACTTAATCGGTGCCACGTGGATGCACTACCTGGTGGGACCCGATGGGGATCCCTCGGCCCACAAAAGGCCTTCGCTTTGTGAATGAGTGGAGGACCTTCGCTCTTCCTCCCCCCCAAACCTTCACAAAAGCGCACCGGACACGGAGACCTGCCACTTATCTTCCGCCACGTGGCATCATCTCCTGTGCCCCTCCCACTCCTGCCCTTTCAGCCTCAAATAAAAACCTCCACATAAAAAAAAATTCTCAAATTCATTTTTTATTTTTTTAAAAATTCATTTTATTTTCGTGGCTGAGATTTGTCCCGTTTGTTTTGAGGGAAAACGTCGCTGGTTTTATGCAATAGCAGTTCAATCACTTCTCCCCTTCTTTTTGAAACTCCCTTTTATTCAGACATGGAGGGTCTTCCTTAGGTCTGATCCCAACGAAGACGAAGAAGAAGAAGGTGTCAGTTCGACGACTCTGATCTCACATGGAGGCCGTGTCTGGAAGTATGTCTCTGTTTTTTTGGGGATTTTTTTTCTTCTTTTCAAATCTCTCTGATCAGTAGACACTAGTTGTCTTAGTTTTTGGTTCCCTTGATCTTCTGATCTTCCCTTTGGTTTGATTGAGTGAGAACTTCTGTAAAAAGGTGGTTCTTGTTGTTTTGGATAGTCGGTTGAGTGAATTGGATTCTGGAGGTCCTAGGTCGGTCGATCTGAGCGAGTGCTTTTTTTGGGGTCCTCCTCGATCGATCGGAGTCATGGTAGGGGAAGTATGGCTTTCGAGGTTCGTCTAGCAAGTGGTTTCCCATGGGATCCGGCATGGAAGCGTATTCTTCGTCCGGGGAGGATTTGACTGTCAAGGTGATTGTTAATTCTGAATTGGATGTGGATGAGCGGATTGTGCTTCTTTTTCTTTTCATCATTTTCTTCTGCTTCTTCTTCTTCTTTTATTCCTGTTCAGAGAAAGTCTGTTTTGAATTGGATGCAGGCAAGGAAGCCATATACAATCACTAAGCAACGCGAGCGATGGACTGAGGAGGAGCACAACAGGTTTCTGGAAGCCTTGAAGCTGTATGGTAGAGCTTGGCAGCGCATTGAAGGTCTCGCTCTCTCTCTCTCTCTCTCTCTCTCTCACTCACTGTGTGTGTGTGTGTGTGTCCTTACATGATTTGATTGGGGATAATAGAAAAGGAGTTAAAGTTAGTTTATATATGTGTGTGTTGAGGTAGTTAAGCCATATTACATACGCATTCTGAACAGAGCATATTGGTACAAAGACGGCCGTGCAGATCAGAAGTCATGCGCAAAAGTTTTTCTCAAAGGTAAGATTGGCATCTTCTCAAATTTTAGTTGCTCAAGGGTTTTTTACTAGTGAAATATTTATGTGCTTTGATTTGATAATTTGGATTAGAACTTTCAATTAGTTTATTTGATTTCTTCAATTACATGTCTGGCATATAATACGTTTTTGGATCATATCATGTGCCCTTTAAAACACTTGCACCATGTGCAAGCATTTGAAGAAGGTAGATATTTGAATACAGTATGTAACAATATAGCATGGTTAATTTACATAGCAAGTAAAGTAGTTGAAGTAACTTCAGAAAGAATCCCTCAATATTTCTTTGTGTATCTCAATGTTACTCTTTAAAACAAAACTTGTGTAAATTGATGCTTCTAGAGTCTCCAAAAATAAACAGGGAGTGTTATCGCTTATATATGTCAGAAATCAATGTCACCATAGCTGTTTTTGTTGATATTTTTTTATATGTAACATATACTTTACAGTCTTGATGGAAAATCGAAAGACCTCTTTTATCTTTCAGTAAGAACATTCATCAGCTTATCCAAATTCAGATAAGAAGTTGACTTCAGATTTATTGGTATGAGGGATATGATTTTCTCGTTTTGATTAGTCATTAAAGGTTTCATCATCAAATTTGGATGCCATAAAAAATTCCTAAAAATTCCTATGTGATTGTTAATTTGGAGGTGGCTGTCGGAAATTAGAACCATGGCTGAACTCGTGACCTGGTCCCCCCTCTCTTATCAAATCTTCTTTTTCCCTAGGGATTCAAGAATGCACTCAGGCTTGGCCTGAGATCCCTTTCATCAGTATGCAGAACATGGGAGAGACCGGCTTGTAGAAGGACATGGTGGTGGTGTTCCGCAAAGGAATTCCTCTTCTGTGGAGGGATATCGACTCTCTCACAAGATTGGTTGGCAAGTTTGGGAAGGTGATTTACGCCAAAGAGGTGTTCATGGAAGGGGAAGAATACCCTCTTGGTGAGGGTAGAAATGGAAGCGGAGATTGGTAGACCCCTTCCGAATATTATATCAACTAACGCACATGGTCATCATTTCTTTGTGAACATTCTTCCTTCCACATACCCAAAGAGGGATAAATATGTGGAGGTATTAAAAAGGAATATCCATAAGGCCCCACCTTCATCTGGCATCTTCTCCTCCTCCGATGGGCCCTAGAACAATCAGTAGGTGAGTCATTCATTGCAAGAATTGCCTTCTTAAGATAACTTGACAGACTTAGCTAAGTCGGTATAGAGGAGTCAAGACCGTGTGTTTTGGCATACCGAAAGACGGTTGGACGATCCATGTGTGATCATGGGGTTGGTGAGATCAGTCTGTGAGTCCACGTATTGCCTAAGGAGTAAGCCAGTCAATCGAACGGATACGGATCGGATAGGCTCATATCCGCATCCGTATCTGAATTAGATATCCGAAAAAATATTTGTATCCAATATCCGATAAATCTTGAAAGTAAATATCCATATCCGGTCAAAAAATCTGGATTCGGATACGGATAATTATCCGAAAATTCAAATTAAATATGAAATGATTAAAACATGCAAAGATCCAATATCGAAAAATAAAAATCATGTATCTAATATTTGAAATATGTAAAAAAATATAATAATTACCTAATATAAAACATAAAATTATAAGTGTATACATAAAACATTACATACTTTAAAGTAAAAATAAAAATAAAAAACTCATACTAATTTAAATATATAAATATATTTTCGCATACGGATATTTTTCGGATCGAATAGGGGCATATCCGTATCCGATCCAAAAAATTTCAGATATGGATAATTTTTTCGGATACGGATATGGATTTTTCGGATATCGGATATTTTCTGGATTTTCGGATACGGATTCGAATTTGATACGGATATTTTTTCGGATAATTGACAGGCTTACTAAGGAGGTCAGTTTGGCATTAATTTGGGATGGTCAGTTCCAAGTGACTTAGACGTACGTGGAAATTCAAAATTTCGAAGTCATGTGGTGATGGGGCACCCCATCGTGGACTACGTTGGTAGAGAAAGGTGACACATCGTAGTGAGCAAGAGGATGCCACGTGTCACAAATGTAAGTCCTGATTCAAATGGGATGAAGGACATGTGGCCAGCCGTTGGTAGTGCGTTTTGTGATTTTGTCTCGATTTGAATTCAAGTGGCTGCCCAACAGCTCATTGACATGTGGACAAGGAAATCTTAGCTGAATCAGGGCCAATAATTTTCAGCCTATTTTAGAGGTAGAATCCCCAACAGTGTCGGTGCTGGATCCGGAACATTTTGAGAACATGATGCATGGATCTCGAAATATCCATTTGAATTAAATAACCTGCCTATCAATTCTTCGACACATGGATAGGGAGATCCTAGCGGGCCCAGGCCAATTGGTGCTAATAACCCCCAATTCAATTACGTGGCAGTTTCCTTGGCCGATTCATATATGGACCCGCAGGTTTCGGAGCGTCGAACTGAAATCAGGATGTGTGGATGGGCCCTCATAAAAGGGTTTAAAGTGGGACGGATCTGGGTCAACCCCAGATTTTTATCTCATCTGTAATCTAAAGTTGACCGAGTGTTCAAGCAGGCATATGCTCAACGATTTCCCACTATAGAATGCCAGCAGGTTATCGGGGTCACCTGGCATGTGGCTATTCCTACTTGGTTGATGCGTGAAGACACGACAGAGTCAATGTCATCTCTCTTTTTAAGGTCTGGTCTACCAGATTTTCAACAATCTTTTCAGATGCTGAACTAGGTGTTGCTTCACTTGGAGGATGATTTTCATTCTCTCCAAAGCTGCGGAGCAAGGTTTCAGGTCATTCTCAACTGCTAGCAAATTCTTGAAAGGATGACATGTTCAATCTCCATTGAACGCTGGCATCCCCCTGAAGTGTTAGTGAAGGAGAAAGGTGTCAAAGGCTCGGGGAAGCACAACATCTTCCGCAGCAATTATTCACATCCAGCACACCTGAAATAAATTGGGGAAGAGGGATGTTGGAGAGGAATCTTGATGCTAATCATCTTTCCAAAAGTGGGTTTCCACCCCATTGTCAAGAATGATCTGGATTTTCTCCATGATCACCCCAACCAATTCGAGGATATCTTTCCATGCCTTGGATATAGCTACTCTAGGGCACACAATCAAAGAAAGCCTTGTATATCCCTTATGGAACTTTTTCGCAAATGACTCCAATCACAATGAGTCCACATCAGCAACCATCCCCCAAAGCCATTTCGCCAAGAGGGTTTTGTTAATGTTGCATGGATTTCTTTAATGATTTGTTCCATCCACTGGGGAGGGACGATTTTAGCTAAATAATGATACTTGTGTTTTAAGGATGCCCATTTCTCCTCCTTTGCTTGACGAATAAGATCCCACTTTGCTAAGTGCGGACTAGGCCGAGGTATCTTGTGGGAGGACAATCCACCTTGCACTTCATCACCTCGGCAAGCCGTTGAAGCATGGTGTCCTCCATGTTAATGCCACTCATTTGAGGAAGTTAATGTGAAGGTCCGACAGGAACTCAAAATACTTAAAAACAAATTGAATCCCGCTTATGTTCTTTGTAGATTGGCATAAAAGCAATTACTTTGGCTCTTTCTCAAAGAGACGTTAAATGAAATTTAGCTTATTCTACAATGTCTCAATTAGGTTATATTATACTATTATTATTGAGAAGCGGTAAAGCTTGCTACCATTACTTTTATATAAAATCAAAAGTGGGTTACAAATCTAAATGGGGAATGAGGAGAATTAGAGAGAACAAAACAAAACAAGAAGCACCAAAATGCTCCTGAGTGAAGGGTTATCTTGGAGTTATCTGTAGATGAATTATCTACCATAGGCTCCCTTCAATCCATACCCGGCAGCACGCTAGTATGCAATCACAAGACTATCTCGGCGCTCTAGCTATGTTGCAAACTAGCTATGTTGCACTCCTATTCCCTAATGTAGGAAAGTACCATCTCCCATATGTTTTCTGGGTTATATTATGTTGGGTCCTGGTATAGGCTCTTATCGAGCTGCTTTATTTCATTTGATCACTTACGCCTATTCTAAAGTTTTATTTGTTAGATCCAGATCAATTATACATTCAATGGAAACTATTTTTGGATATTAACCAGGAAGGCCATTGTTGTCCCATAATATTGCATTAGCATACATAATCACTGCAGTTCAAAGCTTTTTATTTTCAGAATCTGTTGTAGTTCCCAGTTCGCATAATCCTATGCATTGGAGAATTAGAGTTTGAGAATGAGCCCCAGTTTTTAACCTGTGCAGAGCTCAGATCAACAAACTTGTAAAGATTAGTTAAATATGAAGTGCAGGACAGGTCAGTGTGAAGGCAAACTAGAAAAATTATAATTTGAAGTGATTGTTATAGAGGAAGGTTACCAACTTCTATAGGGGACAAAATAGGAGTACATTGAGCAAATTAGGATTTATGGCTGATGCACCAGCCCCGGATTTAAAAAAAAAAAAATTCAGATCACAAGTAATGGGAGTGTGGAACAAACAGTATTTAGAGTTTTTTTTTTCTTTCAAATTTTTTTGTCTCATTATTGGTTCATATGTTGATGAGTGTTGCTTGATTTATGATGAAGTATGCAGCTAAAATAAGTGGGAAAATTTGTGAATAAAATGGCCCTCTCAGTTTTCATCAACAAATTGAAGGAGCTGGTTTGGACAGGCAGTAACAAAGTGTTATTGCTGGGCCAAATCAGCCCTTTTTTGTTTCAGGAGAACTACACCTTATAGCAAAACAGTTCAGTAAAATATGGAGTTGTCTTTTGGCATAGCTATACATGCATCACTTGGCCAAACCAAGCCCCTTGTTGAGGTTATATAAATATCTTGGTTTTTAAATCCTAATGGAGTACAAGGGAAGGCTAAGAATTGACCAATTAGTATTGAATTACTTACATTATTGGTCCCAGGAGTGGGTAATGGAGGGTTGTAACAAGAACTAGGTCAATCACTGCCATGATTTGTTTAGAGAGTTCATGCGGGATCCTGACTCAGTGTATGGCTGATTTGCATTGTTTTGGGATTACAACATCAAAGATTGAAATTGCAGTACTCGTGCTAGCTAAAAAAAGTATTTACATGTCCCTTAATTACATTAGATGGCGTGACCAAGGATATTCTCTTCTCCATGAGAACAACTACAAGCTTCCCAGTCATGCATAAAATGTATCTGTGCCTTGCTTTTTCTTGATCATGTGATGCTTAGGCTTGATGTGGAAAAGTTAGATGGAATAACGTGTGTGTGTGTGTGTGTGTGTGTGTATTCAAGGGTCTATAAGGATCATTGTGCTTTTGCAAACATCTTTTAGTCATGTCACCTTAATGTATGATTCATGCACCTGTGGCATAGTAGTTATCACTACTATTGATCTCGGTTGGTGGCTGTTGGCTGTTGCGTTGTTTGTTTGTTACCTGACAAGTTGTACCCCAGTTTTTTTAATGAATCACGGTAGATTTGTCTACCTTATTTTTTTTAAAAAAAGGTATCTTCTTATAATGTGAGGAGATCTTTATAAGATGCCGATATCTTTTCTCAAAAAAAAAAGTATGATTCATGTGCATACATGAAAATGATCATGGATCTTTAGCATATAAACACTTGACACATGGGGTAGCTATAGGTATGTAGATATTTCAAATTAATTTATGAGCCACTCAACTTGCTCTCCATAGGAGGTGTAGATAGGCAGACATTTCCTACAGCCTCCCAGTATCATGTTCTTTGATACATATCAGTGGTTGCACATAAATCTCCATTTAGCTTTTTCATTGGTTCCCAGGCTCGTCAAATTTTGAATCACTTGAATTCTGTAAGGTGTTCAAGTTCCACATCATCTTCATCGACCTTTCTCTGCTTCCTATTGGAACCTGCTAGATCTGTGCATTAGCACTGTATAACTCTTGGGAAGGCTGACTGAAAGAGCATACCATGAACTCCTTCTCCATCTGTTATTCAGCGATCACGGGAATTCACCTGTTCCTTTAGGTGTTTTAAGATGGTACCCAGCATGAGAATAAACTTCTTAAATTTTTCGTTGGTGGGCATCAACGTATTGGAGGGGGAGATATCATTTAACGTGGGAGGTATCACTGTAGATTTTAATAGGACTGGGAGACCTATTCATGAGTAAATAGACTTGTCTAGAATTTCTTTCTTTCCTCTTGGATGTTTAGTATTTTTAAAAATATTTGGTGGGTTATCCCGTCATATGAGCCACACGCTTAGGAAAGCTTGGTTGAAGGTTTTTCAAGTCTTTGATTTCCACTTTTACCAGAGACCTGGTATTTGGATTACAATATCAAATAAGCAGAAGCTCATCAAAATCATAAGACAAACATTAGGTAAATCTCCTAAATGGTAATCAAGATGTTGTCAGATAGAAATATGTGGTTGGGCATTTGTGTTAGCGGTGATGAGTCCAAATGATTACACAAATCCAAGGGTTCAGATCAAACTTACCCCATACACAAAAATTGGATTAATCTGAATTCTCAACAAGCATCATGCAATACACCTGGGTGACTGAATGTATATTTCTGTCATGCTTGCGGGTTTTCCTTGGCAAGTAAGAAACCAAGTAATTTCGCAGATAATAAACGGAGAAAATGAGTAAATGCAGTACAGCAACAATTTATATTGTTTCAGATACTTTTGCTCTTATATGTTAGAAGTGCCTAAGAGCATAATTGTTGCACCACTTTGGGAGAAATATATGATTGTCCATGGCATGTTTGCATGTGCATAGGTGCATAAGGCATCATAACAAAATTCCATAAGGCATTGCATCAATGAACAGAATACTGATAAAAGCCTGGAGAATTATTGTGCAGCTCGATGTAAATTGAAATATTTTCTTGTACTGGATCTATTACATTATATTTTTGCTGCTTATAATCTTCTAAAACATGAGTGTTTCAAAGGGGTACTGGGATCTATTTACAGTAGATATTCTTCTAGGTCATGTTTGCATATGCATAGGTGCATAAGGCATCATAACAAAATTCCATAAGGCACTACTCCACGAACAAGCCTCTGATAAAAACCCAGAGAATTAATGTGCAGCTCAATGTATATGAAAATATTTTCTTCTGTTGGATCTATTTACATTATAGTCTTATAGTCTTGCACTGCTTATAATATTTCAAAACATGATTTTATTGGAATACTGGGATATATTTACTTTATATTTTCTACTGGATCCATTATATTCACGCTCTTGGTGATGAATGCAACGCATATATCATCAGCGACGAGTACCCTGAATAACATTTAGAGTAACCTTTGATACTAAGGTGGAGATGACACCAAGGAATATTGAATGATAACCGCTTAATGAGAAAGAGAGGGAGGTAGGGAGCTTCCCAAGATTGAAGTTCTTGCACTGCAACCAAAATGTAGATGCATTACAGTGAGATCTTTTCGACTTTTTTCTTTCTTTGGATGCTAATGTGCATGATTTTGAGCTCTTGCATATTTGCATGTGTACCCATATACATTTTAAAACATAAAAATATTAGACTGGAAATTAATCACACAATCTGTTGAGCACCATAAACAGAACCACTGGAATTTTAGATTATTAACCCTGATACAATGAAGAGGTTTGTTGCATATGAAAATGAATTTTATTGCTATTTCATAATATGCTTGCAGTTGGAGAAAGAAGCTCTGGTAAAAGGCATTCCTTTACGTCAAGCTCATGACATAGAAATTCCTCCTCCACGCCCTAAAAGAAAACCAAGTAATCCGTATCCCAGAAAGACTAGTGCAGGTGCAGTCTCATCATCCACAGAAGCAAAGGATGGAAAGCCATTGTCCACTTCTTCAGAAAGCCCCACCAAAAATGCACTGGACTTGGAAAATGATGCCCCTATGGAGGTACGCATCTATTTTTTGGATATTACCTTCTGTCTTCTTTTCTTTAGTGCTTTTATCTTTAATCCAGGAACCTGCTGAAGCTGAAGCATTACAACGAACAAAAGAGAATGAAGAGGACAATTGCTCAGAAATCCTTACTCTTTTTAAAGAACCTCCATGTCTTTCCATATCTGCTGCAAGCAAAACCTCCGCAAGTGTGAGTACTTATAGAGAGTTCATGCCCTTGGTGAAAGAGATAAAAGACAAGACGGATGGATCAGATAGTAAGTCCTCTCTAACTGACAATGGGAATCAGAATCAAAGAAGAAACAATGGAAACTCTACAGAACCATATACTAACAGGCTTGAAGGACTTTGCATTAGCCCAAAGACTAAATTATCTCAAGGGAGGGATTATGAAATGAGAAAGCCTGAAAAAAGTGGTCTGCCGCTTGTCAACGAATTAGAAGGATCGCAAAGCTGCCCAAAGCATGCACCGGTTCGTTTTCTAGCAGGAAGTACTGCAAAGGTTGACCGAACTACATCATTAAATGTGGCACAGGCAATGCCCAAACAAGCTGAGGCACATGCAAACTTTAATCCATTTCCAAACCCAATGTCTTCTGCAGCAATTGATTTCCAAGCCAACTCGGAAAAGTCCTCACTTCATCAGTCTATCCCCATTTTCCACCCTTTTGCTCCATTCCGAAACACCCAAGATGCTTATAGATCTTACCTCAATGTCTCTTCCGCATTCTCAAATCTCATCCTGTCTACTCTACTTCAGAATCCCGCAGCACATGCAGCAGCATGCTTGGCAGCTTCATTTTCGCCAAATACAGAATTAGAAACCTCAGCAGATTCTACGGCAGCAAGACACACTCCAAATATTGCAGCCATTGCAGGGGCTACAGTTGCAGCTGCATGTGCATGGTGGGCATCTCATGGCATGTTCCCTTTATGTCCTCCCCTTCACCCTGGCTTTGCATTTGGCCCAGCACCACCAACTGTATTTCCAGTGGCAGAACACCAGCAAGTCACGGAAACTATGGAAAGGAAGGAGACTGCAGCTTTGAATCTCATGCCAGAAGACCAGCAAGTCATAAATCAAGAGGCCTGTGAGGCCATGCAAAAAGGGCATTCATCTCCCAAATCGTCACCATTGTCATCCTCAAACTCTGAAGGCAGCAAGAAAGCTAGGCCAGAGAACACTGGATCAAATGTTATGCCACATGAGGAGGAGATGCCACCTGACCCTATTGGTTTTCACAGCTCAGACAAGGGAAGGAATAAAAAACAACGTGAGCGTTCATCATCTGGCTCCAATACACCTTCCCGTAGCGATGCAGAAGCAGAGTTATGTAAGCAGGGAGGAGAAACCGGGGGAACCACAGAAACCCATTTGGACCACTTAGCAAGTGAAGCTAGTAACAACGTACGGCGTGGGAGAAGTGGCTGTGGGAATGTTAATGATTCCTGGAAGGAGGTCTCCGAAGAGGTGGTTTTTGTATAATCACACTCAATTTCTCTACCAAGTATGTCTTTCCAAGCATTCATCATTAGTACTCTAATATCGGTCCTTTTTTCTTGTCAGGGACGTCTAGCATTTCAAGCATTATTTTCCAGAGGAGTACTACCACAGAGCTTTTCGCCTCCCAAGAAGGCGCCTACTGAAGAAGGGAATCCAAAGGCAATCATCAATAAAGATCAAGAGGAAGCTGTGTCACTGCCTGTCGACCTCAACATAAATGAATGGGCGATGGACACGGATCACTTCCAAGATGATAGCAACGTCCAAGGTGAAGAGAGGGATGAACCCTGGAGAAGCAACAGCAACCCTGAGGAGCAGCCTCAGATAGGCGGGACTGGTTATGGGAAATTGAAGCTTCGCCGGACTGGTTTCAAGCCTTATAAGCGGTGTTCGGTGGAGGCTCAGAGCAAGGCCACGAGTGGGAACTGTCTTAGGGAAGAGAAAGGTAACAAGAGGATCCGCATTGACGGGGAAGCCTCTACGTGACACAATGCAAAAGATGTCACACATGGGGGTGACTTTTCCTCTGCATGTATATTTAGCTAATCATTCTTACGGAATATAAGACAAAAAAAAAGAACTTGGCATGTAATTGTTATTCACTTGTGGACTCTCTGTACGCGTCATTTGATTTTTCCATAATTCCAAGATACTCTCAATATATGCATTGTTACTGTCCTCGTTTGTTCAGTGAACGAATTCATTGGTTTCATCATTCTTTTTGCAGTCTGAAAGGGGCACCAATATTCGTTCACCCTTTTACACAGGAATACAGGGTTTGACAAGTGATGGGTTATGTTTAATGAAAACAAATCTCATTCAAGATGCTGGAGAGGTGTCGGGATGGGTCCCGTATTTTCTCTTTTTTAATTATTTTTTTCTATTATCTCACATTCTTAATTTAGACATGTAATCATACTTCTCTAATTAATATATTGGTGGCATTGGCATAGTTTTGTTACACTGGGGTCGTTTTTACATTGTCAAATGCAATTTTATATATCTTTGAAGGTATCTTTTATTACCTATTATTCGGTTTACTCGTATAAAAAGAATTTATTTTGTACTATATTATTCATATAAGGTATCAGATGAAATAGAACGATCTTAGGAGGAAATGATATAATGAAATTCTTGATTGGATCATCCCAGATGAACGATCTATTTTATTTGATTGATCAACCCAACAAAGAAATATAATGAATTAAAATATCAGTAGTGTTATTATTCGAGCAGCCTTGTGATCTTCAACCAATTCTACGCTCTCTTTTCACTCATACTTTGTTGAAAATTGTTCATATTTTATAGTGATACCATTCAATACATATCTAATTATATGAGGTATATGATTTTAAAAAAATGAAAATATGTCGGGGCTGTGTTTTGGACTGTAAATGAATTGAATGTAAAATTTTCTTTTTTTATCATTTTATTTTTCATCCCAAATAAAACTTTAGCCCACATCGTCCCATCCAAAATTTTACGTTAGTTCCCTTGGATCTTTATTTTCAGTCACTTTCTCGTTTCACCCTGTTTCACTTTGCAGAATTGAAAAATTGTAGCCCTCTTCAGCGTCTCACACTCCCTCTTAGTGTTGCAGTTTAAAATTGATGAACAAATAATATAACGTAGATGTGTCGTTTGATCTTATTGCTTTTGTTTTATATGAGAATTGAACTTTGTTTTATATTTTGCCCAAAAAAAAGTCCCAAGGTTTCTTTGATTGTGATTATTCTATGACCATTCTTTTCTAACAAACTATATTTGAAAAGGTTGTCCAAAACGCGGTTATAGTGAATTTTTTTAAATCACGGTCTTAAATTGTGTTACTTTGCAATCACATGACAGTGCATTCATTGTTATACTTTCTATATAATGCCATTATATCCAAAAAGATGAATATTTTGAAAACACGTATTAAAAATAAGATTTTGAATAAAGTGATTTAAATAGACTTGATACCTAAAATTAGATTTTTTTTGTTTTTTAAAAATCAATATTTTTATATTAAAACCTAAAAATAACTTTTTAATTAAATTAATTTTTAAAAACGTTTGACAACTTATTTTAATTTTTTATTTAATTAAAAATAGAATCACATTTTTAAAATGTTTTCAAACGAGGCTGAGATTAACATTGAATTTGGATGTATCTTTGTAGAAGAAGGGCCATGGAGTAGCCATTCAAAAACGGTCAAGGGACAAGAGTGACATTCAATGCACTACATCAGCTCATATAAGGACAACCACACAGGGACAAAAATCCAAAATGTAAGAGAGGGTTCTTCAAATATACTACATTTCTTGACCAGTCAAACTGCATATTTGGAGAACAACAGACGTAAATGAGTCTCAATACATGATACTCGCATTGTAAGCACTAGAAAACACCTGTGATTCATAGACTCTATATTATCTAGGTTTGGGAGGGATCAAGATTCAAAGAACCAATGTCTGGCTGTATTTGAAATTTTTTTAATATAACTAACCCTCGATTTAAGGATTAAGGAGGTTTAACACCGTTACTTAAATTAAACATAAAACTTGCACCCTACGCAGGTATGTTTTCCATGCATGAATGATTTGTCTGGACTTTCAAAGCTCTTTCTGCCTTGGACTTTGTTTTTTTTATGCTCCCTGTTGCCTTTATTAAATGGGGGACTCCCACTTTTTTACTATATTATATATCTCGTGTTACTAGAAGATGGGTTGCAATCTTACCATATCGCATAAATTATACAAGAACTAGCTTGGTTTAGTTTATTTCAAACCACAATCATTATAATTTTTGAACAACACTGCCCAGTTTGGCACGGTCAATTAATTCAACCTGTAGAATAATATAGATTAATTATTTAAATACTTACTAGTTTTTATGTACGTGCATCCGCGCGAGTTAATAAAATGTACTCTAATGTGAATAAAAACATATTATGATATTAATAATAAATTAACTGATTTAAATCTTTTTATCTATAGTCGGAATTCAGAAAGACAGAGAGAGAGACTAAAAAACAATTTGATACACAGCTCCGCGAAAAGAAAAAAATTTATGAAATTTTACGAAATAATTAGTTTTATCCTAAAATTCCATTTTCTTATGTAATAGTAAATAATCAATTAACTGATTTAAAAAACAATTGGAATACACTTCCTCCATTAAAATAAAATTGATAAAATTTTATGAAATAGTTAATTTGAAAATATAGTAGAGATTTGCTATAAATAACTTTATGTGCTCAAATAATGACACTATAAAGATGACACCTCAAAGATCTCCCAAAAAGAGTTGTTAGGGATGTGATAATAAATATGAGGGACCTGGGGGCTTACCTACAAATAACCACAGAAAAGGACAAAGGTGGCTGATATTTGTAAGGACTTACAAATAAGAAGGACCTAGGGGTGTATTTGCAAATGCCCGAACCTGGGGACCTATTTACAAATAACCACAGAAAACGGACAAATGTAGCCGTTTTTGTTAAGGACCTGTGTATAAATATCAAAGAGATACAGGGGCCGATTAAAATATTTGTCATTACAGATATAGGGGCTTATTTGCAAATAACCAATCCAAGTAGGTTGGAAATTTCGTCTCCTCTCTCTCAAATGTCGATTGTACCCCTATGATGACCCCAGTAAAAACAATAGACTAACTTGTTATTTAATTGACTTTGTATGGGTAAAATAAAAATTCAAAAAAGTATCACTTTATCTTATTCGATACCAATTTTTTTAATAGGACTCTAAGTATAGCTATATTCAATCTTTTTTACTACCCAGACTACAGTCCAAGTCAACACCCAGTTTTTGCAACTCTCTGCCTCATATCTAACCACATCAACTCAAAAAATTCCATTTATCCTTCAAAACGAAATTTGTTTCCCTCCAAACAAATAAAAGAAATTAGTAATTTCATTTTTTTTTATTTTGGGTTTTGTTTTGGTGAGCCCTCATGTCATTTATTTTCTAAATCCATTCAAACCAATTTTCTTCATTTTTGTTCTTCATTTATGTGTCAATTCAATCATTCTTGTGAGTTGTGATGATCCAAGTGATTTTGTAGGTTTTTTTGTTATTTCATGTGATCTCTTATTCAAGCAACATTTTATTTCTAAAAAAATTCATTTATGAAAGTTTTAGTTTTGATTCTCCCAACATTATGATAAACAACATTGACAATTTTACACGGAAATGTGATATTTTCTTATTCAATGTGTAATATTTTCTATCTTTCTTGCGGTTCTACATGGATGAATGCTATGCTCTCCATTATGTTATTTTTATTTTTATGTATTAACCGTGTTGACAATTACAATATTACAGTTCTACATGGATGAGTGCTATGCTCTCCATTATGTTATTTTTTTTTATGTATTAACCGTGTTGACAATTACAATAATAGCCATGAAAAAGAACATATAAAGAGTGCATCATATACTACTTTAGATGAGGTTCCGCATTTCTATCATCTCAAATTGTGGTACCATGATTTTTTTCCAGCCATACACTATAATATATAGGCACATAATAAAACAAAATAGCATGTACTAATCTAACATAGTATATATTGCACAGGTCGGTTCTGAGAATTAAATTTTTTGGTTGAGCCCTAGGCAAAATTCAAGTGGGGCCCTATATATATTTTTTTTAAAAGAAAAAAATCCATATAACCCCCTGTAATCACACCTATATATCCATAAAACCCCCTCCGTCAGCCTTCCGAGTTCCGTCCGTCTAGTTAATGGGGCAAGGGGTTATATGGATTTTTTCCAAATTTTTTTTTCTACATGTGATTTTAAATTTTTTGTCACATTATTATGTATAACCATATCCATTTATTCTCTCTACGACAATTTTTTTTTGTTTATTCTCCTCCCGTTTTTTTTATTTTTTCTCCTCTATCCATTTAAAATGGATATGGATATGCATAACCATATCCATATCCAATTTAATTTTTTTTTTGTTTATTCTCTCCATACATGTGATTTTTAAAAAAAATATTTCTCATTATTATGTATAACCATATCCATTTTATTTTATCTACATGTGTTTAAAAATTGAGTTGTTTAACATTTACTTTTGAATTTTTTTTGTTTGGGTAGAAAGAATAAATGGATATGGTTATGGATAATAATGTGAGAATTTTTTTTAAAATCAGATATAAAGAGAGAATAAACAAAAAAAATTTAAAATGGATATAAGAGAGAATAAACAAAAAAAATTTAAAATGGATATGGATATGGATATCCATTTTAAATGGATAGAGGAGAATAAACAAAAAAAAATTGTTTGGGTAAAAGAATAAATGGATATAGTTATACATAATAATGTGAGAAAAAAATTTTAAAATCACATATAGAGAGAATTTTTTTTTGGGAAAAATCCATATAACCCCCTGCAATTGTCATAAATCCATATAACCCCCTGCCCCGTTAACTAGATGGACGGAAGGCTGACGGAGGGGTTTTATGGATATAGAGGTGTGATTACAGGGGGTTATATGGATTTATGAAAATTGCAGGGGTTATATGGATTTTTCCCTTTTAAAAAATGTGGATTCTTAAAATATTACACATAATTTTATTTTAAACTATAAATATTACAAAATGGATACACAACATTATAAAATTATTTAAATTATAACCATCTACATTATTATATTCACATAAAAAGCCATAAAAATAATGTTTTAATAGAATGAGAAAATTGTAATAATAAAGAAATGCAGAGGGTTTAAAATTTAAATTTTATATTGGTTGGAAAGATTTGTGGAGGGGAAAGATTTACGCTTGATTTTAAGGATATTAGAGTGGGAGAGTGTTTTGAGAATGACGAATTCATTTTTTTATATTGGATCTTATCATTTTTTTTTCAAAATTATATTGATCAAATGATTGAGGTCCTCTTTGAATAAGGGGCCCTAAGCAATTGCTTTGGTGGCCCTGCCTCAGGGGCGGCCTGATATTGTATTATCGAAATGTATACTTGATTATATTAGTATATACTTTTCTAACAAAGCATATACTTATTTAACTAACTAACAAAATATGCTTTTGTTTTTTATTTTTTTGTCCTCTCACCCCATTAAGACTTGTAACTCCTACTTTGCAACATAAGTGAGAGTAGCAAGATCTATCATTTTTTCTAAGAAAAAAATGCTTGGGGTCCTAGAAATCCCAATTGTCTAATATGCCAATGACATGATGATCATGTGTGAGGTGTAAATCTGTTCTCTTAAATGCTTCGCATGAGATCAATGTTGGGGACACCCTTGTGCACAGGTTGACGGGCATCATAGGTTGTGATCTCCAATTGCTACCAAAGAAGACATTGGGCTTGCCCTTTGTGCAATCAAGGCTTTTCAAAGCGGCCGTTGATTGACAGGCTTTAACGCTGTCTAGCCGGTTGGAAGGGACGAATGCTGAGCTCAAGGATCCACCAAGTTGGTGAGTAGCCGTGTGAGGAAACATGAGAAGTAACTCTCTTTTTTCAATGAGTATATACTTCATCTGTTTTTTAGGACAGAGAGAATTTGCTTGAGTTTGAATATTTTCAAACTTATATGAAACACATAATTTATGCACATGAGGTTTTTTTAATTAATATTTGATCTTTGGATTCCTATCAAAATTGATATGCAAAGTTATATCTAAGAAATGTATAGTCTACCTCCAATAAATTTTAGGTATTTTCAATCTACTATTATATTTTTGAGTTTTAAAATTATTTTTCACTAAATTTTTTCCATCAAAGCTGGTTTTTAAAAATAAAAATTATTTTTCACTTTCTTCAAAATGAGACAGTCAAGGACATTTGAAAAAAAATCATAGATTATGTTTATTGTAATATAGAATCTGATAAAAAAAAAGAAAAAAATTGTTTGCAAAATTACTACAAAGCCAAGGCAAGACAAAAATTGGTTGGACCAAGATCCCTCTCTCGTTTATTAAAAAAAAAAAAGGGCCACGTAGACTGTACTCATACAAGTAAACCTGGTCCTCCGCCACACGAAAACTCCACTCACCTCCCTTTTCGAACTTCACCCCCCTCGTTCGCGCGCATCGAAAGAAACCCCCCTCTCGATCGCCCCTACCAATGGAGAGAGAGAGAGAGGCCTCAGTTTTCGATCACCGCCTTTACATAACTCCTCCTTACGCACGCCTCCTGTACGGATGTACCCCTCTCCCCCAGACAGATCTCCACCATAACTTCCACGAACCCATCTCAAATGACCCCCTCTCTTTCACACACACACACACACTCTCTCTCTCTCCAATGGCCTCCTCTTCTCTCCTCCTCCTCCTCTTCCCCTTCTTCTTCACCTCCTTTAAAGCCACCCCCACAACCTCTCCTCCTCCATTCCCACCACCCTCCAAGTGCACCGACCGATGCGGTGACCTCCCCCTCCCCTTCCCATTCTACCTCACCGACCCCTCCTGCGGCCTTAACTACTCCGCGTTCCAACTCACCTGCGTCGACTCCGTCCTCTACCTCCCCCTCGGCGGACCACGAGACCTCCGCGTCGTCCGATTCTCATCCGACGGTTCCAATTCCATCGTCCTCGACTTCCCCTCCCCCCCTTCCTGCACCCGCCACTTCGTCCTCGAATCCGTCGACCTCGGCGACGCCGGCTTCTACGGACTGTCCGAGGAGAACGTGCTCCGTCTCTACGACTGCGAGGACTCGTCGGTATGCAAGACGGGCAGGTGTGGGTCCGTCTCTGGTTGCGACGGAGACGGTGGGTGTTGTTACCCGCTGTCGGATAGGGATGTGTGGAGGCCTGGAGAGAATTTCTCTGTTTTCAAGGAGTTTGGATGCAGGGGGTTCTCGAGCTGGGTGAAGGGAGGGAACTCGACGACGGGGGTGGTTCGAGGGATTGAGATTGAGTGGGCCGTGCCGATTGGATCTCAGAGTGGGTTGTGCGCGGATGGGGCGTCCGTCGTGAACGTGACGGCTGTTCGGGATGGCGTGCGGTGCGAATGCGGGGATGGGTATGTTGGTGATGGGTTTTCCGTCGGAACCGGGTGCTTCAAATGTGAGTAACTCTTCTTTATGATTGTTTTTAGTGCTATTTATTTGGGGGGAGGTGATTTTCTTCATATTTGTCATTAATAAATCACTTATGTTTTTACTAGTCAATTTTTATAAAATAGTGTTATTGTAGATGGCCCTGCCTCTGCCTCTGCCTCTGCCTGGCTTTTAGGATCTCTTTCAAAAAATGTCATTTATAATTAGAGGATCTCTAATCCTATGCTCAACCATTTATCCAAATTTAAGTTTGTGTAAAAGTCATTCAAAATCATTTCTAATCATTTACTCATACCCATACCAAATTAAGTTTTTACTCAAATCTTTACCCAAATCAAGTTGTACTCAAATCTTTACCCAAATTTCTAACAATTTTTTTTTCCTTGTCTCCATATTTTTTTCCAATGTGACATTTTTTTCTTTCAACTCCATCTTTAGTTGAATTATATTAGATGCTTTCTCACCCCCCCCCCCCCCCCCCCCCCAAATTTAAACTATCTCTTGAAACCCAAAAAGAAAAAATGGTTTTCTTTCTTAAATTTTCATCTTCTTTTTTTAACTTCTTATTTTTACTCTAATAAAAAAAATTTATTTTTACATTTTTTTTAAAAAAAATTAGATGATTATAATTTTTAAATTTGAATATATTAAAGGAAAGAAAAATCGAGTAGTAAAAATTTTTGGGAAAAAACTTTAAAAATGTTTATAGAAAATAACTAGAAGAAAATGTGAATTTTTAAAAGATTTGAGTAAAATACAAAATGATGTTTGGAGACACATCATATCAAATCAAGTTTTTACTCAAATTTTAAATGAAATTTGAGTATATGATTAAGGGCTGGGGATGGTCTAAGTGAAGCAACCAGTATTGATGACATGTGTCACAAGTTTTTTAAAACACAATTCCATCTTATTCATTGTTTATAAGATCTGTGACACTATAATATGATTGATATTCCAAGTGTGTACATTGATCAGACTACTATTTGGGATAATTTTGATTTACTGGTGTGTTTTTTTTTAAATATAGCCTGTATCAATGATGGACATGTTGTATATGGAGAAGGTTGTGACAGTGAAAGCCATGGAAAAAAGAAAGCCGCAGTTCTTGCCGGTATGTATTTCTTGATGAATGCAATTAATAAATTATCATATATGAATTTATACCAGCATTAAAGAAATTTCTTGAATATCTGCAGTGGGAATCATAGCAATACAAGTTTTCTTTATCATAATTTGTGGAATGATCAATCAGTCAGGAAAACATATTGTTGAATTTCTGTGTTGGTTACTGCAATCTGATAAATAGTAATGGTCTTTGTTGCAAATAGGGGTACTTGTTTCTGCCCTTTCTCTTGTTGCTCTGGCTGCGTTATGTTCTCTTGCAAGATGGATTAGGAACACAAACAAGCGGAAGCTTGGCCCACCATGCATTGTTGAATTTCGAAAGGCTTGTTGGACAACATCATTCTCATATAGAGAGCTTGAACAAGCTACTGGAGGATTTGAAGAATCACAAAAGCTTGTTCACAACGCCACAGATGGAACAGTTCACGCAGGAGTACTCTCCAATGGGTTAACTGTTGTCGTGCAGAAAGTCAAGTGTGAGGGCGAGCAGGATCTCATCTTGCTATTGAACCGAGTTCAGTCCCTGTCGAGAATCACCCACAGAAACATAGCTCGCCTCCTTGGATGTTGTACCGAATTGCATTACACGCTCTTTTTGGTCTACGAGTCTCCACAGAATGGTACATTGGATGAACATTTGAGGAGACAAAACGGAACCTTTATAAACTGGTACCGTCGTGTCAGCATTGCTACTGAAGCAGCTATAGCTCTTTCATATCTGCAGTTTGGGCTGTCTCCCCCATTATATCTCCATGACATCAAATCAAGTGACATCTATGTATGTGGAAACTATTCGATAAAAATTGCAGGTTTTCGACTCTTCAGATCCGTACATGATCTTGCTCGAGTTCCATGTGATGTCCAAAGCTTTGGCGTGGTTTTATTAGAGCTTCTCATGGGCATAAACCATGAAGATACAATGGAGAAGGCCTTGCTCATGATTAAGGGAAGGAACTTGGATGAGATCACAGACCCACTCCTCAGTTTCCATGAGCTACCATCTGTTCATCAAGAACAGATTGCAAAGATCAGGGATCTCTCAGTGCGATGCTTATCATATGGAGGGCTCAGCATGATCGAAGTTGCGAGGGAGCTCATACAAATCATGAGGGAGGATGTTGATAATGTTGGTGTTAGTAGGCCTCCCTTGGAGGAAACATTTTCAAACTCAAGCCTTCTTCAGATGATTTCAATGTCTCCTGACTCTATATTGACAACTTGAGGAGCCTTCACAACCTCAGAAGAAATGTTTGAAATGTATCATACATGCATAAACATGGGAATTTTGGCGGAAACAAGTCTTGTAATCAAGAATCTAGAATCCCTGCTTTGTTATAGAAACTAATCACCATACCTTTGTTTAGAAATGTAGACTGTGCTTACTGCATACTTTGATAGGCCAGTTGTCTGATCTTCATTTTCTCTGCTATAATATACATATAATAGTTGGTAAGAAATCAACTATAATATAATAGCCCCTTATTTTCTCTGTTATAATATAATAGCTCCTTATTTTTCTTTGTTTTTTTTATCTCTCTCTCTTCCCCCTTTGTAATCTTATTCAAATATCATCTATTTTGATTTATGATTAGAATAGATATATGTTCAAAAATTTCTCAAAAAAAAAATGTAATAGAGGAAAATTACAAATTTCATGACATAATTATTATTGTTCAATCGTAGTGGCACACAGTGCCCCATGATAACGGTAATCAAACTAGATATGGACTATCCATTAAACCTAAAAATAGGTCTTTGTCCAAACAAGTGAAATATGACACACAACAACTTTAATTTTCTTGTTAGTTAACCATCCCTTAAGGATAGGAACCCACAACTTTGAAATTGAGCCTAACCAATTGCTTTTTTTTTTGCTGTTCATCAACACATTTTTTTAGTCTAGCCTGTCAATGATTTAAGACTCGGAATATCTGAAAACAGGTTACTTTGGTAAGATGCAAGACCTAAAAGATGGTGAATAGGTCTTGCTATGATTAAATCGGATTTTAAGCATTTCTTTTCAAGAATAAACCTAGATGATATTTAATCAAACTTGATTAATCAACTACAGAACATTATAATATTATTCAATCAATATAACGACATGCAAAAAAGAGAGTAAATATGAGCAATCACACAAAGGAGACAAGTGATTTTTTTATGTGAGAAATCATTTAAAGAAAAAATCTTGGGACTTACTACAACAACTAATTATTATAGGATCAGAAAATCTTCAACCCCGCATTTTGGTTGTTGAGAAAGCTTCATATAGTCTTTTAAGGCAATTTGAGGACTGGAAATCATCCCACATTTATAGGGAAGTAAATGTCCCTGCTGATATGTTGTCTTCATATAGATCAGCAACAGGAGAAGAGATTATCATTCTCTCTATGATGTTGCAGGACATCAGAGAGGTACTGGCTAGAGATGAGCTGGGGCTGGAATACCAAAGAACTCATCTGAAATGAAGAACCTTGCTCTCTGTGTTATATGGCTGTACAAAAAATCTCCATAATTTTCATTAAATGAACTCTCTTCAGAATCCTTTGATGATTTGAGTACAGTACTCTTTTGTTTACTTGGTGCAGGGAGAGTTATTTCACATGTTTGAATTTTGTTTTATTTATTACAAAGGCCTCCACAGGACAATAGTCCTAACTTACTACAACAACGATACTAAACTATAACTAAGTAGACAGAGGCAACAAGGGCCTAGAGAATACAGTGGGCTAAAGCTCAGGATACCCAGCCCAAAAGATTGTAGAACATTTTTTCCAACTTCCTGCCGTCAGTAGGGTTTAATATCACATCCCCTTGAAAAGAGGGGTGTGTCTATCCACTGTGCTCGGTGCTGTCTTGACATTTCACATGTTTGAATTGATTGTACAACTCTTGGAGTTGGGCAAATTTGGGGGGGGGGGGGGGGGGGGGGGGTGTGGGGGGGGGGGGGATTGGAGAAAAATGTGGTTAAAATAACCATCCCCATTTGAAAAACAGCTTATGCTCTGATTTATTAAATAATGATTCTCGAAAAAAATATGATTAACTAGTTTTATTTTATTGTTGTTAAAACATAAATACCAATATTTGAAAATCCAATTGATTAATATTATGAACACAAAATCAGGTTAACAAGTGAGAATACAAATAAAGCCTTAGGTGGCTACTCTTTCTAGAATTTAGAAAATCGTGCAAAACAATATTTTCCCATAATCCAAAACCTAAACCTTAGCCCATGCCCTATCCAACCAAAATAGCCAAAGATTGCCTTAATGCAGGCCCCGCATCCGACACCCACCATTCAAATCCTCACAATAAATGCTGCAAGGGAATCCAGAGATCACAAAATTTTGTATGACATGTCAATTGTCAATTTATTATCCCATCTTTTTATGTTTTCTGGATCAGAATCAAAGGAGAAAAAGATGAAGATAGAAGGCAAAAATTTTGATGCTGTTTTGAGTGGCCAATGCCAAAAAGTCTCACTTTCCATTCCTAATTCATGAACCTCCAAACGAATCAGAACAAAGAAGCAATTGTGGGGAATTGAGGTCCCCGCACTCCTCTAAAACCATCTCAACTGTTTAGATTTTATAAAAAATAAAATAAAATAATGTTAGATACAATATGTGGAACAGTGGACAAGTTTTATACATGTGTGATATATTTGGATTTAAATTTACAAGATGCGACTAAAAAAATTGATATGAATATGAAATTTTTGTAAAATATTTTGAATCATTTACAAAAAACTTATTCCATTTAACATATATTATAACTTTATAATACAATTATTTTTATATTATAATACAAATAAAATAAATATTTATGAAAATCAATCGAGATAAATCTGAATATCTTTGATTTAAATTATTAGAATATGAATATTTGATATGATTTAATTAAATCTAATTTTAAAATTTAAAACTATATTTATCATTTATTTGAATTTGATTTAAAATCTTATGTTTTAATTGAATAGATATAAATAAAATTTAAAAATAAACATAATAGAAGGATATGTTTTTAGAAAAAAAATGTTAATAACATGTAAATTGGGACTATGGGTAAAAGAATCATCCCCGCACGTGTGTAAGAAGCGGCCACGAGTGAAGAAACCGCCATAGAAACCGCTTCGTGTCGTCTTCGGTCAAAAACAAAATCCATATAAAGTATAACAGTCTATAAAGGCGAAATTACGAAGGATTCTTTTTTTGATCTTTGATTTGAATGGAATAAAAATACAAACGCACACGCTTTTTTCACTGTCTTTCTCTCACTCCCTCCATTCGCACGCACCATCCGTTCTCTCTAAAACCCCTCTCGCTCTCTCGTTCTCTCACTCGCGCTTCGTTCGAGAACAACAAATGGGGAGCCCTAATGGGGAAGCTAGGGCTTCGTATTGGATCGACGCGTGCGAGGAAGGCATGGCCGACTTCGATCACCTCTTCGATGATCCTACGGCGCCCCAGATGGATCGGACGACGGCGGCGATTGAGGAGGATATCGTGGAGGCTTCCTTCTTAACTGAGATCGACCAGATCCTCGAGAGCATCGGAGGCTGTGACGGTGGCGTCGGCGGTGGCGGCAGCGGCTCCGACGGGGCGTTGGAGGCGGAGGCGCCGCCTGTCCGGCCGCTGCCGCCGTTGCCTCCGCCTCCGTTAGAGGTTTCCGAGTGTGCGCCGGCGGCGGTGGAAGCTCCGGGGTTGAAACGATGCTCCTCCGCCCGGTATGATCGGGAGAGGTACAGTAAGAGGGCCAGGCCTGATCGGACGGACGAGAGGTGGTATGGCAGGAGGCAGGAAGAGAGAGGTGGGGATCGGAGGGACGGGAGAGACTGGAGTAGGAAGAAGGACCACCGGGATGGAGGGAGGGATAGGGATTGGAGAGAGAGGGAGAGGCGGGGGTACTGGGAGAGGGACCGGTCGGGGAAGCTCGCATTCCGGGTGGGCCAGTGGGAGGCGGACCCGGAGCGGGAGCCCAAGAGAGCAAGGAGGGAAGATGATGTACCTGCCGCCCTGCCCGATCAGGGTAGGGCCCATGAGAGGAAAGAGAAACCTGTGGAAGAGCAGGCGAGAAAGTACCAGTTGGATGTGCTTCAGCAGGCCAAGAGGAAGAATACGATTGCATTCCTTGAGACGGGTGCAGGGAAGACTTTGATTGCGGTATTGCTTATCAAGAGTGTATGTGAGGATATGATCCGGGAGAATAAAAGGATGCTGGCCATCTTTTTGGTGCCTAAGGTTCCACTCGTGTATCAGGTGAGGACTTGTTTTTTTTTAGTTTTGTTTGTCTTTTGGTTTTTCTGTGCTGATTTTGTGGGTTTTGGGTGTTGTTCTAAGCAAGCGGAGGTGATTAGGGAGCAGACTGGTTACAGGGTGGGTCATTACTGTGGGGAAATGGGCCAAGATTTCTGGGATGCTCGGAGGTGGCAGCGTGAGTTTGAGTCAAAACAGGTAAAAATTTGGTTATTGTGTGGATGCATGATGGTCTTACAGTTGATGCACTTGCGTTTGTTTCAATATTTTAAGTTTTTGCATTTGTTTCAGCATTTGAAGTTGTTGAGATGATGTAGTGTTAATAATGTCTAAGATCAAACACTTGCACAAATTGTCCACCCTCTTGGTAGAGATCCCGTGATTATTGAGAATGCTATTTTCACTAGGTTGCATGGATATGCTAAAGAATGAGGTTTGGTCCAAGACATGTACATTGATGATTAGGGTCCATTTTTTCCAGCTGGAACTCACAAAGTTCAGCAATTAGGCAATTTTTGTATTTAATTTGTTAATCAATCAATCATTATACTTCTACTTCATTGTTATAGAAGAAATACAATGCTCAACTTGTACTTTTAAGAGTACATCATCAAGTCGTGAATTGATCTTTGTCTATTTCTTACATGTACCAAGAGGGAAAAACGGTAGACAAAATGAACATCAAGTCATTTAGCTGAATTGAGATAAAATGAACACTTTGTTATTTTTTGTTTTATAGATAAAACAGTTGACATCCTATCCTAATTTTATAAAGAGAAGTGAATACCTAAGAGCAAAGATACAAGTAGCAACGAAAACCATAAAAGCATCATCTAGGGCATTGTAGAAGAGGTATCTCTACTTGTCCTACCCCTACCAAACCTCCAAAAGGACTACCCTTGAATTACAATAAGCCCTCCCTCCAATGAAACTAGAAGTTCCTACACAATGTATTTTCTAATTTTGATGAAATGACACGTAGACTCCCAGATATTTTCAACATAGCAAGTTGCATCCTTTAACATGATCTCATTTCATTGCAAACCGAGTTTGGTTAAGCCGGTAAACACCTCCTCTTTTATGAAAGAGGTCGTGGGATCAAATCCTAGGGAGCACTGTTCTTTAAAAAAAAAACATGACCTCGTTTCACATAAGCCAAATGGACAGCACCGCAACAGGAACAAAAGATTGAGAGATTTAATTCCTCCTGGATGTTGGGGAATTTGGGATGAGGAACAATATGGTATTCAAAGGAGAAAGGCTCTATTTTGTGAGAATTTATAGAATATCTTTTTAAGATTCTTAGCAACCACTGTGCGGGGCAAAAAGGTGGGTATTTCCAAAGGGGCAGAATTATAATAAGAGAGTAAAAGTAGGACTCTAGTGATTGTGAGCCAGTCGAACCCTCAGCAATCAACATTTTTTTTCAATTTATTAAGAGAAAGAGAAGTTTCCCAAAGCATACAAGAAATGAAAATAAAATACAAAATGTGTGGGGATAGTAGAAGAAGCAACTACTAGAAACCCATCCCAAACTTCACTAACCTTGGTTTTCTTCTCATCACTGGGTGCCACTCAATACCTTCCTCTGTCCTCTCCCAAAATGCTTTACAGACCTATGCTTATTTGCTGAAACAGTGAAACTTGTAGGAAATTTAAGCCTATGTGATTGTTCATCACACCACACATCCTACCAGAAGCTGATCTTTGCTCATCTACAAGAATCCGGTCGAATGAATTATGGCATGCGGGCAGCAAGACCCACAATCCCTTTTCAGATTTTAGATAGTTAATGGGTAGCATTTGGAAGCAAACAACCCTTTGCTGAGTTTCTGTAATATCATGCATTAACACCACATCAAGTATAGACCTGAGATTTTTGTCCAATGCCACTTTGTTTGTTCATTTGCTTGTTTGAGAGATGGTAGGAACTCTACCACCAGATGGGGTTGCAGTTCCAAAATAGAAAGAAATGGATTTCGGAACAGTAGATGAGCAATCTACTACTCTGAGGTCCCTAACAACAGATAGTCTTTTGCATGTTGACAAGTCAATCATGAAATTCTTTATATCTTCATTTTTTTTTAATAAAAATGGAATTCATGATATCTTTCATGCTCCCTTACAGTTGTTTTGGGATGAATGATGTCATAATATTAGTACAAAAGGGAAATTAAGAAACAAAACAATTGGTCTAGTAGCAAGGCCTAATATATATTCTGACTTTAAACCCAACCTTCAGCTCATGTCTGCTCCAACACGTCAGAAAACAGGCAACAGAGGAAGAAGTTTTTTTTGTGAAATGTGTAGATTAACAATTAAATATAAAGAAATAAAAGTGAAGCCTTTATGAGGTCAAACAAATTCAGTACCTGTTTTTTTCCATTATTTTATGCAGTCTAGTTATGGATTCTGTAACTTCTGTTCATGCCCCCAAAATGATGGTTTAACAGTCACGTGGTTGCTTTTGAGATAGGCAACACTTCAGAGCTGCTAACAATCATATCACATACTTTGGAGTTTAGAACCATGTGGAAGATGATACATTAGAGGGAAAATTAAATTCAAGTCCATACTTAGACATAACAAAATTCCCTCACCATGTTATTAGGAAGTGTTTATAGGCATCCAAAAGGAAGACTAATCCTTCTCCCCCATTTTCCGTTGTGTACTTCCCATCTTACACTGACTATAATAAAAGATCAACAATATTTATCTTTCACTTCATCAGTGTCTTCTCTTTGCCTAGCCCAACTTTCTTCTCTTGTCCATGCTTCCCATATTACTTGCAGAGGGCACATTATTTGAGTAGAAGGGTGGCTCAAAAGTCCAACGAACAGCTGGGGACCTTTTGAATTTTGAGGTGGGGCCTCCACCAACGAACAAAGTCCTTTGTTGACCAACATCATACGAGCATTGCACGGATCAGTTGGCGCTAGGAATGCAACTCAGTTTGATTCAAATAGGAAAAAAAACTTAAATTGATTTTCTTCAGGTTTGGGTTTAAGTTTATCTAATTTGATTCAGGTTTGGGTTGAAGTTTTGCTAAATAGAATTAATTAGGTTCCGCCAGTTTAGGTTTGGGTTGATATCTTAGTTAGCCAAATCAAATCGAACCAAACAGAATTCGAATGATGATTATGCCATTTGTATTAATTAGGTTTTACTTTCTACTCTACAAGTAATCTATATTTTGTTTCCTAACCTGAAAACTAGCTGAATTGTTATCAATCTGGTTTCCTTTGGTTTTAGTTTATTAAAAAGAATTTAGTTCGATTCACATGTTAAGGAATTTAGTTTCATATTTGGTTGTGGTTCAGGTTTGATTGTTTCACTTTGGGTTGATACAGTCTCATACAAAACCAACTGGAATTATGCCCCATCTGAGGTGCTTATGATATCCGATCATTTATCCTTGATTCTCCACCTCATCTGATCTGGGGTGAATATGTTACATAAAAGATTATTAAAGAATTTAAAATTGAAATATAAGGATTTCATGGAGCAGGGGGATTCATTTAGGTGAAAAGTTCCCATCAATTGAATATAAAAATTTAACAAGAATTATTTGTATTTCTAGTATGGTCAGGCAGCATTCTGGATTTTTTTCCATGTTGAGAACGTTAAGAAATCTATCCTTTTCTGTATTACAGTATGTGGGAAGGTCTTTACACAACTTTATAACAGATGAGAAAACATTTCTCCTCAAACATAATTGTTGTGCAACTATGTTAAGAATTGATCTAGATATCCAAATAAACTCAATAAACTATGATGACCTGACATATCCAAGATTTCTAGAGGCCTTTAAACATCTTTCAGTTCTACAGAAATGTTTACTAAATTTACAATGAGTGAAAAATGTTTCTTTGCTTGCTAATGCATAGATTTCACAATGAACAAGAAACATTCCTCGCTAGTTCCAAATATGGAAAACCTTTTCTTAGAGGTAGAAGATGTGTGAGCTCTCTTTAATTTTTTTTTTTTTGGTTGAAGAAAACAGTAGGTATCCTACCAAAAGTTTTTTTTAGAGGATTTGGAGGTGTTATATCATCACAATCTATTAACTAATAATACCAGATGATTATATCATCATAATCTATTGGAAATGTTCATCTGGTATTAGTTATTAGACTGGGTTTGTTAATGTTTGAAAAATGGGTTGCATGCTTTAGATTAGATTGTTTGCAGTTTTTAGAATTCTAGATTGAGATGCCATGCCTTTTAATATCACCAACAGTTTAAAAAAATGGTGCTATATTTATATTTTTCCTTTATCCATGATTTTTGTTCTCCATACTAGTTTTCTTCTTTCTTTTTCATGTAATAAACAAGTCCACGTAAGATTCGTAGATTTTTTATTTGTAACCTTGAAAAGTAAGGTTTAATTCATCTCTAAGCATCAAACAGAAGTGTTTTCTACTGAAGTATCTGTAGTTATATATTCCTTGTGAGGTAAAATTTCTCACCAGGTATACAACCTATTTGCACAATATCTAATACTGGTTAAGAAACATCCCTTACCAGAATGTTCCTAACAAGGGACCACAGAGCAAAATAGGCATCACTGAATCCCTCTTTTGTCCTCTCTGCAATTCCGAAAACTAATCGATTCTGCACCTGTTCTGTCATTGCCCATTATCAAGGCAAGTTTGGGAGAGATTGGATCAGTGCTTCCACATGAATGTGACTTCTTTCTCATTGGAGGAACTGTGGGAGGTGGATAAGATGTTCAGAAGGCCTGAGGATATATGTATTGCTACAAATATCTCAGAGATTTGCATCCCTGCGATATGTTGGACTATTTGGAGGAGTAGAATCGAGGTTATTTTCAAAAACATGCATACACATTTTGAGAAGATGTGGGAGGAGGTGAAGAGTCATCAAATCCTGGGGTGGTCACTGTGCTGGAGCAAAGAGGGTGCTTTTTCAGTAGCTCAGGCTGAGGAATGTAACCTGAAGGGGACAGGTGTGGATTGATTCTATCCAGTAGGCTTCTCACCTACTATCTTGGATCTCTCTTGCTTGCTCATTTTCTCTCTTATAGTGTTTGTTTATGTGGAATGTACACCAATCAATGAATATAAAAGAAAAGAAACGAAAGAAAGAAACATTCCTCACCAATTTAAGTGTGAAATCTAGGAAAAAGTAAAGTTTTTGGAGGGATTCAGTTTTAATTATGTGATTGGTCAGAGGGCATTGATTTATAAATTTTTTTGCTAGCATGTATTATTATCTCAAGGTTTAACTTGGGACCTGCTATGAATTTTCCCTTTATTCAAGGGCAGTTTCATCCTTTTTAAATTTGTTTGCGAATTACACTTATGTGGTCTATTCATTTAAGTTGTAATTTAGTGTAAATTTATTTGTCTTTTTGTTGGAACTTATGGCATGTATCCATCTGTCCCTCACTTTGCCCTAATTTGCTGCATTGGTGAAATTCAATGGTTAAATGGTTGATAATAACTGTGCATGCTGCTGGCTTCTTTCATTCACTATCTGCTTTGTCCCACTGCAGGTTCTAGTAATGACAGCTCAAATTTTGTTAAATATTCTTAGACATAGCATTATAAAAATGGAAGCAGTTCATCTTCTTATTTTGGATGAGTGCCATCATGCTGTAAAGAAACATCCATATTCACTGGTCATGTCTGAATTCTATCACACGACACAGAAGGAAAAAAGACCAATAGTTTTTGGCATGACTGCTTCTCCGGTCAATTTGAAAGGTATATTCTCAGTTATTATTCATTCCCCACAAATTCCGATTTTTTAGTAAATTCACTTCTTTTTTTTTATAGTGTTTCCCAGATACTTGATGCTTGATTTTTTATAACATGTATTTCGTTGCTAGATTTTTTGTTTACCATGTTCTTTTTCTTGTTTTGTTATTCTACAAAACAGGAGTTTCTAATCAAGAGGACTGTGCAATTAAGATTAGAAATCTTGAAAGCAAACTCGATTCTACTGTTTATACGATCAAAGATCGAAGGGAACTAGAGAAGCATGTTCCAATGCCTTTGGAAATAGTTGTAGAGTATGATAAGGCATCTAGTTTGTGGTCTCTTCATGAGCAGATTAAACAAATTGAAGTTGCAGTTGAGGAAGCTGCACTTTCTAGTTCTAGGAGGAGCAAGTGGAAGTTTATGGGTGCCAGAGATGCAGGATCCAAAGAAGAATTACGTCTTGTTTATGGTGTTTCTGAGAGAACAGAAAGTGATGGAGCTGCTAACTTAATCCAAAAGTTGAGGGCGATCAACTATGCTCTGGGTGAACTTGGACAGTGGTGTGCTTATAAGGTACCCCAGAGGGATAGTTTGATTTCTTTTTGTGGCATGTTTACGCATTTATTATTTTTGTTTGGTAAATGGTGGTTGTGAATTCAAGCCTCTTTTCCAGGTTGCACAGTCATTTTTAATGGCTCTGCAGAATGATGAGAGAGCGAACTATCAGGTTGATGTTATGTTTCAAGAGTCATATTTGAAAAAGGTTGTGGCTCTATTGCAATGCCAGCTATCTGAGGGAGCTGCATCTGACAAGGATGTAGTCCATGAAACATCAAAAAGTAATGGTGTCCAGAATTCTGATGACATAGAGGAGGGGGAGTTGCCTGACACTCATGGTAAGTGGTGCTGCAAGCTCGCTCTCTCTCTCTCTCTCTGTGTCTGTGTTGGGGGGGGGGGGGTTTCAATTAGTACAATTTAAATTATCATCTATATAAATTTTGTTTTTCCCATCCATTTATTGCTGTTGAAGAGGGTTAAGAAAATTCTCATTAAATTATCTGGAATGCTGATTATTGAATTGCCATACTGTAAAATTGGTTACCTTGTTGGTCAGCTGTAAACGTTAAAGAGCTCTATGTTCTTATGGAAAACATCAATAGCATTTAGTTGGTTCAAACCAACAAGCCATGGAGAATGATCCGGTGCCATGAAGATAAATAATGAATTATTTTCCTGATAGCTATATAACACTACCAGTTAATCTATACTCTCGTAAAGTATGGATTAATCAATAACCATTTTATATACAAGAGTCCTTTAAATGTAATAATTAAAAAAGAAAAATACATGTAAATATAAAATACTATTGATTGTGTCTTCGTAGTCATTTATATGTTAAACACTGCTTAATTAGAAACTAGACCAAAACTTACTATTCTTATTGTAAGCTTTCCTCTCCAGCGCTTCCTAAATTGATTTCCTTTGTTTGTACTTTGTACTAGTCAAAACTCTAAACATTGATTCTCTGATGCAAAGGGCGTCCATGACGAAATGTGATTTAAGTAAGGCGCATATGAACTATAAGGTGAGAAGAAAAACTGATGATATATTCATGGAAATCGTATCACGTGCATAAATCAGTGAAAGAAACATACTCTACGCAGCTAAAAAATTCTAGGATAGTAAAGATAAGTAATTTCTGGCTAGTGTTGAGATGTTCTTAATGAATAAGTGGCTCAAATGTGTTTTATCCATGATAATCATCAACTCAATTAACAAAGGGGAACACTGTTGGAAGGGGAACTCTTGCGTGCTTGCATTTTCTTTATAAAAAAAATCTCCAAGTTTTCTTGTAGATACATTTATCCATATCTTGAATTTTGTAGTGCAATGTTGTTAAAGAGTGATTTTGTGTGAAAACACTGTGATTTACAGTTGTTTCTGGTGGAGAGCATGTGGATGTCATAATAGGAGCAGCAGTAGCAGATGGAAAAGTGACTCCTAAAGTTCAGGCATTGGTCAAGATACTTCTTCAGTATCAGCAAACTGAGGACTTCCGTGCTATTATTTTTGTTGAACGAGTGGTTGCTGCCTTGGTTCTTCCTAAGGTTTTGAAGATATAATATGTCTGCAGATCTATTTCCACACACTTTTTCACACATTTTTAACCTACATAGTATAATATCTGCATAATTTCAGGTATTGTTGGAGCTTCCATCACTGAATTTCATAAAGTGTGCAAGCTTGATTGGGCACAACAATAATCAGGAAATGCGGACTTGCCAGATGCAGGATACTATTTCAAAATTTCGCGACGGTCGAGTATGCATTTCCATTTGTTACATAATATCTTTGTAAAAATGTTTGCATTGTATACAAAATAATGCATTTTGTGTCCCGGAACCAATACGTTTTGTAGGTCACATTATTAGTTGCCACCAGTGTTGCTGAAGAAGGGCTTGATATACGGCAGTGCAATGTTGTGATTCGCTTTGACCTTGCCAAAACAGTTCTGGCATACATTCAATCTAGAGGGCGTGCAAGAAAACCTGGATCTGATTACATATTAATGCTTGAAAGGTGAGTTTCATAAACTGAATAACAAGGACATTCCTTGTCTAAGACTTGGGTTCTGTTTGAATTAATAACCTCTTTTCGAACCAATATATGTCTCAAATTCTCTATTGCATCTCATTTTCTATCTCTTTGTCGCTGTTTGGAGTCATGTAACAATATTTGGTGACGTTACATAAATCTCATATGTTTTAACATATCCTTGAGTTCTTAATCTAATTCAACCCGAATGTAACAGGGGAAATCTGTCGCATGAAACCTTTTTAAGGAATGCTCGAAATAGTGAGGAAACGTTACGAAAGGAAGCAATTGAGAGAACTGACATTAGTCATCTGAAGGGTACCTCAGTCTTAGCTTCAGATGATACATTGCCTGGTTCTGTTTATCAGGTGGAGTCAACTGGTGCCATTGTTAGTTTGAATTCTGCTGTTGGGCTTGTCCATTTCTATTGCTCCCAGCTACCAAGCGACAGGTGTGCATTTAATTATTGTTGTTTGAATGTTAAAATTAGTGTTGTTGCATGTTGATCTTTCCCTGTAAATATTACAAATATCTGGTTGCATATGAATTGATGCTGGTTTTGGTGCTCCTCTAGGTATTCCATTCTTCGTCCTGAGTTCATCATGGAGCGGCATGAGAAGCCTGGGGGTTCCACTGAATATTCTTGCAAGCTTCAACTCCCTTGCAATGCACCTTTTGAGAAGCTTGAGGGTCCTGTGTGCAGTTCGATACGTCTTGCTCAACAGGCATGATTACCTGTATGAATTTTTTCATAAGAGTTCCTTGTCTTAAACCATGTTATGATTGTTTTCATGGTAATTGTTATGCAGGCAGTTTGCTTGGCTGCTTGCAAGAAGCTTCATGAGATGGGTGCATTCACTGATATGCTTTTACCAGACAAGGGTAGTGGGGAGGAACGTGAGAAAAATGATCAGAGTGATGAAGGAGAACCCCTTCCAGGAACTGCGCGACATAGAGAGTTTTATCCAGAAGGTGTTGCTGAAAGTCTCCGGGTGAGTTACATCGGATACTTGTGCTTATTATGCAGGCGGGCATCTCTATCCTCCACGAGCTACCAAGAATAAGATATCTTTAGGACGACTGCAATAGTTGATGAATAGTATATGTTACATGTACTTTTACTCATTGGCAGAACGTACTACCATTGCTAACTAAAAGTATCACTGCATATTTACCATAGTAATGAGAGGCTCCACATGTGATTTAAGTGAAGAGGGTATTTATTTAATAGGGGCCTTTGGTAAATTTGATAGGGAAATTTTCTTAAACTATCATTTCTGTAGAATGAATTTTATAGTATCGATAATTTTAGGGACATGAGGATTACAAAAATGCATTGGTCTTGACTCTTGATAGACAGTTGAGTTTTGCTCTTTAATCTTTTAATTGTTTGATTCACATATTAACTTAGGGGCATTTTGGGTAAACAAAAATTGAATGGTATTGGGTTTGTGTAATCAATAGGTGGGTGATTTGAATTTACTTAAAATATATTTTTAATTCAGCTTGTGTTTCTTAGTGAATAGACACACTTTATATTTTCTTTTCTTATCAAGAGGTTAAGGAACACATTTTTTTTGAGGAAAGGGCACACCACCTTTTTTTCCTTTTTAAGAAAAATTAGGAGCTTCTTATTAATAATAATTAGATGCCACCGAACAAACCCGTTTGGCTCCGCGGTTGCGCGGATTTCGCGGTGGAAAAGCCGCAGAAATGCAGACGCGGAGCCAAACACCTTTTCAGCTTCTGCGTTTCAATCCATTTTTATGCGGTGACAGTGTATTTTTTGCCGCGTTTCAAACTCTAGTAAAACTATGCTTTTGAAACTATGAGTATTTTTGGGTGGCTTTTCATAATCTTGGGGTTTCAACTGAGGGATCTCCGTACAAAGGATTAAAGGGAGGAGGATAGGAAAGGGATTAAGAAGATGATCAATTGGAAGGGGGAATCCTTCCACAATTTCTGCATGCCTCAACACCCTAAGCATAGTTTGCCCATAATGGTTGAAGGATTGTCCACTCTGAAAATCATAACGACCCAAATACAAAACATAGAGGAGATGATGAATCTCCAAGAATAGCAAAAAAAAAGGGAAAAAGTGTTGTTCCCCCACCACCCCCCCCCCCCCCCCCCCCCCCAAAAAAAAAAAAAAAAAGAAAGAAAGAGAGTTGCTTATGTTCATAAAGAACAAAAGTTTAGCTAATCACTTCTCCCAGTCCCTTGGAAGGTTGCGCAATCCTCGTATAGTTTATATAAATCATCCTTCTCTTGGACTTCTCATTCCAAACACAGTGCATGAACAAATGAAAAGATTGAAGAAAAGGTGTTCTACATGCTGCCACACCTCGTCTCTATGCCGCACCAATCCGCTTCCAAACCTCTATGCTAAATTCACACTTGAAGTATAGATGTTCTATGCGTGATTAAATATCAGCATTATTAATTAATTTCTGATTGAATGAAGAAGGCATTGTTTTTGGTCATCTATTGGTGAGAGCAACCTTATCTTTCAATTATTCTAGTGGTCACGGCAGTGCAGTTTTTGATCATGAAGGTAGTTTGACATTTGGTGGGGCATCAAAGTTTTATTTAAAGGAGTGTTGATTTTCAATTACGTTTATCCTCCATGTTGAAATCCTGACCTTCCCAGCCTTCCTTTTCCTCCTCGATATTAGAATAATTTTACAGTGCTATGAATCTACCAAAGTGATTTGTTCAGGTGTTTTTTTTTTCTTATACCTGCAACGAATAGAAACTGATTATTGGATCTTTTATGCATATGCCTATATGAAACCAGTTCAAGTAAAATGGATCTATCTGATACCTTTGTGAAGGATTTAGAAAATAGTTATTGGGATCAGAGGTGCTCAAGGATCCATATCCTAACTATTGTAATGGGGATTGTTCAACCTCTGCACTTCACCCTCCAAAGCATTATGAAACACACATTTCTCTTAATTTTTACCCTTAATACCCAATAAAAGGTCATATTCATAATGAGATACCTCATCATCTTATGCATTTTGATTTATGTGAAAAATGGTATTTCTAAATCACTCGTAAAAAATGTTATATGCAAATCAACATGTCAAAAACTCAAAATACCACTTTACTGTTGGCGTGCATCACTTGTACATTTTTCTAATCCATGTTTGATGAGGATGTAAGGCATCATATTATTTCAGTGCAAAGTTAGTGTTATCTGTGTGGGTGATTATCTTAACTATTATAATGCAATTATCTCAACTATTATAATGCAAACAACCCATCCCCCCCCCCCCCCCTTTTTTTCCTTGGCACAGTCCCTTGTGGAGTGGAAGGTGCGAGTGCAGATTGTGGGGGCCATTAAACTATGCACCATATATAATTAAATTGATTAAAAGTCCCTGATATCTTTATATCATACTCCTAATATTTATAAAAAAAATATATGCTGTTGTTGATTTTCAATTATACAAAATAAGAGTATGACCTTTTAAAAATTATATTTGACTGAATTTCAAAATGCAATTTTCACCTACGACAATTCTATTTTTTTGCATCTCCTAAAATTTATACTTTGCATGTGCCATCAACTAGTATGCTATAGAGCTGCCTCGTTGAAAGTTGTTTTGCAAGAAAAATAAATCTTGAAATGCTCTACTTTGTACAACTATGCATTTTTTTAACAAGCTTGAAAAAACATGAATTTGCTTTCAGGGAGACTGGATTTTATGTGGCAGAGATGGTTGCACCAACTTCAAAACAGTCCGTCTGTATATGTATGCTGTACAATGTGTAAACATGGGCACCACAAAAGATATATTCTTAACGCAAGTTTCAGATTTTGCAGTGCTTTTTGGCAGTGAACTGGATGCAGAGGTATACTCCCTTGTTACTTTAGCTGATGGCTTTTTTTTCTCAGAATGGTGTGAGAGCTCACAAACAGGAATTTATTAATTAGAAAACAGTGGTAAGCTTCATGATAGAAAAATAGTATGCCAGAATGTCCTCTGCCTCACCCAACATATGGAGGAAAATAATATAAAATGACAAAATACATTGTCCTCTGCCTCACCCAACAAAGTTTTTCTTCCTTTGAGAGGCTTACATAATTTTTTCCTAATAACATATGTCCATTTTTATGGTCACATGTGCATATTTAACTGTTAGATGACTATATGAGTTCTACAGGTTTTATCGATGTCGATGGATCTCTTTGTTGCTCGAACCATGTTAACAAAGGCATCTCTTGTGTACCGAGGACCTGTAGATATCAAAGAAGATCAGGTTTTTTGCTTTCCATTCCATGTTCATCACTACTCAACTGAGCCTTTTGTGTTCTTAATATGCTATTGCCTGTTAGTGAACCATCATTGAAGTTTTATTGTTCATTCTCTCTTTTGTGCAGCTTATTTCACTCAAGACTTTTCATGTTAGGCTTATGAGCATTGTTCTCGATGTGGATGTGGATCCCTTGAATACTCCATGGGATCCTGCAAAAGCATATCTTTTTGTCCCTGTTATATGTGAGAACAATACTGATCCTATGAAAGAAATTGATTGGAATTTGATGGGAAAGATAATAGGAACAGATGCATGGACCAATCCCCTCCAGAGGGCTCGCCCTGATGTCTACTTGGGTACAAATGAGCGAGCGCTTGGTGGAGATCGAAGAGAATATGGTTTTGGGAAATTACGTAATGGGATGGCTTTTGGACAGAAATGTCATCCCACATATGGTATCAGAGGGGCTGTTGCCCAATTTGATGTTGTGAAGGCTTCTGGATTGGTCCTCAACAGGGATGCTTCTGATGGTTTAAGTAATGGGGATGCAGTGCAAGGTAAATTGTTGATGGCAGACTCTTGTATGGATGTAGAAGATCTTGTTGGAAGGATTGTTACTGCTGCACACTCGGGGAAAAGGTTCTATGTGGATTCAGTGCGGCATGATATGAATGCAGAGAATTCGTTTCCGAGGAAGGAGGGTTACTTGGGTTCTTTGGAGTACAGTTCATATGCTGATTATTATCGGCAAAAGTACGAAGCTCTTTTGCCAATTTTAACAGTTTAGCCATGTGCGTTTGGCAACCATTTTTTAACTATTTCTGGTTTGCATACTAGTTCTGATCTTGGAACGTGCCAGGGATGGACCGCCATTGTGCACCTAAAATATTGTGCTGGAAGAAGCTGAATAGTTTCTCTCCTTATTAAAGAAACAGTTATCTACCATTTGATGTGAAATATATATAGGGTTAATGAACCTTTGTCCTTGATATTTTTCACTAGTGGTAGCTTGCTGGTTCTTTGATTGGTTTGGAGAAACTTATGTTTCTTCATGCACAATAGAAGGTGCATCTTGGCATTCTATTTCTGGTCGTCGTATTTTTTTTTATAGGTACGGTGTTGAACTAGTCTATAAGAAGCAACCTTTGATACGTGGACGTGGTGTTTCTTATTGCAAGAATCTCCTCTCTCCTAGATTTGAACAATCTCAAGGTGTAGAATTGTGAACATATTCCCTGCAAGGTTAATAGTCTTTCATTTAGTAACACTTTTCCATGTGATGTGACTCTGGATGTTGTAGGTTGTGAAGGTGAAACTGAAGAGAATCTTGACAAAACGTACTATGTTTTCCTTCCTCCGGAGCTATGTTTTGTTCATCCACTTCCTGGGTCCCTCGTTCGTGGTGCCCAGCGGTTGCCATCAATAATGAGAAGGGTTGAGAGCATGCTTCTTGCTATTCAATTGAAGGACATGATCAATTACCCTGTTCCTGCTTCCAAGGTAAGTTCAATTTTTTCACTAGTCACTGGAATCACTAATTTTTTTCTCCTGAAATTTGATTGACTTGAGTTAATCTTTCACAGATATTGGAAGCCTTGACAGCCGCATCATGTCAAGAGACGTTTTGCTATGAGAGAGCAGAGCTCTTAGGAGATGCTTATCTGAAATGGGTCGTTAGTAAATTTCTTTTTCTCAAGTACCCACAAAAGCATGAGGGCCAACTCACCCGGATGAGGCAACAAATGGTGAGTAATATGGTGCTTTATCAGTATGCTCTAAATAAAGGACTACAATCCTATATCCAAGCTGATCGCTTTGCTCCATCTCGCTGGGCTGCTCCTGGAGTACTTCCTGTTTTTGATGAAGAAACCAAGGAACCTGAGTCCTCCAAAGTTGAGAATGGAGTACAGGAGAATCTTTTTGATGATGATGGTTTAGATGATGCCCATGAGGATGGTGAAATTGAGAGTGATCCAAGTTGCTACCGTGTCCTTTCCAGCAAGACCTTGGCAGATGTAGTTGAAGCCCTGATTGGAGTTTACTATGTTGATGGTGGGAAAGTTGCTGCTAACCATCTCATGAACTGGATCGGTATCCATGTGAACTTTGACTCACAAGATGATATGGAGTATGAGAACAAGTCATCCTCTAATATCCCGGATAGCATATTGCGGAGCGTCGATTTTGAAAAATTAGAATCTTCTTTACAACTGAATTTCCGTGACCGTGGGTTGTTGGTTGAAGCAATTACACATGCCTCAAGGCCCTCTTCGGGTGTCTCTTGTTACCAACGATTAGAGTTTCTTGGTGATGCGGTCTTGGATCATCTGATTACGGGGCACCTCTTCTTTACATATACTGACTTGCCTCCTGGACGCCTCACTGACTTGAGAGCTGCTGCGGTGAACAATGAGAACTTTGCTCGTGTAGCAGTCAAGCACAAACTTCATGTGCACCTCCGGCATGGTTCAAGTGCTTTAGAGGCTCAGGTTTGTTTGTCTTTTTTTGGAAAGTGTTAGACCCATTGACATTTCCAATTATCTAATATGCCATTTGTTTGCAGATCAGAGAATTTGTTAAAGATGTTCAAGATGAACTAACAAAACCAGGATTCAATTCATTTGGCCTTGGGGACTGCAGGGCCCCAAAGGTACTTGGTGACATTGTTGAATCGATTGCAGGTGCTATATTTCTTGATAATGCGCGTGATACTGCAGTAGTTTGGAAGGTATGACATCTGTAATCTCCTTTTAGATAAATTAAAAATTGGACCTGGACATTTAAAAGACATTGTTCCTTTTTTTTTGTGCAGGTATTCCAACCTTTGCTACATCCAATGGTGACTCCTGAAACTCTTCCAATGCACCCCGTAAGAGAGCTTCAAGAACGGTGTCAACAGCAGGCTGAGGGCCTAGAATACAGAGCCACCCGGATTGGCAACTTGGCAACTGTTGAAGTCTTTATTGATGGAGTCCAGATTGGAGTTGCGCAGAACCCCCAGAAAAAAATGGCGCAGAAGTTAGCAGCCCGGAATGCACTTGTGGTGTTGAAGGAGAAGGAGACTATTTCTAAACAAGAAGGGGAGAATGAAGGCAAGAACTCGGTTCAGGTTTTTACCAGACAAACTCTTAATGACATTTGCCTACGGCGACAATGGCCAATGCCTCAGTATCGATGTATCAACGAAGGAGGGCCTCCACATGCAAAAAGATTTGTGTACTCTGTACGAGTGAACACGACTGATCGGGGGTGGACCGATGAGTGCATTGGGCAGCCGATGCCGAGTGTGAAGAAGGCGAAAGACTCTGCGGCCGTCTTGCTGTTGGAACTTTTGGAGAGATCTTACCCGAGTACTAACAAATAAATTATCATTATATACTTTATTATTATATATGCAATTTCTAGAGCAGGTTAGAAAAATGGTAATGAAAATTAGTTTGATGTATTGAACACAGCCAATACTATATACTTTTTTATAGAGCTTTTGATTGTTCTAATGGAGTCCTTGTGTGGAAATAATGAAAAAAAATGCATGTAGCCCATTTAGTCTTGTGTTGAAATATAACTCCTTTAAACTATTGAAATAGGAAAATGTTATATTTAGTGATTCCTAATTGAAAATATATTGAATTTTTTTTTATTATTTTATTTTATTTTAATTTTTTGGTGTGAAGACCCTACTGTTCACATCCTTTACATTCTCAAAAGTGAGAGCCTGTTTAGCCTCTTCCATACGACAATGGAGTAATTGTAGATTGGGTGTAACCCATCTATGAATCTGATCATCCAACATATCTTCTGAAGTGTATATTGGAATGAATTGTTTTTTTGCTTGGTAAAGATTGCGTTATTGTAGGAGTAAGGAATTACAACCCCACACAGGAGTATACAAAATAAAACCCAAAAGGAGAAACATTAGGCCTCGGAGGATACCTGGCCATAATGTTTACATGATTTTCAACAAAGCACATACTATTACAAATAGTATTCATTTTCACAAGATGATGGTGCCAACTTTGTCCTCGTGGATGATTTGAACCAAATCATTACCAAGGGATGATAGATCATATATAGTACACCCCAAAGGAGATGGGCTGCTGCTAAAAGATCATATGCTTGATTTTCTTCTCTATATATATGCGTGGCTTTCCATTCAATAAGTTCAGAAGAGAGCATATTAAAGGTTCGTAGGTCATTGAAAGCTGTCTATGGAATGTTTCCGCTGCCCCATATCCATGCAATAGCAGTGGTCGAATTTGATTCAAGCCACACATGAGAGGCGCAAAGAGAAGAGCATAATTGTAGCTCGTGCACAAGCCCTTTCAACTTCAAAATATTGATAGAAGCTGCACACACACTGCAATCACCGTCAGAATGGTTTCTAACAATCACACCATAACCAAATAGATCTTCAGCCCTTGAACCATTAGCATTATTTTCAGCCAATCTACAAGAGGGGGGACCCAAGAGACCTGCTTTTACCTCTTTTTCTTTTTCCACTATAGACACCCAAAGAGAGATTGCAATTTTTTTGAAAGAGGAGAAGTGTCCTAAAAAATTGTCGAGCAAAGAAGATATTAGAATGAATTGAATACATTGATTTGTACACTTTTGCAGTAGAGTATATATTGGTATAATATAGTTTATATTCTACTTGAGATTTAAGAGTTTATATCAAGTTAGATGATGTGGTTTTTGCAAGTGTGTTTTGAGTCTATTAGCGTCCTTCCAAAATTAGCGTCCATTAAAACGACACCATGGGATATGGTGCAATATAAAAGTCGAGGTATACAAAAAAATGTGCATATTTAAGAAAAGGCAAAATTTCAAATAACCCCTATAAACTGCCCAAAATCCATATAACCCTCATACTTTTTTTTAAAGTCCATACAACGCCCTGAAAACACCTATGTAATCTAAATAGCCTCCCAAGTTAAACTTCCGTTGTCAGATGACGAATGTTTTGTGAATGTTCTTTTTGGTTAACATTGGTTGAAAACACAATATATAAAAAAAAAACCCACAATGGGTTAAAAAATGATGAAAATAGCTATAAATGATTATTTTACCCATATAAATATATTATAAAACATTATTCGGATAAAATCGATATTTATAAAGAATTTTTTGCATTTTTAACACACTGTAGGTTTATAGATATACTGTGTTTTCATTCAGGGTTAATCAAACAAAATATCCTCATCTGTCAAAGAAAATTTAATTCAGGTATTTGGATTTACATAGGTATTGTCAGGATGTTATATGGATTTCAAATAGTTTACAGTGGTTCTATGAATTTTTCCCTTAAGAAAATGCAAAACCCCTCATTCCTAATTACTGATTTATCTGTTTTTAGAAAACTGAGTTGATTGAGAGTTTATCCTCTTTCCAAACCAATGGTCTCAGAAATGATCGTTTCCTCCTCAAACTGACACTTTTTGCATCTTTGGATCAATCTAATAACCTTTGTTTCACTAAAGTTCATCTTGTTGAGGGGTAAACGCGCAAATACGGACTAGATATATAAGATGCGAAGATTAAAGAAAAATCAAAGAAATGGAGCATTAATCAGAGAATGTCCAATGTGATTTGGTCCAATTGTCAAGGGCAGTATGAAAGATCAGGTGTAGTGTTGGTGGAGAATTGCCTGAAAATTATCATAAATCTGTTGGAGGAGTTGCTTATCAAATACACTCTGACGCTAAAGCATATAAACCTATCTTTTTGGAAAGGAAAAAAAATAACTTTTTTCTGTAAGGAAAATTCATACATACGTTGGGGGTTGCTAGGTACTTTGGGTATGCATGTAATTAATCTTGATTTTTATTTCATTTTCGTATACTTTTTGTTTCATTAATCAACTGCAACAGTCATATGACATCTGAATCAAAACATAATAATCTTCCAAAACGGAAAATCCAATTAAACATAAAAACCAAAATAATGGAAATCCATGGAAAACAAAACCGTTCTTGAGTAAAAATGCTCGACATGGGACACAAAAGAGCTCAAAAGCTTCTACAGCGGAATGCTGATCGATAAGATTCACGGCGTGATATGAGAATCCTCGGAAAAAGGAAACACCAAATTCTGACAAGAATGGTTGCAGATTAGCGTTGGGAACTGAACAGGGCCCGGCCAATTATGCCAGTTGCCTCGATGTAGCGGTCCACACATCTTGATACGCAGCTGCTCTCTGAACCACTTAAGCTTGTCCCTGGCTTTGTGATGCACTTGGTGAAGCACTTGCCTCTAACAGTCTGCACAATATAACTATTAAAGGAAGAATAAAGAAACTACAAATATTGTCCATCTCAATAACATGCACAAACATCTGTATGTCTATTTTATTTAATTATGTCAATTACTGACTGGAGAAAGAAGAAAGAAGCATTGGACATGTCATAATGCAAAAGAATGTGTATCAAAGCAGATTTGCAACAGATTATCTTTATTCTGCATTGGTCCTATTGGAACAACTATGTTTTCATTCTATTTAGATTTATTGGGTTAGGCCCGTATATACTAGCAAAGGTTCTCAGTCCTAAATAGACCTCAAGAATTTCTTAACACAAGCACTGGTCTTTGGCAAGGCGATCCCGTCACCTTACCTGTTTAATATTGCAATGAATGGTCAATCCTAACTGTTCCACTGGGAAATTTAGAAAATATTTACTCAACAATTACTAAGGGCAGGTTGTCTATCAACCGTCTCATCTGCAGATGACCTTACAGTCTTTGATGATGAGTATGATAGATCTATTATTAGTTTGTATCAGATCCTCAAACCACTTTCCACACTCGTCAGGGATACACATCAACCCACAAAAAAAGTTATTTGGTTGGGTTCATATGGGAGTGTGGAGCACACAGAGAGGAACAAGCTGGGCTTTTGAGCTTACTCTTGGAGGTCCTCAACAAGAAGGAAATGCTGTGGGTATAATGAATTCCTGGCTGTTTTGGAGAGTTAAAGAACTAGTCAATGCTTCTAGGCATGGAAGAAAATGCTGAAGCAGATACACATAGCCAAAAAATACACTTAATGTAGCATGGATGAGAATACTAGGCTTTGGTTTGACTGGTGGTTTCCATCTGCAAATACAGGAAGTGGAATCCTATACAGAACAGAGGAACTCCCAACTCATAGAAGCTAGAGTCCACAAAGGTTACAGCTTCCTAGAGATGATAGTATTTAACTCATTCATGTGGAGACTGTTAAACTGGTTAGTACATGGGTGAATATCAAATATTATGTTTCTTTGGCTTAGATCTGAAATTTTGCAAATAGGCAGCTTTAGATTTTTTAAAAATGGCTGGTTCAGCATATTGTCAGAGAGATTCATGCACCTGTAGCAAGTGATAATCAGGACATTGGGGATCTACCTATCACAACATCACAGAACCTCTCCTTATATTACAGAGAGGTGTTAATGCAAGACTATTGGAGCACTCCCAAATGATGCGTAAGAAGAATTTAATAGGGCTGAACATTTGCAAGGTACTGAAATACAACCTACCAAATAGACAGCAGAGCAGATCATGTTCTTTTATAATTTTTTTATGTAATCTGGCTTCTCTGCATGTAATCTTCTTTCCAAATAGTGTACATTGTAAACTATAAATGACCTTCCCTCCTCTCATTCAAGGGGATATATCCACGAAGTTTAACTTCTTGGTTTCCCTTCTTTTTGAAATGGGTAGTGAACTCAACTTTTCACATGAATTTTTACAAAATGATACAATTCTTCTTACTTTTTTGAAGATTGGTGCCCCTAGGATTTGATCTTTGTCATCCTTTACGGAGAGGGGCGCTATCTGACTTTCCCAAAGCACAGTTCCCAAAACTCATAGTACAATTCTTCTAACTTACCAAAAAATAAAAGGGTAATCCAAAGGACATCAAAGTAAACTATGACGAATTTTCAAATTTGGGGACATAATTAGGCTTGTCAATGGGTCAAGGTTTGGTCCAGATTAAGGCAGACTTAAACCTGACCCGACAGGGGGTGCGTTGGATCCAGGACCCCTACAGGACACGCCATATCTTCATACAAAGATTAAAAATAAGAACGAAAGGAAAAGTTAAAGGAATACATTGGGGAAATAAAACCCCAACAAGGATGACACGCCAATGTCACCTCTCGACTAAAGACTGCTCATGATGGTAGATGAAGTGTCCACTCCTAATATCATCTTGACTCAATCTCGAAGGATAGAGGAAATCATCGCCCAAAATTTGTTCAAATAAAACCTCTTTTGGTTTTTTTTTTTTGACATCGGAAGGACCCCCGTGGCTGACCTTGCAGTCGAGTTGGGAATGTTACCACCGCCTGTTTGTCCTGATCCCATGAAAAATTCTTTCGAATAATCGCCAACAAACAGGTGGGTAAATCAACGCCAAGACTCGAACCCAAGACCTATTGGTAACATCGCTAAGCCCTGAACCGTTGTGCTATGACCACATGGGAAATGCATTCATTATGAGTGATCCAAATATTCCAATACACTGCGTGTGGGATTAATCACTAAAATTTAGCAAGACGGCTACAATCACCTCTCTTGCGCCTCTCACTGAACCAACATCAAAATACTAACAATTTATGTATAGGATTTTTGACTTGTCATTTGTAATCAACATGACCTGATATTTTTAAAATAAAATTACTTAAAACTATTGTGAGTTGTAGAGAAAAGATAGAACACTCAATTTATAATTTACAAAATTAAAATTGTTAGGATCAAGCAAATCATTAAAAAAATCAGTCAAGTGCAGAGTCATACTGTTTTATGCCCATTCAAGATGTACAACCCAAACTCCTGACAATCCAGACTGCACTAGAAAATAAATGAACTACAAATTCTGACAAAAGCTTCAACACATTGAAATATAAAATGAAATTCACTCCACCATTTATTCTCCAAGCCCCTGTTTGCATGGAGGTATAAGACGAGGAAAACCTGTTTGTTTAAGGGGTATAAACTGGTATAGCAATGCCAATATAAGCAGGTATAAGCCAGTATAACAATTCCAGAATCCCTGGTATAGAGCTTATACCACCTTATCCATGCCTCTAAAATGACATTTAGAAAGTATAAACTCTATATCCACCACTTATCATTCTTTATTCTTAATCCATTCCAAGTCAAAATAAACAACAAAACTACTTTAATTTATCACATTTTCCAACGAGAATAACTGAAAACAGAAAATCTCTTAATCCTATGAAATTGCTATCTGTACCAGTATAGTTATATATCCATAATAACACAGTGAAAAACTAAAACAAATATTCAACAAGCGTTGAGATCTTTAAACAAACTCACAATTCTCAAAAGAGAAAAACTCGAAATTATATTAATAAGAAACGGAAAACCCTAGATTACAAGTCTCCCCTTTACACTAATTAAAGATTACTAAAATAGTAAAAACGAAAACTTGTTGTAACTGAATCTACGAGATTCTAGGAGATTCTCGGAATTGATAGAGATTAAATCTGAGCTGTAACGATAAATATATTTCAAATCTAAGAATTTACCAAAAATAGCAAAAACATTATTTCGAGGGCCTAAAAATATAAAAATAAGTGTGCGTTGTGGCGTAGCGACAACTCTTGAAGATCTCCTCAATATCTAACTCTAGTAAAAATTTCATACGATTCCAAGTTTGGGGCGCCTTTGATTTCCATTAGCTGGTTTTTATGTAATTACTTGAAAATCTCAAAAGTTGACCTTTTCGGGTTCATCGCTCTAGGAACGCGTCAGCCACCCGTTCTGCATCACATAATAACCCAATTCCTTCATCCAAGCCCAGGCCAAAAAAATACAGGTCAATGGTATGCCCTAATGCTCAAAATACAGTTTATATGTGTTTCAATTTATTCTACTTTTCAGTATTGTTAACCAAAAAGGCATGCTGATCAAATCATCTACTGAGTTCCTTCAGAAGAAGAGAATGATAGGTACCATAAAATCTAATGAGTTCCTTCAAAGATTAACGGCTTAACGCACAATCAATCATAAATGGATAATCAAACACACCCGATTGAACACTGAATATCAATCACCACATACTGCTTCTACACCTAAAAGAGTCATGCACACCCTTTTTCAGAAATGGATGCAAGGATCTAAACTCCTTGGCACAATAACATAATTTTTTCCCCCACAGATGATGATGAACAAGGGAGTACAGTCCAGAGAGGGAAAAGAAATTATAAGCAAACTAAACATTGATAAAGAGTGGATGACTTTAATAGTCCCCATATAAATTAAAATTGTATTTCACTTTAGTCTTTACCAAAATCAACACCAAAAGAATGAGATTCTTCTTGAGGATCTAATAACCATGCATGTTTTAAAACTTAAACCAGACATCACACACTGCCATAATAAAACTTCTAATTTTTTTTTTTTGAAAACATTGCTGTGTGAGTGTGTATACGAGCATTTTATTGTCTTTGAATTGAGATTTCCATCAGATACATATAAAAGCCAAATACAAACAAAAAAAGCGATTCCAAAATACAAAGCACGACAACGGATCAACAAATATGCACGAATAGAAGGCTTAACCAAAAGAGTGAATGACAATATCAAAGATTCCAGAAACCCAATAAACAAATGTATTTTCTCACAAAATAAGAAAGTGAAGACCCACTTAAGAGAGAGAGAGAGAGAGAGAGAGACCTCGAGAAACTCCTCGGCATAAGCTTGAGCGAGTTGGTTCTTGAGCTGGTCCATGATGGCCTCCGTCGACGGACCTGAAGACCCACTCGAAGCAGACGAAGATGAGTACGGATCCATAGAGAGATTTTTCTTCGATTTTCTCTTCCTCCTCCGATGAGTCGCCGCCAAAGCACGCTAAAGCTCCAAGACAGGGTTTTTGTTTGGGTGTTTTATATGTTCGTCGTTCATTTGACGGTTGGATTACGGTGGAATTGTCGCATTCTGATGATTTTTTACTTTTAGATGCGCTCGTGCGTTATGGACCGTTCGATGAAGGAACCACGACTCCTTGGGCGGGGGGCAAGGTTCCTGATTGGGCCTTGGTTGTAATGGGCTCTCATAAGTTGCCCAATTCGAAATCCACCCACCAGCCCATTTCCCAGTCTCATATATCCCTTGTACTTACTAAGGTGGTGTTTGGTTCACCGTATTTTAAGCATTTATTCAACTAAATCTTTAGATTTAGTTTGGTAAATGGATAAATTTGTAGGATAAGTTAGCCTAATTTATGGGATAAAAAATCATTATTTTTATCCAGATTTACATTTAGTAATGTTTTTTATTATCCTCATTTTTTTGTGTTCTTATTCTCAATCTTATATTTGGATCAAATACGGGATAACTTCAATTTTTTTTTAAAATATCAGATCTACCATTCCTATTAATAAGAACATTAATATTGTTTGGTGGGATATATTCTTTTTTTTTGGAAGGGTAGTCATAAATATTGTCCCAATTTTATAAAATAGGAATTAAAAATTGGGACAAAATATGTTCCACCTTTTACCCAGAGAAAATTACCCCATTTTTAATCTCAAAATGTAGACAATTGTTCATGTTTTATCATTTTTTTAATGCCATATGGGATAATAAGTTATTTAAAACAATTTTTTCCTTATCCCAACTCTTTATCCCTATGTCAAACTAGGCATTAAAATCAGTACTAATAGATTGAAAAACTAGAATAAATATCCAACAAGCATTGAGATCCTTCAACAAACCACAATTCTCAAAAGAGAATTAAAACTCAAAAATATAATAATAAAAAACTGAAAACCCTAAATTACAAATCTACCTTTTATACTAAAAATTACCAAAAATAATAAAAATAAAAATTTGTTATAACTAAATCTATAGGATCCTAAAAGATCTTTGTAATTGATTTCAATCAAATTTGAGTTATTATGAAAGAGATATTCAGAATCTAAAAAGTTACAAAAAATAACCAATTTTCAATTTTGAGGGCCTAAAAATAGAAAAAATGGAATAATAAGCGCGTGTTGTGGCTTAGCGATAACTTTTGAAGATTTTCTCGATATCTACTTCCAGTAAAAATTTCAGACAATTCTGAGTTCGGGGCGCCTTTTATTTCTACTAGCTGATTTTTCTGTAAATACTTGAAAATCTAAGTAGAATCGCTTCAGACAATATACTGAGTCAATAGAAAAACCCACGGGGTCCCACTACCCTACTTAACTTTCCCACCACCTCTAATTACACCATTATTTTTTTATTTCTCGACACTAGCTGATTTTTCGAACTGTAAATACTTGAAAATCTCAAAGTAGACCCTTTCAGGTTCATCGTTTTTTTTTTAAATCATTCACATATATATTTATTTAAGTATAAGAAACAAAAATATCAAACAAAGAGTTATTTGAACCAAATAAACGTCAGCCTTGTTTAGAAAAGAAAATAATGTTTTTTTCTATATGAAATGTTTACTGTTCTGCATACAAGTACTTAAATGACATTTTTGTTTTTCATAAGGACGTGAAAGATTGGATCCCAATCCATGTCACTTGCTTATCATAATACTTCGAAAACCTCATTCAATAGAACTGGATGCTGTCGAACCCACTGAAAATTTAGTATTTCCCACCTTACATTTTTTTAGTAATCACTCTCCGCCATTTAGAAACCCTTGCGAAAAGACCCTTCTGGCCCTAGAAAATACACATAATTACAAAGGGTATATAAACCCTTTTTAGACGACTCTACAGGCATAAGAGATTATCTGTTTGGTTGTGTTTTTTTATTCTTATTGGAAAACATAAGAATAAATGTGGAGTTGTTAGGTTGATAAAGAATAAAATATAATTAAAGTGTAAAAAAATTGATTTGATCATTTGATGTATAAGAGGTGTTGATAGGTGATTTGATGTGATAAGATGTAAAAAGTTGATTTTACATGTGGGCCCATGAGAATAGATAAATTGAGTATTGCTTACCCTAGGGATTACTTAGAATTGTTATACACTCTTATACTCGTTTAAACTAGCTTAGTAATACCAAGTTATACTCTGCAAACAAACAATCATTTTTCCAATCCATTCTTATACCACCCTTATACCATCTTTATTCTCGCTAAACCCGTTACCCAAACGAAAGCTAAGTATATGGGTATAGGTGCTGTGACACTCAGTTTTTTTTACAGTTCAAAATATAGTCTTATATATTTTATTAAAGGTCAACAATAGACCAATGTATGAGTTAACTTTTTATCAAGCCACATAATTAGTGAGATAAATTTTGACTTCCCTTATTGATACATCTCTTCAGAATCCCCTTGACTGAAACCACACCAATGTCCTTCTGATTCATTTTTTAAAGTTCATAATGCACATTTCACCAGGTCTGGACTCGAGAAGGAGACTTCAACTGATAAAGTTGACTAAAGAGAAAAAATACCTCACTCACATATGTGAAATATGTGAGTAGAACCGGATACATATTTTGTATCTTATATTTTGTAAACCTCCACCCTACTTCAACTGATAAAAATAACTTTATTTTGTAAACTCTAGTCAATTAAATTCACTAGTTAACTTACTATGTTTATGCATATACTCAGCTTGACAGATGCATTGAGTTTCTTGATCAATCATAAATTCATCACATTCTATTATTTATTTGATAGCCATCTTGATTAATATCTTCACAAACTGGGCCCAATATTACAATATGTCATAAATGCAATAATATATATTATAAAAAAAAAGCTGCTTCATATTTCACAATGTCCATCCATGCAAGACGGCCAAGAATGTGCATATCCTTTTTTTTCAAAGAAAAAAATGGGTTTTTTTACAAATGCCAATAAAAATAATATTTAAAGGGTAAATACGTGAATAAGAAAAATTACAAATCATTAACCACACTTCACATTTTATCAACATCTTGTTCTTTCTTAACCAAATGCTTCAATTTTTATTATTACATTTCCCAACAACAATAGCTGAAAGTACAATCAAACAGAAAATCACTTATTTCATTAATAAAGTTATTTATTCTTGAAATATGTATAAACATCAGAATAACTTATGTTTCTATCCAAATGGGCATTTAGACACTCCACATATCACCTCTGACAGTATTTCAAATCTGACTAAGATTGTAGGTACATCAAGCTTTTATGATTAGATATCACTTTAAATACCTACCATAGAAGTAATGCATCAAAATCTTATAAACGTAAAGGTTACCGCTGGCAGTTTTACATCATGAGTTAGATAATTCTCATTCAACTTCAACCGTTGAGATGAGATGCGTATGTGACCACCTTTTTGTGATGCATGAGTATACAGTCCAACCTGCAATGGAAGCATCGTATACAATAGAGGGCGGAGGGGGCAAAGAGGGCAGAGTAGACAGTCCTCCGGCCGTCATCGCTGTCACCCTCCTCTCTTTCTTTCTCTCTCCATATCTTCTCTTTCTCTTCCCCCTCCCTTATCCTTTTAAACCCACCATCTTTTTTTTTTTTTTTTTTTTGAAAATAAGGATGGGGAATAACCCTTCTTTTGAAAAATTATAAATTGTGTTGAACTTTTAAAATCCGAAATAATATTAAAATAAAATTTTGGTTGATTTGACATATTTCAGATTTTTTATTGTTGAACTTTGTTCAGATGATGGTTCTTCATCGTCTGAACGATCAGGGCGTTAAAGCCTAGAAACCGTATGATTTTGGGTAGAACTCATATTCCAGTCTTCGAATTCCCAAATCTTGATATTTTTTATCATGGATTTTGGCCAATCTACTTCCCAACACTCTACATCAAGGTAAACACATATTTCATGGAGGATGTGGGATCCAATCTTGCCAATGGTAGGAAGAAGTAAAAAAGGCTTACAACCTTTTGGGTTAGGTACCATGAGGCTCACTGGTTTCTCTGTACCCAAGTTGGCTCATGTTTATTTAGTAGTAGTTTGTTGTTGTAAGTTGGGTTGCCTATTGTCTCATTTGAATCTTTTAAAAAAAGAAATATTTCTCAAGGATTAAAATAAATTTGATTTAAATTTTATGAAAAATCTATTTATTTTTTTGGGTGAAAAATGAAAATCTTCCAAAAACTTCAGAAGACAGATCACGGCAGCCATTGGCAATTTGGCACCAAACACATTCTGACATTCATTAACTACTCTTCTATTTTGTTTTTAAAAATAATAATTCCAATTAGGTTAAAATTTTAGGACTTATTCAGTTCATATAATTAATTAAATTGCAAATCTGTAACAGTTAGCCACATCCCAACCACCAATCCTAGCGATAATAGATAACTTAATTGATGTTGTACACTCGTTTTCATTCCAGCCTAAGCAGTACGTACCTAAATGGATGAAATACATAGAAATACACAGACTGCAGGGACAATAAATGAAGCGCGCGTGACAGTACAGCTGGGGCTGCTGGTATGATCAGTATTTTGTTAATAGTATGCAAGACAGATTCAGCAGCAACATAAAGTCTTCCACGCACACATGTGTGTATATACGTGCCTAGCCTCTGTGTGTGTGTGTGAAATACCCCTCTCTCTCTCTCTCTAAAAGTCACTCTCATTCACTCTCATCCCATGACGACGGAAAGTGACGGAACAGCGAAGCCTCAACGGTTTTTCAGACCCCGGGCAGGCTCTGTGTGCGCCACCTCTCCCTTCCCCCTCCAGGAATTATCTGGGTTTTATATTATTATTGATTCTCTCTCTCTCTCTCTATCTAAATAAAAGCCAAACCATCTGTAATGAAGAGGGGTGTCCCCTCAGTCCCTTACATGCACCCGGTCACTCTATCTCAAATGTCACCTCTAATAATCATCCTAGCCGTCCACATTTCACTTGGTAGCTCTCCAGGGCCAGTTCGTTAGATGGGTATATATACATATCATAGGGGGGGGGGTAGGTGGGGCCCAGTATTGGGGAGATGGGGGCATATTGCCGAAAGAGGGAAAGTTAAATGAGGGGGGAAAGGGAATTTAAGGTGTTTTGTCAGGTGGGGATGGATAGATAGATACAGAGGTGGCAATAGACAAAACAGATGGTACTGTCAGGCTCCTATATTATATAGAGAGAGAGAGAGAGAGATAGAGAGAGGTAGGTTGTATGTATGGGAAAGCAATGCAAGTTGTATACGCGGGGGGGGGGGGGGGGGGGGGGGACGGGAAGAGAGAGAGAGGGAAAACGCCAAGAGAGATATTATGGAAGGAGATTTGATTTTCTGAGAGTGGTCCAAAGTCTATACAAGTGGTGTTATTTGTGTATTGTATATATATTGTATAATTGAATTAATGAAGAGTATATATACATGCATTAATATACATGCATTATTATTATTATTATTATTATTATTATTATTATTACCGAGTGGAAGGCAAGGTCTCTCATCTGAATAAAGGATGATAGAGAGAGCAGTGGTAGTAACAGGAGAGGTCCCCCATAAGCCAGCCTTTTATGGGCACACCCCCACCAAACCAATACGTGTCCTCCCCCATATGAAAAAACCCACTAGTCCCTAACCACAAATTGAAGGCCTTGGCCAACATGTACGCTAACAACATGTAGTTTTAATATAATAATTATATTAATTAATTCTCCCCATACATATATATGACTCGGTTAGGGATGAGAAGTGAGAAAACACCCCCCCCCCCCCCCCTTCCAAACCACTTGATCAAATGTAATGGCTAACAAGTCATGTTACCCCTCCAGACCGTCGGATCCGATCACGACGGCCAATACAGCCACCTCGCCTGTCACTGACACACTGTGGGCCCCCGCTGATTGAGCTGTGATCGGCGTGACAAGAGTCCCCAGGTGGTCCCTTCAATGGCAGAGTCCCTAGTAACCTTTGCCTGTCTAACTAGGGTTTTTAGAGGCTACTTCTGCTGCTGCTGCAATGAAAAAAAGGAGAGAAAGAAAGAGAGCTATTAAGATTTAGCTTAAAACGGTGATCACACACTCTTTGCGTTCACTTTAGAAGGAAAAGTAAATGATATTGACAATAACTGGTTTTAGTTATTAGCTAGGGTTTCAGCAGAGGCAATGGGGTCTGTCTCAATCTCACTCGTCCCCATCATAAATTTTCGTAGGGTGCCTCCCTACTGGGGTTCCAACTAAAGGCCCCTACTGAGAAACAGCCAAACCATATGTTATGAGCAGGCACATATCACGAGGTCCAACTGTGACAATCCAACGTCCCATATTATTTTCCTCCTCTTCATCATTAATTATTGTAATTTTTCTTTCAAGTTGGCATACTAATAGAGCCTAAAAAAGGGTTGCCAATAGGTTTGGCTGCTGTGAAGCTCACAAGGAATAATGAGTGTGGCTAAAAATTGACCTGTTTGTTTGCAATTTCAAGCTAAAAATTAAAAGCTGGCCACAACCACATCTATTAACTCCTGATCTCCATTTTATACAATATATGTGTATATATATAGAGAGGCATCACTGTCCCTGGTTTTACTTTTCATTGTAGCGTAACAATGTTTCATGTATAGGAGGGGAGAGGGAGAGAGGTTTGGATTGTGTGGGCCTGAGAGGTTTCGATGCTTTTTTTTTTTGCTGTCTCTGAAGACTTTTTGTGAATGCAAGCCAGTCGCATCGTGATGACACTTTTTTGTATTGGATACAGACAATTCGGATGTTATTATCAATATGTTTCATTTATTATCAAAATCACATTGTTTTTTTCTACTATAGTCTCACAGACCTAAATAAAATATTGATGCAACTATAACAAATGGGTCATGTTTATCAGAACAACCTGTTCAAGAGATTCCAGGTCCCCTGGCCAAACAAATACTAGTCATGCATGACCGCACAAAACGGTGTGGGAGGCACTATTATAATATATTGATACTTACAATCATAGTATAATATAATGATTAATAATAGACTGGTTAAGCAAGTTGTTGGGGCGGGGTGCGGGGTTTTGGGGATGCGGGAACAACTTGGATTAGAAATTCGGGGACACTTTTGCCTGATTTTGAAAGCCAGCCGAGGATTATATACTAACATACGTGGGTGCGTGATTATAATATGATACCAAAGTCTTTAAGACCCATTAATTAAAACACCATAATGTTTTGATTTGTCAGATAATCAGACGTCATGGTAGCTTTTGAAGATGACGTTTGATTATTTGATCCAAGTGCCAATGCATTTTTTTTCACTCATTTGTTTATCCCTACTTGGCCTTCTATTATAATATATATATAATAAACATTACTATTGAACATTAGTATTGGAAGTATAAAGCGAAGTTAATAAAGTCGGAGAGAATAAGTCACGTGTCGTTGCAATTGCAAGGGAGAGTGTAGTTGTTGTTATTTGTTCCCTTTTCTTCATGTATATAAAAAAATTGTTAAAAAAATCGCGTGTTGCTGTGGAATATTTACCAAAGGAGAGGGGTGGGGGCCCATGCACATTTAAATAGGTTGGCCCGAGTGAGACTTTATTACTTCAATTTCACCATCAACTCTATGCTCACAAGACTCCATCCGCTTTTTTAAAAAGTCAAAATGACTCCTCTCATTTCTCTAATGGGCCTGACAACAAAATCTTTAATACCATGATAAAATGACATTTTGAATATTTTATTCGTGGTAGAAGACATTGAGGTCCTATTTGGATATTCGTTCCAAGGAAGATGATCATTATTTTAGAGGTTTTCAAAAAGTCAGAAAAAAATGATCTGAATAAGCGTGGATGACCATGTGAAGCGATAGACCCGTTTAGATCTGCGTAGTGTTTTACTAGCTTTCCATCGTATATTGAAATGGGCCATAGAATCATTTTTGTGGTGATTCCTCAATGTTCTAGAAAAAAAATATATTTTATTCATCATTATCAAAGAATATATCATAATTAGATTTCTAAGAAATTAGAATTGCCTTCGAATATGGTCACCAAATGATATTTAAATAGCATCTGAAATGAGTTTGAAGAACAACTGTATACTCGATGAGGTTTTTGAAAAAAACTTTAAAAAAAATAAATTAAACTTGTTTTTCATTTATTTTTTTCAAAGTCTGAAATCACTGGATGTATTCGAAAATTAAATGAGTAATCATGTCTAAAACTTTTACAATCCCGATTTCAAATGCTTCTATAGTGCTTGTTCAATAGCTCGTCCGCGTAATCGGTTTTGAAGAATGAGATCTTTTTTTTTGTTTTAGAAAGTAACAAGTTGAACATATACTGGGGGCTGGTTTAACTGGGGGGGGGGGGGGGGGGGGGGGGGAGGGGAGGTTTTATTGACCACACATTCAATTTCAAGATGATAATAAAATAATACATATACCATAATTATTTAGTAGGGAAAAATAAAAATAAAAGGAACAATATGGTGTCTCAATAACTCGGAACAACTGGCGCCCTTTCTACACTCTCTGGGGTGGGTCCAATGGGGTGCTTATCACAAATCATTACAATAATTAAAAAAAGGGTAATTAACATTTTTAACCCTAAAAAAATAAATATTTGTAAAAATAGCTCTGTTCATCGAATATTAAAAAAACTAGTCTCGTTGATCCGGTCAGCGCTACCACGTCAGCGCTGGAGACGGCATATATACAAGTCGTCTCCTTTACATTTTGCCCTCTGTCCAAATTTTACACGGAGACGGTGTATATATATACCGTTTTCCTTGTTAATTATGTTTATACGGAAGACGGCGTATATATATGCTGTCTCCCGTATAAATTTTTTAAAAAAATGATCAACGCTGACGTGGTATCGCTGACCAGATTAATGAGACTAATTTTTGTTAATATTCGAGACTATTTTTACAAATATTTATTTTTTTTAAGTTAAAAGTGCTGATTACCATTAAAAAAAAACCCCTTCCCCTACTTCCAAATCAAGAAAAAGACAAGCTCACATGAGCGCAACCCCATAATTCATGGGCCCCACCCCCTCCACATAAAAAACCTCTTATCATTCTCTCACACCTCCTCTATTTTGTTTCACAAACGAGGAACCTTCGAAGCAACACAAGAGGGAATCCTCCCCCTGCCCCCAAAAACTGACGACTCACTATTCAATCTCAATTTTTGCCTTCTCAGTCAAACCATAACCCACCGACTTCTCTGTTTCTCTCTCTCTCATTCACCCTTTCAGTCATCTAGACTTTGAAAAAGAAAAAGAAAAAAAAAAGACAGCAAATCAACATATGGAGTTCTTTCAAGCCGGCAGGAGAGAGAGACACAAAGACCCAGAAGACGAAGAGCCAGAAGAAGACGTAGAAGAGCTGGGAAACTCTTCTTCCTCTCACCAGTCCCAACAGAAGACCCTCCCCTCCATAGACGCAGTGGCGGCGGAGGTTGCCATGGTTGAGAAGGAACACATGTTCGACAAGGTGGTCACACCAAGCGACGTTGGGAAGCTGAACCGCCTGGTGATACCCAAACAGCACGCGGAGAGGTACTTCCCCTTGGACGCCTCGGCCAACGAGAAGGACAGGCTTCTGAGCTTTGAAGACAGGACGGGGAAGCCGTGGAGGTTCAGGTACTCCTACTGGAACAGCAGCCAGAGCTACGTTATGACCAAAGGGTGGAGCCGATTCGTGAAAGAGAAGAAGCTCGACGCGGGTGATATCGTCTCCTTCGGCCGGGCCGTCTCCGCCAAAGACAGGCTCTTCATCGATTGGAAGCGAAGGCCAGAGTCGTCATCGTCCTCGTCCGCGGCTCATCACAACCACAACTACCACCGAATGATGCCGCCTTTACAACAATTCCACCACCACAGTCATCCGCTGATGCTTCCATCCTCTCCGGTGGTCCCGTGGAACCGCCTCTTCATGCCGCAGCAGAGCTACTACAATTACAATTCGGTGGCGGGATCGGCGACGGTGGCGGCGGAGAATGTGGGTTCTTATCTATACATGAGGTCTGCTGCTCAGAAACCAGCGGCGGTGGTGTTCGAGTCGATCCCGGTCGTCCATGGGAAGGCGGCAGCTACTGCTAAGCGGATGAGATTGTTTGGGGTGAATGTCGAGTGCCCGGCGACAGCGGCGGTGGAGGATGATGTTCAATTGAGGCTCTTCAGCGGATCGGCTGTGGCAGCAGAGGAGGAGGAGGAGGTGGAGAAGAAAGGGAAGGCTTCCTTGACCTTTGATTTGGATGTGTAAAGAAACCCATTTAAATTCAAAGAACAAGAAATGAAAGAAACAATAGATTCAAAAGAAAAATATCTCTTTTTTTAATTTATTACAGCTTACTTTGTAATTCGGAATAAGGAGTTTTAGAAGGGTTCAATTACTGATTCAGTACTTCTTTTGTTCCTTTTTTTTTAAATAATTTTAGTATGGTTTAGTTAATATTTTGTATCCAACTGTTTCTTCCAAATTGTACATAAATTTATTGATATCTTTGCTTTGGTCTTAATGGACGTAGGTCCAGTGCTCAAAATATATAACAGTTTTCCGTTTATGGGGTCTATTGGGGGGGGGATTTCACAAATGGGCGAGATATCTTCAAAAGCTTTGGTTTTGGGAATACATTGTTTCTGGCTGTCCATCTATATTATGCCTTCCATATATCAACATGTCTATTTATCACTTCATCATCTCTGCAAGGTTCTAAATATGGGGTGCATAAGAATTGCTGTGTTCCTCACTTGTTTATCTTCTTTTCTTTCCTTTCCTCTATTTATCATCTTATATTGTCTTGATATATAGTTCATTAATGGCATCAACATTTGCATGGCCTCGGATCGTGTGATCAAGGAGATTCAGGCGACTCTGGAGGTAAGACTTTCTGCAAACATATTTACTGCAATTTCAATCTTTATGTATATAATATATATGTGTTTAAATAAAATGCAAGGATTCAACATAAATTTCTGCCATTATTTCATAGGGGGAACTTTTTTTTTTTGGGGGGGGGGGGGTGTTGGCTAGAAAACGTACCCAAAGCAGTTTCAGGTTAGGGAGAGAAGTTGAAGTGAGAAAGTACTATAAATGAGAGAAATTACTGCAATGTTAGACCACACTTTTTTATCTTGTTTGTATATACAGTCACTCTACAAACTAATGCTCATTCATTTGTCACTATAGGAAACTAAATAAAAGAATGACTGAATATAATATATTTTTTTCCTGCTCTGACACCTCTCTAAACAAAAAAATAAAAAAACACTCGAACCAAAAGCTTATCTTGTTGTAGTATCTCTTTCACACCAAGGGAACAAACAAAAAAAGATCTTATAAGAAAACCAGATATCAGGTATTAATGCAACAGCCTTAAATATAAGTATTTTAGTTTCAAGCATCCTACTGATAAGACCCATAATGACAAACAGAATAGTAGCAACAAGAACATAGGTGTTTTTGTTGATGAATAAAGACACTCAGGAGCTATATATGATAATATTGATTACAATATATACTACGGGTATCACAACTATCTGACCTTTAGCCTTGGTGTGCCTTCTTAATTTTTCACATTATAGAATAATGTGATAAATTGTAGCATATAATGTAGGAGTACTGCAATGTGAATGTAAACTTTCTATCTCATCAAAAGGTGTATAGGCCATGATAAACATTCTAGATCAAATCTATCTTACTGAAAAATAGCTTCTCATAGTTGTGAATTTCATATGTATAGGCCATAATAAACATTCTAGATCGCATTTCTCACTCGCTAATAGGTGTACTCAACATAATTCCCCAAAGACGAAGGCATATTTATGCAGGATATTAGGCCGACTTAGGTGTTTTCTTGGTCAACATCTACCATGAGAGAAATTATTGAGAGAAATTATTGGAGAAAGGGCGATCCTGTGGATTTGGCAGTGGTTTGACAGGATTTTGTTTAGGTCTCTTTATCCACAATCTTCATGTTATTCTCTCAGTCCTTGAATAGATAGGAGATATATATAGCCTATCATTTTAGTTCAAGGATAATTTAGGGTTTTGTAATTTCAATTATGAGATATCTTGTCCCTTCAAACTGGAAGAAAAACTATTATATTCTATTTTTTATTTACTTCTCACATCACTCTTAGACCTTGGGGAATCCAAGAAGAAGTAATATACATAGATCATACAGGCTATCTTCAAGAAAACTTCAAAACATTGTTTTCCATGTATACAATGCAATGGATTAAATGTTCATGTTTCATGGACGATTTTGAACGTTAAAATATATTCATCACGTTTTCCTTGTCCTTCTGTTTCTTCAGTCCCTATATAGCTATTGTCTATTGGAGATGGAATTTGTTATTCCATGCTGATGATCTCATCTTGTTGACATTGTTTTTTCATGCATGATTACATATGATATATTATCATTTATGATGTTTTACTTATGGGGTTAGATGGTGATGCACCAAAACAATGATAGTGGGAGTTCATCAACATGAACGAAATTAAAAGAATCTTTATGAGCTTTCTAAGAAAAAAAGGAACATTGAACTATATACAGTACTAGAATAATGCTCATTTAATTAGCATTCCATCCAAATGTTATTAGATTATGAAAATTCTATGACTTCTCTTTCCGTTGGACATACTCTTCTCTACTTCTAGCTAAGATTAATTATTTTGATTAAATTTAGCCAGGAAATACTCTGCTCAATTTAAGTTCATGGTTTTTTTTTATCATTTTCTTCTATTCCTAGAGATTAACCTTCTAGACTAGAGGTAGTGATTCAAACTCAATAATGGAATAGTAGATATTTCAAATGTTTGGTAAGCTGCCCCAAACATGAAGTATGAGTTAATGGTGTGTGTATAACTTTATTGCAGGGCAATGTTACGAGTATCTTGCGTGCAGTTCTCATGTGCTTTGATTTACTTTTTAAAAGCATATATATTTCATGTAATAAAGTATGTACATTCATTAAAAATTAAATATACACTTAATGAATGTAAATATCCAATTATACCAAAAACTACAATAACATGTTTATGTAACATAGTATATATATCTTATTAGCGAAATAAAACTGCATGCCCTATATATAAGGATTGTTTTAAATAATTTTCTTAATGCAAACGTATATGTTAAAAAAGATCAAGGAATAGTCCCATTCAATTATTAGAAGATATATCAATAGCTCATGGATATCAATGGTTTTCCCTCAAAATCCATAAATGTGACAGGTTTATACATTTCAAGAAGTTTTCCAATTTCTTGGAAATGAGACCCCCATTAAGAAGTACTAGTATTGCTAAACTGAAGTTCCTTTGCCCCTCTATTTTATTTTATTTTTCCCTTTTTTTGCAGGATTGATCAAATAAATGTAGAGGAATTATTTATAACTATTTTAAGAGACTTTGGCATGCACCAAAATAGATGCCTGGTCATGAAACCAGAAAAACGGATCATTTTCCATCGTGGAAATAGTTTATAACTCCTGCAATTGGTCAACATAAAATTTTCTCCTCAATGAAAATCAAAGCTAGGAACAACCAAAATTGCAAGAATGAATCAGTTTGGAACAAGACCATATTAAATTAGAAATTATAAATGTATATATATTTCATCATTAGCAAAGAAAATAGAGCATTTTTTTATGCAACTAGTTCTTAAAGTGTCACTGCCGAATTAATTCATTTCAAACATGTCAGCAGGCCATCTCACAAGAACAAAAATCACCATATATCCTTCTGCTCACTAAATTTTAACATGCAGCATCATTAATCCAAGAGATTACATCTACTACATTTTCTAGAGTCCCTCTGGAAGATCAAATTGAGCTCCGTCTTGATACAAATAAAATTCCATCTTGATCATCAACTGTAAGGAAACAGTTGAAAACTATCAAATGAGAAGTTCAGTACTGAATCTTAAAGATAATTGTAAAAGCACATATCTCTTTATGAAGTATAATTTATTGTCAACCACTCAGGTGTACATATTTACACACATACACGCACACTCTTCAACTTTCATGTTCATAAATAGTTCATTTTAGTTGGCAAAACAACAGGCCGGCCAACCACTAGGAGACTGCCATCTCAAAACCCAAAACACACCATGGTATATCATATATATATTCTAGATTCTCAAAGTCTCACACTCAATTCATAAAATATCTGGCAGTGGATCGAAAACGTAGGCAATTGAGAGACTTGTTCAGTATCCATCACTGATATGATGCTTTGAAAAATCATGTTTGGCATCTCGATTGAATTGACGTTCAAATATCCCAATTGAAAACTACTTCAGATCTTATAGGGCTTCCATGTGCTATGGTGAACCCTCTTTTTTGGAAAGGCCAGGAAGAAGAAATTACTATTATGCATGGTCCCTCCACAAGCCCCACATGCACTACCAAACCTTCTCTATAATAATATTAAAATAAAAAAATTACCTTCCCATGCGTCCCCTACTGATCAATTTGTACAAATCAAATCTCCTAGGAGGGGACCAAAAGACCATGAAGATTCTCACCATAGTTGCTTCCTTGTCATCCAAACTGAACACACAACCATAAACATTTTTATAATTTTTTTAAAAAAAAATTTAAAAAGTGGTTCATTTTTTTGGCTACTTGGATGGCAATGATCAAGACTTTGACTTGATCACATATCCAAATGAACATATTCTAATCAATCCATCTGTGTATTTGAGTAAACGGTTTTAAACAACCAGCGGACGGAGGTTTTACTTTGATTGAGACACGGAATCTTATGAATACTAAGCTTTCTTTATTAGGTTTCTCTGATAATCACAAATGGGTTTCTGTATTGTCACCATGTACAAACTAAGATATCGATTGCTTATACATGTATACACACACATATATGTAGGTGTGTGTGTGTGTGTATTGAAATGAGAAGATGTGTGGCCATTATTCCCTTATACTTCGGTGCAGTCACCATCTCATCAGCGTCTGATTAAATAATTTTTTATTATACTCCCCATGAATCACATATCTTCCCCAAAATTGCAATCCATCCTTTTTTCCATGTGATCTTTATCATTCTCTCCTTTGATTACTTTTATGGATCATTTTTTCACCATTTGATTCTATGTACCCCAATTGAATGGTGATCTATTGCAAGATCCAGACAGCATGTTAAGAGGGGGTATCATGTATGCGCACACCGTATCACTTTATATATTTAGAGCGGATGAACGCCTCAAACATAGGTGATTACATAGTCAACGCATATCATAGGTGCTCCATACCTTGAACTCATTGTTATTCTACCTTGTTAGGTACTTTGCTCCTGAATGGTAAATACTAGATGGATATGTAATTATTCAAAAATAACAATTATTCTAAAAAAATTTAAAAAAAATTCTTGTCATTCTCTTCCTAAATGTTCATTCATTTATATTACATATATAAATGGTTATTTTCTGCATATATGCATCTCAGGGTACATTGTATGCATTTTTTCAGAGGGGGGCAATTAATCAGATAGATTTTGTTTTAGGGTGCTCAAAACGAAAGAAAAATATCACACAGCATGAACTAGTTCTGGTGGGTTTCTCACCGTCTGTTTGTTGGTCAACCATAGCCTCTATCATACTAAAAAAAGTGGGGTGGTTAGATCCACTGTCAGAGAATTTTTTATATAGTCATTCAAAACCTTTCACCAACAAAATGCAAGCACATATATGATATATCTTTGATGTTAGATAAAGTGACAGCGTAACATTTTCTAAAATGCACAACCATATCTCGTGCTTTGTGACTTTGTGTTTATCAAACCCTCCAAGACAAATAGAGTGTAATAATTAAGCACCCAAAAGTAAGCCACGTTGGGAGACAAACACTAATTTTATACATTATAATTCAATAATGGATGAAGATTGGATTATGATAGCACTTGGGGACAATGAGACATTATAGTGTTACATATTATGAATAGAAAAAATAATACAATCCCATCCAACACCATGGCCCTCAAAATAAAATTGAGATAACGATGGAAATCGGTATAATATAGATTGAGATGACCTGGGTATAGAATAAAAGCATAGGGTGATTGATGTACATATGGATCTTATGGGCCCTCCCACCCCCCCCCCCCCCCCCCCCCCCCCCCCCCCCCCCCCCCCCCCCCCCCCCAAATCATTGTAGAAGATCCAGCCATCACATTTTCACCACCACCGTCCACTAAATTGTACACTCTATGCCATGCTGCATCTCTCTTATCTTATATAGGGCAGAGTACAATAAAATGGGGTAGGTTTTTAAAGAGAGCCGCCCAAGGAAGAAACAACACCCTGAGATGGATCCAGCACACAATAAACCGGACAAAAGAAAAACTAGAAACCCCCTTCATTTTATCCCCTCCATAAATAATGTTTTTTTTTTTAAATCGGTAGATCAAAACTATCCGGAATTGTATTAATTGATAAATTTTGGATTAAAAGTGATACAAGAAAATGAAGAATTAAAAACATAGATAAGGAGAAAAGAAAATTTGAGAGGCTAGTGAAGTCGAAGAGAATTCAACTCCCACAGCCCTCATGCCACAATGAAAATGCCATTCCAGTTGATCTCCACCCTCTTTGCACCCCCGAGGAACTTGCCCCATTCGCACGCAAGCCCAATGAACGTGTCCCGTAAATTCTCGAAATAGAAACGCTGGCCACAGAAGATGGCCGCGTTCCGAGTGGTCTAAATGGCCCACAAGCCCGCCGAGATGAGGCAACGCTTTACTCTATGAATGATGTTAGGTACAACTAAAATATAATTCGTACATGTTTTGAATTTTTTTTAAATAGTAAAACTTATTTGATTATCAACATTTGCAGTTTTAGAGGATTATCTAAATCAAACAATTACATTAGCTATCTAATTCTTTAAGAAATAGTATTTGCGGTGCTTTGGGGCCATCGCAATAGTCATATATATATCGGTTCCAAACAAGAGGGAAATAATATCATCGCTTGCAGCGGACACTAAATCGAGTCACAAACATAGTTTATTTGTTGTGGAAAGTAACACCATCAAATAAGTCATTTATTAGCGGCGGCCACATAAAACTATCGCAAATGCCTTTTGCGGTGGGTAACAACCGATGCAAATAATTTACAACACAAGTTTTCACATCCCCTACTATTTATTTTTCATTTTTTTTATAAAAATAAATATATACTTATTTATTTAGGTATATATTTCATTTTTCAAGATAGTGTATATTTTATTAAATGAGTATATGTTTAAGAAAAAAATAAAATAATTAGGGACTGCAGATGGAGCAACACACGAGACTAGATGTATTATTTTTTCTTCTCTTTTATTTAGTATAATAGCACATGTAAGTGGCATGATTTACTAGTCTGCAACATAAAGAATATCAATGACACTCGCATTTTGGTATCATAAAGTAATCATGTTGTAAACCTAAACTAATGAGATTCAATCAATGCTACATTCTAAACTGACGCGTGGCTAAAGTCGTCACAAATTATTAAAATGACATGTATTAGTTCTTTATGAAAAATTGATGAAATCTAATGGCATCCTCTCCCTCTAAACTAGCTAGCCCATTGAAATATGATTTTTTTGTAATGACATTTGAATGAGCAAAAGAAAACACTAAAGAAAAGAAGAGAGTGAGCTGGGTGAAATTGTCATTATCAATTCATGATGAACAGTACTAATGGGGATAGTTATGTCCAGTTGTGGGGAAGGGGACCCCAGGCAATAGTACAATAAGTGAGACTATGAAACGACTGCAACCACACGAGATGAAGAGGGTGGATGTGATGACACAAACCTACCCACCTGTGTGTGATACCTGAGATTTGGTTGTGGTTGATCTGAATAAAAATTAAAAAGAATTAAATGGGTATGGAAGGACCCCAGAAATCAAGTTGTCTGATAGAGATTTGACGAAAATATGTCCGTTTGAGTGACGAGGCCATTGTCATTTATCTCCCCCAATTGTCCATGTATGGGGGACCATATTCCTTTGAATTTAAGGATAAAACTCCTTAATGAATATGCCTTTGATTCTTTGTTTCAAGTACTCATGTGACGATATATGGTAATTAGTCATGTATTTTATTTATTATCTGTAAATATTTTAAAATGTGAAGTGTTCAAAATTTTATTAAATATTGATAACTCCAGTAAATAAAGGAAAAAAATCTACCATCAACAAACAAATCAGACATAATAAATATCACGTGAAAGTAAGAGAGTTGGGTGTGCATCACGAGCACTTTTGAGGAATATTATATGGGCGCCGATATCCGCACCCGAGTGACAAGAAATCCATTCTTTTTTTAAATAAATAAAAAAAATTTATGTACTGTATCACTAAACGTAAACCCACCCCGAGATCGGCATTCCCTCTAAAGACGGTGGTGAATGATGGTCGCCAGAGGTTACGACGAGTGTACCAACCCAGGTCGGCATTCCCAGGTTACGGTGATGTTAGCATTTATAACACATCAAAATACATATTCAAATTATTTTTATGTTTATTTTTATTTTTTGAAAAAAAAAGTAATTGTTTTTTTTTTATATGTTATTTATTTTTATATATAAAAAAATAATATAATCACATGAATGGTTGTGGCATTTGAACATGTATTTTGTTGTGTAGTCACGTGAATGATTGGTTATGAAATGTGAACATCATATTTTGATGTGTTTTAAATGTTGTTATGACTGTATGTTATATGTGTTTAAATGTGAAATTTGTCTATTCGGTTTGAAACTTGTAAAAATATGAATTTATTTTCTTTTACTTTAGCTCGTCGGGCCTTTAGACGACTACACTTCAACACCGTCGCCATAGGGAATGTTGACCTGGGTTTGTACACTCGCCGGAACCTCTGGCGACCATCATTCACCACTGTCGCCAGAGGGAATGCCGACCTTGGGGTGGGTTTCCGTTTACTGCTACAGTACATAAGTTTTTTTTTTAAAAAAAAAAGGTGGGTTTCTTGTAACTCGGAGTGCGAATATCGGTGCCCATATTATATTAGTTATGCATGATTGGAATTTTGCTACAACATACATTAAAATAATTCTTATAAATATTTTATGTGGGCGATATTACACACAGTTCCATTAACAGTCTCGTTTACACATGATACTATGTGCCTCGTCAGTTGTCCATTAAATTATATATATAATTTGTCTAACGAGGTATATAAACATCGCTAAAAGAATTTCATGATTTTTAAAAATTCAAATAACCCTCTAGAAACTGTTTGAAATTCATTTAACCCTTTGAATTTTTCTAAAATTCATATAGCCCCCTCAAAACACATGTTTCCAAATAATCATACGAGTTAAACTTCTTTTGACAAATGAATAATATTATATGAATATTTTATTTTGTTGACCATGACTAAAAACACAGTATGCGATAAACCCTTACAATTTGTTAAAATGCGAAAAACATTTCGTATATGAGAATTTTACAACCCCCCCCCCCCGATAGATTACAAAACCCCATACAAAGGGGAAAAATCATCATTTAAAAAAAAAATTGCATTTTAACACAAATTGTAGAATGTTTTTAGTATATTATATTTTTTACCATGGTTAACCAAATAGTATATTCACAGAATAATCCTAATTTGTGAACTAAAATTTAATTGAGGAGGCTATTTGAATTTACATGGGTGTTTTCAAGGGGTTATATGAATTTTAGAAAAAGTCTGGGGGCTATATGGATTGCAGGCAGTTTACAGGGGGTTATTTAGATTTTTTCTTTTATAAAATATGTTCATTAGAGTAAATACTATATTTCTTATTAATAAATCCATATAATTCATTGGAGTATATAATAATAAATTTTAAAAGTATATATCAAAATAAATAGGTCCATATAATTTTATGGACTTATTTTAAAAATAGTTTTAAAAAATAGATCCATACAATTCGTTATAATATATATTTATTAAATTGAGGTACACTAATTTAATTATAAAAAAACCAAAATATGCGGACTGTATACAAGGTTAAAAGGCCCATTTTCCTACATAAAATGAATAAAAAAAATTAAGTGTGTTATATATATTTGTATTTTATCATAATTTTTTAAAATTATCATCCATCCCCCTCCCCCAAAAAATCAAAGCAAAAGAAAGAAAGAAAAACCAAATTTGTAAAGATGGTCAAAATTTTGGATGTTTGGTCGTGTGCATTTTTTCATAAAAAATCTGATGAAAAAAATAAAATTCAAAAGTTAGGTATAAAAAATATCCATTAACCAGATATAGAAAAGAAAAATGACATCATGTAAAGAATGAAACTCTAGGGACAAGGAAAAATGACAAATATCTAAGAGAATCTCTAACAAGCTCTCCATAAATCGCTCATTCACCGAAATAAAAAATATCCCTAGCAAATCTCTTCTCCAACAGACTCCACAAATGACTAGCGGATATAGATTTCACTCCCCAGCCAAGTCTTCCAACTATGCCTACTCTTTTTTTTTTAAGAGGCTCGTTGACGTAGGGATAGTCACCTATGCACAGCATATCGAGAGATAGCTGCGACATCTCAAAAAAGCGCGGTGTCCTTTACAACAGAAAGATCGCCTGTTGGAGTTCTGCACTGAATGATAAATGACTCCTTATAACAGACATGTTATTTTTTTCCACCCCAAACTAGAGAAAGGGTAGAGAGCTATGTACGGCCATTTCTAACTTTTATTAAAACATATACTCAAATTTTACTTAAAATTTGAGTAAAAGCTTGATTTGATATGATATGTCTTTAACCATCACTTTGTGTTTTAGTCAAATCTTATAAAAATTTCATATCTTCTTCTAATTATTTTCTATAAACATTTTCAAAATCTTTTTCCCAAACATTTTTACTACTCAATTTTTCTTTCATTCAAAATATTTAAATTTAAAAATTATTATTATCTATTTTTTTATAAAAAAAAGTAAAAATAATATTTTTTTTACTCGAATAAAATAAGAAATTAAAAAAGAAAGATGAAGACTTAAAAGAAGAAGACTATTTATTTTTTTGGTATTTCAAGAGATGGTGAAAATTTTGGGAGGTGAGAAAACATCTAATATAATTAAATTAAAGGTAGAATTGAAGAGAAAAAAATGTCACATTGGAAGAAAATGTGGAGATAAAAGAAAAAAAAATGTTAAAAATTTGAATAAAGATTTGAGTCTCCCTTGATCTGGATAAAGATTTGAGTAAAAACTTAATTTGGTATGGATATGGGTAAATGATTGGAGAGGGTTTTTGGTGATTTTTATTCAAATTTAAGTTTGAGTAAATGTTTGGGTATAGGATTGGAATTGCTCTTAGCCCTCGTTTAGATACAGAATAAGATTTATTCTTGGGTATTTATTTATCCGATCATAAGTGAGTATAAATAAGGATAAAGTGATTTGTGTTTGGTTGTGTTTTGAATTATTCTCGTTGGAAATCGTAAGAATAAATATTTTGTTGTTTGGGTAAAATGTGAATAAAGTATAAATAAAGATTTATAAAAGTAATGATATATAGTTGATTTGACAGGTGATTTATAAGAGGTGATGACAGTTGATTTGATAGTGGGTCCACTTATTTTTTGGGTGGAATAACCTAGAATAAATTTTATTCTAGGGGTTTATTGAAATTAATCCATATATCGATTTATTCTAACACACTTTATCTGGATTTATTCGGGCTTTCCAAACGGTATCCAAATTTTATCTAGGGTTTATCCGGCATTTAAACGGTGGCTTAAAGATGCTCTAAAAACCATTCACTAACTGACATACAAGGCACATATACCAATTTTTATTTTCTTTGGGAAAAACTGTGTTGCACACACACTGACACACACTCACCACCATGTCATGTTGAAATTATCTCCAGGTAACCCAAACAAATTAAAAGTCCTTAAACGGGGTGGGTTATGGAGTCCCCATCTAGTGAAGATGGTGTGGTCCATCAAAATGGTGCCCACTCTAATGAACCAGCTTCTCTGAAACACTGTTCAAACTTAGTTGTACCATCCCTAGTCACAAACGTCTCTTTTATCATGCACTGAGGGAGAGAGACATCATTTGTATCATGTAAACCTGTTGATGTATATCATCAGATCGAGGACCCTGGCACCCTTAACTTTTTTTTCTTATAATTGTTGGACCATTATTTTATTGTACCTTCTATTTATTTTTTGTGGTGGTGGGCTTGCTTTAATGATGAGGCTCAAATAGAGTGGACCATGAAACTTCCAGAGAAGTCTGAAGTGATGCCGTGGATCACAAGGAATCTACCTGTGTGAGGGCTTGACAAACCTGAAACTTGGGAACCCTAGCCCCTGCCTATCTAGAATAAGTGCCAACAAATAGATATATATAATAAAGTGGTGGTGGAGAATTAAAGTAGAAGCATCTCCATGTAATGGGATTGAGTCATCACTTTAAAATTTCAGTTTTTGCCTCTTGTGGTTTTGTATTTGTTTATGCAAGTAAATGACACAAAGGGCATCTAAAACAACAGATAGGGGAAGAAAAGTTAATTACTTCAACATTTTTTTATTAGTTACTTCAACATTATTTCCGAGCATTATATATGTTGAGCATGCGTTCATTGAGAGAGGGAATGAGAACGAGGCACGTAAGTTAGTCACTCATAAGATTCAACCACAACAAAGATAAATTAAAACTAATTCTCAAACTGCATTCCTTGATTCACTTGGTTCTTGTTCAAGTTCTTCATCACTCTTCTATACATAAGCCAGAGAATTTGATATTATATTACAGTGTTTAATCTAACCAGTTTTGTGTACCGAGAAAAAAAATTATACTAGTGCATTATATTCATCCCATGATCCAGAATTATCGATGCAAGTTATGTAAGTATTAAAACTAGCTATATCTTGATACCCTAGATCTTGAACAAACATGATCTTCACAATTATTATTATTTGAACATATATAACTAGTTCCATTATTGGTTCTTGTGAATCTTTGATGTTTGAGAATTAATAATGCTTATGAGCCTTGGATAGTTGGATGCTTGAGGAATAATGCTCTTGAGCCTTCGGAAGTGGGTTTTTTTACCTCACTTTGAACACAATTACGTACGTCATACTTCAATTATGATGCATAATGATGGGATTTAATTTGATTTGTGTTCCTAAGTTAAATTCCTCTTTCACCATATTTAGATTTTAGGACTTAATCCTAATGATAATGTATATATATAACTGATAAATTCATATACTTAAAATGATAAAGATATTATCAAGTGGGTTCCCTTTTATGTGCGTCATTTATGATTTATTCTAACAAAATATTCATCGAAAAAACATATATATATAATAAATAAATCGAATATCCATTCCCCATTGTTGTGATCTGTTGTGAAACGAATCACAGAAACCATCAATAAAATCAAGATCGAATACAAAAATGAAACATCACATCACACAAAAATACAAAATACATGTGGTTCGATTTGGGCCTACATCCACAAGGGGAAACAGAGAATCAACTATAATAGTTGAGATACATTAAAAGGCTCACAAACTCTCTCTTAGAACTCTCTCAACCTCTCTCTTGTCAATCTCTCTCTTGTCGATCTCTATTTGCATTCAAGTCAACTCTTGTCATAGAACCCTATAGGATATTTATAGAGATAAATAATTTTCTCACCGAGTAATCTCCCAATTAACAAACAAATATTATTATCTAATTTTAAGATATTCACTTTAAATATTAATTAAAAATCAAATCTTACTTAATATATCAATTATGTGTCCACCTTAGCTAATATGGTTTCATCATAGTCATTCGTTGTGATACACCGGATCGAAACATAATGCAAACAAGTTTGATAAGGCTCTCAAGATGAAATATGTTGTCTTTTTATACAAAGTTGCTTCAAACCTGTTTTCTTTTTCTATGGGCAGCTGGAATCTCAAGTGACATGCATGTATATATAGAATCCAGAAAGAATCATTCGTTAGGTAAGAACGCATGGGGAGGTTTTGTCCTTTGGTGCAGATGGTTGATTTTTGTTTCCCCTCCATTTATTGATCAAAGGAGTGAAATCTACATAGAAGGATTCCTGTCTATCTAAACAGTGCCCTGGCAATCTAATATAGGTGCGTGTTTTGCATGGACCACGTTCATTTTTTTTTTTTTGTCTTCTTTTCAATTTTTTATATGTTGACTGCTCACCTTTCCAGGATCAAACAGCTATTATATATTGTGTGCTCCTAACTTAAGTACTTATCTATCCTTTTATATACTTCCAAGATCCAAAATGAGAATAAAAAAACCGTCATTCATGTAGTAGTCATCTAATATGCTTTGAATTTTTTTTAAAATTATATAATTATTTAAATAGTTATTTATTTTTATAAAAAAATAAAATGTATATTCACTGATTGTACACACACCCTTCCATAATCTCCAAGGATAATAGATACTCTTTTAAGTTTAATGAGGTCGAATGCCATAGAAATATCTCCGACAAAGGTTTTTTTTTTTTAAGAAAAAAACCTTTTTAAACAATCTGCCCCATCTAGTTATTCCTCTGATCCCGGGCCTTTACATCTTTTACAGGATAAAAACTGAATAGGAACTAGCAATATAATAATAGTTAATCTCACTATACAAAATATTTATATACCACGTATAAAAGTCATGCCAACTGAATATAACAAGTAACATAACTCGGTAGAATTGTTATTCAGTTTGAAAAACATTTCTATTCTACGTCATTCAATAGGCCACAACAGGGAGCAGTAGTTCTTAAGTCCTCCCTTATTTGGTGATTATACAGGATATACTACATATCATATGTAAATATAGACGCAAGCAAACGAAGATGTGGGCATCACAATTCAAGACAGACCATTCCATTTACCAAAGAGTGTGACTAAATTTGGTGTAAGAATATCGATTCGGATAAATCTTAAATTTCTTCAATTTAGTTGTCCCAAAACAACCCTAAAGAATGGCTCAAACTCTAAACCCCGTTTGCGTAACTGCATAAGTTATTTTGGACGGATAGATAATTATTCAAGTATAGATAGATATCCTAGTGAAATAACCCATGCATTTTATGTTTAATTATAAGTGGAATAAACAATTTCATGTTTAATTGTGTTTTTCGATATTCTCATTGAAAACGTAATAATGAAGTTTTGTTGTTTAGTTGATCATAAATAAATTATGGATAAAAATTGAATAAGATATGAATAAATATTTATAAAAGATAAATATTGATTTAACATGTGAGCCATTAAAATACTAGCGAAATAGAATTGGTTCAAGAGAACATGGAATACCAATTTATATCTATCTATTCATTGCAACTAAATACACTATTTGGGCTTAGTCACCCCTAGTCCACCATATTTCACATCTATTTTTCTACCCAAATTAATCCAAGTTCGCTCTTCATTAATTGAAATTCCAAATATAAATTTGAGCATCGATTCCTATACCATCATGGCATCATATGATGTGAGCAAGAAAATTATTTAAAGAAGAAATTCAGTTGCATTACCAAACAGCTGTAGCCTATACACGTATTTGAAATTCTTATTACCAATTCAGGATGGAAAAGGATGTTGAAACAGCTTACTTTTCATCAGTTTTGCACACGTGTTTCAATTTTATAAAAATAGCATACCTCCGATAAGGTGTGCTTTCATAAAAAAATAAACAATATAATATAATACTCTACTGTGAGAATGCATAGGTTCATTTATAAAAAAATATAAAAAATTTCTTACATATACCTCATTAATGTGAGCATATGATGCTATCGAGACATATAAGACTAAATTAAAATAGAAAAAAGAATGTGTAACCGATCTCTTTTTTTTTATCTTCTAGAATGAAATATCTGGTTCAATATATACCAGAGCTGGTCACAACCCAATAAAAACAACCAGAGCTGATAAAATTGGGATGGCAGAGATAATGGATTCTACCAGCTAGAGAATAAGCAAAACCAGCCAGATAAACATAAATAGCTTAGTGCATAAACTTATTTACAGTCATGCATAAACATTCTAAATAATTACAGTTTCCAAAATGTTGTAGAGTTTCCATGATTCGTTACTGGGGAAAAGTTTTCCCACAAATAGGTGCAATAAGTCCGTAAAATTCCTGGGATCTACCAAAACCTCAAAAAGGCTTTGATCCCCAAGCATACTGGTTTACATCTGCTATGTGAGCTCATCCTTCAATAAATACTCCCAATCAGCAGAAGAAGGGCTATTTTGTCCATTATTGATCCGTTTTGCAGGTCCATGGAACGTATAATGATCGGATGCTGGCTCATTCGCAGAGTTCAAGCTGATTTCATCACAATAATTCTCCCGCTGCACCGGTTCACCTGTAATAAAATGCCATGGATTTGTAATCTCTGAAAAGCCCAGATCAACGATGTTCATTGGTGGGTGCTTTGAGAGTGCAGTTAAATCTCTAGAACTTGGGTGGGAGGGAGAGAGACATGACCCACCGCTTGCTTTAACAGTCACGGTCGAATCAAACAGGTTTTTAGAATCTGCTTTAATCATAGAACCAGAGTTTTCCATCCGGCTCTTTAAAATTCTGAATCTGGCCATCACTGAACAATCAACATCTTCAGACTGATGATTTTCACTCAACTCCATTGCCTCCAGAGGATTTCCGTAAAGGCTCTCCACAGCATGAGCAGCTTCAGTAGAAAAACTACTGACAGAGACTTCTTTATCCCTGGAAACAGATGGACCATCCCGATACATGTCACAAGCAGGGAGCGGGCTTGATGGTTTTGTCACATTTGCTTGCCTCTCCATCATATCTAACAAATATTGAGTAACTGTTACCTCATGAATTATGTTTTGGAGTACAGAATAGTTGAGTTTGAGCTCTTCGCTAATCTTGAAGCCCAATAATGCTCAACTTCAACAATTGATCTATCAGTATATAATTTGAATCAAGAGGGAATGCTTCACCTTTTGCACAGCAGTTCTTGCATCTTTGCTTCTTCATTTCCATGTGAGCAAGCTGCAGCTGATATTTCATTGAACACAGTGAAACCTCTGCCTCAATCCAGAGATTTTTGTAAGGGTTCTCCTCTTCGTCATAGAAAGTTTCAGTCATGACATTCTTCATGGGCTGTGATTGGAGAGAAGGAAGACAACTAAAATATGAACAACGACTATAGTTTCAAATAATAAGTAATAAAAAAAAGTTCAGCACAGACCTTGGTGACCTCATTATCCGTCTTAGAAACTGAACCATCAAATAAAATTCCATTATGAAACTCATTTGCATTCTTGCCAGATTTGGGAGAATGCATTTTGGCCTCACTCTTATGGATGCTATGATGGTTGTTTTGATTCAAAACATTATCAGTGTCTTCCCCTGCAACCTTGATGGTGGTTTCCTAAAGAAAACAACATCCAATTTCGAGCAAAAGAACATGGGGTTGTTAAGTAAATATTTCCATAAACGAGACAAATTTTCTAAAAACTAATACACAAAGAAAAGAGGCAATGAGAATAGGATTAATATATCATAAAATATCCCAAAAAATCAGCATCATAGATTAAAAGCAAGAGACAGTATCCAATTAGAGGACAAACTGTAGAACAGTATAAGTAAACTATCTATAGGTTGAAACCAGAAGCACGCAACATATCTATCTGAAATAATAGACATGTTCAACATTTTGATTCACAAGAAATAGTTATATGAATTGATTTCACGTTTTCTCAGTAATGGAAAGATCATAAGAATGTGGAAACTTCACTATCATTATAAAGGATAAGAGCAGCTTAAGGAAACCCGAAGATGCATTTAAATATACCACCAAAAATTATTAACTCCAAACATTTTTCGTTAGGTTCAAATGGACAGCCCCTGATCCTTCCACTATCCCGAACGGGAGGTTTCGCTGCTCCATGAAACCACAGCCTCACAGATTACCCTTCTGCTCTAACTATAAGTAGTCTATAACCATATAACCATCATATATTTAAGATGACTCCAATATTACCATGTAACCATGTACGATTGTTTTTAAGTCAACAGATATCCTCAATAAGAAGCAATACAGCTACTAAAGTCTGATACGGATACCCAATAAGAAGCAATACAGCTCTGAAATCTTGTAACATTTGACCTAATGAACAGATATGTGAGGATCATTGTAGAAAAGTACCAAATAATTGACTGTGTTCAAACTCTTTTCCTTTTAAAAAACAATATTCAATTGAAGTTTCCAGCAAATAAATTAGAATAGGGTATTATTCACAAAAAACTGTATTCAGTTTAACATACCTTATGAGTGTTGGTTATCCCTCCAAGATGAAATGTGGAATGTGTCCCAGGTGCTCCTGTTGTTGGTCCACTCTTTATTCTGAGACACGCATTGAAATTATCCAGTGCTAAACAAAGAACATCATTGTCTTCTTCCTTCAATGCATCTGAGTCATTATGGCAACTAGACAAAAGCAACTCTGAGAGATTATGTATGGCATGAACAAGCAGTTGAGAGTTTGTTTTATGAAATGAACGCTCTATTGTAAGGCCAGGTATCTCCTTTGGCTCTGCTGCATCTGTGGAAATGATGGTTCTATTAGAAAGTATATGCGAACGGTATTCTGTATCTTGGAAAGTATCACTGAAAATTGACTTACCAGATAATGTGGCTGCAGACAAAGGATGTGCATCAGATGAAATATTTCTTTCTGTTCGACTTGGAGATGTTGTGTTAACAGCTTCCAGATCAGAACCATTCTTTAAATCATTGGACAACTTGAATTCAGTATCATGGTTGTTGAAAGATAATGTCGCCTTTTCATCTCCATCACGCTTTGGTGAAGAAAGTGCCTCTGAACGAATGCTGCCAGGAAGAACAACATGCCCTTGATTTGAACCTCCACTAGTTTCCTTTGCTGAAGGTGAATCTACAGCTTCACAAACCCCAAACACAAAATGTCGAGATGCAGCGGCTCCTTTCCAACAGGGGGAATCCACAGCTAAATTACTTTGATCAGATGCATCAGAAGAACTTTGTATGTAAGCTGAGCTGGTACCACCAGGTGCAAGGGTTAGACAAGTGCTAGGAAGTTTTAATTGTCTGATCATGGTTTCAGTGTTTGCTTCTAAGACATGGCTGGCTTCAAACTGCTGTGACAGAGGCTTTGGGGATGATGAAATTGTATCTAAAGAATCCTTAGCAGATTTGACAGAAACAGACTTGCGGCTGGAAGGCAAATCATAATCCTTCAGCGAGAAATCTGTAGAAAAATCATTAGGTTTCATATCTTCAATAATTCTGCTAGGCTCAGAATAACCTTCTTTACCCTGCGGGAGCCCCTTTGTCCTAACAGATGACTGACCAAACTGTTCCTTATTTCTATATGCATCCAAAGATGGAGTACTTGGTTTAACAATGTTTGGCACGGCTGTCACAAGGGATGAACTGATTACACTAGTTTGTGGGAAAAAGGATTGGACAGGGTAAGCATATTGAGAGGAACAGTGAACTATAGGATTGTTTATATTAGAATCAATCGGTGGCCTAAATCTGTCAAGGGAAATGGGATTTAACTGAAAAGGATGCCATGTCACAGAGGGCAGTGTCTCTGGTATATGAGAATAGGGTATTTGTTCATATCCTGAACTATCAGGTGACAAATCATAAGAAGGTGCAGCACATCTTTTGTCTAGCCACTTGGCAGTATCCTTTATGTTTGTTGATGCAGTAGCAACAGATTTCTCACACCAAGTGCTATAAGCATCTTCACGTGTTACAAAATCTGCTGCAGCCGGAACTCCTATAAGAATTACAATTAAAAATGAGATGAATGATGATGCATAAACATCAAACAAAAATCAAACAATCTAAATTATTGGAATTTCAAAAGCACCACAAAGATTTCTTTTACTTCGCAATGGTCTCCAAAAAAACACAAAATAGCTGCGTCAATGATGTCAAAATCTACAAAATAAATTTCATGTGAATACATTCACGTAAATTATACTTGGCAAGATCTATACAAAAAAAAAAGGGCACCTGCAGTCTACTGCTGGTGCTCCTCCCTGTCCCCAAATCTATTAGCCACAAAATCAAAGCACTCTGATAGTGGGTCTATTTTTTCTCCTTATGCTTTCCTCTCTGATGTCTCTCCCCTTGGCCCTCTCACATTCATCATCTATACTAAACACCACCGCTTTTGCCCCTATTCAAAACTGCACCAACACTGTGGGCCTGCGGCTGCCATGTTGGATTGATGAACCTGTCATTTGTCACTGCTGGAACTCTTCTTCACCTTTCCCACAATCCATCATTTGATCTTCCAATCATTGCCGATGAATGGAGGGTGAGGAGAGAACAAGGTGGGGATGATGATGAGTAAGATGTGGAGGTGATCTTCAGTGGCAATTGGGAGAAGAAAGACAATAAAGGGGGGAAGAGGAGAAAAGAAAACCGCTTTTGCGGCTTTCCAAGAGGTGAACTATAACTTAGAAGAAGAGGACATGGTTTGTTGGAAATTGTCCCAACATTCCAATTTCTCCATGAAGATCTTCTATCGAAAACTCAACATGCATCCCCCCAAGACATTCCCACCATTCAGTACCATAGTTGTCTGGGCGACTAGGCAAGCCTAGGCAGTGCTTAATTATGATTGTATTATTTAAATTGGTAATTATATTAAAGTTGTTTCTCCACTTGTTCATTTTTTTAATTTTTGTTTATAAATAAAGAACACATGAATGGAATTTATTGGTGCATGTGCTTTTTCGACAAAATTAATATAATCTAACCCCAATGACACTGTAATTTCTCTAAGTGATGACAAGCATCATGTTTTTATAAGTACACCCAAACAACCCATTCAAAACCTCTATAAAATATAAAAAAACATTGATCAACGTTTTCTATTATTATACAACACACAGTTGTAATATTGGCATTGTGACTTCTCTGAGTCATGACAAGTATCATGTTTTTTAAGAACACTTGGACAACCCATTCAAAACTCTATAATATTAAAAAAAACAAACCAACATTATTATATTATTATACACACAACAATAATACCATAAAAAATGTTTATCATATAGGACAAACTAGACTTCACCATAGTTTGACATTAATTAAGTTCTACATGCAAAATTATCAATAGATATTTATAAAAAAAATAGCTGAGACGCAAAACGAGGGAGAGAACTAAATAGAGATAGAAAATGAGTGAGGGGGAGAGAGAGAGGGAAAACGAGGCTAGAGTGGGTGACAAACTGAGATGGTGGGATCGAGAGTGGCCATGACTGGAGTTGGAGAAGAAATGCAGGGGGTAGAGATTGAGGGAGAATGAGATAGGAGTTTATAAATCTAGAGGAGAGAGAGGAGAGAGAGACAAAAAATCAGTAGAGACTCACTTGGGACCGGGATAATTCACTGCACCATTGGCTGGTAGGGTAGGGTAGGTTATGTTTCAATCTTTCGATCATGTTTTTTTTTTCTTTTATTTTTGAGGTTAGGCAAGGGATTGGGCCGGCTAGGCATGATTTAGGCGGGCTAGGCGTGATTTAGGCATCCGCTTACCCGCCTAGGCGATGCGCCTAGACAACTATGTTCAATACGAATGCATCAAGGCCTTCACCAAAGCCAATCAATTGAAATTGGTGCATGATGGTAATAGAAGAACTTTGTGGTAGGAAAGAGGAAACAAGGGATCATCCCTTCTCTGGGTGTCCTTTTTAGCACTCAGATTTGGGAAAAATGCGGGTTCGGCTTTAGGTGCTAATTGTTTTTTAATGACCCTGAAGGCACATGGAGATGGTTCCGAAAGGCGTGCAAGGGAAGTGATCATAGTAATATCGGCAAGTTTCAATGGCTTGATCTTGATGTGGTGTGTTGGAGCATTTGGACCACATTCAACGAATGCATATTCCAAGAGAAGACCTAAGTGGAAAATACTTGGGCAGCGACCACATCTATTCTCATATCATAGAGTCCTATCATAAACCTTGAATTCAATACCTAAATGAACCTGAGGTGATAATTGTTAGGTTTATGTCTTGCATTCAGGTTTTTGGATTATCAAGGAAGAATTGCAGCAACAAAGTCCCCCCCCCCCAATGGTTAATATTGTTTGCCACTACGAAGAGAATGCAGTTAAGCTATGTGGTTAGCATGTTGTGGGATGAAGGGGGCAATGCCCCCAGCTCTGTAGATAGTTATACAATTTTATGTACATGAATATTTTTCACGTGTAATGGCAGTTCTATAATTTTTGTATTATGTGTGGGAGCATTTTGGCCATCTATTGGGTTTCATATCATTGAGAGTCAGATTAGCCCCCAGAGGCGGATCATAATGTGGACTAGGTGAACTATAATCCAGCCCAGATTTTACAAAAAAATTCTCCTTAGTGTAACATCATCCTTAATCTAATCTTAATCCACAACCAACTTTCACTGTCGTCGACCTCTCTGCTTCCATTCATAAAAGAATGGAAGACTGCATCACTTGATCGAGTACCGCAAGAGGCAAGCCGCACCACCGTAGTCTGCCACTCCACCACCATACCACCACCGCTTGCCGCCTTCCTTCTGCCCGTCATCAACGACCATGAGGCTACAAACATATGATGGTTAAATTGAGTTTTTGTTTACTATTTCCTTCATTTTATATGAGTTTTTTTTCCTTCCAGTGGTTAAATACAACATGGAAGAGCTCATATAACCAACTAAACAAAGCTTGATTTGCATGGGAGAGCTTTTTATTTTGTTTTTTAAAAATTATTGTTGTTGTTGACATGTGAATGTCGGTTTTTATTAATTTTCATTGTTTCCAATTTATTATTCTTTATAATAAAAAATTTCAAAAAAAAAGGGTGATATGCATGTTCTATTATTATTTTTAAAAGTAATTTTCAATTTTTACCAGGAACATATTTACATTGGTATTTTTAACCTCAGAAAATAATGTTATTGGATTATATCATCTTTGGTTTATTTTATAACCTGAATCCTAAAAGAATATGATTATATGAATAAATTCAAAAAATCGGATGAAAATATGTGTAAATTGAAATTTAAATAATATATTAATCAAAGCTCTCATGCTCTAAAATGAGATTAATAGATCTATCTTATGTAGAATTACACTAGTTATTTAGTTTTGAATCTTTTTATTGAAATATGAAATATTGATGTCTTATCTTATTTAGATTTGTATCTATACTTTCTCACTCGAACCAGCTTATATAAAATAACTAGTACCTTTAATTTAAAAAAAAATATTAGATGGCTTCACCCCTAGTAAGTTTATACGTAGGCAATCTTTGTCGAAGAACATAAATCTCTTCTCTTATGTGGTTATGTGATTGTTTTCTTCTTCTCTACCTCGATTCACGGTGATATTTTTGACATAATATCATCAGACAATGAAAAATTCAAATAGAGCATAATAATCCTCAATTAGACAGAACGCCAAGTTCAATCAATAAAAAACAAAACAAAATAAATATTGCAGAGTCAATAAAAACAAAAAAAAATTAGTTATGAATACCGTGCAATAGCGGGCTCTTGTATTTGGAAGAAGAGACGCTCTGCCCCAAGGTGTCCTTCCAGCCTGACGAACCTCCATCATCACCGCCCATCATCCAATGTTCCACTTCATTGTACCGTCCGTTCCATGAATCCGGTCTCACGAGACCATAGGGATCGTCCCTCTCGGACTTCACCACATCGAAACATAAGGACTCCGGCATCCCCGCAGATCGCAATCCTCCTCCGTACGCGCCGAAGCCCCCATATCCACCGGCGGTTCTTCCTCCGAAGGGATCGGCGGTGTTCGGGATTGGCCGCCTGAGGTTGTAGGGATCCTCGATTGGAGGGCGGGGCGTGGTGGCCCATCGATCGACGGTGAAGGGCGGGGCGAGAGGGGAGAGAGTGTACGGTGATGATGATGATCCCTGAGCGGTGGACCCCGGCCCCATCGCCGTCGGCTTCCGTGAACCCCACCCGATCACCAGCGATGAAGCGAATTAAAAGAGGACGGAAGATCTTTTTGTTTTTGTTGATCCGGTTCTGTGTGTAGATGAAAATACCTAGGTTTAGTGAATAGGTTAACCGAAGGTGATCTTATTCGAAGGCAATACGTGCCTTAAAATGTCTGATCTTCACATCCGAGGGTTGTCAATTGTTTACGTGGGTGACTGGTTTGGAGGAGTAGAGTGAGAAATGGATAACAGCGGAGATAGGGATTTGGTGTTGGTGGAGACTCGCGGACGGCACTCTCGTAATCACCGGGTTTTTTTATTCTCCTCCCGTAATCACCGTTGGTTCCGTTTCGTTTCCAAATGGTTTGAGTTCATGTATATTTTTAAATTTACATAGATAATAATTTTTTACAACAATAAAAATTAAATTACGTGAAAATAACTTTTGTGTTTTCTTCTAATAAAAAAATATTTACATGAATTTTTTTTTTGGTTGATGCCTTGATGGGATTACAATAAAATAAATAAATTAATATGAAATAGGTGTGAATTCCATTGTCTAAATTAATTAGAACAATAAAATTCTTATTATGTCATGAACTTTACCATGGAATCCAAGATTGTAGATGCGTATCTAAAAATTTATTAATGTATTAAAAATTGAACCATTCATTGAACTAAAAAAATAAATAATAGGTTAAGAGTCATGTAAGAATAAATAAATTATTTGTTGTTTGGTAGATTATGAATAATATTTGAATAAGATGTGAATTTAAATGCTCAATTTTAAAAAATAATTGAATGCTCAATTTAAATGCTCAATTTTAAAAAATAATTGAATTTTTGTTATTATTATTACTGTTTTGATGTTTCTGAAATTTTTTATTGCATTCGGACATCGTTTTGTAATTTTGTGGTTCGCGAGTGTGTGTGTGTGTGTGTATGTGTATGTGGTTGCTAGGTGTGTGTGAGTGTGGTTGCCCATGTGATTTATTTTTTCTCCTTCCCCTTACTTGATTTGTGTTTTATGCTTATTAGCCTCTAGCCTCACCACATAACCCTACCATCCCTTTATGTTCATTGCCTAACATGACATCTCTCACCCACCACATCACATCAAGGGTACCCTTGGGTTAAAAAAAATGGCACGTGGGTCCCACATATTCACATGAGTTCAATAAACCTAGATATATAACTCAATTTTCAGGTCATAGGTGGAGTTCCAATATTGGTTTATACCCGTTTATTTTAAGTTTGTTATCCCTATTTATTCAATTGATCCAAACAACAAAAAAAAAACCCATATTCCAACTAATCCACGTGTATTCCATTAGTAATTCTATATCTAAACAATGGTAGAGGCCTTAAAAATAGAGGTGGCCATATTCACAATCTGGCCGAACAGAACACCATGTGTGCACCCTTCCCGTGCCTCAAACCCATCCAAAGCTCCACTTCATAAACCCCTTTTGAATCCACTCCACCAAAGCAAACCACACAAACCAACGAACAAAACCACCCAATTAGGGAATTCAAGCCAAACTTGATGAACTTCCTTCCTAAGGTGTTTAACCCAATGACCAGGCACAGAGCCACACTAATGGCCTATTGCCCAGCCTGAAAAGTTGGCTTAAGCTAGGAAGTCGTACACCCTGATTGGGCAACGTTGTGTTGACGCTTAGGGGACACTACATGTCTCAATACGACGACATTGTGTTGATAGTTCAAACCGAGGGGATATTGTTCATCATGATAGGGCGCATCGTGTTGACGATACAAGTAGAGGGGATGTTGTACGATATATCTATATATATATATGAAAATGATTGCGTGCGGCGAACAGCAGGTGCGGCCGCGACGTGGGCCATTCGATCGCGGGTCCATCGCATCCAACGGTTGACGTGAATCGCACCCGACCGTCCGATGCGATGGACCCGTGATCGACGGCCCGTGATCGCTGCCGCACCCGCCGTTCGCCGCACGCAATCACGTCCCTATATATATATATATATATATATATATATATATATATATATATATATATATATATAGGAAAATGATGGGGTGTGGCCGTCCAGCCGTGCAGCCCATCATGTGACAGCAGATCGCAGCCGTTCGATCACCGATATGAAATCGGCGATCGACTGCGCATGATTTGTATTAAAAAAAAAAAACCGGATCAACCGGTTTACTTTGGCCGTGATCCAATCCTAAAGGGGTGCAGTTCGATTGGTTATGCAATTTGATTTATACGTTGTCTAGTTCAATTAAAGGTGTGTCCAATTCAGTACTGACTGAACTAACCGGATCCAATCCTAACTAAATCCAGCCTCTAGAATTTCATACAACACATGATGCCCCACACACGTTAACTTGCTAAGTGTTTCTTTTTTAGGTTTTTTTTGCATGTATACTAACCAAAAACATACTATTTATTTTTATACCACTCCAAATAACCTATATATTTTTATACCATTAGAATATATAGAAATTATGCATATCTACCATCCTAATTTCTATTAAAACTGTTAAAATCTTGGATAAATGACCAATTACCCTTATTTTTTATTTTGTATAATTTACCTTACCAAATACAATATATATAAAAATAAAAAATATTAATTTTAACATGAAAATAATAAATTTCATCTAAAATCCAAAAATACAAATTAAACAAATAAACTATTTATATGACATAGTATTTAATAATACTTACTTTAGTAGAAATGGAATAAAATTATTTTAAGAATAATTAATCATATACATTACATCAAATTAAAAAAACATAGATCTTGATTGGAAGAAAATGAAAGAAAGGATAAGGTTGAGTGACTCATGGTTGATTTAGAAAGAACAAGATATTAATTAGGTTATTGTATTTAATTATTTAATTATGACAAATATTATGTTGATGTTATTTATGTCATTTTTACTTCTTGGTTAAGAACTACCTATGGTTAAATTTTATTTTGATTAAAAAATATGAAAGAGGGACACATTTTTTCATAAGAAAAATTCTAATGGTATAAAAATAAATATGTTATTTGTGGTGATATAAAAATAAATAACACATTTTGTGATGGTATACATAGAAAAAACCTTTCTTTTTTTTAGAAATATATATTGTTTTGCTAAATTTATTTAATATTATTGTTCATTATGTTGTGGGAATTCAATACTAGAATCACGTGTCACAAATTTCAAATGTCATATCTATTTGTTCTCTGAATTAGGGGTGCAACTTGGGCGGGTTGAACCTGACCCAACCCGGTTCATGGGTGGGTTTGGGTTGGGGTTTTTCTCTGTCGAGTTCAACCCGACCCGAACCCGAACTAACCCGAACCCAATTTGGGTCGGGTTCAGGTTGGGGGTTCAACCCGCGGGCTCAACCCGAACCCGACCCCCAAGTTAACAAATGTTATGCTGCCATAACAACATACATATATCTAAAACCCTAAATTTCTAAAACACAATAAACAATTACACAAATTAAAGCATCATTATGTTTGTTGTGTTCGGGTTAATTTATTATAGATATTCAATTTTAATTATTTGTATATAAGGTTTAATTAATAATTAATTAGAGTTTGTTGAGTTGTTTATTAAATATTTTTTAATGATATTTTAGGTGTTAAACCCAAACCCGACCCAACCCGAACTTGACCCGCACCCGACTTGAGCCCGAATTCAACCCGAACTCAACCCAAACTCGACCAAACCAGAATTCAACCCAAACCCGCGGGTTGAGGTCGGGTTCGGGTTTGAGTTGAACCTTTCACGGGGTTGAGGCCGGGTTCGGGCTCGGGTTCAGATTGGACTCTCTGCAATGCAGGTTAAAGTCGAACCCGACTCGAACCCGACTCAACCCACCCGAGTTGCACCCCTACTCTGAATTCAATGTTAGAACCAAGCAAATCGACGAGACAATGAAATCAATCCTGTGTTAAAAAGATGAATGAAATTCTAACTTTTATGTGGCCCCAAGCTTCATATTCCACATCAATGGTTCACATCTAACTCTTATATATGCTTGTAAGATAGATGTGATGAAATTCGAATAGCTTGAATGTTTAAACTCTTGATGACATACAATAGGTGGTTGAATTCTATATTTTTCTATTTGTTTTGAAAGTGAACACAGTATCCATTACTTAATAATATTTCAATTATGCAATGCTAGCTTACAAGGATGAAGCACAATCATCTATAGAACGTCAACGTCGGAGGAGAGTTGCGAGGAAGTGAAGGTTCAAACAAAGAGGATTATTTAAGAAAAAGAAACATTCAAAGCAGAGTTAGCTTTTCATTAGAGTTATAAGAAAATATTTTTTACGTAGAAATGTTATATTTTGAATTATAAAGATGTTTTATTCACCTCCCACTGTCAAGTGATCAAATATTGAGGAGCATCATTCTTAAAAAAAAAAATTAAATTAAATTATGATAGATAAAGAAACGAGAGGATGAATTAACCATCAGAGGACCTTTATCATGTTAACCACCCCCTTGTGTCAGAGCATGCAGAAGGAATCTGCAGAGGAGGATCACCATTCCGACTAGAGCAATAGCTGAGAAGGTGTTTTGCAAAATTCGTTCATCTCGGATTTGGATAAGAAAAATTACTCCCATTTTGCATAGCAAATATTCTATAAATTTTGTATGTATATTGTATGTGTATATAAATTGTTGTATATACTAATTAATAAAACTATGTATTAATAGTTGCATTGGTAAATGGTAATTTGCTTTAGCAAACTCAGTGAATTTGTGGCTACTTATATATTGTGCTCGAATCTAGAGGTATGAATCATGTGGTCTTGCAATTTGAATTATAATTTATTGATATATATATTGTTTTTTTTATGATATATATATTTTAGAAAGAAATCAAAGACACTTATGTCATGTTTGGATTTGAATTTAGATAGATTAAAAAGTTAAAAATTTATATTCAAACACATTTTCAATGTTTAACTTTTCACACCACCCTCTTTCTTAATTAGACCAAAAAAATATGTGGTTGAAAATCTTATAAAAAAATTATAAGAATACTTGCTTTTCAACCTTTCATCTAAACACAATCTTAATATTTTTTAAAAAATACTATGTATAAAAATGTATTTAATATATCTTGAATGATGGCTCACAGTTTTCTGGCCAGACCACAGTGGTCCGATTAATCCACCCACGTCAATTAGGATGGACAGTACGGTCCTATATAGCGAGCCCTCTGATCACTGAGTTCCACCGAGCGAACGGTTCAGATCAAAGATTCCCGTGTGGTCCCCGGAAAAATATCAATCCAACTATGCTCTCAGAAAACCGTATGCGTAACTGCGGCGGCTTCAGTTTCTCCCTTCTTTTTTTTTATAAAATTAATTTTAAATTATCCAGTGGACCCAAGTTAAATAAATATATAAAACTTTCCTAAAACAAGGTTCCATCAAGTAGTTTCAATGTCCTGTGAAGGGTCTCGAATGTTCAACAACTTATAAACCTTAGGTGTCCAACCTTATCTGATTTTAGGTGGTATAAGGACACGTTTTTATCACAAATTTATAGAATAGATAACTCAAACAATGACTTTTGGAAAGAGAAATTTGTCTCTGGGCTACCCAAGCTCTTCGCCGAAAGAGTCAGAAACAACCTCCGTCAAGAATTTGGGGGACATATCCCTTACTCCGTTATAACATTCGGAGAACTCATACAAAAAATAAACTTGATAGGTCTGGCCCTTTGCAATGATCTAAAGATAAAGAATCAGCTCAAGAATCAACATTTGACTTCCAAAAGGGAACTTGGAGACTTCTGTTACCAATTCGGGTATCAGAAGGAAGACATTAAGAATCCTTCCAAGTCTCGAAAAAGGAATACTAAGCATTCTTATAATAAAAAACCTCTTGAGAGACAATATTATAAAACAAATAGAGCCCCTGCTCAAAAAACTAGAAAGCGGTTCTCCAAAAGGAAACCCAACACCTCTAATCCTCCTACCTGCTTTAAATGCAAGCAGAAAGGCCATTATGCCAATAAATGCTTTAGTAGCAAACCAAAAATCAAAAAAGAATCCATTCATAACTTAGAAGAACAGAATTCTGATTCTGAAAGTTGTAGCTGTAACTGTTGTGACCCTGAATCCTATGATTCATCGTCAGATACAGATGGCTTGATGGTCCTTTCGGTCCAAGAACAATTTATTTTAGATACTATTGACTCCATCGAGAATCCTGTCGAAAAGAAACGACAGTTAGAAAGATATATTAGCCTGATAAAAACTCCTGTCAGTCAAGCCCAAGATGATAACAAAGAAAAATACTCCTATAAGGAGATAATTCAAAGATTAGAATCTGAAAAACCCAAAAAAGTGACTATAGGGGAATTAAGAAAAGAACAAATTGATATGAAAAAAGAAATCAAGGACCTTAGAGACAGGGTTACATACCTTGAAGCCATCCCTAGATTGGGAAAACCTGCCGAGAATTCTGATAATGAAGAATCTGTCAGGGATCAACCTGAAGAGGAAGAAGAATTTATTAGCTCTCTCGAAAAATATACAAAACAAAAATGGAATGTTGAAGTCCTCCTGAAAATTAAAACATTTTCTCTAAAATATAAGGCCCTTATTGACACCGGGGCTGATATGAACTGCATTCGTGAAGGATTGATCCCTTCAAGATACTTTGAAAAGACAACCCATGGTATTAATACTGCCAATGGGGAAAGTCTTAAGATTAATTATAAAATACCCGAAGTGCATGTTTGTAATAAAGGATCATGTTTAAAAACATCGTTCCTTTTGGTGAAAGATCTTCGTCAGGGTGTTATCCTTGGAACCCCCTTTATAAATATGATAAAACCCTTTTCGGTCGATACTGAGGGTATTCATGCAACTCAAAATGGAAAAATATCTTATACAAATTTTGTACTACACCAAAGCTATCTTTTCTCAACCAGCTCAGGCAGGCCCTGGAATATAAAGAAAAGTTTATTAATGAACTCTCTGAAGAGATCAGGATTCAAAAGACATCTGAACAAATCGGTAGTCCTATTTTCCAAAAGAAGGTCTCTGATTTTCAAAAGACTATTGAAAATGAGGCCTGCTCAGATCTGCCCTCTGCCTTCTGGCATAGGAAAAAACACATGGTGAGCCTACCATACATCAAAGACTTTAATGAAGAGAAAATCCCCACAAAAGCCAGGCCCATCCAAATGAATAATAGACTCCTAGAAATTTGCAAGGAGGAAATATCTCAATTACTTATCAAAAATCTTATTAGGAAGAGCTCTTCACCTTGGAGCTGTGCGGCTTTCTATGTAGAAAAAGCTGCAGAATTAGAAAGGGGAGTGCCAAGGCTTGTCATAAATTATAAGCCATTAAATAAGGTACTCCAGTGGATTAGGTATCCTATCCCCAATAAGCAAGATCTGATCAAAAGAGTCTATAATTCCAAGATTTTTTCCAAGTTTGACCTTAAATCAGGATTCTGGCAAATCCAGATTAAAGAAGAAGATAGATACAAGACCGCCTTTACAGTACCGTTTGGGCATTATGAGTGGAATGTTTTACCGTTTGGGTTAAAGAATGCACCCTCGGAATTTCAAAACATAATGAATGAAATATTTAATCCTTATGGATCCTTTTCCATTGTTTATATCGATGATGTGCTGATATTTTCTGAGAACATAGATAAGCATTGGAAGCATCTTAATATCTTCCTTAGAATTGTAAAACAAAATGGTCTGGTGGTATCAGCCAAGAAGATAAAACTCTTCCAAACCACAGTTCAATTTTTAGGATATAAAATCTCTGGGAATGATATTACACCCATAAAAAGGGTAATAGATTTTGCAGATAAATTTCCAGATAGCATAAAAGATAAGAAACAACTTCAAAGGTTTCTTGGTTGTCTTAACTACGTATCAGACTTTTATAAAAATATAGCTCTGGACAGGAAACTGTTGTCCAACAGACTGAAGAAAAACCCTACACCTTGGACCATAGAACATACCCATGCCGTCCAAAGGATTAAAGAAAAGGTAAAACAGTTGCCATGCTTGAATATAGCAAGCCCCAATGCACCAAAGATTATAGAAACTGATGCCTCTGACATTGGATATGGAGGGATACTAAAACAGAGGATTGACAACAAAGAACAATTAGTAAGGTTTACTTCGGGAACATGGAATGAAGCTCAAAGAAAATATTCCACTATAAAAAAGGAAATCCTAGCTATAGTTAACTGCATAACAAAATTCCAAGGGGACATTTTAAACCAAAAATTCCTCTTAAGAATAGATTGCAGCTCTGCAAAATATGTTCTTGAAAAAGATGTTAAAAATCTTGCATCAAAACAGATTTTTGCCAGATGGCAAGCATTACTAGGAATCTATGATTTTGACATAGAATACATTAAAGGAGACTTTAATAGTCTTCCTGATTATCTCTCGCGTGAATTCTTGCAGGGAAATGGACCAAAAGAAGAAGGCAAAGATCCTTCCTCAAAGGACCCTAAAAATTGAGAGCTCAAGACCTTCTGTGAACCTATAAAGCCAGAGGTTAAGGAAGAAAATCTGTTTGAAGATCAAAATCAGTTTGCCATACTTGCTGAAATAGGATCTCAAACTTCAGATCCACAAACCGAATATGAATTCAAAACTTCCGTTCCACTATTCTCTATTGAGAAATATGAAGTAGATAAAGAAATAGCAGAACTTATTAAGATATACTTCCCCAAAGATGATCATTCTGGTACTGGCTACCATTTCTATATCCCTGATATGATAGGGAAAAATCCTGATTACTATGAAAACATCCTATTAGAAACAAACAGTGTCAGAATTGTGCACCATTATAAGAACAAGAGCACCTTAGAGATCTCATATTCTAAACTATGCATCCAAAAGATATTATCCTTAAAAGACTGGGATAAGAGTCCCAATGCCTCTAGGCGATTCCAAAAATCAGTGATCAGACCCAATTACTATAATTATTGGGATTACCAGAAAGCCTGGGAAAATGTACTATTAGTCCAAAACTGTGTCTTAAAACATTCTTGGTTTATCCATTTTGTCTGCCAGGCCAAAATTCCAAATTGGTTTTACTCCTGGTGGCAAGTATTTGGTGCTAATTGGAAAAACTTACCAGGAGACATCCAAGCTCATATGGAGCAGGAAGAATTAAACCCACAAAATAGCATTGATTTATTGAAATATCACAACCAGACGGGGATACCATGGATCCTCCAATGGGATTTCCAGGTAGAAAAAAGGTTTCCTCCTCACCTCAAGAGAGATATATATACTAAATGGTGGGCTAAATATGACCCACGAAAAATTTTATCTGGTTATAAATTACCAATTTATGGAAAACCACGGGAAGATAGTTATGAGACTATCAAAACAAACCTTATTGGAGAATACACTAAAAGATTCCCAAATTTAAGTCAAGAATGCATTGAATTAAAGGCATATGAGCACATGTTTAAAATGTTCAGAGCAGAAAAGGCGGCTCTGCCAGCACCAATGGCCACCAGCTCTCAAGTCCGGGAGGGACTCAAGGGGCTCAAAGGATGGAGGATGACTCTCAAAGGCCAGAAGATGGTGATTCTCAAACGGACAATGACTCTCAAGGGCTTGAAAACATACCCTCAGATTTTCCTGAAGATGAGTTTGATCCAGCTGAAGGATCTGTGTAAAAAAATAATATATATATATATATAATAATAATAATAAAATAAAAGGAAGAAGGATCCAGAAGACCCTAGTAAATCACGGGTTCAATATTACGCTACAAAAAGCTAGTCACGGGAGCACCCGACAAAGATGGGAAAAGAAGAAAAGACTTAAAGCAGAAAGTGACACCAGAAGAAGACAAGAAGTCACTCAAAACTGAATGACCACGGACTCCAAACCCTTTGAAGTCCGCAAACTCTGCCTATATAAAGGGAGCAAGAGAACGAAGGAGGGCATCGGCAAAAAACCCAAGTCTACAAAACCCCTCTACCAAAAAATCCACCAAAACCCAAGAGTGCTTTGTAAGAACTAAGTGTGTTTTTGTAAGATAGAAGAAATAGGGCAGAAGAGGGAGATATCCTTCTCGACCCCAGTATTGTAAGTTTCTTTCTTTCTAAATCTATGTAATGAATAGTAGTGTTCTGTATCTTATGCATGTTCAATAAATAAATCTTTCTAGTATCCATATCATGTTCGTATATTAGTTCTCAAAATTCATTTAAAAAAAAAAAAAAAAAAAAAAAAAAGTTTTGATCCTGTAAGTATTTGGTATCAGAGCCACGTTGCATTGTCTTTTAAGGGGATTTTCTTGCATGAACAGTGTTAAACAGTACCGGCCGGTGAACAGTGTTTTTGAAACTATTTAGTCGCGTTGTCCACACTCTCAACTTAAGAACAATAGAGTTAGGGACGTAATACGTCGTTGACTGGTTTCCCTGCACTTCCTCATGGCCAATCTTTTCCGATCCCTTATGTCATGGGTACATGAAGCCTCCACTTCAACTGATGGAGCCTCCACCTCTAGAAATCCCCCTGCCATAAAGACTATGTCCATTAAAAATATGCAAAATATAAATTATGAGAATGTTGAACAAGCTGTTGGTAATTGGAACATCCCTAAAGTCCCGTTCAATGAGATTTATGTTTGTAACACTTTTAGTCTTAAAACAGACTATTATATCAAGACTATTGAAAAAACCCTTCCTTTAACTAATGGGCATGAGAACTTCCACCTTATATCCCAGAAAGATCATGTTTTATGATCTCTTTATCTATTTCATAGTCATCATTTTCACTTATAGTGAGCATGTCTGATTCAGCGGGTTCATATTCAGATGGCATTTCAAAATGAGCTTCAGATTGAACATCATAAACTGCCGATGCAACCCCTATAGGTTGGAGGTAAGCAGCTTGAGTAGCCGAATACTGGCTATCCCTTTCGGAAACAGAGCGTCTCCTAGGAGTCAAGCGTTCCCTTGTTTGAACTACTGGTGTGGCCCTAAGAGATCTTGTCCTTTGAAGGCCAGTATTAGAAAATCGAACTTCAATATTACCCTCTTCCTGTTCAATAATGTCTTTAAGGTATAGGTTTTCCAAGGGCTTATTAGGCTGAGCATTTTCAAGGGTCCAGGAATTAGGTAATTTGATCTCATCCCATTTTAAAGGTCTAGGGATAAAAGAGTTATTCTTAGGGTTCGTTTGAAGCAAAGTAGTAATACCTTTAATATCAGAGACCCTACTTTTAGGGGATAAGGTGTTCATAACCTTGAAATATACCCTATAACTCAGGTTTAAATTTAAAGTGCCATTAGTAAGGTCGAAACCATTAGTTTGGATCCTCAGGACAAGAGTATCCAAAATGTTAGGATCAGCTAAGGACACAGAGAAATTAGGAAAGGCATTAAAAAATACTGGTCCATTACTTAGGCTGGATTCAACTATCCCTAGAACAGAATCAGCAAATTTTAGATGCCTATTGTCTTGAAGACATGCTAAAACTGCAACATTCAAGTTTTCTCGAACTAGGGCATTTATAGAAACCTATACTAATCCTATATGAAGATAGTGATATTGGGTCTCGAATGTTCCCAGCTGTGACCTATTAATTAACAAAAAAATATCTGAATTAATATATTACCCGTATCGGATAAGACCGAGGACGACTTCTGAGTATGGCCATTAACAGCAGTCAATAAGATATTGGTTCAAATACGATAAAGACCTATTTTGAAGTAATTAAAATCTTTTATTTTATTTTTCAACAACTGATTCATGTGTCTATATAAAAGACGCGAATATTGGCTTTTCCTTCACCATCGTTCGCTCTTTAATATTTGATCTGAAAGCTTTCATCGTTGTTCGAGAGATAGATAGAGATGATATTGGTGGCGGTACTGGCGGAGATGCTAGAGGAGTACACGGTGCTGCTGGCGAGGGTTCTCGAGCAGCTCTTCAACGTGGCGCCGTTACCGAGACGGATGCGGTTTCTCATACTGCGGAGCCTCCCCTTCGCCTCCCCTCGCCCAATTCGTAACGCCTTGGCTAGCTCAGCCCCTGCCCGCAATTAAGAGAGATTTTTATGTAGTCTTTTGATCTTGGTTTCTTGTTCCCTTTTTTTTTAATGTAAATAAGCAAGGGGTTTGTGATTTTGGTTGAAACAATCCGAATTTTGAATTAATTTTTATTTTGGATGTACTCGATCTTGATTTGTGTGTGTGTGTGTGTGTTTTGTGCGGATACTAAAACGACGATCAGAGATCAATAATTAACTTTTATTATTATTATTATTATTTGGAAGGAGATGGCATTGTGTAATGATGAATAGTCCACGCTTGAAATAACAGGCTCTCTTAACTTTACCTTTGTGTGAGTTATTTGATCTTGAATAGGAGACAAATCCAGAAACATGTTGTGCATATTCTTTTCTTTAGGCATTTTTGCCAGCGTGGTAAGTAAGCACAAACATTAACTACTGTGTGCTCTATGCATTTGACCTACTTCTGAAGGGCATCTCATCGTATAAAGGCATATGAAAATGAAAAAAGGGGGTAATTTTTATATTTAACCCTAATTTTTTTTATTTTAAAAAGCTTATTTTCTTTTTTAATGCATTAAAGACATGCCAGTTTGACTGTCTGCTATGAGATCTGATTAAATCGGATGTTATTATAAATGCGGTTAAACTTGAATAATGAATATTAAGTTTTAATTTTAAAAAATTCTGGATATTAATATTTATAGAAAGGTAAAAGCCCTCAATTCTGGAAGTAAGCCCTTCCTTTTTGGTCAAATAATGCAGAAGCTTCATGTATTTAAACCCTGATAAAAAAAGAAATTTAGGCCTCTTGTTATATCTCTCGAAATAGAATATGTAGCCTCCGTCTCCTTGCACCTGGAGACTCTCCCTCGTCGCCCGTCTTCATCTCTGCCTCTTCGTCTTCCACGATGGTTCACATGTGGCAGTCGCGCGGTCTCCTCTTGTAGAGCCACCTCGTCTTTCTTCGGTAAGTAAGTAAGCCCCGGTCGTCAATACTGTAGGGTTTATCCTTGATTTTTTTGGACTTGATTGGAAAATTAAGACTTTTCTTTGTTTGGTTGGTGTGTGGGTTTCTTTGATTGGATCCTTATTTTGTTGGACTTGAAAATTAAGTTTTTTTTTTGTTATTGGTGTGTGTTTGTTTGTATTGCCAGCCTAACAAGAATTTTTTAATTGGTTGATATGTACATTGGAGATGATTTTTTTGTTGTTGATTAAGAGATTCTTGTGAAAATTTTCTTCTTTGGGAGAAAATTTTTTAAGCTTTTGATCGCCCGTGTGACCGTGACTTTTGGTTCTCCAATTGGATTTCATGGATTTTAGTCCTTTGAATTGTCAAATGAATGAAATTTTCCATGGCTTTATATGGGTACTTAAGATTGATAGTTTATGGGGTAGTCAATTAGGATTTTCATGGACAAATTATTCATGTTCATGGACAAATTGTCCATGTCCATGGATTTGTAAATCTTGTGTTTTTCAATCAGAAAATTGATTCGTTGACAAAAGTCCAGTGTTATTCAATTGAGACATTATCTCGTGGACAAAAAGTCCAGTGTTATTCGATTGAAACATTATTTCGTGGACAAAAATTCCAGTGTTATTCAAAATCCCATCCAAATGCGTAGGATTCTCATGGACTTTTATTCTAGTATTGTGAATATTTCTTTTTTTTTCTTTTAACAAAACTTTTTTATTATTTTTATCTCATGCCTTTCATATTTTTATTCACATTTTTTTCTTTATTTATCATCTTTTTTTTCTTCTGAATGTCCATTTGTATGAAATATTGCTATCACATCATATGCTTGCTGAATATATGAGAATGATAGATTTACTTGTGTTGCAATCATGCATATTTTTTTTTATAATGTTCAGACATATATAAAAATAAAATTAGGCATATGTATATATATATGACACTGATTGCTTTTATTTCATTTTTTATTTAAAGTAATATAATGACTGCTTTTATTTTTTTTATTTTAAGTAATATAATTTATTATTTTATTTCATTATATTTGAAGAGATGTAATATATGATTTTTATATAATATATATATTTCCTTATTTTTTATTGTCTTCCTAATTAAAAACTAATCCCTCCCCTTTATAAAAGCTTATGAAATTTTCTCTCTATAACAAAAAAAAAAAAATTAGCTCATTGTGGATTTTTCTCAATATAAGGTATTTCTTTCTCAGTTTTTTTTATATTTTAGATTGATTGTTTTTAATGAAGAAGAATTTTTTATGAATGTAAATATATATGAAATATTGATATCGACTCATATGTATAGCTAAACGTATGTGGGATGATCATGACATCAATATTCATGGTGAACTAATATAATATTATCTAGTTAAAATAATTTTTATTAATATTTGTTATATTAAATTATATTTTAGGTTGGGTATGATGAGTTATTTATTTGTTATTTAAAAATTCAAAAACATTATTGTGTTTATTAATAGAAATCAATATGTAAAAGAGTCAATATGTTAAAGTTTGTTAAAGTCTGTGAAAGTCTATAAAAGTCCATGAGAGTGATTTGTGAAAGTCTGCAAATGTCTGTGAAAGTCCAGGAGAGTGATTTGAGAAAATCTACAAATCTTTGTGAAAGTCTATGAAAGTCCATGAGAGTTAATATGTGAAACTCTGCCAATGTCTATGAAAGTCTGTGAAAGTTCATGAGAGTCAATCTGTGAAAGTCTGCAAAAGTATGTGAAAGTCCATGTAGGTCAATCTACGAAAGTCTACAAAAGTATGTGAAAGTCTACAAAAGTCCATCATTTAAACAATGTCCACAGAAATTCATCAAAGTCTGTATCGACTACCCCCTATTAGTTTTTTGTATGGGTACTTAAGATTGATAGTTTAGTTTTTAAGATTTCATGCTCATTTGAATAGACTGTTGGAGTTTGAATTGATCTGAAAAACCTTTTCTGTTCATAATGTGTTCAATTCAAATGTTAGGAGAGTAGTACATTTTAAGTAGGATCCTTATATACCTTAGAAACACTCATTTATTGGATTTTAGTACATGGATTTGAGCATTAATCATTCACCCCCGTTTGGGAAACGGGTTAAGGTGGAATAAATGTGATATAATAATGAATAGGGAAAATGGTTGTTTGTTTCATAGTATAACTTTTTTTTTTGGTCTGTAAAGTCAAAATGTATTTCTCCCAATATTCACAAGATGTACAAAATGTGCATTCTTACAGCATGAGTAAGATGGGCTGAATAAGAAAATTGAGATTTGATTACAAGAAGTTATATGGAAGACCAATAGAGGGGAGGGAATTTTAACTTGCCCTCATCAAAATGAGTCATTTGAGCTTCTTGCGGATATATGGAATACCAGAACAATCCTTGTCCAATAGGCATTGAAGTTCAGCCTAAATCTGAGACGGGGGGAATTTGGAGACGCCGAGTTGGTTCTGCCAGCCTGCAAGCAGATCCGCTGGAGCGTTGCCCTCTCTATGGATGTGAGTGATTCTGATGTTTTCAAAGGAGCTGCAGTCCTCTCTGATAGTTGTCCGTAGCCGGCGCACTTTCCATACGATGGTGCTCTGTGTGATCCAGTGAACATCAATTTTTGAGTCACTCTCCACCCAGAGATTGTGAATTCCCAGACATTTGGCAGATTTAAGGCATTGACCAATAGCCTGTAGTTCTAAATAGTTGATGGATCTTTGATCAGTGCAGGCAGCCTCTGCTATGATAAGTTGGCCCAAATGATTTCTCAAGAGAAACCCATATCCTGCTCGATCTTCAGAGTATAACTTGATATTACTAAGTCAGTTTAAACGAGTATAAGAGAGTATAACAATTTTAAGTAACCCTAGGATAAGCTATACCTACTTTATCTATTCTCATGGGCCTACATGTCAAATCAACTTTTTACACCTCATCACATCAAATCACCTATCAACACCTCTTATACATCAATGAAGACCCACATATCAAATCAATTTTTTATATTTTATTTATATTTTATTCTTTATTAACCAAACAACTCAATATTTATTCTTACGTTTTTCAATGAGAATAAAAAAAACACAACCAAACAAAAAATATTTTATTCATGTTGAATTATTATTTATACTGGTATAGTTATCTATCTAAAATAACTCAATTTCTCAATCCAAACGGAGCTGAAGTGTCGGACCATTAAAACGAAAAAAAAATTCACGATAGTAACAGTAAGTAAAACCACAAATGTAAAAACTATAATGTGGTTCTTACTTTCTCTTTGACCATGTGTTCTTTTTTCTTGCAAATCCTCTTAGTACTAACTTATTTTTTTATGTAGTATGGCTCATAAGTAATGTGTCCGACCTAAACATTAAATCAGAAAAATCATTCCACTGATGTCTCATCAAATTTTTTAAATGATGTAGCTCAAGCAAAGCAACAAGAGGAAGTGGTGAGAGAAAATGCTGAAGAAGAAGTAGATTCACATATTGATCAAGCTAGTCTAAAGGGTCATTTTCTTGAAAGGCTAGTAAATAATGACCTACTCTAGACTATCGTCACCATTTGATATATCAGATTTAGAATGGCAATGTATAATATACTTAAATCATTTATTTTTTATTTTCTAAAAAATTCACATTCTAATTCAATTTTTTTATACAGGAGCAATCAGTTCTAAGGTGTCGACAAACTATTACTCTTTTAGATAGTTGGAATTTAGATGACGAATACATTGCATTATGTGATAAAGTGAGGGATAGTGGATTATTCGGTGACAAGGTGAGGGATAGTATCGACAGTTAAAAGTGGCCAGAGCATTTGCATATATTTCAAAACTAAAAAAAAAAAAACTATTAACTTAATTTAAAGCTATGAATATATTTTTAAAAATAAGTGTTCAAAAATTAGTTTTTTCATAATACGTAAAAATAGCTTGTACAAATTAGTTTTAAACTCAGGCCTCGTTTGGTTGTGCGTTTGGCTGCGCTTTTGCTTTTTAAAAAATTGAAAAACTAAAATAGTGCAGTCAAACGGGACCTGAGTTTTTTTCATTCGTGTTTGAAAAATTCAAAAACAATATTTTTTTATTAGAATCAATTTTTTGAATTAAAAAACAGCTTTCTCTGTCAAACATTAAACTCCTTTAAAATAGTGATTCATAAATTAAAAAAAACATTTCAAAAAAGTTAAATTTAAAATTATCTTGAAAAACAGTTTTATTAAAAAAAAAAAAAAGTAATTTTTAATATGTGTTTTCAAATAATTTTCAAATACTCAGAAAAAAAAAAAAAAAAAAAAAAATCAATTACCTGACCCGCATCCGAACGCCTCCAAACAGAATCGAGAGATTTGAGAGAGGACCTCACCCGTGTAGAACCTTTACACTAACGTGGTTTGTCGTCGGCGGTTTCGTTTCCTGGAAGTGAAACTCTCATAGAGATGTGCTTGTTTATTTAGATTCGAAAAGGTAAAATTAGATCAAGATGTCTTGTTTTTGGTCTTCGATCTGGTTTTCATGAAATCTTCGATCAATTGTTTTTGCTCCTTTCTTTAGGTATGAGCAGCTCAAAAGGATTTTTTGAATACCTAGGTGATTTCCTCTTCGGTTCAGACGGTGGAGGGCGTTCTGACGATCCTCCGTACGATCGTGAGCGGACCGCGATGACGGACGGTGGGGGGTCTATAATCGCCGGTCCTTCTTCGGTGTCGAACGAGAGGGCCGCGCACAAATTGAAGGGTTACTTCGAACTGGCGAAGGAGGAGATCGACAAGGCCGTGCGTGCGGAGGAGTGGGGGCTCGTCGAGGATGCTGTGGGTCACTACAAGAACGCCCAGCGTGTCCTCCTTGAAGCCAATTCGACCTACGTCCCTTCGTTCGTCTCCTCCAGGTTTGGAAGATTTAGGTTTTCTCGTAATTCGCGGTTGTTTGATCGAGAGACGGTGAATGGTGAAAGGATTTGTCTTTTTTTCTTATTGTTTTTTGTTCCACAGTGAAGAAGAGAAGGTGAAGTCTTACCGTCAGAAGATATCAAAGTGGCAGATCCAAGTTTCGGAGAGACTTCAGATGTTGGGACAGCGGACAGGTTTGTGTAGTCCTCTGATGTGTTTTCTGTTTTTTTCTTTTTTTGATTGATTGTGTGGTTTATTTGTGATGCTGATAATGGATTTGTTAAATTTTTTTTCCTTGTTGGCGTTGCATTAGCTGCGAAATCTCCGAAGAAGGTATGAGATGATCTGTTTGAGCTGTAAGTGTAAATCTTGTTGATCTGGTGTACATTTGCATTTTTCTAGTGTATTTCATGCGTGTTGACATATATGCTTATGAATTTGCCAGAGTGAATGGGGGTAGTGTTAATTATAAAAAATGAAGGTAATATATTGGTGTTTACCCTTTGGGAAATTGAAAGTATTGAGTAAAAGCGTTATTAGGGAAATGGCTTTTTTTTTTAAAATGTAGCAGTGTAGGTTGAAATTGAGATCTATTTCTCAAAGACATTATATGAGACATTTCACCGTGTCAACCTTAAATTTATTAACTCTTTCATTGATTCATTCCATGGAATATTATTATGATTTTTGAAGAAGAAATATCTGCATCAGCTTTGTAAATTGTCCCATGTCTATGTGATGTGGTTATAGAGGTATTTGCACATTCATTTATTCTTTTATTTATTTCATGTGTAACAATTATCACACATTTCCTACGGCATTGCCATTTGGTGAAGAGAAAAGCCACCTTTGTGTCAACTATCACGAGCTTTAGCTTTGTCCTTACAACTTTGGAGCCTGAAAAACGCTTCATTGTGTAGACCATCTGTGCCTTCATTTTTCTCCTATCTATCATTATTGATTTTTCTCATCGGCATATACAAATATCAGTGTCATGATCGCCTTGGATGTGTCTTTTCTTGACCTCCAGGCCAACATGTCAGGTCGAACCGGAGCAGTTTCCTCGACCATATCTAACACACAAAAGGTTCCAGTGCGGAATCCACACAGCTCTGTCAGAGTTAATGTCGGGGCAAAAGATCGGACCAATGATGTTGGAAGATCAAATGTGAAAAAAGGACCTGTCGGCAGTTATGACACCAATCTAGTGGAAATGATAAACACTGCTATAGTGGATAGGAGCCCTTCTGTGAAGTGGGATGATGTTGGTGAGCAATCAAGAAACTCTCTATTTTTTTTCCAGTGTTCTAAAAATCCCTTCTAAGCCCCAATCAAACCCGCCCAGCCCGCAACGCTTAACGCCTAGCCGCCTTTCCGATCTCTAGTTGACTGATAAACTATCAAGTTGTTTGAAGTATGTTATCCCTAATATGTTTATATAATCAATTTCGTTTTGATGTTACTTTGTTGCTATTTTGTAGTCTAAAATTTTAACTATTATATACATAATATCTATATGCGTTATATTTATTATTTAAAAAAGTGATAGATTAATCCCCACTCACCAATTAATCACTAGTCGGTCACCAACCCCTGATTCACACCTTGCTCTTTTTACAACATTGGTTTTTTTTTCCCACTTTTGCTACAAATATCTTTTTTTATTTGACCGTCTCCCTTGCAGCTGGTCTTGAACAGGCAAAACAAGCTCTGATGGAAATGGTTATACTGCCTACTAAGAGAAGAGATTTATTTACAGGTCTCCGAAAGCCAGCTAAAGGTGATACATTCAAGTATGGTCCTTTAGTTACCTGTGTCTTGGGAAGCTCAACCAATCATGGTTTTAGCAAAATTTATTATCATGTTTTCAGGTCTGCTGCTTTTTGGTCCCCCTGGTAATGGCAAGACTATGCTTGCCAAAGCTGTGGCTTCAGAATCAGAGGCAACCTTTTTTAATGTTTCTGCATCGTCTTTGACATCTAAATGGGTAAGCCACTTTGTCAGTTGATTATCATTGAAGTTATTTGGGCTTCATAGTGATTTACCTCTTTTATTGTTTTGATGGTTATACACTATACTGTTCCATGGAAACAGGTGGGGGAGGCTGAAAAGCTTGTTCGGACTCTTTTTATGGTCGCTGTATCTAAGCAGCCATCTGTTATTTTCATTGATGAAGTTAGCTTCTCGCTTTTGAACTTCTTGTTAATTTTTTTTTATATTCTGTCCTTGAATCGTTTTCTGTATCATTGTGTCCTTTTTCTTTTGTGATATACTGATGTTGCATACTTCTCTTAGTGTTAGGTGAAATGTTTGGATGTGGTTTGTCATGTGAGATTGAAAATGATAAACTGTGACAGTGGACCATATTGTGTTGGAATTATAGTTTATTTATTTGTTAATTTATATTGAGTTAAAAATTTCAGTCCTTTTTTACTCATACCAGTTTAAGTTTATCTACATATACTTTGAGTATACTTTGTTATATACTCATTATACAACTTAAAAATTGCAACTTTTATTTTACCCATGATCGAGAACATTTGGATTACCAGGTTCATCCCCTTCTTCAAAATTCATCTCCCAAAAAGGGGATTTATTATATTAATCCTTAAGCCAAAAACCATTAAACAATATGGAAGTCCAGTTGATGATAATTATTATTACTCTGAAGCTCCAAAAATAGTTAGAATGTTATCGGCAAACTTGTGGATGTGAAAATGTCCTCCTAGCTGAAACTATTCAGTTTTGGTCTTTCTGTTTTTTGCTTCACCTTCTTTTTCTTCCTTTTCCCCTCATTTTTGACATTGATATCAAATTCACCATAACTCATACAAATCAAAGGATAGAAACAGTTCTTGTATGTTGTGACACCAATGTTTATATCATTTTTTTGCTAACTACTATTTTCTTCAAAGATACTGTCCTATGTTCTGCATACTTTCTTATAATTTTTGTTTTTGATTGTTTGCTAATCTTCAGATAGATAGTATAATGTCGTCAAGAACAGCTAATGAAAATGATGCAAGCAGAAGATTGAAGTCAGAATTTTTAGTGCAATTTGATGGGGTGACTTCTAATCCAGATGATTTGGTAATTGTCATTGGTAAGCCACATCTGTCTTCAACTCATGTATGATGGTCTTATCTGTGCTTCAAGGAAGAGTAGTGTTATGAAAGTACTTTATCCTTGATTGACTTGTGAAAGATAAAGCTCAACTGAACTTTGCTGTGATTATTCTTTTGAAGGCTAGTTATATCAGATGAATAATTATAACATATAATAATAATAATTACAAAAGTAATTTTTTGAGGAAAAAGGTATAAATCTAAATGATGCTCCTTGAAGAAAACCGGAGACCAGTGATCTCCAAAAGGGAAAAAAAGAAGCAAAACATGGAATTTAAGTGAAAAGAGGGGAAAAAAATCCTCCTTTAGAAGCCAAGGAGTAAACTTCAACTTCCCTCTCCGAATGACCCTATATTACGATGAAAACAAGTGCCTTCTCCCAATAAGAGCAAAATCCCAAGCATGAATTGTTGTCTTGATTGTCTCCTAAATGTTTTTTTTTATGTAGATTCTTTTGTCTTGGAAGATTGTTCCGATCTAGTCACAAGCTCCAACATACCACATGAGGGAATATGCCCACCAACTTAGCACTTTTACTTCTATCACCTCCGTTGACCCTTTGTCAGAAGAAAACCAACATTTCATCCACATTAGAAAAGGTACAAGGCACTCCAATGGTTTCGGCTACTTTCTCCCACACACTTGAGGAATAGAGACAACTGAAAAAAGAGTCCCTAGTTTCCTATAAACAGAAAGTTACAGACTACAATACTACATTTTGTTCTCTAGCTTATCTTGCACGATACACGATACGCTTTTGTAAGGAGTTTATCGAGAGGTAACAACCACATGAAACAACACACTTAAAGGTGAGGACACCCAAATTTGTTTTGCCAAAATGAGTGGAGGGGATCTCTCGAGGGGTTTCTATTAAGCTGCATGTAAAATGATTCAACGGAGAACCATTTAGAGGGTGAGCACATCAACACTACAGTGCCTTAATTCTCTAACTCCAATGTAACCTCTTGAAGCGATCAAGATTTTCTCGACTAACGAAGTGATGCTTCTGCCCCCCTGCTTGTGTGTTTTCTTTGTGGAAATCCTAATTAAGGATTGGGGCCGATTCATCGTGGGTGCATATCACATTGAGATTAGCCTGGGGGTTGGGGGGGCATACAAATCAGGGTGTAGGAGTGCGTCGTCTGGAAAAAGTAGAGGCCTTCTCTATGAATGTGGTGTTTTTGTTCTGTTTTGGGCAGTCGTGAGCTTCATGCACTTGCCACTTTTGTTTGCTGTAACATTTTATTTTTCGATATTTAATTGGATGTTTGTAACTTGGGCTCACAATGTTATAAATAGTTTTCCTCTTTTCAAAAAAAAAAAAAAAGATTTACTTCATCAACATCTACCCCATTTAAATTTCTCCAGAATCGAGGACTCTAAATTTTAAAATTATTTCCACAAATAAAGGAATCACACAATATGTCATCCTTGTTTGAAGCCACCAAAAGGAGATTTGAGATGAGGGTGGCCGGACATCACCAGTTATCCATCTATCCTTCCTAAACAATGTCTACAAAAGATCTTATATCCTTTTTTTGCATTCCTTTTTGTATATTTTTTTGAGGAACTGGTATGGATTCTGCCACCAAATTATATTAGAAGATTTGGGGTAGAACACCAAGAATAGATAAGGAACTGAAAAGGAAAAACAAAGCAGTAGATGAGCCATCTACAAAAAAGCAAAATATGGAAAATGAAGGAAAATCTCAATCAACAGGTTGTCCCTATGAAGCACACCTTCTTGGCTCCACATTCTTTGGGATAGCAGACATAGTTGCGATGCACTCTTTGGATTCCAAGATTGAAAACATAGAGCTCCATGTAGTTTTTAGGTAATTTAGGGATATTTGTCTTAACAATTAGCTATCTGTGCCCAGTCAAATATATCACATCATATTTTGGTAGTATTTTTTTTTAATTTCTTGGTTAAATCTTCTAAAGAGGGGTATCTCTACCAATCTGCCAAAATGATGTTTGGCATATCACATCATTTACTTGTGCAACAGCTTGAGATAGTGTTTTGTTTCTCCATTGGTTGCTTTTATATATGATCAGTTAGCAGCTTATAAGTTTAATCTTTAGTCATTATCTTACACTGACTTATCTCTTTTAACAAAGAAATCACCTAAGCTTCAGCAAATCATTTTTGAATATTTGCAATGTACTGGATCCTTTTTCTTGGGATGTGTTGTAATCACTTTTTGGATCAATTTTATAATATCTGATGATATGTGCCCTTGGCAAATTGTTTTTATATCTGATGCAATAACACCCATACTGGAATAGCATATGATATGGGGCTTGAATAGTGGTGTATGAGGACAACATATAAATCTCAGGTCTGTGAAAGATCTGCTTTGCAGTTTTCACGTAGGAAAGAAGTGATAGAAGTAAGATGGCCAAACTTATCTCCATTATATTTCAGGCGGTTTGTTCAGCTGTTTGGCTAACTCGAAATGACAAGCTGTTTATAGGGAAGGACTGCCATCCAGAGAACACTCAGGCTTCTATCATCTTCTTTCTACAAGATTGGGCTATCCGTATTATTAAAATTGAGAGATTTGTAATTTTGGGGAATGTGTGATCATATATTAGGTTACATTGCCTTTTGTGTGGGGTTTGTTGATGGAGATACTTCTGGTATCTCTATCTTCTTTTTATTTATTTTTTACTTTCTGTACGGATTGTATGTTTCCTCGAAAAAAGGTATGGTAGCAGAAACAAATTCAATCTTTTATGAACAACCATAGGTAATTCGAGGATAATCCACCATTTTTTTAATTTTTTTTCATTTTTGTTTACCTCATTGCGTAAAGGGCTTCGAGTTGCATCTAGCATCTGTTAGTTCACCATCATCACCATTTGAGAGATCCAATTGTGAGGAAACATGGTTTAGCTTTGAGTGTATAACTGAGCTTGATTCCCATGAAATAGAATTCTGTAATTAGGAATCGTTGTACCATTTTTTGAACAAATTCCCTGATTATTTTGGCAATAAGACAGTGCGGGTCAGTGCATCTGTTAATATCAATGTATATCTGCTTGCAGATTTTGGTTGATGTAGTGGAAGCACTCATTCTAGTATACATTGGTATATAGCTTCCCTTTGTTTCCTTTTCTGAAATTCATGATCTCATATGTACTACATCTATAACTATGCCAGATATGATTTTAATATTGTCATACATGCAGATTTCTATGTTGCAAGATGATTCTATTATTTCTATGTAGTGATTTGAACTCTTTGACATTGTACATATTCAAAATGTTTTCTTGGTTAACTCTGAAAATTCATATTTTCTTCAATACGTACCATCTAAATAGTTACAAAGTTATATGTTTTTTTGCTTCTTTTCTTGTGATTCATCTTGGATATTTTTTTAATTATCTCTTGATTCATATTTATTTGGTTAGTTAATGTAGTGAACTATTGTTACAGGTGCAACAAATAAGCCTCAAGAGATAGATGATGCAGTTCTTCGCAGATTGGTAGGTAATCTGTCACGTAAAATTTTGTTTGCAATCAATCCTTATGTTTTGAACTTGAAACTTGGAAGTTTGTATTCAGAGTTCTAAAGCATGATTCAATATAGTCCTATGAAATTGAAGTATAAGTTCTCCAAGTTGTATGAAATTCCAAGAACGTCTCTGGGGTACTAAGTCTCACATGAAATTAATGGTTAAAAGGCATTTAAGAAATAATAAGGAAATTATATATCTGGACGGATTCTGTTTGGTTCTTCATTCAATTTTTAGATTGTGTAATATCTAAGGGGCAATCTGTCTAAAAATGATATTCACATCATGTGAAATATGAACCAGGTGAAGAGAATTTATATACCGCTGCCTGATTCAAATGTTAGGAGGCTTCTTCTCAAACATCAACTCAAAGGACAAGCATTTTCTCTACCAGGTTAGTTCGCCAGTTTGCATTACATTAATTAATATGAATGGTAGAATGGTAGCAGGATGTAGATATACTGCTCAAAGCAGGATGACACATTGAGTTTGGGTTGTGCGCACACACACCTTGCTTTGTGCACGGAGCATTTTATAGGTTTACTATGATGATGAAGGTTCATAGACTAGTGTACTCCTGTTTAATGTGGGCATGGCATGTCAGAAATTGTTCCAATACATGTGCATGTGCTGTCCTTTCTACCTTGGTTGTTACTATCTATTCTTCCTAGTAAAAGTTAATAAAATGGGGCTGAAAAATCCTGTCCTGGGGATTATTTGCCATAGATTGTTCGACATCATGTTCATGTAGAAAGAGCTGTCAGAACCTTGACATGCACAGCATATAGAAATACTGTTTTATATTCTCCTATAAGGGTTGTGTTTGAACTTGTACAAAGGGCATTTGCTATTTCATGTGATGAGTTTGCCCATATAGCTGGAAATGTTTGAACTTTGTCAGAACTATTGCATGTGTTAAAAATAGAAATTCAACTCTTGAGTCTTTTGAAGCACAACATAGATGATTGACTGAACCTATCAGAAATAGTTATGGATCAAGTCATTATTGTTGGAAAGGAATAGTTCGACGACGTTAATTTAGTAGAATAAAAAGATCACATAGACACTATGGCTTGTCGACTTGATAGCATGGTAGGGGAAAAAAACAAACAAACCCAATGAACAGGCTATTGTGATGTGGATTTTATTGAGATCCTAGATTGAATATTTCCTGATTGTGCTTACTTTGATGCTTTATTGTTAGTAATAAGTGGATTCAAATTCCTGTACTAAAATATATTTTTTACTTAACAGATGCTGACCTAGAAAGATTAGTGAGGGAGACTGAAGGTATGCGTTATTTTTCTACAGTTTTATTGAAGCAGTTGATAGCATGTTGTAATTCAACTGTGGAATTCCAAAATTATAGGGTATTCTGGAAGTGATCTCCGAGCCTTGTGCGAGGAAGCTGCAATGATGCCAATTAGAGAACTGGGATCACAGGTTCTGACTATAAAGGCGAATCAGGTAATCCATCAGCCTGTCATTTTAATTTTAGCTTTTAAGTTTTATATTTGGAGCCAGGCTCTTGTTATCTAAGTCTTAAATATCTAACTTGAACGAAATATTGATGATTTTTGTTAGTTTATCGAGTATTTTTTTAAGAAAGTAAATAATCTCGTGGTGTGGCTAAATTATAGTTTCGTTCATACTGTGCTCTGTAGTATTTTAGATACTGAACTTATGATACAAAAGCTGTGTAATCTTTTGTATAGCATTATAAAAGGTTGTCATTTGGATGATCTTGCAACATAAAAAGCTTATTATGAAGAATCCCGTGTTCTCAAACTTTCTTCATCCTGTGGACTTTTTTCCCCAGTTTTACAACCAGTTCCCTATATATTTGGCCTCTTTCTCTGCCCCGCCTATATATTTGATGTTTTAGGAAGTTGGGAAATTGTTAAATGTTAAAATTTTCAAAGTATAAAAATTAGAATGTAGGAAGTTTTAACTACATAAAAAAAGTTTTTGGATGCCAGTCTCATTTAAACTGTTTATTGTGCTCCTTTGCTCGTCTTAAGGATTACATGTTATCTAAGTTGGAGGATTCTATCATGGTTTGAGAGGATAAAGTGACTCGGTTACATTTTGGCCAGGTACGACCGCTGCGATATGGGGATTTTCACAAAGCGATGTCTGTTATCAGACCGAGCTTACAGAAAAGTAGATGGGTTGAGCTTGAAGAGTGGAATAAGGAATTTGGCTCAAACTGAAAGTCTAATTTAGAAAATATTATTACAACAGAAGCAGATCGCTGCATTTAAATGATTGTTCTGCTGTAACACAGCCAACGACTATGCAGTGGAACAGCTCAGTGGTTGACATCATGATGAACCAATTATTCCATCTCCTTGTTGAGATGTGCTTATACCTGTTTATACATTTTGCATCATTAAATTTCTTTTGCAGTGGTACAATATTTTTTAAGGTCCAAATTGTATAGTGCTGTATCTTGTGTATAATAATAATGCTACTGTAACATTGATAATTCAAACTCTTTATCACATACAAATTAATTGTGAAGAATGTTATGGATCGAGGATTTATACATAAGAATATTATTTTGTTTGTGAAGCATCTAATAGATGTTGGTACTCTACAAGCTTCCTTCACCTTCGCCATTGGTACTTTCTTGATCCAACCTATGAAACAAGAGGCATGAATCGCGTGAAGCTTCACAGTTGGCAGTTTTTTATATTGGTAATCGGGATATTTATATTACTGTAACATAACAAAATATACCGATGTACATTACATTGTTCTCAGTTGGAAGTTATAAGCAATCAGCAAACTTAGCACCGTTGTGTACATCATCCTTGACAACTATCTTGTTTTCTGCGTCACCACCATTGTCCTCTTCCGTAAGGTTCATTGGTTTGTGTTTCGGATATACATTGGAATGATGTCCTGTCTTCTTGCATTGGAAGCATGTGTCAAGTGCAAATCTAAGATTACCTTAAAGAATATGAGTAAATTCCAAGAATGTTACATGATACGTCATTCTGTCCTGTCTTCTTGCATTGGAAGCAGGTGTCAAGTGCAAATATTAGATTTGCCCACCTTAAAGAATATGAGTAATTTTCAAGAATATTACGACATGTTATTCTTAACCTCATGTTTGATAGAGAATTAAGTTATTTTTAGTTTTATAACTATTATAGTATAAAAAAAGATAAAATAATTTTTTGTATAATTGTATTTTGAATTATTCCATGTTCAAAAACATAATATAAAGATTTTATTGTTTGGATAAAATGTGAATAAAGTACGGATATAGATTTATAAAAATATAAAAAATGATGATAATTGATATATAAGATATAATAACAGTTGATTTCACAGTGGCTCACATGTTCTTTTGGGTTAAATAATATGGAATAATTTAATTCCAGGGATTGGTTTGAATCTATATACCACTTTATACTAGTTAATTCTAACATATGAATTCTCATTTATTTTAGCATTCCAAACACTCATTCTGATACTATTCTAACTAATCATCACTTATTCTAGACCCTGTTCTCGAGCCAAACCGGCTTAGAAATGAGTTTTTTTATTTTTATAGAGTGAACATGTTCATTCCTCGTCTTTTAAGAGAACATTGAGGACTGCTGGGATTCTTGGAGTGAAGTGAACCATGCATTCTGGTATGATATCACTCTCTCATTACTGCTCATCTCTTCTATGCTCCCTGGCTACCCAGATCTCCTTAATAGGAGTGATCGTATTAAACCTGTCACGTGGGCCAACGTGTGGATCCACGAGGTGCTTAGTTAGAAAAGGGTGTCCCACCATTCTCTGTTACTTCTTACCCAAGTTACTCCCGAGTAGCCATAAGATTCTAAAGAAAATAGATATGTGCCTAACATTCACCGTTTAAAAAAAAAATGTGTTTGCATTTCAGATGGTAAAATCCATGGAGTGCAACATTTTCATTAATGTAAGTCTTAAGTGGAGGATACGGGAGATAAAAAAATAAAAAGATGTATTCCGCCAAAGTAATTGGCCTAACAATTAATAAATAAATTATCAATGAAGAGGTAAAATTTTCTTTCAATCAACTGAGAGTAGATAGAGCCTCTTCATTGGATCCAAATCCGGTTAGATGTGATCCTGCACTCACAGAAAGTAAGGAGGACACCGGTATGATGCTAGCCAAGAGACTCTGATGCTTAAGTCAATAAGGGAATTTGAGAAATAATCTCTCTTAATGTTGTTTATTAATGGGAAAAACTCATACCTTCATCTGGTGTACATTTTTTCTTTTTAAAGGGTTCATTTGGCCATATAGCCATTGTAACAATTTTCTCCATTAATAGCTGTTAGTGGACAAGTTTTGTGGTAACTGCTTCATTTCATTGTACCTAAATGTACTCTTAATTACCCACGTATAATGGATAATTGGCATTAATCAACAACCTGACAATTACTGACTTTATGAACATTTGACGGTTCTGCTCGCGGTCTTCATCTAGTCGGGATGTGGAGTCCTACTCGATATGTGATTTGGCATTCACCCACGAGGTGTAAGACTGTCCAATCAGACCTGACCCACCTTGTGGCGAGATCAGTCTAATCAAATCTCGCCTATTTAGGAGTGCTCAATCACTATTCGTATGTTTCCTTTTTGTCAAATTCAGGTTATCGATTATCAGGTACAATGATTTGCATTTGGCTAATCTTAACACGCGTCACCCTTTGATAAGATGCAGCGGGGAAAACAAATCACATGAAACTAGTGATGATGTATGCGCTTTGCGCGAGTATATCAATTACATAATGAAAACTATTAAGTAATAAAAGAATTCGCAGACATTAAATGTTCATAGTTTTTTTATTTATAAAATTTTATGAAATAGTTATTTTTATGACCATTAATATAAACATAAATATGAAAATGTATTAGAGATAGAGATTATTTTTCAGGGATCTATTTTATAAATAAGACGGACCTAGGGGCGTCTCTGTAAATTTCCGGTCATGAGGACCTATTTACAGATAACCACAAAAAAGGACAAATTTAGCCGATTTTTATAAAAACATATTTATAAATAAGAGGAATACAGCCGATTTTTATAAGGATCTGTTTATAAATAAGATAAATACAAGAGTTTATCTGCAAAATGTTCGAGCATGGCTCATACAAAATGACCATTATACCCCGTTGGCGAAATTTTATCGCCATCGTCGCGCTTTATATATAGTATATAAGATAACTTGCTTTACACACGCAACCGAAACGCTTATCATGCATTTACACTAAGGGGCTGTTTGGTTGGACTTATATTAAGTACTTAAACAACTTAAAGCTGAAAATAAGCATTAATTTTGTTTGGTTGAGTGTCAATTAAGCTCATATTCCTTTCCTCGTTCAGACAATTTTTTCAGTAATTTTTAAGCCCACGATTCGTCACTTATTGGATTCGCCTTCAGAGATCAGCGATTCGTCCCCGGAATGAAAATACCAAAGTGCCCCTCACTTTTTATGGTTTTTACATAGGGTATTTAAACCCTCTTTCAACCGAACGGCCACCTCTCTCTCCTCACTTTTCATGTATGCGCCGATTTTCCCCTTTCGAAACCCTAAAAACAAACCACCCCGAATCCTCTTCAAGCAGCGCCGACGGAGGGGTTCTTGGAGGAGACGCGCCAGACCCGGATCTTCCTGTCTTGGTGGCCGGTGAAGATGCGCTCGTCGGAGATGACGATGGCTTTGACTAGGCTGCTGTTGGACTTGAAACCCGAGTACTCTTTTCGATGCCTCCACACGCAAATGTTCTTGTTGTCGGAGCCCGTGTAGAGGAGTTGGGTATGTGTGGGTTTGGGGTGGTGGTGGAGGTGGAGGAGTCGTCAGAGAAGGGGTTCATGAGGGGGGTGGAGTGGGACCTGGGGGACTTGATGAAGGGGGAGCCGACGTTCCAGGGCGACATGTTGTAGAGGGAGCTGTCGCTGGAGTAGTAACCGTTGCCGGGGCTGGCGGTGGCGGAGGCGCTGCTGTTGCGGTTGGGGAAGTCGTCGTCAAGGTTGGGGGAGATGGTGGAGTGGTTGGGCTGGGCTCATCGTGGGCTGGGCCGAATAATTAATAATCAAATAAATATAAATTATCTCTAATTTTATTATATTTTTAAATATAAAATCTAGTTTAAATTGGATAAGATTTTTTATTGGATTATATAAATTCAAAATAAAATAAATTCTGTTTTAATAATTAATAGTTAAGTGAATATAAAAGATTCAGTTTTCAACCAAACATCAAAAAAATTCAGCACTTATTTAATGGATCAAAATATCTTTCTAATAAGCTCTATTGTTCAGTGGTGAACAAACACACTTATTTATCATAAATGTTTATAATTTTCGTTGAACCAAACGTTTTTTCTTCTGAATTGATTAAAACTTATCAGAACTTATACAATCTGCACTTATAAATTAGGACTTTAAAATCAGCTTTTCGCTGAATCAAACGGCCCTAATTCATCGCAACAATATCGCTCAACACGATGAACACAAACAAGGACAGAAAAATCACAGCCAATATCTAGTTGAACAACAACACGAATCGATTCCCAAAATTTTCAATTCTGATAGCTCTCACCCAACTACAAATTGTTTCACACGCTTCCATAAATTTCCAAAGAAAAGTCACGAAACAAATAATGTTAACTATAATTGATGGAAAACTTTGTGAATTCCACCAACATCTATCGTTAATTTAAATTCATCAATAAAATAAAAATATCCCAGGACATAATTCCTTTTAGAATTAACAAAGGATCATCATAGGTAAAAAAAAAAGACATCAACGGGAGACGATGGTTTCGAAGAATTCAAGCCCATCAAACTCAGCAGCGAACCTCAACGAGGAAAGCTTCTCCACCACCGTCCGTTTGGCCGTCTTCTCCATGGCCTTCCCCTTTTCACCACCCTCCTCAGTCAACGATTTTGTCGCCCGACTCCCGCTGTTGCTGTAGACGATGGGCCAGTTGGAGGTGAAAATTGACATTGAGAGGAGCAAATCCATTGCTAATTTAAGGGTTTTCTTTCAGGGATAGATTGATGGATTTTTTTTTTTTTTTTTGGGATGGATGGATTGAATATATGGATTGGGTGGATCAATTTATAGGGAAGGGAAGAACCTGAAAAATGTGATTTGCGTTTGCCGTTTGGGGAAAGGAGGATGTTAGTGCCGCGCAAGAAAAGAATGGTATATTTTTTAACCACGTCTCTGTTTTTTCTTTCCGTCTTGATGGAGGAAAGTGACCTCGTATTGTGGCCGTGCATTTCACGCTAACCCCCACCCCTCCTCCCTGTGGTCCCCACATATTGCCGAAAGCGTGTATTTATTATGACTAAATACGTCACGCATGTTTCTTCTGTTTTCACAAGGACAAGAGCAATGAATTTTAACTTTTTATTTATTTATTTATAATAAAGAAACCTTCTTCAATAAATTTTTTAAAAAAATAGAAAGAGACACGTGATATGGTCTTTTAGGTTCAATTGGAGCCGATTTTAAAGGCTAAAAGTTGTGAAGACACCGTTTTTTGAAGTTCTATGATCATCCTTGTTTCCATTCCTATGGAAAGTGAAAAAAATGTGTTACGAGCCTCAATCAAAAATAAATAAAAATAAAAAATGAAGCCAATTTTTAAAAAAACGCTGATCATGTGATAAAATATTAAATCAATTTCATGATTTAGATTAATCCCAATAGACATTAGACAATCATTTTTTTTGTTAGTAGTTCATTTTTTAAAAAATATCTTTATATAAATGTTTTTACCTTTTGTATATAAGTAATCTCAGTCAACTGTTTGGGAGCATTTTTTTTATATTTTTTACACATAAAATCAGAATTTAAATAAAAATAAAAATATAAAAAATGATATAAATTATTTATATGAAAATTGAATTTGTTGGATAAGAATCATTTTTAAAATTGATTGACAAGTCAATTTGTTTTTTTTTTGTTAGAAGCGTATTTTAATTTAATTGTATTTCGAGCACCACAGCATTGACAAGATACTTATATTTTAAAAATTACTTTAAAAAACTCTATTTCAAAAAATCCTTTTGAAACACGTTTAAATGACACTTTAATTGACAATTGACAACTTTGTAACATGACGTATACTGGGTGATATTTTCCCCCAAATTACCAAAATTACCAAAAAAGAAAAGAAAAGAAAAAGCCCCGTTACAAAGTAGTGAAAAAGTCTAGGACCATTGTACCTGGCCTCACATGCAATACATGCGATTTAGATGCATATCAAATACGTGAATTTCATTATTATAGTTATAAGAAATGGAAAGATGATTTAACATACTCATAGTACATAGATGCAATAACACGTAACTAAAATATCACAAAAAAATCCTATATTTTTCCCCCCTTCTGCGTGAAGAGTCTCAGATCATCAACAAATGTTAAATGAGATTTTTAGTTTTAGATCATTATAAACATGTCTATTTATGGATCTTTCATTCTTCATTTTTTTTTTAAATCCGCATGTTCATCTGTCTATCTAGTTAATTTGTTAAATACAATTTTATTTTTAAATCCTTATAAATTATGTTATTCAGTGATCAGTCCCTTCCTTCTTCATATTTCATTTTAAGTCTCTAATTTCATACGTTTTTTTTTCTTATTAGTCCATGAACAAAAATGAAAACATGTGTAGTCTGAGTTTTAAATTGTAAAAATGATATGTTCAGCCTTTCGTACAGCCCCAATTGCAGTGCATACCATTTTATAATCAAAATTTATTTAATAATCACATAAATATAACAAAAATTATATAGTGTATAAAATTTTATTATAATGTAGGCGCAAATTTTTTATCATTTTTTCAACTAAAAAAAATATACTAATGTATTTTAATATATATTTTAATTCATATAATAGCATGAACTACAATGGAAGAGTGTATGATTATTTAAAAAAAAATGGTATGCATTGTAATTGGGGCTTCACAAGAGGCTAGACATATATTATTTTTATAATTCAAAACTCAAACTACACATGTTTTCATTTTTGTTCATGAACTAATAAGAAAAAGCGTTTAAAATTAGAGACTTAAAATGAAATATCAAGAAAAGAGGGACTAATCATTAATAATTTAGTTTACATGAAGTTAAAAATAAAATCACATTTAATTAACTGTATAAATTAACTGTGTATGACGTACGGAGAGACTTAAAACTAAAAATCGAATGCTAAATATATACTAGGTGTACTTCCAACCGAAAAAAATTCTCATGTATCCGAATCTCGAAGTTGGAAAGAATCCAATTGTCACGAATGTCAAAATTTTCTAAAATATGAACTCTGATCATAACAAAAATCTCCTATTAAGCAACCAAGCTCCCAACGAAAACTACTGTAAAAGAAAATACATAATAGTATCGATGCCTGTACCCAACAACCGATGGCATCAGAAAAATATTCGGAATAATATTCGGAATATCTACAGTTTCTCTAACCCCAATAATTATAAATAAACGTAAGCGATGACGTCAGGATCATTTGCGGGGGCGAACGGCGAACCAATGGAAATCAACGAGAGACGATGGTCCCAAAGAAGTCGAGCCCGTCGAACTCCTGTGCGAATCGGATTCGCCTCTGCTGCTGTTCGTTCTGATCGACCTTCGCAGGCCGTTCGTTCTCCTTCTCGAGCTTCCTCATCGTCGTCTCCTTCTCGGACTTGCTCTCCTTCTTCAACCAACCTTTCGTCCACCCCTCCGTGTTTATGTCGGCTGTCGCAGAGCTCAAGATCGACATCGCCAACAGCTTCTCCATGGATCTGATTTCTCTTATGTAGGATTTGTGTTTGTTTTTTTTATTTGTGGAGTGGTTTGATTAATGACTTGGGTAGGGCAGGAGTTTTATATAGGGGATGGGGGAGAAAATGGGGCAGTTGAATGGAAACTTGGAAGAGGAAGCGGAGAAACGGAGTGTCTTCTAGAATCATGTAATAATGCAACCGCCCTCGCCTTTCTCTTATTAGCTGTCGTTGTCTTCATAAAACGTGGACCAGCTCTGTTCAATGGCGTGCTCGACCGTCACCGCACATTACGCGATTGTGTGACACTAAAAATCAGGTTATATTTAAGGGTAATATTTAAGGGAAAATTCATATATAACTGTTTGAATATAAAACACAGTATATAAACCCACTCTATAATGTGTTCAAAATATAAAATTGTAAGGATTTTTAGTATACTGTGTTTTTAATTAAAATAACAAAATAGAATATTCATAATGTTTTTCATCCGTGGAAATTTAACTTAAGAGGTTATTTAGATATAAAAATAGGTGTTTAAAGGAGGGTTATTTGAATTTTTTCTAATATTTAAATTTAAATAGTCCTTGTTATCTATTAAAAAATTTCAATGTAAATGAGAATATTCACAAGATATTAGAAACCACCAATGTTAGGAAAAGTCAAGGGACAAACAACGGGCAACATTAGACTGCTGGAGTCTTCCACTGCCGTTCACATGATTCCAGAAAATAGAAGAGATTACATGAAAAGCGTTTTGACTTTGGACTAGTGCGTGCTTTCGGATTTCAAAAACAAAATATATGACCGAGTCAATTTAATATTGAAATGGATTAGTGCGTCAGCCATTTATCAGCAGTCAAATAAGAATGGAATGGATTGGTGCAAATGAAACTCACCAAACAAGACTAGAATGGAGATGTACATCCAGTTGTGGACTCGGTCCTTTCTCAAAGGGAGACTAGACAACCAATTATTCAAACCCTATCTCGGTCCTTGAGAATTCTATTTTGTCGAAGAGATGCTTATTGGAGGGGAAAAAAAACTTCTACCCGGATTCGGGTTTGATTGGGTGCGCACGCTCCTTCGATGAACGTCCTCTAAGATTCAAGGGGGAGTTGACTTGCAAAAGATCCTCTTATGACATTAAAATCAATATATTATTTAGTCTAGGATTTTTATAAAAAAATAATTTCACATACCTAATGGGGCGGAGCATGTATGATTGTGGGGCGAGGTCTCGGAAACAATCAGATGCACTACTACGCTAGGGAGATAGCCCTTGAGGATGAAAACCTCTAGATGTAAGAGAACTTGACACAAAGATGTCCACCCAAATCTATCGAGAGGGTTGGGAGTCTGCTCTCCTTCCTAAGGGGGATAGAGACGGATCGGCCTGACAAGAAGGATCAACAGCTCCCAGGGCCGGTTTTGGGCGAAGGCGACCAAATACATGATTGATGCAATAAACTGAATGAACGGTGAGATATGTTACTTTTTTTTATGAATTAATTTGTCTAAACACACATTATTTCTTAAAATCAAACTTAAAATTTCTCTTCTCCTTGAATATCTTTAACCATAATGACAGTATCTCACTCTCTATGTCTCTCCCTCCCTGGTCCCTATGGTTGTTTAAAATATATAATGCTCAAAACCTTTATTTTTATGATTTTATAACTTTTTCATTGTATTAAAATTTAAATTTTTTTTTATGCTTTTAAACTTTTAAATTATTATAATACATTAAAATAAATGATGTATAATATTAAACAAATTACATTTTTTGAATATGCATAGGCCTCACTGTAAAAATTTGCATAGGGCCCAACAAATTTTTTTTTTCTCAAGGGCCGCCCCTCGGTCTCGTGCCCGTATATACCCCCATGTCATTGATATGCATCGACCACGCTCCTGGATCCGGCTGTGTGAAGGGGGTGATGCGATGAGCATGTGAGTTTGTTTAGTTTCTCGTATATTCGTTTTTTGTATAACACTTCTCTATCTTTTGTGTAATATAATTTTGGACGCTAGCTCATATTTATGGAGGATTTGCATACTATTTTTTTTGTTTAATGCAATGTCATATGGTGTGGATGTCCTTTAATCGGTTTATCATATGCCCAACTGTTTGTTGGGAGTCACCCCGTTCCCGAGCTGGTTGAATCGTCTATATGGCGTCGCCCTATTAAGGTACTATATACGGATTATATGTTTTGCTTAAGCCGTCAGTGCGGCGTCACCTTGCTGGGATGTGTGTCAATCCCCCTGGCCTACCTCTGTTCTTGTTCCTACCTCTGTTTTTGTTAGTGAGTTATAACGCCCATCATAATTAGATTATACTTCTTGGAAAAACCCTATATTTTATTGAACCTCAAAGCCTCAAACCAACAAATAGATAATGTCATTTGATACTCTTAAGTTGACAGAAACAATTGTCAAAAGGGAAGATCAAAAATCTTTAAAAACATGGATCTCATCACAAAATTAATTAACCAAGCGCAAAATTGAAACAGAGAGGGCACAAGGAAAAAAAAAAGCAAAAGAAAAGAGTATCTACAGTTTCTACGACCCCGACAATTAAACAAGAATCCCGTAATAAAGAAAAAGTAAGCAAAGACGACAGAAGAAATTGGGAACCAATCAACGAGTGACGAGGGTCTCAAAGAAGTCGAGCCCGTCGAATTCCTGTGCGAACCGGATCCGCCTCTGCTGCTGCTGTTCATTCTTTTTGACCTTCACAAGCGGCTCGTTCTCTCTGTCGACCTTCCTTATCATCGTCTCCTTTTTGGACTCGTTTTCCATTTTCAGCCATGCTTTCATCCACCCCTCCGCGCTCATGTCGGTTGTGGCAAAGCTCAATATCGACATCGCCAAAAGCTTCTCCATTGATTTATTAATGTATGTTTTGTTTTTTTTGGTATGATTTATAAATGAGACTCTGGGGTTGGGCAAGGGAGGGCAAGGGAGATTTTATAGGGGATGGGGAGAGAATTCAAGGAAACTTGGAAGAGGAGACGAAGAATCATTTAATTAGGCAACTGCCCTCGCTTTAATTTTCTTTGTTCAATCAATAATATGGCCCGCTGTCATCGGACATTATCATGTCTTTGTGAATCGCATTAATCGGCATTGATTAGGCCGTTTTTTGGTAATGTTTGGCGATATTTTTGGATGATTTTATTTTGGGTTTTATAAATTAATGCACTTAGGACACTTGTTGAAACTCATATATTATTTTTGTATTTATTAGAATGCCTTAAATATTTAGTTTTCACATTAAATGTAATTGCAATATCAATTTAAAGTGATTAAGTATTTTTACTAACCCAAAATACCTCTCATGATATTGTATAAAAAATTATAAAATGTATTATTAATTATTAAAAAAATTAAACATAAATGTTAAATATTTATCCTATGCATGATCTTATTTTCTAAAATTAAAAAATCAAGATGAAAAAAATTCTAACATAAAATCAATATAAATTTGTGCATGTATTTTTTTGAACATATTATAATATTAGAAGTATAACAAATCAAGGGAATGATAATTTTTTATTCTACAAATTGTTTTGGGAGGGAAAGTTTTAGACATATTAAATGAACAAATCACTCTTAATTGTTATGTGATTGCATTTAATGTGGAATATATTTATGAATAATTTCTTAAAATAAAGATAATAAATGGGTCTAATGAGCAGTTAAAAAAACTGCTCAAGTTGAAGAAGTCAAAAGACATTTGAAATTGTGGGGGTTGGGCTGGTTCTTCCTCTGGCGTCCATATGATTCCAGAAGATGGAAGATATGCGTCTTGACTATGGACGAGTACGTGCTTTGACGTAGTCAATCAAATATGAATACTGAAAAACTGCCATTTACAACGAAACTCACCAAAATAGATGACTAGAGATGTTCAGTAGTTTAGACTTTGGATGAAGAGGATGCATATCCGGTTGTTGACCATTTCTCAGAAGGGGGACTGGACCTCAAGTTTCAAATTAAAGCGTCTTGTTATTATGAGTAGATGCATATCCAGTAGTAAGAGGTTTCCACGCAGCAGTGCCTAAAATACGATGTTAAGACTCCGCAACTGAAAACTTATTGACATCTAAGAGAGTTGTATTTGTTGTGGTTTAACAAATCAATGTTTTGATTTTTTAAAATGAATTTTGTTTTAAAGAATCATATTTAACCCTTGCATAGTTTAACATATGAAATTTGATTTTAAGTAGTGAATTATGATTGCCCATTTGTTTAAATTTCAGGGGTATTATGCATCAGGGGACACATTTTGAACTCTTGATTTTGTGAACCCAAAGAAGTATTATAGTCAGGGGTAAATTAAGTCAATTCAGTGTATTTGATGAGGGGACACATTTTGAACTCTTGATTTTGTGAACCAGAAGAAGGTTCATAAATTCTTTCTATTTCAGTCCAATCTACCATTAAAAAAAATCCCCCAGTGACTTCGCGGTGTATATGCATCTCTATATACTAAGTATTTATAACAGTGTGTATTAAAAAAAAAACGGATGAGAGTGCATAACATTTTTCTTGAGATAAATATCACCTAAAGCCCCAATTTGATTCATTTTAGGGTGAATTCTTATTCTAACATGAGATTTTTGGGATATATATGTGATACGGGGATTGTTTTGTTATTGAATGGAGCATTCATACATCCAATCCCATATTTAGATCTATTTTTAGCTTCACCAAAATATAGAGTACATAATGGAGTACATGATGTTCGGATAAAGTAATCGGAAACAGAGGTGTATCGGCGCCCTTATATTTTTTCGTTGAACATGAGTTAAAAATCAACAAACGCTTAATTCATTTGCAACTCATCTAGCTATAAGTTGACCAAAAAAGAATATTTAAAAGTAGTATGGTAAAAATCTTAAAAAATCTAAACAATGATCTTCATCACAAAAAAGCCTTTCCCATCAAGCAACCAAGCCCCTAAGGAACCACTAGAAAAAATATATATATAAATCACAAACTGAAACAAGAGAGTGCAAAAAAACAAAAGAGTATCTACAATTTCTTCAACCCCTTAAAACAAAAATCCCCTCATAAAGAAAAAAAGAAGTATAAGTAAAGTCGATAGACGAAATTGGGGACGAATTAACGAGAGACGAGGGTCTCAAAGAAGTCGAGCCCGTCGAACTCTTGTGCGAACCGGATTCGCCTCTGCTGCTTTTCATTCTGCTCGACCTTCGCAGGCTGTTCGTTCTCCTTGTCGACCTTCCTCATCGTCATCTCCTTCTCGGACTTGCTCTCCTTCTTCAACCAAGCTTTCATCCACCCCTCCGCGCTCATGTCTGCTGTGGCAGAGCTCAAGATCGACATCGCCAATAGCTTCTCCATGCTTTTAAATATATATTTTTTGTGACTTTTGTGTGTTTTCGTGTATTGGTTAACTTTTATAGGGGGTGTCAGTAGAAGAAACTTGTGGTAACGGAAACTTGGAAGAGGAGATCGAGAAGGGGAGAGCCGGAGACGTTTCTAGAGTCATCATCATCATTTAATTATGCACCTGTCGTCGCCTTTCCCTTAATTCTGTGTCACGTGGCTCTAATCCGTTCAATTATATGCCCGTATGCCTTCTATTATAACGCGTTGAGACCGACACGTTATCAAATAAAATTTAATTCCTTGACAGACAAGAACTACTCAAATAACAACATTAATATAAATAATTGAATTCAGTAAAAACACCTGATCTGCGCGTGGTGTTTTGACTTTGGGCAGTGCGTGCTTTCCATGTTGAAAAAACATGCATGACGGAGTCAATCCCACGGAACAGTCGCCACGTACTACTAGAATGTGAACAAAACAATGGGCTAGAAATATTCCCTGGTTTGGACTTTGGATGAGGAGATGCATATATATCCAGTTGTGGACCACCCCGAAAGGATGAATAGACCACCAATTTCAAAGCCTATCTTTACTAGCAATGCCATTATTAATTTGACATTCCTTGTTGGTGGGGTCGGGGTTTGTGCAGTGTCCCACACGTAGTTTCATGTATTTAAAATATATATATATCTTTTTTTTAATAGTTAAAGGTAATCAATGTCTATTTTTAAATAAAGTTTAAGAATTAAGATAGATAAAATCTGAATATGGGGAGAAGCGATAAAAATACAAAAATAAACAATAGGAAATAAACTTGGACTTAAAGGCTCCAATGCTGGTGGATAAACAAAGATTTTTCTCTGAATCGAGCATTGCCACTCCAGGTACTCGATGATGCTCAAAATGCGCTCATTGATCAGAATGCACTGAACCCTGTTTAAACAGATGCACTTAACCCCGCAACTCAATGATGCTCAAATATATACATCTTGCTCAAAAAAAATCATTTTTTTTTATTATATCGATTAAATAGATTAATACACATAATTGGTATGCATGTATATATGTGTTTGTATATATAGACTATTAAAACATCAAAACTATGTAAAGCTAACACGATGAGACTGCATGTGAGTAACATTCTCATCAGAGTAAATATGTGACAGAGGTATTATGAATTATGAAAATTCAAAATCCATTTGTGCCTCTTACCGGTTTGACCTTGGGTACAGGGAAGCAATGCCACTTAGGCCCCCTACGTACAAAGAGCCTAGGTCCCCTACCTACAAAGTAAAGTAATTTCTCTTGTTCCTATTTTATTAGGAGTTTTTTATTTTAATTATAGATTTTTGTGGAAATTTATTAATTTCTCCTCTTGTTTTTTTTTTTTTTTATCTCAGCGGCTCGGGTTTGATTTATTATTTGCTATTTAATTATTTTAATTTTATTTCCGTTGGTATTTTATTTCATTTACTGTTTGATTTGCAAGGAAGATGAACTTGTTAGGCTGCATTGATTTTCATATTTTAGTTTTATTTTTTATTTTTTTGTTTATTTCCTTATATTTTGAAATGTATGAGTTATTTTTATTTTTCCTATTTTATTAAGATTTATTTTGTTAGGAACATTTGTGCATAAAAAATGTAAGATTAATTTTAAAAAAAAGGGAAATACCAAAAAATAACTATAAAGATTTAGATATACCCTGTTAAAAAAACATTGATATATATTTTTCTCTCTAAATCTATAAAAATCTATGACTTATGAAAGTCGTCATAGTTCTATGTTGAAATCAAATAACACATAACATTTTATCCACAATGAAGAGTTTTTTTACTTTTTTTCACAAATTAATATCTCAGTAGAATGATGCTCGACTTTTTCTCAACAAACTAACTAATGTTCTGATTAAATAACTCATAATTAAAAAATTCATAGACATGGATCTTTTGCCAATGAAAATATTAATTGAATTACCCCGACATTAATTTTTTAAAAATCGAAACATACGAGGGGATTCCACACATGATTGCTGACGTTTTTCTTTTTAGAAAAAAAACCAGAGCTTTGAATGCAATGATCTAATTCAAATTAGGCATAGATAACGGGCCGGGCCGGCTCGTAAAAACAAGGTCCAATTCTGGCCTTGGGCTTAAGCCGCTGGCCCATCTGACCGGCAGGCCTAGGTCGACCCTAAACAAAATCAATCCTAGGCCTTATCCACGGGCCCAGGTTGGATCTAGGCTTCGGGCCTCACGGACTCGGGCGGGGGGGGGGGGGGGGTGGTTGGCCCCACCCCTGCAACTCATTTAAAGCCATCTCCCATGTCCTTACTCAAACATATATTTAAATTTTATTTAAAATTTGAGTAAAAGATTGATTTGATATGATGTCTCAAACCATCACTTTGTGTTTTACTCAAATCTTTTAAAAAATTTACATCTTCTTCTAATTATTTTCTGTAAACATTTTCAAAGTTTTTTCCCCCAACAACTTAATTTTTCTTCCCTTCAAGATATTAAAATTTAAAAATCATTATCATCCAATTTTTTTTTAAAAAAGTAAAAATAATAATTTTTTTTATTTGAGTAAAATAAGAAGTTAAAAAACAAAAATAAAGATTTAAGAAAGAAGATAACTTTGTTTTTTTTGTTTCAAGAAATGGTGAAAATTTTGGGGGTGGGAAAGCATCTAATATAATTCAACTAAAAGTGGAGTTGAAGGAAGAAAATGATGTCACATTTGAAAGAAAATGTAGAGATTAAGAAAAAAAAGATGTTAAAAATTTGAGTAAAGATTTAAGTCTCTCTTGATTTGGGTAAATGTTTAAGAAAAAAATTGATTTGGTATGAGTATGGGTAAATGATTGGAGAAGATTTTGGGTGACTTTTACTCAAATTTGAATTTGAATAAAAGTTTGGGTATATGATTGAAAATACTCTAATAAATGGCGGAGGGTGGGGACCACCTACCTCTTCCTTTCAAAAAAAAGCTTGGAGGGGGTGTCTCCCTCCCATCTCGAACGGGCCTACATGCCTGCCAGAATAGGCCTGGACTCAAAGTGAGACCCGAGTCTTTTCAGTCAATGGTTTGGACCGGGTTTAAGCCCTATAGACTTGGGTCGGGCAGGTCTGGCTTGTGGACTTCGAGTCAAATGATAACCCTTAATTCAAATTAAATAAAACTGTAGCTCTTGTGCCCTGTTTACCAATCTTCGAATCACGACTTGAATTTACGTCGCCACAAACATTTAACTCTTCCAAACTATTTATCATGATTAAATAATTAAGATCCAATTTTTTTTTTCAGCTTCATTCTAATCCCATATACCTCTTACTATTATGTACTCATATTAATGAGATATATATATCGTTGAAAATTTTTCACATTTTCTATAAGTAGATATATGTAATTCATTGGAGTAAATATTTCATTGTTTATAAAAGATATATCTCAGGAATTGGGGCTCAAAAAAATTCTACTCGACATTTTCCAATAATTAATCATCCATTCCTCTTGTTCAAAATTCCATGTTATTAAAATTTATCTTAGGAAAATGTTTTCGTCACCCAAAATACAGTCCACACCAGTTTATATCATTTTAAAAATAGTATACTATATTCAATGAAAAATGAAAGATGAAATATATACTCCACTTAATTATATAAACTAATTTATAAAACATATAAAAAAATTTCTTATGAGATATATATACCTCGTTACTGGCTAATGAGGGATATGGAGCTATAAATAGAAATGTGAATTGATTTTTCATCACTCTCTTCTCGAAAATGCACACACACATATATATTTGACATTCATTCCAAAACGCATCTTCATTGTATTGGCGTGCAGATCTTTGATGAGATTGTATTGAACAATCACCACAAGAGACATTGAAGAATACTTTCCTAACTAAAGATAAGAATTCGATAAACTTCAATTCAAGTGTGAACAAGTACTAAGTATATCTATATTAAAAAAAAAAAAAAAAAGTACTAAGTATATCTATATTAAATAATCATGAAGAATAAAGATTAGGTCGCTTTATTCCCGAACTTTCCGGAATGCTAAAGAAATGCAATTAGTGATGGGACTGCTGCATTTTTTGAGACAGAATCCGAATCTCCACGCCATAACTGCAACAAAATACAATAAACAATCCCCAAAAATAATCTTATATCCAATGGAGAGGAGAGGAGATGTTTTGGGTAGAGAACCTTTCTGGGAAAGTTAAAAACAATGTTGTCTTTTGATGAATTTAAAAGATGCTTCAATTTTTATTTTTTTGTGGGTAATGTAAAGCTTCTATTGCAACTTATAAACAAATGTACAGCTCAGATGACAAGCCAAAAAGTGTTACAAGCAAGGGAAGGGAGAAGAGACTACCACCCTGAACCAAAATACAGTGGAAAACAGAGGAGATAGAAGAGTAGAGAGGAGAGGGACTCAGTTAAAGATGCTTTCATTTGGCTCGAAAGAATGTTGGACAATGTGATGTAACGCTTGAAAATTGGGAGAGGGACTCAGTTAAAAATTAGTTCATGTCATCCCGCCCTGCATGTGTTCCGGTTCATTGTTTTTATCGGCTTTTTTTAATTAAAACTATACACATCCATTGAAGTATACGTTATAAAAAGTAAAATATACATTAAGATACACTCATACAATTTTTAAAAAAATTAATTTTCATATATGTTGGACCAAAACTTGCTAACTCAAAGAGATTTAATTTAAGTGACCTTGCATAATAAAATAAAAAATGACAATTATTCATATATTCACTTTTGAAGCGCAATATATTTAAATTTTTGTTTTGAAGTTATCCTATGATCTATCAGAGGTGACCTTGAAATCATGTGAACTAGATAGGTCCTAACTCTTATGATGGAATACACAAATTCTTTTACATAATTGACCCTAAATAAAAAAAATCTTATTAAAATAAAAGGCCAAATTATTAAAATGATATGTACGTGTTTGAAAAAATAATCATAGATAAAACAAACAAACAAAAAATGAAAAATAACACGTAACCAATAAGATCTTTCTATGCAAATAAAAAATAAATAAGATAAACACACAACATAACATGATGATGAGAAAGAGATAAAAAAGAGGTTGATAAGTTTTAAAAATACTATGAAATAAGTCAAAAATAAAATAAATATCCTAAAACATAAGGAATGAAAATTTAATTTTCAAGAGATTATGGGGCCCTTGGTCGCCCAGGGACTGACATTAGTCATCAATTAGAACAAGGAAGAATCAGAATCAAATTGATAACTCAGATTTTTAGATCCTAATTAAGTTTAACTCCGGACGTTTTCAACCATAATATACAGAAGCTGACCAATATCTATTGGCGGTAGCACCATTAAACTATAACACCTCGAGGGAAGCGTGTGGAGGCGGGAAAGAAGAGATTCGAAATAATGATAAGAACCCAGTCGATCGATCTGCATAAGGATGTCTGTGATATTCATTCCAGTTCTTGCCACCACTCATTTATTCCTGTTCTTGTCACCATTCAATCAAGTTTTAACTTGTTTAAATGTGTTAAGGATAGATCTTAGATTCGAGTCTTGACGCTGACGTTCCCACCTGTTTATTAGTAATTATTTGAAAGAATTTTTCGTGGGACTGAGACAAACATGCAGAGGTAGCTTTCCTAGCTTGATCGAAAGAATTCACAAGTATCTACTTGGTTTGTAAAAGATAACGCATATAGACAACTGAGTCGAATACAAATTTTTTTGAGTTTTCTTAATCCAGTATATATTAGTCTCACCTAGGGGTGTAACTTGGATTAATTGAATTCGACCCAATCCGAAATTTGGATGGGTGCAATCTAAACTTGAACCCGAGCAACCTGAATTTAATTTGAGTTGGATTTGAGTTGAGGGTTTGGATAAACCAAACTCAAGTTCCCATATCTAAAAAAAATGTTTTAAATAAAATTATAATTTTTTAATGTCTGATCAAACTTGAATTATACATTTTTTTTATATAGAATCTTTCACTTCTGTAAACTTCTATAGTTTTTATATCTTTATTCTTAAAATAAAAATATTCATAATTTTTTATTTATTTATTTTTATTATGCAAAAAATTGACTTTTTCAAAGTGTTAATTGTTTATAATATTACATTTTTAAAGTCAAATCTAAACCCAACCCAACCCGAATCAAACCGGAATTAAATCCGAACCCAACTCAAACCGGAACAAAATCCGATGAGTTTGGTTCGGGCTGAGCTTCTTAAACCCGAGGGTCGGATTGAGTTTACGTGGGTTTGGGGTGGTTTAGGTTGAGCTCTAATCTGATCCAACCCGCCCGAATTGCACCCTAACTCTCACCTAATATATACTCGGTTAAAAGAAGTGGGATTGTAGGAATGACAGTGTATCAACACAAATAATTCTCATGTTACAGTGACGTGGAGTCCAATTAATTTTACTTGAAATAGATCTTGATTTTTGAGTACAGGGATCCGATGTAGCGCGATCATGGACTATTCGATTGAACTACCAAATAGATGATGATGATTGATTTACAATTTAATCATTTGAGTTTGTTAGGATTTCTTTTCTATTTTTGAAATATGCATTTGAATTTATATTTGAATTTTTTAATTTGATTTTGAATTTGGATTTAGTTAGATTTATTTGTAATCTGAAAGATTTAGAGATTTGTTGGAATTCTCTATAATAGACTTTGTAATAAAAAAATTAAAAAGAAGATTTTAATGAATATAATTTTATTTTATCTATTGTATTAACGGCTATATAGATTTCTATCGTTTCTGATATTCTTAGGAGCTCAATAGACTCGTCGAAGTCCATCATCCTGGTATTCTTCGTGAATCAACAATGAGCTTGCAGATCTCGCATCCCTGAAGGTTGATCGGGTCAGTAGAAGAGCGTAGTCCTACGCTGAATCAGAATCACTCGGAAACCATGCGCTTGGAGATTCTAACTCCATATTTATAAGGGCATGCTTAGTCTTATATTACAAAAATTTATGATTCATTATGTATATCTTAATTACTAGTACAACCACCATCCCAGGTTTTTATTATGTGTGAACGACACTTCAATGGAAAATGATACATCCAACCCCTATTACAGTCCCCATTGATAGTACACACTGTTTTTTTTTTAAAAAAAAATACACCATCCCATCAAAGTGAATGCAAGTATATGATAAATGATGTATATACTGAGTTATATTATTGTGTTTTTTTTTTACTTTGAAAACATGCATGAAAAAAAAAAAGTTCATGTACTATAATATAATCTCATGTACATTAATAACACAGTATATGTTATACTATCATAATATAAATGACTGTAAAATGAACCATAAAACAGACTGGTTGTAGGAGCGCTCACACTTCAATTATATATAAAGGTGCATGCTTGTCTCGTCGATCTGAACTTTGTGGGATGCTTTCCTCACCCCCATTACCCGATGCTTCTCTGTTACGATTTTGTACCAAAAATAAAGTTAAACAACTTAAATATTGCATAGTTAATACAGGCGATCCGATTTATAATAATGCTTCATGTAATAAAACCTGTATAATATTTTGTGCCTAACTAGAGTTTCTTTTATTCTATGCTTGTGTTTGAAAGGGCTTTGGTGGAGTCTAGCGTGTAGATTCTATAATTTTGTGGTCTTCAGTGTTCCTAGATAATTTTAAAACCTTCATGAACTTAAATCTAACAAAGCAGTTGCTTTCCGCAACAACTTTCAATAAATATATATGCTCAAAGGGTTCTTTATGTGTTTGTCATTAGAAAATTAAAACCAAATAATAAGGTGCGGGTGCATGTTTTCCCTTTCAAGCAAGGATATTATTCCTCTTGATTTCATGGATTAATAATTGAACTTGAGATTCTCTTTCGAGACTTCACCAACATATGAACCATTAATAGTACTGCGTGGTTATGTCTTGATCATGATTTTGTTTTGTATATCTCCACTTTTTTCAGGCAAAGATACCATTATTCCTCCTAATAAAAAACTGTATATTTGCATTGCACACCAAGTTCAAAGAACATGCATGGTATAGTTTACTTAGCCTAGAAGAGTTTATCAAGAGGGCACATCGAATATTACAAAAAGGGGAGGTTATATTATTTTAACATAGAATGGAACCAATGCTAGCTTGTTGAGGAATATCTCCTTCAATTTGCAGTCTTCAACACCTCTTCTTCCTCTTCATATCTGATCTCTTCTTTCATATCCTTTTTAAGTGAAATCCCCTCATCATCAGCCATGCCCACGGCCATAGGAAAGACTTTACATTCCTTCCTTTCCTTCATCAACCACTCTCTTTTTCCTAACCACAACAACTATATCCACCACAACACCACCAACAGCTACGTCTTCTACAACATGACCAAAAGCCGACCTCTCTCCTTGCAGGTATTGCTTTATGATTACTTCAAGCTTTCCATTGTCCAACTATCTTTTCTTTCTCTTTGTATGTCAAAAAAATTTAATTATGTTGTATATTCTAGCTTCAAATTAAAGTTTTACTTTAAGCTTCTAATGTAAAGATATCTGGTGTGCCTTTTAATTGCTTTTATGTGTAGGCCTAGATGTTATATACTAGTACAGTTGAAAAATATTTTCTTCCATCATAAAGCTTCTATTAAAGCATTTAAACCAGGAAATATATAACAGAACGAACGAAGTCACCATTAGCATGAGCACAAAGGGCGGCTAACTAAATATTTAAGCAAGATATTCTAAAAATATTTAATTTAATTAGTTTGAGGGCCACTCCGGTAGGTTATACTGATTAGTTTCTGGCTTGATATTGTCATTAATTAATTAATGGATTGAGGTTCTTCTTTGGGCACTTTTACAGGTAGCCCTTACATATGTTGGGTATTTTCAAAAGAAACTTAAAACATTTGGGGTTTAGTGGTCCCCCCTTTTAGAAGATGATGTGGTCCTATTCTTTAGTCCCATATCGGTTGTTTGTAAAATGTTTTGAGTGTTTATAAGGAGAGCCCCATGTACTATAGTGAAGTCCTTTTGGTGGACACCTTATGGTGGACCTTTGATGCGGGGTGGTGCGAAGCACCACCACGCGCGCGCGCGTGTGTGCGTATTGGGCGTTTTAGGGCGCACTTGGCACTGCGCATCGTCGCTAGGAGCTGGAGCCTTTTCTTTTTGGTTAATCGGATGGTGGAGATCGTTTTGATCAGATGCAATCTGGACCGTCCGATGATGAAACGTTCAGATGCAATGTGCACCGTTGGTTGACAGTTGGTGGTTACATTCACCAAGGGGTGCCATTGGAAGAGGTGCATCTCGTGATGGACGATCTGGACCGCACGATCGCGTGGAAACGGTGGACCACCGATCGGACGGTTATTATAACTCCCCATTCATGAAAGGGTGCTTCATTTGAATCAAAAGGCACTTTGATGTCTATAAATTCAGGGCCTTATATCAAAACATAACAACAACTAATCTTCTTTTGTATCAATTACAAGTTAGCATCATCAGCCCCTAAAAACAGAGAGTTCTAAGAGGTTGAGACAGAGAGTACACACTCTGTTCTCAACACCAAGAGAGGGCTTCATTGTATCCTGAAGGCAGCACTTCATCAATCCCAGGTGTACTCGCGGTTCATACCGGAACGGGAGAAGTTTGTCTAAAAGCATTCAACACCAGTTGATCCTTGAAGCACTCGCACCGGTTCTGTCTCCTTCCATTGTCCCGATTTCCAACAACATACAGCCCCACATGGAGTTCATTTTCATAAATAAGATACTGCTTTGATAGGATGAAACATTTACTTTTTATTTCATTGTTATTATTATTATTATTTTGCATAAAATGTATAATTCATTTTTTTATAAGTTATATGTTTGCCACTGCATAAAATATACACGTAATAAGAATTGCACATGGGCTTCTTGCGAGGCCCTCCATAACATTAAAATTTAGGACTTTTTATTTTTAAATCCTTATAAACTATACAATTTAGTGATCGATCCCTCATTTTTCATATTACAGTTTAAGTCTCCAAGTTTAAATAATATGCTTTTTATTAGTTTCTGGGGGAAGAGGTCTATCACTAAATTGTTTGGTTTTCTTATTAGTCCCTAAGAAGGACTAAAATAAAATATATCGTTTAAACTGTTGATTTAATCTGTAATATGAAAAGTGGATGGATCGATAACTAAATTATATAATTCACGGGGACTTTAAAAAAACCTAAATTTTAATTTGTATACTTCAAAATTAACTATACATCTTAAATGACATTACTACAAGGAAAAAAAATCAAATAAGAAATAACTATTTGGATAATTATATTTTTTTGGTTGATGAACCTTTTGTTTTGAAGGATAACAAGAAAAATAAATCTATCCAAAGGAAACCTAGCTAGAATCTACATTTTAGCTAGGAATATCATGGTTTGGTGGGCTAAGTTTTATTATGTGAAATAAATCTATCCCTAATAAAATTTCAGAGCTTGACCATGATATATAGGATTGGAGTTTGTAACTGACCATTCTTTCTGGATCGGTGTGCGTGATGTACAAATTCATCCGTGCAAAAACTACAAATAAAAAGGACAAACAGTGAATCTGTACAACTGTGCATAGCATATGAAAACAATAACTCTGTTTTGTCTACAGATGGTGTATATTGATCATAGTTATCTCTGATTATTTCAATATATATATATATATCAACAGGTAATAGAGCTTAAAGTACGGATGTGCTGCGAAGGCTGTGAGAGGGTTGTCAAAAATGCCATTATGAAGCTTAGAGGTACTCCTATTATAATTCTTCTGCCCATGCAAATCAAGTTTACACACAACCATGTACACTCCATACTAAATCTAAGGAAAAGTTAGTTATTCAAATTACAATGCAATATTATGTGTGACAGGGGTGGACAATGTGGAGGTGGACCTGCCGATGGAGAAGGTGACGGTCACCGGTTACGTGGACCGGAACAAGGTACTGAAGGCGGTGCGGCGGGCAGGGAAGAAGGCGGAGTTCTGGCCGAGCCTGAACATGCCACTCCACTTCACGACGACGACGGACTACTTCAGGGACGAGGAGTCGTTCCGCGACAGCTACAACTACTGGAGGCACGGTTACAACGGGGACAAGCACGGCAACATCCCCGACGCCTGCCGCGGGAACGACCCCGTCAGCAACATCTTCAATGATGACGACGTGAACGCCTGCTGTGTCATGTGACACTCGCGGCTCCTTATTAGTTCTTCTCTCCCTTGAAGACTGAAAATAATTTACTTTGTGTGTATGTTCTGTGTTTAAATTTGGGACGACTAGTTTCTTGGTTTTTGTGGGTTTTCTGTTGTTTCTGCTAGGATGGCAGTGGGGCTTTGTGTTGATTTCTCTCCGGGCCAGTATTAATACTAGTAGTTATGTTGCACGTCTAATGGAATAAGTTCATTTTCGGGTCATTGTGATAATTCATATATATTTTGAATCTTCAGATCAATAATGTTGTCATAACAATTAACTTCATTCATAAATTATTAATGGAAAAATTCCAACAAACAACACAGGGTAATATTGGCGCTGATTTATTCACTGTTTGTTGTCGATTATTTAAAAGAATTTTCTGTGAGACCATGACAAACAGGCCGCGGTAGCCTTTCCAGCTCGACCGTAAAATCAGCCATAAGGATCCCTCCGATATAAAATAAAATAAAATAAAAAACATATGGAACCTGATGGTGTGTAGGGGTGCAACTCGGGCGGGTTGGGTCGGGTTCGGGTCGGGTTCGACATTAACCCGCATTGCAGAGAGTCCAACCCGAACCCGAGCCCGAACCGACCTCAACCCGAACCCGAACCCGATCTCAACCCGCGGGTTCGGGTCGGGTTCGGGTTGAATTCGGGCTCAAGTCGGGTTCGGCCGGGTTTGGATCGGGTTCGGGTCGGGTTTAACACCTAAAATATCATACAAAATATTTAATAAACAACAAAACAAACTCTAATTAATTATTAATTAAACCTTATATACAAATAATTAAAAGTGAATATCTATAATAATTAACCCAAACACAACAAACATAGTGATACTCTAATTTGTGTAATTGTTTATTATGTTTTAGGAATCTAGAGTTTTAGATATAGGTATGTTGTTATGGCTGCATAACATTTGTTAACCTGGGGGGTCGGGTTCGGATTGAGTCCGCGGGTTGAACCCCCCAACCCGAATTGGGTTCGGGTTGGTTCGGGTTCGGGTCGGGTTGAATCCGACGCCAAAAAACTCCAACCCGAACCCGCCCACGAGTCGGGTTGGGTCGGGTTCAACCCGCCCAAGTTGCACCCCTAATGGTGTGATTGGAATTTTACTTGGGTAGGAAATAACATAGTATGATGAGTCTCTTCTTGCTATAATCAAAATTTCCATATGGAATAACGTGTTAGTCTACGTGATAAATTATGATCTACTAAAGATGAATGCAGTTACTCATGATGAAAGACACTGTAAAATGGAGAACCATAAAAGAGAGGCAACGGTGAAAGAGTGACATAATCTTGGGATAAATAGTTTGTCTGAAAAGTCTTTACAATCATCTACGCTCTCTTTGAAGATGTGGAACAAGCTTATAGACTTCAAGAAAATGATTCTTTTCAGAAAATCAACACATCATAAAACACTCTGGGAAGATAACCCATTCGCTCATGATGATATAGCGATCAATATTGTTGATTATGATCTGAAAGGAGTCTACTACTAACTTTCTTCAAGGGGACTATGAGAAAATATGCGTGTGAGACATCAAGAGGAAATGTCCTAGAAGTACAATTCGTTCACTCATTTCTATAAAAAAAAAAAAAAGGGGGGGCTCCAGAAAGATGTATCCCCGGAGTCCAAGTATCGCACTCCTGACCATCTTACTTTTGAAGAGGATCACATGAGGTTTCAAGAATCATATGCTATCAATAAAGGGTCAACACCACAATCCTCCTAATTAGTATGCACATGACCCCCATGTGACAACTCATAACAAGTTTAACCTCCCTTATGCGCTCGCGTATCATACTCCAACAAGTGTTTATAACTCAGTATTCTCGTTAAGTAGTCTCACCATAATATAACACATGCACATATATTGATGTCATCAAAAAAGTATTTGACATGCAAAGATTTATCTAAAAATAGAGATCCACACCTCTCAAAATTAAAGTATTAGATTTATTTTCTGATATTATTTTTTCTTGTAATTATTTCTATCTTTCACAAAAAAACGTTAGATTTCTAACTTGAGCATTGAAAAACCTCTATCAGACACCACGAGTGTCAATAAAACTCATTCTTTGTATTAGGCGATCCCCTCTTGTTTTTCTATTTTTTAATTTCTAATTGTAATATATATTTAACATTTTGTTTATAAGTCTCAGGTGAAGAAAACATTATAGTAACTGTAGTTTAGTGTTTTTTTCTATCATAGTTGTTCCATATTTTTTTTTTTTCACATCACATAAATTTTGGTATCCTTATTCCTTACCCTCTATATATAAATTTAAATTTTGTCTTGTACCGGTAGAAATATCGGGTTGTTAAAATATGGTTTAAAATATTGATGTAGATCGTGTTAAGTCTAACGCTAGTTGAACAAATTAATTGTTCAACATATTTACAACCATCACATCTTATTATTTTAATATAAACATATTAAAAGTCATATACATTGATCAAAGCCACTCATAGGAGCTCTTTTATGTATTATAAAACCATATACATGCAAGCTCGTCCACAAGATTGTGTAGTTCCCAACATAAGCGGAATTCACAATGCATCGTACATGACGAATTAATACAATACCAAAGGAAACAATCTCTTCCAAGATTTCCTCTTGCACAACATACGAGGGGGCGCTCTCTCCATCAGAGGCGGCGGAGGTGGCGATGGTGACGGTGTTTTCTCAACGTATGACTCCTCGCAATCCCAAAACCGAGCTTCCCTTCTCTTCTTCTTGATCGTTGCGAGGACATCGTATCGATCACATATCCCCCACACAGTCACCTTCTGCAGCTCGTAATCGACGTGCACCGAATATATACCTATAATGAAACCGATAATGCAACATCAGTTACTGCTTCACAATTTGTTATTGTCTAACACATGCATATACATGTTTAGATGTACTCAATTACCTTTCAAATGTGCCAAGGCTTTCTTCACTTTCTTCTCGCACCCATATGAGTACAAAGGCACCTTCATCTCCACATACTGAGCCTCTACAGTTTTGCCTGCCGGGACAATCTGCAGATCAGCCATTCATCAAGGTTTTAACTACCAGTGTTAGTTATATATCCAAATGGGTAAATCATTTCATGTGTAGTGATGGGTACTTATAATGTCCAAAGGAGAGGATAAAGCTTATAACAACGTATGGGTTGCATGTGGGCTGCTGCTTTGTCGAATCACTTTTATTTTTTCTTTTTGTTAGTGATTTATTCTTTATTGTTCATTGTGGGTTAGGTTTTGTCTGTTGGAGGGATAATGACATGGCTTCCATGTGTTGTGCAGATACAAAAAGATCAATTAAATTAAAGGTTGGTGAACATGGAAAAACGTAACCGAGGAAGAAATGCTCGTGGAACTTTTAAGGATTCTTCAGATGTCTATGGAACATTAACATTTCTGTTTTATACATTTTGTTGTTATGAGAAGTAGCATCAGCTCGGAAATTTTCTTCACTCCAATAGGTTAGAAGATAATAATTTAGACTTGTAGGCCCATATTATGGCCCAACCAAGGACTTCCCATGTGCCCCACAGGAACGATCAGGTAATTAACTCCACGTGTCCTCATCTATTTGAATGGGATGTAGATCCACAATAAAAATCTAACACTTTGTTTTGAAAAAAATCCAACTCTATAAAAATGAAAAAAAATTCATATCAGTACCAACTGATGGAGTTTCTATCGGTTCTTGTTTGGGTGGACGACACTAGTTTATCAAAATACATTAATAAAATTTTTATCAATGATTTTAATTAATGAAAGATGTTTTACTCTTTGATTGACATGTGTCATCCATCTAGACACGTATTGATAGAAATCTCATTAGTACGTACGTACTTATATGAAAATTTTCTATAAAAATGTTATCATTTGTGATATTATTTACAAAAAAAACATCATTTGTGATATCACATTTAAAATTTTTATAAATCATCTATGTGTCACTCATTGATTGATTAATATAGTGCTTTTTATGATTATCACACAGAGCGTATGAACTCCTTGAACAGGAAAGCGATCAGCCTGGATAACCAAGACTCACAAAATTCCATGTTATGGCCAGTTCCACCTGACAGATCATATCCCACTAAATCCCACCAATCAAGATGGACTTGTGCAAAACCAGGAGCATATCACATCGAATCAAACACGATTTTGACAAAAAAAAATCCCCCGATGTATATCCCCACCAGATCTTTCTAAATCCCGAGGGATCCTGCCCACGATACATGGAGTTAAGGCATAATTTAACAATTTATCTATAAATACTTCTATAAAAGTTCTTTATAGAAGAAGTTAATTATAAAGAATGAGCTTCTTGTATTTTAAGTAGAAGCTATTTAAAAATATACACTGATGAATGTTTTTAAACTTTTGTAATAAAAATCACATAAATTGTTTAAAATGCCCTCATCCCTATATTATACAATTATCGTAATAGATCAATATAAATAAATAAATATAATGAACTATATATATCCCAAATATTGCTTATAACAATTAAAATACTAACTAACTTATTCTACCCACAATTGGTTACAAAATTAAACTAACAAATCCTAACAATTAAATTACTAACAAACTTTTTTTTTGAATAAGGGTAGATATTACTAACAAACTTATTGTAACAATTAAAAGATACTAACAAACTTATTCAAATTTCAAATAGAAAAAAACCAATACTAACAAATCTAAAATAGATATTAGATTTGTCCTACATCACCTGATGAGAGAGGTGAGAGAAAGTTTGATTTATACCCATGTTTGATTCTAAAATAGGGTTAGAATAAAATATAATAAATAATAATAATTTCAAAAGGGGTGTTTGGAAGGCTGTAATAAATGAGAATCTGTATGTCAGAATTAACTGGTATAAAGTGGTATATGAATACCAGCTAATCCTCATAATTAAGTTATTTCTGCAAAAACAATCACTTTATTTTATTTATACTAGAATAGTTATAAATTCAAAATAACTTAATTCCAACCAAACATAGGCAAAGGGCTTTTGGGAGTTTGTAAAATTTCAAAATAGTATTTTTGTCAAAACATTAATAAAAAAATTTAACTTCTGCATAAGTGAATATCCTTTTGCAGAAGGAGAAGTGATATTTATTAGATTTCCAAACACAATCACATCTCCTTCTACAGAAAGAGATTATAAACAATTGCCAAACTCACCCTAACTCCCAGATGTCATTTGTTTTGAGTCGCACTATTTTACTCTACTATTTTAAAATCTATATATTGTATTAATGAGACACCATATATTCATTCACTCAGCATTTATACTGCAAACTTTTTCATCGGGATTCTCTCTCTTATATATCTTTTCAACCTCTCATGAAATAAATACATTGTTTTGGGAGTATTTAAACAGACAAATATCTATCTTCTTCCCAAAGTACCCTCCAAATAAAACTATATTAACAAAAAAATCCACTTTACTGGATCTGGGAAAGTTACATTTAATATTAATTAAGATAGATTCTTAAAATCATGTTCATTGGGTGTCCTCTCCAATACTAGTTCATCATGGTCATCTAATGTTGATAATGACGTCTCCAATAATTTTTATAGACGGAGTCATTTAAAAAAAAAATTTATAAAAAAATTTAAAAAATTACTCTTATCATATATTTATAAAAAATATAAACCTTTTTTTTTTAAATAGAATAATTTATATTAATAAAAATTGAAAGGAGATGAATGATTTCGATATATAAACTTGTCCCCCAATGGTAACATTGTAACATGGGTAATTTAGAGGTTTTAAATATAAAATCTGAATCAGGCAGGTGAACTAGTGGGTTGGTGGGTGAACTGGTGGGATAAGTTGTTATGGTTTGGAAGGATAATAGTAGTAATTTGAGTTTTTTTGTTTTTAAATGTTATGGGGTCAATTGACTCCACCACATTACATGTGACTCCACCCCTGTATGTTGGTACACCTGATCCAACACGTTACCCCAACACAATTTGAGGCATTTAACATTTTCTCTACTATCCATAGAAAAACAAACATTTTTCTCTATTTCAAAAAAAAAAAAGAACAAAAAAAAAAGCCAGTGTCCTGTTGAAATGGTTGACATATTATTTTCCATGTTTGGTATCATCATTGCAGCTGCATATAAGCCAATTTGTCACAAAATATTGTTTTTAATTTAACTAATATTGCATGGAAAGATGTACTTTCAGCATACTCAAGGAGATATACACACCACACCTAACACATGTACGAAAAAAAAAACCCGGGTATATATATAATTCAATTTTTTTTCTCCTCGTTGTTCTGTGCACATACATGCTGCATAGGTAAATGTGGTGGGAATGCCAATGGAGATATCCATATTATTGACTAGTTGTAGAAGCTACAACACAAATGATTTGTGTGTATTGTTGAATATTTTAAATGACTTTCTGGACAAATCATTTTCTATCCACGACATTCTATGTATCTTTCCTTTCCTTATCCACACATCTTAATATACAAATATCCAAACCATATATCTAACTACTTTTTTTATCAATATATAAATTATCATCCTTCAATTTCAATTAATTTTGAGCACAAATTAGTCCGTCTATTTTACAACCCCATCTATTAGAACATCTTCAATAAAAATCTTCATTTTAAAGACTCCTATTGGAGATTTGAGACTTTTGAAGACCCTTGACCTCCAAAAAGATCTTCTATTTGAAGATTTTTCTGTTTTAAAAATCCATAAACTCCAATGGTGGATCTTCAAAAATTTTGTGTGGTCTTCAAATCACTATTTTGAATTGTTAAAATTTACATTTTATCCTTTGACTCTTTCATCTTTATTGTTTGTTAACATTTATGTCTTAATTTAAATACAAATACTCAAATTATATTAACTTTATTTTCACATATAAAAAATTTAATAAATACATGTAAAATTACAAGTGGATTTATATATAATCCAATTGTTTGGCCTAATAAGATGAGACATCTTATTTTATGAAAAATTTAACACACATTATTCTAAGTTAACAAAAACATTTGCGGGATTACAAGCCTTGAGAAGACATATGGAATCCGAGATAGTGGGTCTCCAAATAAAGAGTCCAAAATGAAATTGAAGACGAGGAGTCTTCATTTTGAAGGTCAATTGAGTTGGAACCACAAAATAGGTCTTCAAATATATTTTTTGAAGCCCAATTAAAGCTGCTCTTATAACTTAAAAATAATTTCAATCACTTATACATTGTGATAATGCAATATCTTAGTATATATTTTATATTTTATAACATTTTATATTTTAATAAATTAATTAAAAAAATTCGATGAGGATATAAAACTGCATATGAAGTGTTGAATATCCTTTTCAATTAATTTTTGTACAACAATAAATGGATTCCGTAAAGCTCCACCCTTTTTTTTTTTACTTCCACCTTTTACTTCTTGCCTTTTTTTTTATAATGTTAGAGGACGCTTGGGTAGAGGATGAAGGGAGTAGGTGAGAATAGGCATGGAATAGGAGAAAAATGTGTTTGGGTGAGGGAATAAGGTGGTATTTGGATGCCGAAATAACAAAGAATAAAGGGGTATAGTAACCTCCATTTACTCATGAAATTAGCATATTCTAACAACAATTATAAATGGGTCCCACAATTTTTTTTCCTATTCATTTCAAATCATATGTCATTACCATTTATACATTAATGAAACTCACATATCAAATCAATTTTTTACACCTTATTAACATTTTATTCTTTATCAACCAAACACTCAACATTTATTATTGAGTTTTCCAACGAAAATAACTAAAAACACAACCAAATAGAAAATGACTTATTCCATTGATAAAGTCAACAATTCCTGTAATAGATATAAACCCTAAAATAGTTTATGTTTCTATTCAAACATACCAAACTTTTGTTATTTCGGGTGCGTTTGGTTACGCAATTGCAAAACTGATTCTGCAGGAATCTAGATATTAAAACTGATTGTGGAAGCTCACTTTCTCAGCCTTTTGAGATCATAGTTTTTTAACACTATTTGTCTGAAATCTGTATGCGTAAAGCTGTTACATTAAAATTATTTAGTTGTACGATTATAAACATAATTTTTTATCATCACAAACGCTACGTAATCGTACAATCAAACGTACGCTTCGATAAATACATTCTCATCGTTGCAATTTTCTCTCTTATCCTAAAAAAATAGGATAAATAGATTTGACTGGGTGAAATAGATTGAACATCCTTTTTCTATTAACATTTTCCTTATCTAAAGGCAAAAAGTTGCTCGGTGGTACATCACCCAAGAAAATGTTATCATCACAAACGCTACGTAATCGTACAATCAAACGTACGCTTCGATAAATACATTCTCATCGTTGCAATTTTCTCTCTTATCCTAAAAAAATAGGATAAATAGATTTGACTGGGTGAAATAGATTGAACATCCTTTTTCTATTAACATTTTCCTTATCTAAAGGCAAAAAGTTGCTCGGTGGTACATCACCCAAGAAAACTGGGCTATCGAATCCCTTTCTCCCGTCCCCCACCACCCTCTCCACTTCAGACAACCGAAACACCTCTGATACACTCCCGCTCTAATTATCTCTCTCTTTCACCCTCCAATTTGTTCTCAATCTAAGATTTCAAATCTCTGATGGTGACCTTCTCTAGTCTCCGGCCGTTCGATCCTCTCCCGTTCTCTCCTCTCGCCTCCTCCTCTTCCTCAATAAACCCTAGGATCCCCTCCGCCCTCCCTAGAATTCAATTGGGGTTTCTCAGAATACCCCCCCAAGGGTCATCAAATGGCCGCTTCGATCGAATTTCAGAGCTCCACCACAGACTGGGTTACACCACGCATCAACGGCGGCGACGTGACATGCTTGTGCGGTCCGAAATCGCCCGGACGGGCCCTTCCAGCTCTCCCCACAAATTTTCAGGTAACTCCTTCGAATACCCATCTCGAAATTTTGGCCAATTTTGCGTTTTTTGTAGTCAAAGGCGTAATCTTTGATGCTGTAACAACAGAATTTCAACTGGTTCCAAGAATTCGAGGCGTTTGTTTCTACACTGTCAGTGCTGTTTCTGCGATCTTTCTATTCACGATGATGTTGGTGGCGCACCCTTTCGTTATGTTGTTTGATCGGTACAGGAGGCGGGCTCACCATTTGATCGCTAAGGCCTGGGCGGTCCTGACCGTGGCCCCGTTTTACGGCATCAGGTTCAAAGGGCTCGAGAACATGCCCCTGGCCAATGCTCCGGCTGTCTATGTGTCGAACCATAGGAGTTTTCTGGATACATATACGCTTTTGACGCTTGGGAAGAGCTTCAAATTCATTAGCAAGGCTAGCATTTTTGTGATTCCAATAATTGGTTGGGCGATGTTCCTGATGGGAATCATCCCGTTGCACAGAATGGACAGTCGAAGTCAATTGGTAGTTTCTTGTTGTTTGGTTTTTATGGGTTTGGGATTGATTTGTTCTCGCTGTTTATGTTTTTGTGGTTCTGTGGTATTTAGGATTGTTTGAAGCGCTGCATTGATTTGGTGAAAAAGGGGGCTTCTGTTTTCTTCTTTCCGGAAGGGACACGGAGTAAAGATGGAAAGTTGGGGTCTTTTAAGGTAAATTTTAATTAGAGTTAGAACTGTCACTTTTTTTGTTTTTATTTCTTGACTGGGTTGATAATCCAGTTATTGAATGATTATGATTGTCGATTGCATATCCTAACCTCCTATTTCTCGATTAAAGTTATATGTCCTGCCAAGTCTATTGTTGGAGTCAATCAGCACTATATTTACCTCCATCTTTATTATTCATGTGAGCATATTTCAATGTTAAACAATGTTTGCAATCGTTTGGTTGTTCTTTTAAATGAGTTGTTTCTTCACGAATTTTGTTCAGAAAGGGGCATTCAGCATTGCTGCAAAGACTGGAGTACTAGTTGTACCAATTACTCTGATGGGAACGGGGGAGATCATGCCCCCTGGAGAGGAGGGTTTGTTGAATCCGGGAATGGTTGAAGTTGTCATCCATAAGCCTATAAAAGGGAGCAATGCAGAGGCATTGTGCAGGGAGGCAAGGAATGTCATTGCTAGCACACTTGTTCACCATGGTTATGGAGTTCATCACAGTGACTGAGTGATTTGAATTTTTTTTTCGGGGGGGGGGGGGATTTTATACATTCCATCAGGACCTGTGTTCCACTGTGAAAGGGAGCTACAATTTTTGAGGTACTCCTTTTTTTTTTCAATTCCATTACAGTTCTTACTCTAAGAGGGAATTTAATGTGATGTTTCACTGACATATGCATTAAAAAGATACGCTCAGCTGTTGTAAAGTGCATGATGCATTGTTTAAGGAAAATGAATCAGTTATGTTTGTGGGGACTTTCTTTCTTTCATGTAGACTCATTTCTCAAGCTTCTAGGAACATCAATAATGCTCTACTACATGTATAATCATCTCATAGAAATGCTACAATTATATATAACCCATGAATTACTATCTTTTTATGTAGCATGGATACTTTTCATACACCTGTTTCACATTCTGGTTCTTAATGAAGACTTCTCATATTATATTGAAGATAACATTTAGTTTATGTTGAGTGATATAAACTTAGAGCCCCCACCTAAATGTGTTGTAATTGAGGTTATCTGAAGATTCTGAACCAAGACAGAGCTGGCATCCTCCAAGATATGCATCACAGATGGCTGTTATTTTATACGACACACCAAACTCAATTTAATATGTAAGTAGGCTACATATATCTGCTTGCACCACCTGATGAATGAGCAACATTAAGTATGATCACCAGCAACGAAATAAACAAATAAGCATATTTTATGTCTTTTCACTTTAGTTATTTTTAGTATGCTTCCTCACTTTAGGAAGCAGGAGTTAAGGTTTACTCCAGAGTGGTTTGTATTGTCATTTTTTAAAATATTCCACAGAACAACAAAAACAACAATAATTGAGTAAATATTAAGCAGAGTGAAATGATCCTAAATTCTCTATGAGATCCCACAAAAAATAGCCTGCATTTGTAATCTCAGTTGGAAGAATACCTCATTAACTTAAGCTTTCCCGTTAACAACCACTCCAACCAAAAAAACACAGAAAAGAATGTCACTTGTTTCTGATATTCATCATATTGTCAGCTTCAGTCTGCATCTTTCTAGTGGGTTTTCTCATCTGGTTCTTATAATGGGAATGATCAGATTCCAGTTCAATTCAGTGCACTCTTTTTGGACCTCACCAAATTGTAATTATTATTAATCATTTACAAATTTCTCTTCTGACATGTTGTCACTATCGATAAATACTCTGAGGATTCTGGTTGCTTTAACAATATTCAAGCTATGGATTATTCTGTCAACTTGGACGGGACTGTTTGTTACAAATACACTATTTTTTTCCTTCAGTCAAGGTGACATTAAACTGAATGGACTAAGATTATCCTTTAAGGTGACAGGACAGAGAATTAGAACTTAGTTTGCTGGCTTCTGTTATTTGCATGTAAATACAGAAACAATGTGTGCAGAGTCTGTCTGAAGGCTTCAATTAATTTGTGATAGCATTTGACTTCAGCTGTGCCCTCTATGTATAGACTGCGTTTCAAGTCCCATATTGTGTCCTTGTACCTGTAGATTGATGATCCCCTGCAGCATATGGAGTTTTTTTTTTTTTTTGGAAAATTGTAGATATTTACTACCCAATTTCATTTATGAAATATCAAATTACAAACTCTGAATTGAGGGAGAATAGATAAATAAAAGTGAAAAGGCCAAATAAAACAAAGTCGTAAGCATCCCCACTCAACCCGGGAAAGATGGGGCATCTACCCCGGTGGATGTGGAGTTGAAAGCCAACAGCATATGGAGTTGAAAGCCAACATCATTGACTGATCCCAGAACCAGGGAAAAGGGCACTCTTGATTTGTTACAAATACACTAATTTTTTCCTTCAGTCAAGGTGACATTAAACTGACTGGACTAAGATTATCCTTTCTGGTGATAGGACGGAGAACTAGAACTTAGTTTGCTGGCTGCTGTTATTTGCATGTAAATACAGAGATAATGTGTGCAGAATCTGTCTGAAGGCTTCAATGAATTTGTGATAGCATTTGACTTCAGTTGTGCCCTCTATGTACAGACTGCGTTTCAGTTTTATTCATAGGTTCCGTATTGTGTCCTTGTCCCTGTAGATTGATGATCTCCTACAGCATATGGAGTTGAGTCAACATCATTGACTGATCCCAGAACCAGGGAAAAGGGTACTCTTGATTTCAGATCCACTTCAAATGTCTGATTGCATTTGTTGTGCCGCCACAGTAAACAAAACATAAACCATGAAAATTCACCTGCATGCCTAGTGCACGTTGTGAAAGGAAAATTAATGTTTCAGTAAGTGGATAGAAAATAAACAAGCTTTGCATGACTAGGTTCAATAATCTCATAAACTTTGTTCATTCCCAAGCCCCATCAACAATCCTGCTTCCTCTTTCTTTATTTTTTTTATAGTAAAGATGAGTTGTGTTTCTAATAATTGATCAAGGCTGAAAAACAAATCACAATTAATGATACCAGTGACATGCAGTAGTGATCCATCTCTTATGAATCACTCGGCTCTGTTTTTCTTCTTTTTTACCATTTGTTATCTTTTATTTCAAGTAGTCAATCAATATCATAGAGTTGGTAGACACCACCTACTAATCTTTCCAATGATTTACAGAAAAAACTGCAGGAAAATGTATGCCATATGGCACGATGTTACCATTACCCTTGATGGCGACTCTTTATTTGACAAGATAAACTATGTAGGAACCAAGCACTCTGAAGGACTTTATTACCTTGTGTTAATTCAGCAAGAATATGATGTACTATTTATTAATTTGCTTAGTCGTCCCTTTTAAAACAAGTTGATACAGATATAAGACAAGTTGATAAAGAAATTGTGATTTAAAAAAGCCTTGCCAAAAACAAAGATTTTGTGAAAAATCCTTAACAGCCTGCAGATATTGACTACCCTTGTGGCCTTGTCCCCTGGTCTGGTAGGTGCAAGTTAGGTCTGATTTTTTGAGCCTAATGACTAAAATGTTCTCTGAATGATCTCTAAATTACTGAGATATAGACGATCCTTTCAAAACATAGTAATATTAATATGTATCTTTCTGCATAATTATTTTAACTTCTAAAATTTGTGATTGTCCATCACATTATGTTCACCAGCCTATTCCAACTTGCAATGGAGACTATAATTTAAGCTTATGCAGTCCATAAGCCACATACATGCAAACAAACTTATTTTTCATGAGGACCGCAATCTTTCTTTCATTCAGAAATTAACAAAATAACTATTAAGTCATCCTCTCAAACTGATGATGATGGTTGCACTGGCAAGTGGCAACCCATGACTATTTTCTCAATATAGCTTATTTTGTTTTGAGCAATGCTATTCTCTCATGAATTCATGACACCGTTGGTTGGATCATGAATGAATATTTAATAACTTGCTATAATTTATGTCCTATGATATTTATTTTTCTTGGAACAGTTTCATATCATTGAGTTTCCAGCTCTTGGCCAATGTTACCTTGCATATTGTTTTTTATTTTTTAGGTAAACTCTGGGACTTGAATCCATGACCTCTTGGTTTCAAATTCTTTAGGAGGGGTTACGTGGCATGTGTTTTCTCACGATTTTGGATAATTTGATCATTATTGAGGTGGGAAGGGGGATATTTTCCAAAAATGGTGTTAAATAAATTTCTGCTGAAGCTAAGCCTCCTTGGGAGCTGAGAAGCTATATAGCCAATATTTGATTAGTTTTAACTAAATTCAATTTGTGGTAGATCTCGCAAGTTTTTTTATGAGTTTACTGTAGCTGACTACCCTCTAAAAAAGATATTGAAGATAAGTTCTATTCGGAGAATGAGCTTCATCCAGATTTGAGGGAGTTTTTGATGAATGATAAGCAGTCAGTTGTCTGCAAGCGTGTTCGGTGCACCTAGTGTCTTAAGCCCCCGTTTGGGTAGTGGGTTAAATGAGAATAAGGGTAGTATAAGAATGAATAGAGAAAATGATTATTTGTTTGCAGAGTATAACTTGGTATTACTAAACCAGTTTAAACGAGTATAGAAGAGTATAACAATTCTAAGTAACCTCTAAGATAATCTATACTCAGTTTATCTATTCTCATGGGCATAAATGTTAAATCAACTTTTTACACCTTATCACATCAAATCACCTATCAACACCTCTTATACATCAAATGGCTTACATGTCAAATCAATTTTTTTACACTTTATTTATATTTTATTTTTTATCAACCAAACAATTCAACCTTTATTCTTACGTTTTCCAATGAGAATAAAAAAAAACACAACCAAACAAAAATCTCTTATTCTTGTAAATTTATTATCTATACTGACATAGTTATCTATACTAAATAACTCAATTCCTTAATCCAAACGGGCCCTAATGGTATACAGAAAGAGTCAAATACTGATGTTTCTTTACTGTTGTAATCAGAGTTGTAATATGGGGAGAATTCTTTTCAGAGGATGCTTTTAATTAGGACTGCATAGATACCCTCTCTGGAATGGATTTTCTTATACTCTCTTACTTGTACAGTGTTTCATTTTTGGTTAATAGAGTTTCGATTACCGAATCAAAGGGTGAAATTTTTTTGGAGTTTAGAAAGTTTGGAACTTTAGATGAAAGCCCGGATAAAATGGATCTTAATGGATTGATGGAGAAGCTTTCATCAAAACAGAAGAAATATGAGTATTTTATATATTTATGATAGTGAATGCTTGTTTTGGACCTTTGGTCACATGGTAGTTGTTACATACCATCAAGGTTTGCTCAGAAAATTTTAAACCATAAAAAGATTTGCAGTGATCTCTATTTAATTTCCTGTCACTCTACCTGACAGGATATGTGCATGCATTAGGAGTTAAATCCCTTTATATAGACAAATGATTAGAAGTTACACGTGTAATGCACTACACATATTATGAGATAACACATATAATCTAACAGGTCCATGTACGATCTTCCTTTTTAGATTAAGGTATACAATAACTGTGGATGGAACTATTCCATCCACCGAGCTACCTTATGTATAATCCATCTGTAAAACAACACAGATTAAGATTAATATCAAATACGTTTCAACTCCCACCAGCTGTACACCGCGATACTGCACGCCCCACGCCTTATGGGATGTATACTGTGTAGATGATCTTTTTTTTTATCGTCAACTATATTGAGAGAGCTTTGACAAATTTTCAACAATCAGTATTATTTTAAACGTTGTTAACATTATCATTTTTTAATTGTGGTAGTCCTCTACATTTATATGCCACTTCACACTGTAGTCTGTGTTTCTTAAACCTCTTCGATGAAGGAATGTGTGGCTCACCTACCTGGCATATAGGGATTACCAGCCTGTTCAAGAATGTTTCCACCATCCAGACCCTCAACCCATGATCTGTACATCATATCAGTTCAATCTCCCTTCATGGCTTGCTTGCCAAACATAGAAAAGCTTATCAATAAAGCAGCCATCCTTTCAAAAGAAATCCAGGTAATCAAAAGAATTGGAAGTCTCACTTTACTTAATCCACTAAATGCTGCCCAATTCTTCTCTTTATAAAATCAAATCAATGTTATTGTTGTGGGTAGTTGGATTTGTTGGGTCATCTTTTTTTTGCTTATATAACTCAGCATAATGAGTCTAGATGCTTCTGAACAGTCCATTCTTTTTTGGGAATTGTTTGTTGGTTGAATTTGATTGTTTGTTGTTATTGATTCCCCTCAGAACAAAGAGGAAATGAAGTGATGAAATCTGTATATCACATGGAGTCTTATATTAGCCTATCATTTCTTATCTTCAGTTATCAGGAATTCTGCTATGGATTTTATTGTTTTCACTCATTGTCTGTTGTTGCATCCAACTAGTGAATAGAGGGTTGGGGTTGCTTTCTTGTATGTACTAAGCTGACTCAGTTCCACGTGGCCACCGACTCATTGGGTCCTCCTCCGGATCGAGAAAATCTTTTTTTTTTTCATTGCCTTTTCTCTCTCCCTCTCTCCTAACTCTTGCTTTTCATTGAAAAGAAAATTGCAATTTAGACCACTTTGTATACCTCAAAAAATGCCCTTTATACATTTTTTTTTCACTATAAAGCTGCAGTCCCCAATTCATATTTGATTACATCACGCAGATCTAATTTGATAAATGGATAAATATTTAGGATAAGTTAATTTAATTTACGAGGATAAAAAGATTATTATTTTTATAAATATTTATATTTGATAATATATTTTGTTATCTTTATTTTTTTGTATTTTTATTCTTAACTTTGCATTTAGATCACATGATGTAAAATATGTGATAACTTCAAAAAAAAAATTTAAAAATACAACGTCTGTCGGGGCATTAATATTGTTGAATTTGATTTTATAAAGTTTTTGGTTTATGTTTTTTTTTTGGAAGAATAGTCATAAATGTTGTACATGTGTTACAAAATGAGATTAAAAATTAGGATAAAGTTTTTTTTTTTTTTGAGGGGAATGGGGATAAAGTTGATTCCACCTTTTATATAAAACAAAATATCCTCACTTTTTCTCTTAAAATACGGATAATTCCATGCTTCATCACTTTTTTTCTTATACTATATGGGATAACGTATGATTTAACTCAATTATTTTCTTTTCCCAACCCTTTATCCCAATGACAAATCATGTCTTATTTATTTTGTAGTCTCATCTCCAAAGAAGCATTTCTCCAGTCGTCTATACACTGCGATATATTTATTTTTTATTATAGTATGCATTTTAATGAACAATGATATATTTAAAAAAAATAGAATTTGTAGTTTTAAGTATGTAAACATGTCTATTTAGGGATCGATCTCTCATTTCTACATATTTCTTTTTAAGTTCTCAAATTCAACTACCTATTTGGTTTTTAGTCTTTCCACCATATAGACTAATTAGTTTGTTTATGGGATATAATTATAAAGTCTCTATAAACTATGTTATTTAATTATCAGTTCCTCCCTTCTTCATAAGTCTCCAATTTCAAAAAAAATTTATTAGTCCCTTGATAAAATGTTTATATGATTTTGTAAGTATTTTTATATTAGAAACTTGTATACAAAATATTGGTGAAATATCCACATGGATAAGTATTTTGATATTGATTTTTTTAGTTCAACATATCTTCAACTTCCTCATTTGATGCTTTAAATCAATTATGGTGTATAGTGGCATAGCTAAAATTTTATAATAGTGGGAGAAAATTTTGGATCTTTCATGAGATTTTAAATATAAATAAATAATAGTAGCTTAATATATATATATATGTGTGTGTGTGTTAGATTTCCTTAAAATCACTTATCTCTAAATAATCACTAATCTCTAAAAATGTTAATGGCATCTAAATTTTTAAATTTAAAATTCTTAACACACTCAAATATCTGATTTAATATTTCATAATTTTCAATAAAAAAATCATTTAAATCAAAATTCAATATTGAAATTTTTTTCAAAATTTACTTATGTAATCAATCCTAATTAGATAATTAAGACTATAAATCATATTTGGTGGGCATATGCAGTGTTAAATAACACTGAAATTGTCACTAAACACCTAACAATGCAAACATAGTTTTGATTTACATATTTCATTAAACATTTTATATGGAAGTTTCACATATCAAAATACTTACAAAATCATATAGATATTTTATCTAGGGACTAATAAAAAAATACATTTAAAGTTGGGGACTTAAAAAAAATGAAGAAGTGAGACTGATCACTATACAGGGATTTAAAAATAAAATCACATTTCACAAACTAACGGTATACGAAAGAACATTTAACAGAAAGACTAAAAACCAAATAGGTGGTTGAATTTGAAAACTTAAAAAGAAATATGAAGGGATGAATCAATCCCTAAATTGATATATTTACATGGATTTAAAACTAATGTGAACGGATACGGGGCTGACAAATCATTTTTCTTTTAGAAAAGAAGTAGCAGACAATTGGCCCCGCATCTTGGCATCTTGACGTGATTAAGCTTTCTCCGTAGTTTACTCTGTGTTTAATGATAAACTTTGTCCGAAAGTTGATTTGGCCGGTTGAGTACTTGCTTACATCTGTTAGCAATGGTGTTCCAAATAAGGTAGGCTGTCAGATTGTGGGGTCTACTAGTTTCTAAAATTGAGCATTGTAGAAAACATGGCTCCAACAGGATGAGCTCAAGTGACATCATTTCTTGATTAAACTTGCAACATGAGAGGGCAATATACGGTCATGGTCGTTGTGTGGCGATTGGTGAGTGAAGATGGCTATTGTTATTTGGCATATAAGATATGATATAAGTATTTGGCATATTAAAAGGTGACGTCTATTGGTGAGTAGCAGGTCAGGGTGAGGCTTCACAAACCAACTTTTTTTTTTCGGCAGATAAGACAAGAAGGCATGTGCGCGCACCTTCCTTCGATAGCAATATAAAGACGTCTTGCACTGTTTGAATTTATATCATCTGTTAAAAGCTCTAATGGGGCAGACTTTGTTTCCGTATGGGAGGATTATACAAGTCCTTTACGAGAAGGCTTAACCCAAAACAAAACCAGACAGAAAATCTAAAGATAAAAGAAAGCTTGTCATAAGCTTTTCAAATTTACATAACCCGCCCCATGTGATCCCCCGCATTTGGTAAAGACAACCTTATATAAAAACCAACAAGAAAATAACACTACTTTTTGCAGTACCCGGGTTCAAATTCAGTCAGGCCTAAATATCATCAAGACCATGAGTATTCAATGGTCTATTAATTGAACTACACAGACTACAAATCGAATCGCATAATCAATTATTAGGTACATTATCACTCTATGTGTAATTCAATTAATAGGATATGTAATTCAATTCTTATATTATGCAGTTCAATACTAATAACACTGATGTTGACAGATCTAATTGGATCCTGACTCCCAACCATCCAAATATAAATAAGGTATATTGAAAAGAAGGAAAGGAAGAAAGAAGAAAAAATATTTGCCCCCACCCTTTATTTCTTTTAACATTATCTCATCTCTCACCACCTATAAATCTCCCTACATACCTACCCTTTATTCCCTCCCCCTTCCCTCTCTACCTCCTCCTGCATTGAAGGAAGATAAAACAAAAGAAAGGAAAAACTATTTAAGCAAAATTCAATACTGATTGCATGTGCGCTCAGGAGTCAGGAATCATTGTGTGTGGACTTGTGGTATTTTTACTAAAACACCATTAGAACCCAAAAACCTCTCCCACTCTCATTTGACAACTATATAAAAAGAAGCCCACCTTTCTTTGTTTGAGCCCCCCCCTCCTCTTTGGTTTTCGCCCTGCTTTTTTTCTTTTAATCAATGGGTGAAGAAGCTAAACTGGTAATGTCACTGTTGGTCTGTTCAAGCGAGGTTCTTTCGCAATTGGGTTCTGGTTTTTTATTTCTGGTGATTTTTTTTACAAAATGCAGGAAGAAACCAAGGCAGAAGCCAAGCCAGAAGAGAAGAAAGAGGAGGAAAAGAAAGAAGAGAAGACAGAGGAGAAGAAAGAAGAAGAGCCAAAGCCACCCTCCCCACCACCTCCAATAGTGTTATATGTGGACCTGCATTGTGTTGGCTGTGCAAAGAAGATCGAGAGAACCATATTGAAAGTCAGAGGTACATATTGAAAGACAGAAGGTCTAACTGGTATCATCCAATAATTCTTTGTATAACAAGTTTACTTGAAATGGGTTTGCAGGGGTGGAGGAAGTAGAGATAAACATGCCGATTAACCAGGTCACTGTGAAGGGCATAGTAGACCCACAAGCGATCTGTGACAGAATTCAAAACCGAACCTCAAGGAGTGCAAGAATTCTATCTCCTCTCCCACCCGCCGAGGGAGAATCCAAACCCGAAGCACCTCCTGTTCAGGTACACCACAAAAACCAAACTCAAACGCATGCACGTACGAATGCAGTACTAAATGATTGTTCACAGGTGAGTGGGATGCAAACGGTGGAGCTACGTGTGAACATGCACCGCGAGGCGTGTGCGCAGCAACTCAAGAAGAAGATTCTCAAGATGAGAGGTTTGTATTGTGACTTCATTATCATGATTAACAGTGCTGGTAGATATGCTACCGCGATTTCATTACTGAAGTCGTAGTACAAAGAAGAGTAAAATACAAGTAGTCAACGTCCTCATGGCTAGAAAAGACATCGAACCAGAGAGGACAAAATTAACAGGGTAAATAGACAAAATTAACTTGTGGTTGTCCCAATACAGGAGTACAGACGGTGGAGACGGAGTTGAGCAGTGGTAAGGTGACTGTGAATGGTACGATGGACGGCGAGAAGCTCAAGGACTACATTTACCAGCGGACAAGAAAGCTTGCCAAAATCGTACCTCAGCCACCCAAAGAGGAACCCAAGAAGGAGGAAGAAGTGAAAGCAGTACCAGAGGAGAAGCCACAGGAGGACAAGAAGGAAGAGAAACCCGAGGAGGAGGAGAAGGAAGAAGAGAAAGCTCAACCTCCACCTCAAGAGGGCGACAATGGAGGCGGAGGCGAAGAGAAGGGTCAGGAGAAAGGAGAAGAACCAAAGAAGGAAGGGGAGGAGGTTGTCGTGAGCGACGACATGGTGAAGAAGATGATGTACTGGAGGCCGATTTACGTGATCGAGCAGCTGCCACCGCCACAGTTGTTCAGTGATGAGAATCCGAATGCTTGTTGCATTTCATGATTGAGTGTTTTGTTTTTTCTTCTTCTTCTTTTGGTCTATTTTACATCAAGATTTAATAAGGATGATATGTTCATTGAGGAAGTATTATAGTGGAGGGGGTGATTATATTTTAGTTTTGCAGGATGGAATGGAATGACAGTACTAGTACTATATCAGCTTTAATACTATGAAATTGTTGTACATAGGAGTCGGACACTGTAACAGCTCATGCTGCCACAGAATGTATGAGTAATAATAATTGGGAAAAAATATTTGTGGATCTAGCTTTAGTTGTGAAGCCTTGTTTTGTTTCATGCGGGATGATAACATATTCAACCAAATAAACAAGAGTTCTACCCATCACAGAGTACCACTATGATGCAGCATCAAAATGTTATGACCGGACAAATTCACTTTATGTACACATAATTACTTGTAGACTTGTAGTGATACACGAATATTTTACAACTATGAAGGCTTGGGAATTTATCAGAAACAAAAGTGTTAAGCCCAAGTGAGTTGAGTAGCTATGGCAAAAGTACCAGCTCCCCAAATATTTGACTTCTGCTTGGCTTGCTCTGCAGGACAAGACCCCGCCTCTGGAGTTCCTGCAAAGGAAAGATTTAGTGAGGGACATCACATGTCCCTTGTGTAAAAGCAAAGACTGAATCATAGTCCACTTATTTCTGAATTGCTACTATTCAGCATGTATATGGGCTGCGATATTATTGCAGAGGGCGTTGTTTCACTCAATTTTTTTTACAGTCCAAAATACAGTTTTATATACCTCGTTAGAAATTCAGTAAATCATATACTTCGTTAAACGATGTATATACTTTGTTAAAGTTTTTCGTACATTTACTAAAAATGAATTCATTTAACTCAAAATGGAGCGATGTACACTTTTTATTAAAACATATATCTCATTAGATAATATTTACTATTTAAAAAAAATGAAAACATATGTGGTCTGAGTTTTGATTGATAAAAACGACTATCTAACATTTTCCTATTGCAAATTGGGTGTTAGATTAGTCATAATGCAATTCATGGTTTTGTTGATTGTTTGGACAAAATCCTTCCGGTGGGAACCCCCTCAATGCAAAAGATTCTCCCAATTGAGCCCAGTCAATAGACAACTGAGGACCGCTTCTAAGCTGTAGGCAGAGCTGCAAAACAAGTGCATCAACACTCTGTCACAAACACACCCTACACACATAATCTTCTAAAACCCACCCTAGACACAACACAGTCCACTTTCATGACAGAATAAAAACATCATAACTTAGATGACGAACACCTCCTATTGTAAGTAATAACCATCTCGGCATTTTCTTTATTTACTGCTAATGAGGTCTCAACAGAAAGTGTGCTAATTACAAATGTAAACACTGTATACATCTTTCTTCTTTCATAAATCTTCTCCTGGATTGTACTTTTAAACAATAAGGAAACATTTCATGAACTACAGGTGTTCATCCAGGTAAGTCTCTGCAAGTGCAGCATGCAATGCTGCTCCAATGGGGAGGACATCCTCATCTAAAAAGAAATGCGGTGAATGGGGAGAGTGCACTGACCCAACTTTTTCATTTTGGATACCAATCCCAAGCATCACTCCTGGAATCAACTGTTGGTAGAATGCAAAGTCTTCACCTGCCATCACCTTCTCAGGACCAAGCAACAAAGCACCCACCCTCTCCACGTGTCTAACCAAAGCTTCATCGTTCTCAACAGCTGGATATGCTGGATACTCATCTTCTTTCATGGAAACAAAGGCCCTGGACTGGTGTACGGATGCTTGGCCTTCTATTACCTGTCAGCAGATCCATTACAGTTTAATGAGCTTAGCATCACTGATCTTCAAAGAAACAAAAAAACTCTGATAGAAAGTAAAAAAATGATTATATAGACCAAATGTTTAGGATAAAGTCTTTGTTGTCATATAGATTGGCAATCCTTCTTTTAACCAAAAGAAAGGTCAATCAGGACATTTTTATTGCCTATGGAGTAGCTGCCCACTACAAGGGTGTTTCTAATGCCTTGCCTCTTGCACCCTTCGCTGAAGTTGTTGCAGTCCTTTAGTAGTAAGACTTCGTAACGTGCCCCCAAATTCGACAACAGGAGGAATGACACTTAGTGCTTCCCCACCTTTGACAAATGTGACAGAAACCACCTTCAGCAGAAACTACATTTTAGACTACTTACAAACAGAATTATATGCATCTATAAAAGACCACATTTATCATCAGGAATTCACAAATGGGGACTATAGTTGGAGAAATCTACCATTTTTATGATGCACGAACAGGATTATACTAGGAACGGAAGGCGAACAAAAAGAAATAATTACACCAGGATGTTTACAGGCAGTATAAAAAAGCCATGATCAAGGTTTAAGACATGTAAAAGTGAACCCCTTCAGCATGAAATTTTATCTGCAACTCAAGTTGACTAAAATGATTAATTGAAAGTACCCATTGCTTGCACTTTTCTAACCACAAGCCGTCAAAGAATAAAAAAATTGAAAAAACGCGGTTAACTTTTATCATAAAACATACATGGCTTTCAAGGGGTCAGCTTCTCCGGAGACAAGCTGTTGCAGGCTCAAAATGGCAAATGATGCAGCAACAACTGGATCCACACTCATATGAGGACCTGCAGCATGTCCACCTTTCCCTTCAATGTTAGCTTCAAAAAAGCATACAGCAGCCTGGACAGGCCCTGGAAGGGAGGCTATGCTTCCAGTAGGTAACCGATAGTCAATATGCATGCCGAAAATCGCCTCAACTCCTTCAAGAGCACCTTCTTTTATCATGTGAAATGCACCTGCACCACCCTCCTCTGCGGGTTGGAAAATGAGTTTCACAGTTCCCTTCAATACCGATCAGCAGGAATAGAGTTTAGAAATAACCATAACATTCCAATTAGTGTTATAGACCAACTTGGTAACCAATGTGTAACTTCAAAGGGGACAACATTAATTGAACAAATATTTTGAAAAAAAACTTGTTATGGAAAATATATTTGGAAGAAACTAACATTGATGAAATGAATTGTTCAAAATAAGATTAAAGTGTAGAATGGAGGAGCAAATTTAAGTGTCTATAATCATAAATCCCATCTTGGAAAATTCACACTGAGCTGGCAAACGATTCCTTACCAAGCATGATGGTATTCACAAAGTTTAGTCAAGCTAATATTTTGTTGTAACTCGGCATAAAATAGCTTAAAAGGTAAAAAAGGATGCCACCATGCATTATATACATTGTTCAAGGGTTTGCTATAGTAGGACTACAAATGGGGAAAATAGATAAATCAAAATATTGCAGGGATGGTTAACTAAAAATATTGTACATGCAAAGGGATGATGACAAGAGAAGGGAGTGATTTCCACAAGATCAAATTCATTACTTGTGAACCTTAAGTTGCAAGAACAGGAAGTAAACATACAAAGGCATCTCTAACATGACCCATGGAAATGCTTACAGATGTGACAAAATGGAATTATTTAACAGTGTCATTTTTCAACATTAATTGTTTATATTGTGTCTGCCAGTGTATTTATTCATTAAGCAGACAACTATCTAAGGGGGATGCATATATATAAAGAGTTCAGCTTTCACGAATCATGTATGATTGGCTTAATGACCAGTTTCAGCATCTTAACATAGAAAGGCTCATTTTTCCATCACACAAATACATATAAGATCCAACAACAAAAGATATAAAGGCTAACTAATGAGAATAACATGTATAGAGAAAGTATCTCCCCCATTCGGGATTCTATAGTAATTAAAATTGGTTCCCAACATTGGCAAGCATTTCCCCAAGTGCAAACTTCATCCGCTGGTTTTGAAGAACAAGAATGGTGAGCGAGGAGCAGAAGGAAGAGGAGACCGGAGCAAGAGCATGGACCAGAGAGTGAAAGAGGTGTGACAAGGGTGTGGAGGATCGTGCAGGGGACAAGGAATGGACCATGGTGCGAGGGTGACGCAGGGCTGCGGAAAGGAGGAATGGGAGGAGTTTGGTTGCGAGGGGATGGGGAAAAAGGGTGAAAGTCCTAGATCTCCCTGCTAACCCTGAGACCAAGGCTGAATGATAGCTTCTCTTCTTTGCAAGGCATGTGGAGAACAGAAGTACGAAGGCGAAGGTTTCAAAGTCGTCAACAGTGAAAGTGTTCTTCTCTCTCAAAAAAAATGAAAATGAAAATGTATGGGAAATGGAGGTCCAATTTGTCAATTACTAGGGTAGATCATGTGCAAGGAGCAACATGAATTTGTATATAGGTGTGGGAGGGGGATTCATGATTGAGTAGTAATCACCTAGTTTTATTAGTGCGTACTTAGTAGACATCTCCTTTACCATGGCACCCTCCTTTTGTAAGTCCCACCATTGTTCTTTGCTTTGTTCGGGCATTTTTCCTTTATAAAAAATAGGAAAATGTCATGGAACAGTTTGGCAGACATCTCCCACATGTTTTAATTTTTTTTTTAATAGTAAACATGTACATGCTTTGATGAAAAGTAAATATCGTTTCATTTTAATTGAATGAACTCATTTTTAACAAATATAAAAAAAATATCGAGGCATATAACTTACCTAAGGAGGTATATAGTTTACTGGATGACTAACATTTGGAGCTATAAATAGGACAGCATGAAAAATAGTAAAAGCGCTCTAAAAATAAATGTTCCCAACCTAAGGAATTCAAGCATGGATGCCTAAAACGAGAAATTATTCCCAAACTACTACCTAAAAAAAACACCAAATAGAACAACCAAAAGTAATGCAGACCTTGATGGACTCCCTCCGACGGTGAAGAAGCTTAGCGGCGCCAAGGAGCATCGCAATATGGGCGTCGTGGCCGCACCCATGCATCACGCCCTCCACTTGACTCTTGTGTTCCCACTCCACCATCTCCTACAAAACCCATCAACCCATCATTAATTCAACCAAATAAAACCACAACCCACATTAAAATTATAAACAAAAAACCAAGAGCCAATCTTTACGTGCAAGGGGAGTGCGTCCATGTCGGCACGGAGAGCGACGAAGGGAGGGGATCCGGAGCCGATGAGGGCGACGAGCGTGCAAAGGGGAAGGAGTATTTGACGCCGAGGAGGTCGAGCTCCCGGCGGATCAAAGAGCTTGTGTTGTGTTCCTGGAAGCGGAGCTCGGGGTGGCGATGGATCTCCCTGCGCGTGGAGACCAGCCATGGCTTATCTTCATTGGCCCAAATGAGGAGGAGGTCTATGTTTGATGTTGGTGGAGGAGAAGCGTTGCAAAGATGGGCTGCTGTTGATATGAGTGTGATTGCTAGTAGGAGGAGGAGCATCATATTCAGCTGGAGGTGGAGATGGGTGCTCTTCTTCAGCTCTATTACCATTTTTGTCTCACTCTGGAAGGTTTTGATTTCGTTCTTGGTATATTTTTGAATACTGCAATTTTATAAAAGTAATGTGTAAAAAAGTCAAAAGGGGGTGGTGGCGCAGTTGGCTAGCGCGTAGGTCTCATAGCTTAGAGTTATCCTGAGGTCGAGAGTTCGAGCCTCTCTCACCCCAATTTCTTTTTAATGGTCGGTAGTTTATTTTCTTTTCTTTTTTTTATATTCAGAATTTTCTCTTAATCCACGCGGGTCCTTCTCTCCAAGGACCATATCCATAAATATATATATATAATAAAAGACTTTTTAACCTATGCTTTACATCTATTTTTTAGGGCACATCTATCCCCATACACACAGTTCTCCTATTATCACCAACCAAAACAACAAAAAAATTTATTTAAATTAAATTTGGACATTATTATTCTCATCAACCATTCGACGGTCGATCTGTCAACATTCCTTTACAACATTCGAGAGTCTCTCTGTCAATCTTCCTTTACAAACTTCGACAATAACTCTGTCAACTTTCATTTACAACATTCGACAGTTAGTCTGTCGACCTGGGAGGGTGTTCTCGACCATAGCAGTGTCGAACTGAATATTTTTTCAAATGAAGACTTTAGACACATTCGATCACATTTAACATTCAACGTACATCAAAATGTCAACACATTCACGTTACATTCAATACTCACATTACAATCACCACATTCCAATAAAAACACTTGAATTAAAAGCAATAGTTAATTCTTTTAACCTCATTGTATTTGCATATAAAGCTATTGAAGAAAATCAAAACCAATTAATTCAATCTACATGCTCTAATCTAAAACTAAAATCTCACATTAAATAAATATTTTTAAAAAACTATATCTGTCTCAAAATCCTTACATTTTTTAAACCATTTGACACTTCTAAGGTCGAAGATCATAAATGAAGGTTGACACAGATTTTGTCGAATGTCGTAAAAGAATGTTGACAGAGATTCTGTCAAATGTCATAAAGAAATGTTAACAGAGAGATTGTCGAATGCTGTAAAGGAATGTTGACAAATCGACCGTCGAATGGTTGGTGAGAATAGTGATTTTCAAATTAAATTTAAATATACATTTTTGTATGTTTTGATTGGTGTGAATAGGTAAATGGCGGGTGTAGACGTGTCCTTTTTTTAATCATAATCAACTCTCCACTTTTTTCCTAATAATAACCGACTCCCCCCATTGATCTCATTTCTCGTCAAAAATTAAAAATAAAATTCTTCCATCTCTACCAATCCACATCAGCCAATAATAAATAAAAAAAACACAAAGCCAAGTAAGACGAAACTTCTTCTTCATTTCTTTTATGTGTTATTCATCAATGCATGGATTTAATCCATAATAAAATATTTTTTTGTTAGAAGTTTATTAAATAAAGGATAGTTTTAGAAGATGTGTGTGTGCGTTAAATAATGTAAAATAGAATCTGAGTTAACATATGTTTGATTTTGTAGATTGCATATTTTTGTAAATAAATATTTTTATATTGTAATCCAGGTATTATCAAACACATTATTTGGATTGAGAATTCCAATCCTGTTTTTTTAATCATGTTCCATACCAAATAAGTTGACAAGATTATCAATCTCAATCCACATGGATTTGGAATTCTCAATTTTATTTATCAACCCAATAGACCCTTAGCCCCCGTTTTAATACAGAATAAGACTTATTTTTTGATATACAAATTCTTTCATAAGTGAGTATAAATAAGGATAAAGTGGTTTTATATTTGTTTGATTTTGAATTATTCTCGTTGAAAAACGTAAGAATAAATTTTTTATTGTTTGGTTAAAATGTGAATAAAGTGTGGATAAAGATTTATAAAAAGTGAAAAAATAATGATAATTAATTTGACATGTAATTTATTAGAAGTGATGACAGTTGATTTGAATATGCTCATATATTATTTGGATCGAATAACCTGGAATAAGTTTAATTTCAGGGGTTGGTTGGAATCCATATACCATTTAATACCAGTTTATTTTGCATAAAATATCTCAAGATATATCAGACATCTAAACAAGAAAAAGGGATATTCTACCTAATTCTCAGTTATTTCAGGGGTTATTCTCAAAATAAACAGAGGCTTAGTGTGTTCGGGCATTGGTTTATGGGTGTGGATATCTCTTCTATTTAGGAACTATTTGATTTATTTCTTGTTATATATCATTTATTTTCTTTACACACTTGATTTTTAACATATTAAAACAATCGTCTATCGTTTCATTAAAAAAAAATCCGACACACATATTCTCATATATTCATGTTTTTTAAATACCCATTTTTAAACTATTTCAACTAGTTACCAAATTTTCATAGGCTCGCCTAGGTTTTAGCATTCACCACCTCTCCTTTGGAGGTGGATGGGCTCCACTCTTTTCACATAAAAATGTTAGAAAAATTCCACGTAAGAGGTACAATATGTACCTCTCTGCGTTGTATGCATGTCATCACTTTATAAAAAAAAACAATTAAAAATAAGAGACCGCACACGCTTCCATCCTCTTTTTTTTTCTTTTTCTTTTTTCTTTTTTTGCCGCTCCGAGCCTCAATGAAGTCCTATCAGGTAACAGTACTAACATTGACCATATGTTATGATAATTCAGAGCCTTTTGTTTTCACAGTGATGACTGATGACAAGTGACAGAGAAAAAGTAAGGCCGGCTGCTCGGTGGGTCCACTGTTCAAGGGACCAGTGAGAAGAACGTGCGCTGTTCGGATACTTACGCAGCAAGTTTGCTTTTCTCTTTAATTTTTGAGTTATTTAATGTCTATTCTGATGTGAAATAATTATGTTGGTACGTACGTGTGTGAAATAGATGTTTGGTCGGCCATTCACACCCTCCCCACTCTCCTTATTTTGTTGAATTTCCAGGAGATACGATTTGGATCATCCTTGTTTGAAGACGGGAGTAGTGAATAATGATAGAACATCCGCGCGGGTGTGCACCTTTTTGTTTGTGAATATTCTAAAAACTACATATTATATTATATATAGTTTTGTATGAAACATGCATAAATTTATATTATATGAAAAGAAAAGTGTTACTTTTATTTTATTTTTGTCCCGTTTGAAAAACGAAATAAACGAGTATAAAAGTAATATAAGGATGATATAAGAATGGATATGAAAAATGGTTGTTTGTTTGTAGGGTATAATTTGGTATTATTAAACCAGTTTAAACGATTATAAGAGAGTATAATAATTCTAAATAACCTCTAGGATAAGTTATACTCAGTTTATCTATTACCATGGACTCAAATGTCAAATCAATTTTTTACATCTTATTACATCAAATTACCTATCAATACCTCTTATTTACATCAAATGACTCACATTTCAAATCAATTTTTCTACACTTTATTTATATTTTATTCTTTATCAATCAAACAACTCAACATTTATTCTTACGTTTTCCAATGAGAATAAAAAAAAACACAACCAAACAGAAAATCTCTTATTCATGTAAATTTGTTATCTATACTAGCATAGTTATCTATTTAGAATAACTCAATTCCACTATCAAACATAGACTTTAAATTTTGTTTGTTGTCCTCGGAGGCTTTGAATTTATTTTAAGTGTTAATGCGACATGTTCTTAGAGCATCTCCAATGGATATGCTAACTAAATAAGATGTTAAAGTGTCATGTTAGCATTTTAACCCTCCACTAGACACTAATTTACTACTCTCTCATTTAGTTGGTTGTTGTTGCTCCAATGGACTAGCTAAATAGTTAGCCAAGATAATAGTGGGCCCACCTCTCCACCCACTCAAATCTCTCTATTCATCCAAAATAATATTTTTTTGAATATTTTAAATGGTGGAGACCACATTTGGCTAGCTAAAGTTAACATGGAAGATATATGACAGGTGGAGCCCACATTTAACATTCCTTTAACACTTCCATTGGAGCACTATTTTTACATCTTTTGTAAACATATGACACTAACTAGTGGGTTAACATATACATTGGAGATGCTCTTATACGTGTGTGTGTGTGTGGGGTTATAAATTAAATGTTCATATTTTTATTTTTTTTATAATAAAATAATTATTGATATAATAAAATGTATATGGCAAATTTTTTTCGTTCAATATAATTATCATCTCCCCATCTCCATCAACTAAACAAATTTTGGTTAGGGGTCGAGAAAGAGGAGGGAGAGAGAAGAAGACGGCAGGTGGCAGAGGAGAACGGCAGATGGAGAGAATGGTGGGTTGTGGTTGCCGGAAGACAGAGGGGATGGATGGGCGACAAGCTGAAAAAGACAAGAAAGGGGAGGGGCAAAGAAAAAGAAAATTTAGGGAGTGGTTGGCCTCCTCCACCTACTCTCTTTGCACTACCGCCCACCCCCAGTGCCTCTCTCTCTCTCCCCGCCCGCTTCCTCCCGTCATCTAGCAACCTCCACCCGCCTCTTCCTTTGCCCTCCGACAACCTCTGCCTGTCACCTCCTCTTCCTCTCTTTGCCCTCCTTCGCTACTCTCCCCACTAACCATTTTTTTGATTGGTGAGGATGGGCAGGTGGTTAGGCGCACTAAATAGATGCACCTATATATATATATATATATATGATTTCATGTGCTATGTTAGTGACTGAGACAATAGAAGGAGATGAAATTATCCATAATATCGATCTGGATAGAATCATCAGTCTTTAGAGTAGATCCAAAAAAAATTGGTAGCCGTGCCGAGAATCATCTCTAACTTGGTCAACCTCGAAACTGGTATGGTGCCTGTTATGTAAGTTCCCTATCAAATTAGAAAATATTCAATGGTTTTTAAAAGGGTCTCCGAAAAGTAAGAAATCAAGAATTCTTGGAAGACTCCACATACCTGACTTTGCAGTGGGCACCTCTTATTTATAGGCAAATTGCTACGGTTTACCATGCATTGTTGACGTGATAGAATCTTCCACAAGGCAACTCCCATACTTGCCATGTGGAACTCCTCCATCATGGTTGCTTGTCAAATTGTGATAGCAGTTTTCTTAGTTGTGACAAAACCTCATGTGATGCACCATTATGTTTGGTCTATTGTGTAATGTGTGACCTATCCTTAAGTTATTCATTCCCTAATAGGCGAAGCTTCCATCCTTGAATGACCGAAGTGGATGTTTGTTAGAGGGTGAGTTTAGGGAATTAGGTGCCCATTCTCATACTTGTTAAGTCCTCGGAATTCCAGGTCAGGTGCTTGTCCTCGGACATATTTTGTTCTTGGACGATTGGGTCAGGCGTTTGTCCTTGGATAAGCTCAGTCCTGGCCTCAGACAACTTGGTCCATCGTCCTTGGTCTTGTGTGCTTGGTCCCCTCTTTCATTGAGATGTGAAGGAAAATGAAATGGTTAACCCCATTTGTAACCCTATTTGCATCCCACACATGTTTTTTATTTTTTAAAAGTAAACATTTAACTAATAAAAAGTGTGTGTGTGTAAATTATAAAAAAAATATACATACAAGAAAAATGGTAATTAGCCACGAACATTTTACCAAGGAAAATTATTTTGTAGGTAATTGTGTATTTTTACTAATAAAAATGATTATTTCCTCGTTGATGGGCACGAGACGTACACATCACCTATTTTATAATTTACTTTTACCAAGGAAACTATTCCTTGGTAAAAGTATACATTATAGTGAAAAAAATTACAAAAATTACATAACCATTATTGAGGAAGACATTCCTAGGTAAAAACATAATTTTTCAAAAATTAATACGTTTATCGAGCAGTAAAAATATACATCAATAATTATTTGTTCATTTGTTTTATCATAAAATAGTACGTCGGTTTTGGTGTACTTCTACCGAGGAAAACCTTCCTGGGAAAAACTTAAAATATTTAAAGAATTAATTTTACATTTGTCATTTCAAATTGTTATATTTTGTAGGAACTAAATATTTTGTCGGGAGTAAATCTTTTACCGAGGAACGTTTTCCTTGATAAAAGTAAGTGTCTAAGTGCCGAGAGTGTCCAAAAAAAAATTATGACAGTAACATTTACCGAAGCAAACAATCTTGGGTAGAAGCATTTTTTTTTTCGAATTAATACCTTTACCGAGGAACATATTCGAGGGTAAAAATATAAAATATTAGTAATTATTATTTAATCATTTTTTTTACCATCAAAACAATTCGTCGGTGTTGTGCTCCGAGGAAACAATTCCTCGGTAAACCTCAGAAATCCCTAAAGCATAAAAAACCTAAATAAATCCCTAAAGCATCCCTTTTTTTTTCATACACTAATTCAACCTTAGAAAGACTCCGTCTCCCTCTCTGTCGCGCACACGACTGACAACCGCGCCTACTTCACCGGATCGCCGTCAACCTTGGTCGAAATGTCCGTTGAGACGCCTCCGGATACCCCTCCCTCGATCCCGTCCACCACCGTCAGCACCACCGCCTTCGCCTCCGTCGAAACGACGATAATCGCCAGTGCTTCGGATGAGTTCTGGAGGGAGAACCCCTTCGGCAACTGGGCTACGGCGTTGCTCTCCTCCTCCTCCTCCTCTCCTGGCAGATCATGTCGTCGCTCGCCAGTCGCTGCAGAGATCGTTGGGGATCAGCCTCGATCGCCGCTTTGACCGTTGCTCCTCCGCCGAAATCCGATGCCAGGTCAGTTTTGGTGATCGATCCATCTCTCTCTGTCTTATTCGTCTAAATTTGATTTCGATCATAGCTTCTTCGTTGTTTTAATTTGATTTCATGAAAAATTTTGTCGCTTTAATTACTCTCTCTAGGTTCTTGTTTTTCCCCCTTCTTTGAAGTAAGATTGAATCGATGATTTGCGTGCTACGACTGGTGAGTTATTCGAATAGAATTCTAGGTTTGGTAATCTAACTAGTGGAAACAGTGATAGTATGAATTGCATGTTCGGATTTTTTTTATCTACACTTCATTAAAATGAGGTCTTTAGATAGAGATTAACAGTGAATTTGGCTTAATATTTTTGGGGCGACGTCTCTGACTTATTTATTGATTGATGATGTCAGTGTGATATACGATTGATAATGGAGCATGCTTTGTCCTAATAGCATTCTTGTCAATGAATATGTGATCGGTTTCCCTGGATTGCCGCTTGTAATGCTTATCTTCTACTAATTTGGGTGGCTTGATGCACTGCAAGTAGAGTAGCTTAAAATTGTTGTAATTTTCAGAGCTTTGGCATAACTGATTGATATAACTTTCATGATCATAAGCAAATTGAAGCTTAAAGCTAGCGTTGATTAAGTTATTCTCTATTTATTGAGGATCAATACATTTTTTCCCTTGATTTCTCTTCCCATGTGAATATGGTTTGTACAAATGTTGGTTTGCAAAGAAGATATTTTTTTAATTGGACATCTAGGTGGTCATTATATTGCTGCTCTGACTTCCATCCAGTGAGCAAGGAGCATGCCCACATATGTTCTTTCAACATTATAGAATTCCCACCATATGAAAATTTTCATTATTTGATAACTGATTAATCTACAAGTTTGTTTGTCTCGTCTGGCTGACTATCTAGTTTGATATAGTTTCTTGTGATGGCTTATATATATACACATTATGTTATAGCCAGTCTTTCCACTATGGATTATAAGGATCAGGAGGAGTTCCGCAAGATATTTTAACTTTTATTGCAAATGTTTTGAAGCTGAAAAGCCAGGGTGTAGATTTTTAGTCCAACAGTAGATCAGAACATATTTTTACGAGGTATTTTCTTATCCTTGTTCCTCTGTTTCTCATAGTAAATCAGTCATTTCACTTGTTTTCTATCCATAATTCAAAAGGCTTTTCTTTTGGTTTAATGCTTTGGAATTCTTAGTTCCTCACATTGTTCCCTCTTTTTGAATGCAGGTGTATTGTAAGCAGTAGTTGGGTTTGCTTGTGGAATCATGGAACTCTGCCCTATATGCACATAAAAGGTTGTATTTTATTACAGCATAAGCTGTGTTAATTTCTATACTTTAACAGTTTTCTGTTTTTACCTTTTGTTACCAATTATTGTGCTTTATTGCTATTTGCAGGACTGTTCTTCATTGTGATTTGAATTTGTAAATGAAAAAGTAGAGAAACCATTATCCAACCGCAGGCTAAATTATATGGATTATGGTATGCTAAATGGTGGTGTTAGAAATATTAATACGTCAGGCATAATGATAGGTGTTGAGACATGAACTAATTCATATGACTAATATGCATTAGACTTTCTTCTATCTGTTGGCTCATGTATTGCTCCTGTGGGTATATCAAATCATCCTCCGATTCATGGTACTTGGAAGGTGTTTAAAACTGGATTTCTTATTGTTGATGCATCACCTCTAATAATACACTTGTATAAAAAAAACTCAAACCAGAGTTTCACTAAAAGTGGAGGCATATTTGACTATAAACTACAAAACATACACAAACTATGGACTTGTCATTCCAGAAGGAGATTAGGCTGCTGTTGCTTCTTAGACATAATGAAATAACTTATTATTACATCTTCTTAGTATGTAAACATATATCCATTACTCCATGAATTCAGTGGGATACCCACCATTTATGAATGAGAGAAGCTATACGAGTCGTTAATGTTTCTCATGTATATATATTTTAATTTTTTAATAATATATATAAATCAATGGGTAAAACAAATTATTTCATATTTCTCAAGCCAATGAGTGAAGCTCTTCAGCCAATGAGTGATGCTTGCTTTACATGATTTGGCTACTATGCTAGACATATCTTTATGTGGTCGGACTCTAGATTTTTCTTATTGTTGTTGTTGATGTATTTTAAGTTCTAGTTTTATGTTTTTCTATCCAGAATTCAATGATTATGTATTTTCTCTTGAATGTTGTGTATATGGATTTTTTTATATAGAATATATGTAATGATGGAACATGTTTTCTAATGGATTTTCTTTAGGATGTATCTTTTCTTGAATGAGGTATGTATGAACAGGTATAGATAATTTACTAATTCATTGTAATACATAAAGTTTTTTTAAAAAAATTCACAGAAAAAATTCCTTGATAATAACAGCATGTGAGGCTTGTCTTCATACTTTTATCAAGGAAAACTTTTCTTGAAAATTATAACAGTTGTTTGATAATTCTTAAATTTTACCAAGGAAAAATGTCCTCCGTAAAAATATGAACTTTTATGTAGGAAACAATTTGTCGGTGATTGTGCATTTTTACCAACGATTATTTGTGTGGGTAAATGTATAGTTTTAGCGATGGATTATTTTGTCGGTAAAAGTAATTTTTAACAAAGAAAGAGATTTTCTTTGCTAAAAACATTTAGAGTCGGCGTATCAGCGACGAATTTATCGGGGAAGTATTTCATTGCAAAAAAGTTTTACCAACAAAATGTGGACTTTTAGCAAGGAAAATTATCCTCGGAAAATGTCATATTTCTTGTAGTGTCATACAAATATAATATATATATATTAAAATAATATAATATATTATGTGTTAGACGAATTCATATACTGATTTATTGATTTGACTATTATAGACAATAGTATAAAATAACCTGAGTGTATTAACCCGTAATTGAAGAAGAAGCGCATCACATTGTGGTGGTAGATCCCTTAATTATGAGAAAAAAACATCCCACTCTTTTTTGTGAAGTCATTTTACTGTTGATCATGTGTAATCATTTTTTTATTAACTTAATGTAATTAATTATTAATTAATTTTATTTGATTATGTATTTTATTTTTATTAAAATATGCCTTTATTAAACAAATATATAATAAAAAATAAATTGTATTAGGGACTAAAAATGAAAACAAAGAATGACTCACTACATTAATTTCCTTTTTTTTTTTTTGCTATATTCCTTGGTGTTATGTGATGTCATGCATCTCAAAAGATCCCATACTCAATTATAGTATCTAAGGTTATGTTTGGATTCAAGTTTGGATGAATTTTAATATTAATATGTCAAACGCAAATTCAAATGGGACAGTGATAAACGCAGAGTTTTCCGCGTTAAAAGAGCTGTATTTCAAACTCCCCATAAAAATAAAAAAAAACTCTTCTTAAAAAGAGGGGTAGAGTATGATTAAATCCTCAATGGTAGTTTCTAAGCATGATAAAACAATCTAAACAATGTAAGATTTCATTTGGATCACGATTTTATTGGATTCTGTCCGTTTGCACGACCCTCTTAAATTAATGAAAATATGAGAATCTATGATGCATTGAAATTTACACCCTTTAATTTGCACACTAATCTCTTTTTTACAAGATGACTAATACACGCAGTATATTTTGCAATCCGTTTTGTGATCTCGTATGTTATAATAATGCAGCATATACTAAACTATCATAATGTATGCGGTCCTATCATAGTATATGATATTTTTTTTTCATTTTTTCAGAATGAAAAAAAATACACTAATATATCTCAGTATGTACTTCATTTCATATAATAACATGTACTTCAAAGGATAATAATGTATAATTTTAAAAAAAAAAAATTATAATTGGAACTGCAATAAAAATTACGTGTATCTTTTTCCTTTTTACGATAACAACTTTCAGATAATTCACACTCACTTGCACCCATTTCATGTCCAAGCCACATTTGTTGCTGGTGCGAGAGAAGACAATGGACAGGTGTGACAGACTGACGAGGAGGAAACTTGAATTTAGGTTCACGTTGTTTTTGGCTCGAGAGATAGAACGTCGTTGAAAGTACGACGAGAATAGGTTGACGACAAAGATATGATGAAGAGGGAAACACGGCAAAGATCGGTGGAAGAGGAGTTGATTAAAACAAATAGTGAATTACCTATTATGTTTGAATTAAGAGCATTGTTATATTTACTATTTTTATCGCCTTTAATATAAATTTTATATACCTAGTTAATCCCCTGTATTCATTATAATAAATTACATATGTTTTTTAAAAGATTTATATGTTTTTTATAAATAACAAGTAAATATTTTATTTTTTATAAAAATATATAAAAATTATATTTGAGACAGTAAAAAAATATCGGATGTGACATTATTTTAATATTAAATATTAATATTTAATGAGTGTGCATGTAAAAAGGAAAGTACAAATAAATACGAGGGACGCTAACGACGGTGAACCTTTTTTTACGAGTTTTTAACATTCGAGTTTCCTGGCAACTTCTTTGGTCGCACTGTGATGTGAGAACGCAAAGAAAGCTCTTGTACACGTTTCGTGTCCTCATTGGTTGTAACACGCGTCCCCCTACTTTCTCAATCCAACGGTTGGCATTCATCATGCGTCTCCGATTTCCTCAATCCAACGGTTGGCGTTCATCCGCTAAGGCTGTTGTGGTAAATACGACGTACAACTAGTGCCCCTGAAATCTCCATTTTTATCACGCCTTTCTTCTTCGCAATTTACACTTTCCGCCTCTGCCTTTTCTCGGTCTTCGATAAAAAAAGAAAAAAAAGAAGAGAGAAAAGAAAGCAAGAAAAATCAAACAGCGTGTGTGATTAGGGATTTTGGATCACAACTCCTTCACAGAAGAGAGAGAGAGAGAGAGAGAGAGAGAGAGAGAGAGATGACGATAGAGATAGAGGTGGATGCACTGCCTCTAGGGTTCAGATTCCATCCAACGGACGAGGAGCTCATAAACCACTACCTGAAGGGAAAGATCAACGGTCGCAGATCCAGCGATATCAAGTTCATCCGTGAAATCGACGTCTGCAAGTGCGAGCCATGGGATCTCCCCGGTAAAGTCTCAAAAACCCTTCAATTCTTTGAACTCCAATTCGTTCCCTCTCTTAAAAAAGCTATAATTTTTGTTGTTGTTGTTTAGATAAATCGGTGATAAAGAACGGAGACCCGGAGTGGTTCTTCTTCGCTCCGAGGGATAGAAAGTACCCGAACGGTCACAGGTCGAACAGGGCGACGGAGGCCGGTTACTGGAAGGCCACGGGTAAGGATCGGACGATCCGTCAGAGGTCACCGGGATCCTCCGCCATCGGCATGAAGAAGACGCTCGTCTTCTATCGAGGCCGCGCCCCGAAAGGCATGCGCACCAATTGGGTCATGCATGAGTATCGCGTCACCGATCATGAATCTGATGCCAGTGATCAGGTGTGTTGATTGATCAAATCACACCCTTTTTATGATTTTTATCCATAATTGTGTGTGGTTATTGTTTATGGAATTAAAAATAGCTGCTTTGAAACGTTTATGCAATGCTTGCTTAAGTGGGTATTTGTTTTCTTTATGGGGTTGGTTATATTGTGTAGATGGGGAAGTTCAGACATTGCTGTAACTGCAGTTGTTACTCAGGTGCTAGTTTCAGAAGTTTAAAAAATTATATATACGTGCTTGTAATTTTGTAGTTATGCTCACAATGTTGTTTTTTCGCCTGCTAAGTTGCTCAAAAACAACAGTTTATTGAAAGTATAATCTCACTGTATAGCTAATTAGAAATATTTTTGTGTGATCATCAAATGTTTCGAGTTTCGGATGTGGTTGCTTGACAAGTTGTACATTCAGGAGTTTATGTGGGTCTTAATGTGTAATCCACCAACCAATTATGGAGAGCTGTGTTATCGGCAGCTAAGTGCGGACATGGTCAAGTAAGGTAGGAGGGAGAAATTCATAATCAAATACAGTCCACCAAACATGGGGATAAATTTAAGAAATGCAAAAAGATGGGGGAAAGAAGCAGTAACAGGAAATTATACAGTGTATCCACTCTGTTTACAAGAAATGTGAAATTGTTTCAATAGAAATTATGTCATTTTGGCTGATCTGATGGACTGAAGTAAATTCAATCTGGAACTAGTATGATGAGAGTGAATAGGGAATGAGATTGAATAGGGAATGAGAATTGGTGGAAGATGGGGATTTTGGGTTAATATTGTATCTTTTGTTGGGGAGATTGCTTGTATTCCATTCTGGAAGCTGACCATTTATAATATAATTTTGTTGATATCCCATCCTTACACCTAAAAAACAAAGGAAAAGTGGAAGAGAAAAAATTGGGAAAATGGATGAGCCTATACTTCAGTTTTTGGCTTTAAAGATTCAAATCTAAATCCCTTTAGAATGGTGGCAGTTACAGACTATAAAGTTTCTCCCCTAGTTACTGGGGATGATATTGTTTGTGAAGTTATTCAGAGAGCTCCAACCATACCTGTGACCATATTGTTTGTTTTTATTATCAGAGGCAGAGGTTGAATTCAGTCCCTTCAATGTTTTGCCATCCAATTTTAACTTTTTCATTGATGTGACTGATTTCATAGCGATGAATATAGATTTAAAAAATCATTTGTTGGGTTTATCAGACTCGGAAAAATAGGATTTGTCACAAAAAAAAAGTATATCATTTAAGGGAAACATTACTATTAGCTTCTATCATTTCACTTTCCAAATCAACTATGTGGCTTCTTTGTTCACTAGTTAACCAGAATCCCGAGAGCCTTTTTTTTCACTACTATATGCACTGATACATATGGATCAAATATGTGTAGGGTTCCTTTGTTTTGTGCCGCCTATTCAGAAAGTCTGATGAGACGATTGCAAACTCAAATGGTGATGAGGTGGAAGGGAGTGGTATGTCTCCCACCCCAACCAAGTCTTCTCCAGAGGAATCACAACATGGTACAGATATCCCAGAGCTTGAATTGCCATCAGACCAAGGGATCCAGGACTTGGATATGCAAGATGAATCGCAGCCCTTGCCTAGTCCAGTTGATCAGCTAGACGGAAAAGCAGACTGCGAAATAATTTGCCTTCCCAAATCAGAAGATGCCCACAGCAACAGCATGGTAGCTTCAGATGTTGTGGATGCTGAAGCTGACTTTTTAACGGAAGAGGTTAGAAATATTGTACATGTGAAAAAAAAGGTTATTAGATCTTGATATTACTTTTTGTCCTATATTTTTTTCATGCTCATTGTTTTTTTGTCCACAGCTGGAAGCTTCTCTTCATTCGCTATGCGAACCGACGCTTCAACAACTGGATCTTAAGGATTTTCCGCAAATAGATTCCGCAATCCATTCTCCTTATGCAAACCATTTTCAGGATTACACGTTTTTCAGTGACAGTGGAATTGGGCATGTGAACTTGTTTCCAAATAACACTGTTGATGAGGATGCCTCCTTCTGTGTCGAAGACTTCTTGGATACATTGTCATATGTTCAAGAGGAATGTTCCCCCAAAGAATCGATTAATGTCATAGAATTGAGTTCTGATGGGGATGTTGGGGTTGAGGATTCTTATGTGAATTCTGCTTCGGACAATGATACGAACATCCTTGATCAGCAACCTAGCATGATATCTATCTCCGCCAACAGCGGTCTTGATACGGGTATCACAATTAGGGCCCGCAGAACACAACAAACGGAGAAATTATGTGGTGTCTTGCAGAGTAGTGTCGTGCATCAAGGAAAAGTATTTGGAAGGATCCATTTGCAGATGGCAATCTCAGAATCAGTGTCCAGCAATAAATCCCCCTCAATCAGTGAGGAGTCTGATGATGAAGATGGAACTGAAAATGTAGAATTTGAAGAATTTGAAGAGGAGGAGGAGGTTGCTTCAGTGACTTCAGCTAAGGTAAGGAATCTTGAATAATCAAAATTTATTTGATATAATACTTGTCTGACATATATAGATTAGACCTGAAACATGACTTTTTTTTGTCCAGGATAAATTCACTATCAACAAAGTGGGTGAATCAGATAATGCCCCTGTTGACGAGCCTCAGGGAATAACAGGCAATTGTGCGTTGATTCATAGCATTAATCAACTACACAAAGTTATCCCCATGCATTTGTTAATTCTTATCCAATGTGATGCAGGTTCAACTCTGCCTGAGGTGGAGCCTCGTATTAGCACTCGTTTAATCTGTGAGCAAAGAAGTGGTCTTGTACAGAGGATGAAGAAACAGAACCTTGAAGAGAATACCCATGGTGTGGGAGACCTGTCCATGGCACCAAAGCCATTGAAAACTAGCTCCATGTCCTCTACAGCCTACATAGCTCTTTTCGGGGTGGCCTCTGTGCTGATTGTTGGTGCTTGGTGGTGCTTCTCATATTGATGGTTTAGTGTGAGAGAGATCAGGTCGATCTCCTTTTGACTGTAAATTGTAACTTTTTGTCGTTTTTTTTCTCAACTTTGAGGAGGAGAGGTTGTTGGAGGCTGTAGATTGTATATAAAGCAAAATCGCCAGATGTATTTAGTTGAATCATCCTACTTGATGTACCGTTTTGAAAATATGGGAATCCGATCTGAATATGCACCTGAACGTGTAAAAATTATCTGATGTATTTATCCAAAAGGTCGCACATGCCCACCACTCTCTCTCTCTGCCCTTGTATCCCACCGCGCTTCCCCCTCTTCCCACCTCCGCCACTTCCTCCACCCACTATCATAATTGTCGCCATCTTTCGGCCACCACCGTCGTCGCCACCTTTCATCTTCTCTTCTCCCCCACTCTTTGTTTCTCTCTCTTTCTCCTCTCTTCTTTTTACTTCCACTATGCAATCCAATCCTAAAATTTTTCTTTCAGGGTGAGATTGTAATTTAGCGGGATTGCTTTCCAAAAGCTCATATTTGTCATATACATTAAATATTTTAGGATTTCTCACTCAAATCTTTCATTTTGCATTATTTGACTTTGAAAGAAAATTTTAAAATCCCCCTCCGCTTGCCTTCTTTGACCTTGGCTAGGCATCGACTATGAGTCTGGCTAGGCCGACATGGCCCGTGGATCCCGGGCCCAAGCTTGAGGGCATTTTTGGGCCAACGAGTCTGGCCAAGTTGTCTCGCTAATCCTAGCTCAGCCTGTTGTGCATGCGAAAGAAAATTCTTAGATCTTGATATACCTTTTGTCCCATAATGTATTTTTTATGCTCATTGTTTTTGTTTTTTGTCCACAGTGAAAGCTTCTCTTCATTTTTCATGTGAACAGACTTTAAGGTGCTGTTTGGGCAATGGAACAAGAGAAAAATACGAGGAAACATGAGGACAATAAGCTTAAAAGAACTATTTGGATGAAAGAAAGAAATATGTATAATTATGTCAAAATAAATAAGAATAAACCCATATTTGTATTTCGGGTCTCCTTAGAATTATATTATTTTATCTAATTTCTTCAACTGGTATAAGGGTCACTCATTTCAAATCAACTGTCATCACTTTTCATAAATCTAATTTTTTATTTTTATTTTTAATTTGAAGGCGGTATATATACATGACGTCTCTTTAATTTTTATTTTAAATTTTTAAAAATTGAAAGTGCCATATATGCCATATATATATATATATATATATATATATATATATAAATGATGCCTACTTTGCTACTTCTTCTTCTTTATTCATTTAATATGAATGATTGAGATTTTTTATCACTTTTTTTATTTAATTTTAATGGCTGAGATTTTTTTAACATATATTCAATTGAGAGATGAGAAAATCATAAAAAATAGTCTTTTTAACACAAGGAAGATTTATTTCCCCTTATCAATCTTTATTAAATTTTAGGGAAAAATTGATATAGCTCATTGGAAAAAGTTAGCTAAATCGGTTTTACTCACTATAAAATTGAAAACTCACTATTATTAGAAAAAATATCATTTTAGTCCCTACCTTCACTTCAACCAACCAGGTACATGGTTAACTCTAACTACATATTAAAAATTATCAAAATGCGTCACCCCTTGTTTTTGAAAAATGAATATAACTCCCTAGAAACTTATGAAAATCGAAAAAAGTTTCTATAAAATTGATAAATCCTCTCAAGTTCTTATTTTATTGGATAATATTTCTTTGGTGTCTAATTTAACCGAAACTAACTAGATCTGTGGTTAACTCTAATAATACAAAATAAATTACTATAATACCTTTTTAAAATTTAGTAGATAAATTACTCTAATACATTAAACAGATTTGTGGTTGACTTTAAGAGAATTTACTGATTTTACAAAGACTTTTTACAATTTTCTTAAGTCTCTAGGGAGTTATATTGATTTGTTCCTTTTTTTTAAAGACAATTTTGAAGAATAGACAGGGGCATTTTTATCATAAAAAGATTAAATCAGATTTTTCATATTTTGTAGGGACTTATCTGAATGTTTTATTAGAGAAATTTAACTCAGTGACTAAATCTGTTAACCATACATGCTTTCTGGGAATCTATGGTGATTTTTCAATATTACAAGGATTAAAACCAATTTAGCTAACTTTCTAAGGAGTTATATCAATTTTTTTTCTAAATTTTAATGATTGCAATTCTTTTTTTGTTTAAAATATATTCTATTTGAAGAAGCGAAAATCATGGAAGATTTAAAAAAAAAAAAGGTTTCCGTGGAGAAATATACGGAAAGTTTATTTTAAGTTGAGATTTTTTTTATTTGAATGGTGGAGATTGAATGCATTACGCGATAAAAAAAATTCTTTTCACATGATACATAAAAAGAAACAAATATATATATATATATATATATTCTTTTCACATGATACATAAAAAGAAACAAATATATATATATATATATATATATATATATATATATATATATATATATATATATATTCTTTTCACATGATACATAAAAAGAAACAATATATATATATATATATATATATATATATATATATATATATGAAAATTATTAGGTGCGGCGAACGGCAGATGCGGCCGTGACGTGGGCCGTCCGATCGCGGATCTATCGCATCAAACGGTCGACGTGAATCGCATCCGACCGTCCGATGCGATGGACCCGTAATCGCTGTCGCACCCGCCGTTCGACGCACGTAATCACGTCCCTATATATATATTATCCGATCAAAAAATATCCGGATATGAAATAATATTATTATATTATTTATTGTATCAATATATTTATATTTTAGTGTTACCCGAAACTCGAACCCTGACCAGATCTCGTCGTTCACCAACATCAGCTGCGACATCAGGGACTTCCACACCACGTCTGCGGTGGCCCTAGTATCACTTACTGGTGGAGTCTCTCTCGAGCGACTCTGTGCATCGTCTAATAGTCATCGATCAAGCAATGATGATGGAGAGGGTGAGGTGGAGGCAGCGACGAAGAAGCGTCGGAGCAGCGGTGAAGGGTGAGATAGTGGAGCATGATTGGATGGGTGTTTGAGACGATTGTTTGGAAGAGATTGTTTGAGATGAAAATTAAACGATGTGTTTTTTTTTTTTTTTTTGGTGAGAAGGACCCTATAAAAGATAAGGGTGACTCAAATTTGTTGGGGACTGGGGTGGGTTAGGATAATAAAAATTTAACATTAGAAAGGCGTGGCCTAAGGAGTTGGAGTGATAATAAGTGCGTGTGTCCACGGGTCGGGTCTAGACCGTGCTGGATCCTGGCTGAGACCTGACGGACCCTGTCAAAGTCTGGACCCAGCGAGTTCGGGTTGAGTCCGGGTCGACCTAGGTGGGTCGGGAAGGCGAAGAGGAGGGTCAGGTGGACGGCGTGGAAGGCGAGGAAGGTCGAGAAAGAGGCGGAAGGATCGTCCCTGCCGCCACCGCCTTCACCAGCGCCGAGAGACCGCTCGAGGCGGGGACATTCAGCATCTTCGCGTTCTTGAAGCTCATCTCGACATGCAAAAGCACAAAACGTGGACCAAGAACCCTAGATTGGTGTGACTGGAGTGTCGTGGAAGGTCGAAGTGAATGGTCTTATCCTATCAGAGGGTCAGAGTGAGTGAAGGAGGTCTAGGGTTTTAGATAATAGAATTTGGGGAAAGTTTTGGGTACTTTCATGGCGGAGACGAATAGTGGGCCGTTGGATGCAGATGTAGATTGATTTCCGATGCACGATTCGCCCCCTCGTCGTCTCCTTCCCATACAAAGCCGGAATTTTTAAAGGCGATTTTTTAAACGAAGTTTGTCTTTGTTAAAAAAAGAGGGACCTTTTTTAATGGTGGAAGTTCCATCTCCGACGTCCCTCGCCTGGTATTGGGTCATCGAAGCCCTAGCGGACCTCAAAGATGTCCACTCCTCTCTCCTTCAAGGTACTCCAAATCAAGGCCCTTGCAAAGAAAAAAATAAAAGTGACAGATGTTTCAATTTTCATTTCTTGTCACTTTCTCCCCTGTTTGAGTACAGATTTGATAGATAGGGTTCCTGGGTTCTTGAGCGGCTCGTCGATGCGGCGCGGGAGAGGGTTGGTCTCAGGTGCCTGGAGGAATGGGTTGATATGGACCCCGGCCCCGGCGATTCGCGCCGTGCTTGGACGATCCCTCCACTTCGGTGCCGATTGAGGTGGGCAGCCGCTGTGAGGACGTGCTCAGTCGCCTCGTGAAAAAAGTGAGTTTTGTTTTTTTTATTTTTAAACATGTTTTAGTCCATATGGACTAATGATTATTACGTTTGAATGATGTGTTGATCAAATTGTGCATCTTACTGTGATTATATACAAAGCCTTTTATTATCGAACCTTATTTTAAGTTTTTTTTATGTGTAATTCTTTTCAAGAAAGATTGAATTGGCGGATGGAGATGAAATGTGGTGTTATGAAAAAATCAAATGGGAATTTTTTAGATCTATTTTCAAAATGATTTGATTTCGAATTATCTCGAATAAATTTTTAATTTAAATATTGTGAAAAATTTGATCTACTTTTTACATGAAATTATTTGTTCATATTTATGGCATGCCATCAGACAATAAAAAAGTCACATATGTAGATGCAGGAAAATTTTACTTGCAAAATCTCTCAGGAAAATTCATGGGGGCTTTACTTTTAAAAATGATTCACTAAAGAAGGAAGCACACTTGTTCTTATCCAAAAATGATCTACTAAAGAAAATTAAAGAGTCTTGCAACAGAACATTATGCCTTAGACGTCATACACTTCAAAGCTTTTTTGAACCTAGTTTGTCATCGGCCACATTGTCCCTATGTTGTTTGCCAATACCGATATGTCTCTTTGTTATCTGCACTCAGTTTCTTAGTTTCTTATTATGCACTTCTTCACAATGTTCTATGGTGCATTCCGATCCTCTCAACTGTGCTGTAAAGTATCTCAACCTTTCGGGTGAAGAGCCACACACACAAAAATACACGAATGATTTAGTCGTTTGGTTGATACAAGTATTAAGTTTTCATCTAAAACATATGGATCTCAATAAAAAAATTTTGAGCTAGATGTAATTTGAAAGATTACTTTCTGAAATAATGAACCTAATTGGGATTCACGAAGGTTATGCACATATATCTGGTTTTTTAATCTCACAATATCCATAATTCTTATCAATTTCAGATTAAAAAATTAACCTAAAAAAACTCCATTGTGTAAATTTTAAAATAACTTTTTCATTCTACCATGATGTCATTCAAATGTTTTGAAGTCCGATTAAACGTTGGAAGATTCACCTACTATCATTTGAATGTTATTCAAAATGCTCCAGAAAATTGTGCATCATTTTTTCATTTTTCTTAAGGGAGTTGGAATGGTTTGAATCCCATTCAAATGTTATCCGGTTCATGCTTTGTGGTATGGACTTTCTTAAAGAAATCTTAAGGTTTTTAATCAATTAAAAAAATTGTTATCGAGGTTGTTTGAGAGGTTGTGAAAGCCACTTGAAGCTTCTGGATTTTTTTTTGTTTGAAAATCATTGATCATTAAAATGCTTTAATAGGATATTTAAAGGTTATTGGCCAAAAAAGGTGGATTCGAACCAAACATCACTGCCCAGCACATAACGGCTAACATGTGGTTCAGACAATCAAGCTTGATTGTCCAGAATGACTGGTTGAGGAATTCCAATTATCAAACTTGACCTCTATTCAAGTCCAGAGCATGATTTTTGAAATAAATATTCATTCAACCAAAATTTCACAAATCACTAATTTTTCACAATTTTTTTTTGGACATAAAGAATATTCAATTTTCACAAAAACATTTCATTTCAAATCAAATCAATGTTCAAGTACATTGAATTCATTTACGAAAAAATATACAATGTTAAATATTTTGATATTTTCGGTTTAGCTTGGTTCCCAAAATTATTTGAATTTGTTCAATTAGATTTGATCAAGGAATATTGAGCAAAGAAGATCATTTTTGGGAGGTAATTTAAATTTACTGATGATTTGTTTTTGTTCAAAGGAAAACTCCTTTTTAATTCAAATGGCTTAATGTCTCTTTTAGGCAGCAATGAGTTTTCCTGACTCCTATCCATTAAGAGGATCAACACATGAGCAAGAGCATGAAGATATTGATCATTCAAAGCATTTGTATTTCTAGTGTTCCTATTAGATTCAAAGCAATTTTGAGAAACACAACATGATTTAGACCTGTTTCTTTTTTTCTTCTTGGTGATATCACGTAAGATTATGAACCTGATGATGAAGCAACCACAGAAGAAAATAATGTTGGACTTCTCTTTGTATTTAGATTTTAGAAAAATTTCTTTCATCTGCAAAATTTGGTCCTTTGCTATCGTGTTTTCAACATTTTTTTATTTTGCTTCCATTCTCTCTCTCTCTCTGTTTTTTCTTAGTTTTCAAAAATTTCATTCTTTGCATTCAATTCCTTAAAAAGCTTGTCATAGTTGACTTGTAATTCTATCTTTCTAATAATACATTGATTATATTCAAGTTCAACAAGTCATATTTCATTAGAGAGAATGGTTTTCATTATTCAAATTTTCTCTGGGATCTTCAAATTTCACCGTTTTTTCTTCCTAACCTATTATTCTCTCAGTAAACCAATATTTACTGAGAATCATTTTTACTAAGATTTGGAGGATCATCATTTTCTTTTAACAGTTCATATTTCACATATTCATTATAATAATCATTTGCAAAAAGGACTCACTTTATCAATTCGAGGCTGAATGATTTTTTTTTCATCATTAGATATTTCGGATTCACCACTGTCATCGTCATCCATGCTTGTGTCATCCAATCTTATTTGTTTTCGAACTCTCCATTTTACTACCCATCTACCTTTTTTTTTCTGTTCTCTTTAATAAAAAAATTAAAGTTAAAATCCAAATTACCTCAATCATTTTTGATATCCATTTGATATATAGATTTGTGACCTGATTGATTTATATATTTAAAACATTGACAGCAGTAACAAGAAAAGGGACATGTCATCATGAACTTCTGATAGCTCTTTTCCCATGCTGTTTGTTGGAACTTATAATTACCTGGAAACAGAAAAATCTTCCAAGGGTGTGTACAATACGTGTATGCTGTCCTGAGTTTCTTGAAGGTTTGGGGGATGCACATCACTGGAATATCACCGCTATCCTTTTGGATACTCATTATTAGCTTTCAGTTTCTTTCTGTATGGGTTATGCATTCTTTATACCATTTCGGGGAGATAACATATATCCTAATTTTTTCCGTTTTCCCATGGAGATAAGATGTTGATAAAATTATTCATGTAATGCTGGCATCGCTTGTCAGACGTGTAGCATGTGTTCAAATTTCAAAATTCTTCTTCTTCTTCTTCTTCTTCTAATATTCATTTCATTTATATATTTATTGTCATGTCCTTGCTGTGTGTCCATGTCCAATTGTTTTTTTAAAGAGTTGTTGTCGTTCATGACTGGTTTTGTGCAGTGTCCATGTTTGTGTTGTATTGAAAGTCACAGGTGGTGAGAATACATAAAGAATAGTGACATTGAATTGTGTTTGATATATTACTTGTAAAAACACATGTAAAATTGGTACCGTACATTACAGTTTGTTATTTGGATTTTATGTTCTCTGAGTATGCTTAGCTTTTATGAACTTGTAATAGTTGGCTATTCAAGAGCACTTATGTCTGAAAACGATCTTCTGATTGCTTGAATTTGGTGTACTTGGAGTTTAGATTTTTGAACTGACGTAGTTGGTTCACTCATGCATTTGAATTCATGTTTGTATTTCAAATTACTTCAACTTGAACATTTTCTTCAGACAATTCTGTATTTGTTCCCTCTTGAAAATGTTTTCTGAACTTATGTTACGTAAATTCAATATTTTCAAGGTAGCTGCTGAAAGAAAGTATGGAACAGAACATTCAAAAAATGATTTTCGCCAATTTATTCTTCAAAAAAGAGCTTCCTTGCCTAGATGTTTCCTTGATCGGGTATGTTCACATCATTTCATGATAATGGCAGATGAATTTTACAACCTGGTTATTTGTGTTTCTTGGTCTCACTCCATATTTTCTATGATCAGCTGAAAGAGTCCATTCCTGACAACTGTGATATAGTTGGCCAAGTATTGAATGAACATGGTAGTTTGACAAAACGGAACAGAGTGGGCTATTTGGACTATGATTTGATACTCCCTGATAGTGAAGATGAACATGTACGTCCTAAGAAGTTGAAGCGGACCACTACTGATGTTAGAACCGAATTATCAAAACAGAACTCAGCTGCTTTGACATCTGGCAGTAGGAATGAAATCTTTCTAGACGATATCCCTGTGTATAGAAGGGAATGTGCCAATATAAATACGTCTACAAGTGACAGACTGAAGGACTCAAGAAATGACAAATATTCTGCAAAGGCACTGTCCGTGAAACAAAAGTCTGTTTCCAATACATCCATTACCAAAGCTAAAAAGATTCATAATGCACATGAGAAAGAGAGGAGATGTACTGCAGAACCCTTTCCTCAGGAAGGTGTTCATATTGATGAAGCTGAATTTGTCAGTGACCCTAATCACATAGTGGAAGTATCTAGCAAAGACCATGGATGCCCTGATGACATTCTTGGAACAGATATAATTAATGCCGAGAAAGATAAATTTTTGAGCTCGCTGAATATCTTCAGCCAGCAGTCTTTAATGGAAGATTTGACTCAGCAAAAGGTTTGTATAAAGTGCAATGATGGTGGTCCTCTCTTAAATTGTAGCAGCAGTGGATGTCCTGTTGTAGTTCATGAAAACTGCTTGGGGTTATCCATTGAACTAAAAGATACAGAGTGCTTTTACTGCCCCTTCTGCGCATGTTCACGTGCTGCTGTTGCATATCAAAAGGCCAAAAGAGAGGCTTTCTTGGCCGAAAAGCCTTTCTTCATTTATTGGTAGGCATGAGAAGCAGGGCCATCATAAAAAACAACAAATTTTTAAGGTTCCAAGTGAGCTTACTCAAAATGGTCATAGAGGTCTAAGTCAGACCATCAATGTGCACAAATGTGTGGGAGCAACAGAAGAACAGCCACAAAGGGGATCTGTTATTGATTGTAGGAATGACACTGTAGCTGACATATCAGAGAGACCATTTTTTGGTAGTAGAAATGATGCTGCCCTTAGTCAAGAGAAAAGAAATTGTGCCAAGAACATTCAAGATTGTCAGTGCAGCTCTGCCGTCCAACATCAGCAACAAAATGGGGATGTTATCAAATGTATAATGTTAATTCTCCTTGTATAAAGATAGATAGGCCAGCTACCAATGGTAAATGCGATGAAACATTAATAAAAAAAGAAGTATTGAACGTCGGTTTTGAATCTACAATAATAGAAAAGCAGCCACAGGAGGCAGATGATGACACTTTGTTCCATAGTTGTCCTGATAACCTTAGAGAAGTAAATTCAGCTCTGAGTAATGGGACCCATGATCATGTTGAGGGTAAAGAGAATTCTAAACACCAAGATTTTGGTGGTGACCATGAGAGGGGAAGTTCTTCCCTGGGAGAAGAAATTTCTCAAGATTATTTGAGGGTTTCCCAAAGAAAATCTAAACATGCGGCAGAATGCCAGACTTCTGATCCAGTTGGAAATGTTGAGAAACAAACTAAAGACAATTCTTCCTCTGGCAAAAGGAGAATCCGACCAGGCAAGCGATAGTAAGTTCTCTATAACATTTAAATAAGCCTCAATATGCTTGAGGGATCTGACATTTGTTGACTTTCCTGTATCATGTTCTGGCAGGATTAAATTTCAGATCAGTTGGTTCTTTCGCAAGGCAATAACTTAAAACTCTTGATTCGACCTAGACCAAACTTGACTCAAACAGAAATCAATCTTAAACTAAGTCGGCTAATATAGGTGTAATTAAGTCTTCAAAATGATGACATTATCGGATACTACATCGGATGTCTTGCCACATTTGATCTTTTTTATTTTTTATTTTTATTCTCTTATATGTATTAGGTATCCATTTAATGGATCCTGCACTTTGTCAATAGTGATGGTCTGATGGATTGGTTGATTAGTTTTGGCATCCACTGTTCCTCTTCATTTGTGGATTATTGGGGCTGCCTGGTCCAGTTGAAGCTGGTTTCAGGTGGACTTACCTGTGCCCAACTCTGAGCCCCTCAAGCAGTAAAGTTTCATTACCCCATAAATCTGCAAGATGATTCTACCTCTAGCGAGTTGGTGTTTCCTGAGCTATCCAGAATTCTGGATATATACAAGAACCATTACTAGCTCATATATGAATTAACTTTACATTCTAGGATGGCGTAGTTTCCAAAACCTAACTGAAATCATTATCAAATATTACCTTGTGCATATATTTCTGTTTTCCATTCCTGCAGCACAAGGCATCTCTTGTCATGATGTTCTATAAATTTTCTGTGGAAATTTCGACATCTTGATATGGTCTTTAATTTAGTGGACTAGATTTGATGTCATACAATGTTTATGGCTTGCAGCGCAAACCCGTTGCACCTTGGTGGTAGGCGAAATAAACTCTGTTGGATTCAAGAGGAAGAAGAGATGCTCAGGGTATACATATTTCGTTTCTTGGCCATTTAAAACTTCAAATTATTCGAGATTTTTGGTCTGTGAATGGTTACTACAGTAGAATTTCTTGTAATTTTGTGCCGCTGGGCACATGATTTATTCTATTACTCACAGGCTAGAATGTATTTAAACTCATGCAGGAAGCAGTGCAGAAGTTTGCAAATAGTAATGTAAAGGCATTCCCTGGACGAGGATTTTGCAGTATGGGTTCAACGTTTTTCATAGAACTCGTCTTCCTGGTGATCTGAAGGATAAATGGAGGAATATCACCATCAAAGAAGGCCTCAAAAAGGAGAGCTAGATTCATTTATGAGAAACATTATAATGTTGGCGCCAAGTTTCTTTTTTTTTTTGTTCATATAAATTAGTGCGTGTGCTGTGTGTAGAAATTCCTCCATTGATTGTGTTATGGCTTGCTTTTGAATTCTTGGACTTAAAACTAAAATTTTTCATGTAGAATAATTATTTCTATTTTATTTTAGATGCTCAAATTGTAACCTATGTTTGATATTTTTTTGAAGATATATATAGCTCAAATTCTTTTGGCATCACCTCAACTTGACTATCCCTGATATTTTATTTGGAACCATGTCATCCACTGTGCATCTCAGGGTCAGGATTGGATGCGAGCTTGCGAGTGAGGCAGTCGTTCTTGAATCTTGAGGAAGTAGTCGGACAACTTCAATATGACCGAAGGGCGAGCTACAGAGTGATGCAGTTGTTCTAATATGCTCCGCACCTCAACCAATCGTTCCTTTTCAATGGAAGGTCAGTCCATTTTGCCTTCTTACTTGCTGATTGTGTTGCTTGTGGTCGCTGACCAAAAAAGCTACTTCTATTCACTACAAAATGCCCGTGAAATCCGCTCCAATAATTCATTTTAATGTTTTGTTGAGATTTTTTACGTGAGATTGTGAGAAGTATGAGAATTAATTTATGATATCCTATAAATTCTTCACCCCTTCCACTCTCCCAATCTCCTCTCTTTTCTCTCTCCCTCTCTCTATGGTGGCCCTTGTGAAGGGTTTTGGTGGTGAACCTAAGAAAAAACATTATGACTATTTTATATATTTTTATTCATGTTTTATAATGGTCACAGCAATAAGGGGGGAAACTCCGTGGTGGTTCAGGTTTGGAGGTTTTCACGAGTTTTCATTACGGTTTTATATCTTTTTTGGAGATTTTATTGTTTTCAAATCCTATTGCCATCTTGTATTAAACTAGGATGCTTTTGATATGTTTTGTGTTAATTACATGTTTTTAATTCAAGTTAGTACTGTACCATGCATAGAAATAGGCTTTTGGGATGTTACATGCAAGCTAGGATTAGATCCATGCCTTGCTTTGAAACCCTAAATAAATCTGAATTTCACATATTTTTCCTTCACTGATTGGGGTGTAGAATTATGCGATTAATCATCATAAGCTATAGATTTAAAGTGTATACGAGGTTTTGGATGATTTTCATGCATGATATTGAGCTTTTGGGTGCCTATCATAATGTTTTCCGTAGATATAGGTTCTAATACGTTTTTCATTGCATATGAAGATTTTGCTTTCTTATCTTTCTTTCTACCATTAAGAAGGGAATCATTCGCTGACTGGAGCGTTAAAGGAGCTGTGGTAGGCACCTCTCGAGTGTCTGAGTCTTCTTCTCAAGCTATTATCTATTCTCTAGCATTATCTCTAGTGATGTTTAGCTAGATTTCACCTCATCCTCCCTCTCCAGTGATCCTCCATCACAGCCCAATCTTCTATTTCTGAATGAAGGAATTACATATTAAGAATGTCACGTGTTGCATTCTTCTCTCCTCTTATTCAAAATGTAAGGGGGGATTTGTCACGGTATTTAACCACGACACCGAGAAAGGTTGACACGTGTCAAGGGGATGGCTTTCTTATAAAGAAAGAGTAGGTTCAGGAAAGGTTTAAGATGAGGCTCCTCACCTACAGTGGCAATAATATCATAAAAAATTTCAAACATCTAAAAAGTTTTATGCCACAATTCACATACAAACTTCCATATTTCAAATAGATTCATGTATTCACAACACACAGATTTCATGCTTTTCATTCCTTAACCTTCAATAAACAACAGAGTTGTGATCCTCAGGGAGAGGAAGAACAAAGGAAGAAAGGGCACAATAGCAATGATAAACCTCCTATATGGGAGGTTCATTATTTCAATTTAGACTATGAATATTCATTTATCCTTTTTTAAGGAACCGTGTTAGTTTTCTAAAAAAAGTGTGAAACAATTAGTATTAACTACTTCTCCGGAAGGTGGTGAGATGATGTCTTGAGCAGTTACGCATCTAGGGCATCTAATGAGAATAGATGCGTCTCGAGTCCCATAAAGATTATCCTCAGAGTGGGGACTAATAGGAATGTAAAAAATAATGCTTCCACAGAGTCCATCATGGTTTACAATCATAGTATCCACAGCTATTGGGATCAAGTGTGGGTGCGACAAAGAAATAAACGTCGAGGGAAGGGAATCCTTGAAAAAATTTGGACTTGGATAATTGGATATTGGCCTAAACAATCTAGGTTGATTGAGTAGATAGAATGGGCTGAGTAGGATTTTAGGATTCAAGGTTTGTAGGTTTTATTTTTGTGAAATTTAGGTTCGTGGGTGTAGGTTAGGGGCGGACCTGAACCATCTCTATTTTGGATATGGGCCAGTGAGGTTCGGACCATATCAGGTCTCAGGTTCAATAGTTTGGGTCTCTGCGCCTCGTACCAGGTTTCTAAATCAAAACCCAATTCGTTGGGATATAGATTAGATCGGGGCAAACAAAAGTGTAACTGGAATCAATGAAATGTCTCTCATTATCCATTCAAAGGTGCTATCATAAATAGATAGCAATTTAATTCGATCAAAATAAAAAATAAAACACAGTTGGAAGCAATGAATACACGTCGATTTAATTTTAATTCAAAATAGTGCTGGGTTTCCTAAATTCAAAGCAAGTTAGATGGGTCACCTGGGGAGGTAGTTGAAAAAATTAAACACCATTGGATGTGACATAATATTCGTTAATTAAGGGTATAATAAATTAAATGGACTCCTAACCACCATCAATAAATGAATATTATTATTATGCCCATTCTTCTTCTTACATCATCACGTGGACTGCGAGCTTGACTGATAGTACTGTGATATATACATATTGCGGACTGCTAGCATTTCAAGACTGTTTGGTTGGCCGGCTTATACTAATCCCTGGCAAGTCTGATCCGAGACTTCAACTGGACGGTGGGTTCCACTGACACCACGTGCCTACCCAAATGCACTTCACTACTTTGGCTCTTGTGCTATTCCATTTTTTACAAATTTATACTCTTTTAAAGATTCCTTACAGATTCCTTACGAATTGTCTATTAAGGTTTGATTTGACATTGATAAGAGATACGCACGAAAAAATAATTATTATCACATATAACATAACATAAGAAAAAAAATAAAACATTGACAATCGTATGTATTTTGAAAAAAAAAATGAGATATTTTATTTTAAGTCTATTTAGTTGTACGTTTGGGGCTAATTTTTGATTTTTGAAAAACTAAAATCGTGCAGTTAAATAGGATAACTTTATTTACAATCAAAGTCAGATTCCTTTTAATTTTTTTCTCAAAATTTGTGTTTTGAAAAGCCCAAAATAACATTTTTTTTTGTAGGAATCAATTTTTTAAATTAAAAAATAACTTTTTTGTCAAACATTAACTGCTTTCAAGATTCCTGAATTAAAAAAAATATCTCAATAAAAGTCAAAGTCTAAAATCATCTTAAAAACAATTTTATTTCAAAAACTATTTTTCAATCTGTGTTTCAAACGTATCCTAAGTAAAATGTGGAACAAACTTTATCATCATTTTTTAACCCAATTTTATAAAACATGTACAATATTTATGGCTGCCATTCTAAAAAAATAAAAACAAAAAATTTTATGAAATCAAAATCAATAATATTAATGTTTTATTCATAGAAATGGTAGACTTGATATTTTTTAAATTTTTTTTAAAGTTATCTCATATATAATCATCTGATACAAAGTTAAGGATAAGAACAAAAAATTTAAGGATAATAAAATGCATTATCAAATATAAATCTGAAAAAAAAATGATTTTTTTATTTCCATTAATTAGATAAACTTATTTTAAATATTTTTTCATTTACCAAAATTGGTCTAAATGTCTATTTGATAATGCACTGGAGTGGAGTCTGCTTATGAAAACACGGTAGGACCTATCTCCCATCCAAACCAAATTTTGGCGTTAATATTTTCAAGGGAGTAATCACGGTTCATGGTCATTTTTTTGTGTGTTTCCATATGTATAAAAACACTGCTTCTCAAACACTGCACCAAGTTTTTAAAAGCCGTGTCCCAAAACGGGCCCTTAATATATATAAACTGATTCGAAGATCCTGACAGAGAGATATCCACCTGATTTGCTTTGGAGTTTCATCCCATGCATATCCAATCCAATGAGAAAATGTTATATTTAATTTATTTTATAATTTAAAAAACAAACATATAAGTTTTATTTTTAAAAAATCATATACTTTATCTAATTTAAAATATGTGTTTTTATGAAAATTTAAAGTATATATTTTAATAAATTTAAATGATATTATTTATAAAAAAATTGAAAAATTTCTATATATACCTCTCACTATACAATGTATATACTAATGTACATGACTAATAAAATATATAAGATTGTTTAGAATTGTGAAAAATGACTGAGTGTAGGCTCTTATATGATACGTATTCGTAATAATCATACCGTAAATTCAGTAGAATCCTTTAACCTGTATTTTTTAGGATAGAACAGCTGGAATTGAAAGAAAAGCAGCTCTAAAAAATGGTTGACAGGTTTCCACGTGTGAAGCACGTGGTTCCCAAAAGAGATGGGCTTACGATACTTTTAAATATCTAATATCCGACCGGACGTTTCAAATGAGACCAAAATCAAAAGAAACACGAGTTCTAGTCACTAGATCTTCAATGGACGGCCAATTACCTCCAACATCACACGAACAACTGCCGTTATCGGAATATTTGTCCACTCAATTGATTTATTAATAGGGAGGATCAGGAAGGTCCGATTCGCAAGTCTGTCAAAACCCCGCGCATTCAAAGGTGCGGCGAGAGAGAGAGAGAGAGGTTCTCTGGCGAATTTCACGAATCTCCCTTCGTCTGTTGAGAGAGAGAGAGAGAGAGAGAGAAGGAGAAGAACAAAAGATCGTCCTCCGTCCGATCTAGGGCAGAGAGAGATGGATTCGCAGGCAAAAGAAGTCGGGATCCTCGCCATGGACATTTACTTTCCTCCCACTTGCGTCCAACAGGTAACCCCTCCTCTCTCTAGCTGTTTGTGTTTATGGATTGATGTTTTTTTTGTCTTTTTGTTGTTTATGGATTGGTGTTTCTTTGTTGATTGCTTTGGTGTTGCTGTATCGATCGATGTATATCAAAACATTTGGAGGAGAGACTGGATATAAATGGATAGAAGAATTTGATTTTTTTACCAATTTGAAAGATATAACGAAAAATTTCGGGAAATGTAGTTTTTTTGCTGTTCTCGTGACATTCGATCAGATCCTGGAGGGTTTGTAAACACGGGCACTCACTTTGTATAACGCATTTTATTTTATTTTATTTTTAAAAAGAGGTGTGAAGATCCATAATGAACAAGGGTATACTTTGGTTGTGTATACATTTATTCCGGCGTAAATGAGTATAAATAAGACTTATTCTTGGGTTTACATTTATTCCCACATAAGTGAGTATAAATAAGGATAAAATAATTTTGTAATTGATTGTGTTTTAAAGTATTCTCGTTGGTAAACGTAAGAATAAATATTTTGTTGTTTGGGTAAATGTAAATAAAATATGGATAAGAATTTATAAAAGGTGAAAAAATAATGATTGTTGATTTGACTTGTGATTTATAAGAGGTGATGACAATTTATTTGACAGTGAACTCACATATTCTTTGGATTGAATAACCTAGGATAACTTTAATTCCAGGGGTTGGTTGGAATTCATATACCACTTTATACCAGTTTATTCTGACATACTTTATCCCTAGTTATTATATGTTTCTAAACACTTTAAAATCCCTTATTCCCCTTTATCCAAGGTTATCCATGGTGTTATTCCCGTTCCAAACGGGGGCCATGTCTCATGTTTAAGTCTCAAATTATTATTTGCAGACATGAATACTTGTGATTTTGTATTCTTTTTTATTTTGTACTTTTTTAGGTGTGTAATTTATTTTGTATTTGGAGCATAGGATGCCCTGGAGGATCATGATGGCGTTAGCAAAGGGAAGTACACGATCGGGCTAGGGCAAGATTGCATGGCCTTTTGTTCAGAGGTTGAAGATGTTATTTCCATGAGGTTTCAACTTCCCTTTTCATACCCATCATATAATTTTTTGTTTTTCATTTACATTATATCCTCTAGATGGAGCACTTTATTTGAATATTAATTTTTTTGTTGGATATGTCTTGCAGTATTCCTGGTAGTTAAAGATATGTCTTGTAGTTATTTGAACAAGTGCTACTCAAATTCTTAGATAAACATCTCAGTTTGTTCTTTAGTTGGCCCAAGGTTTCCTGTATTTTGCGTCATTGAAGTGGTCTGGTAGTATATGCAAATGAATTGAGGTCCTCTGGGATTAAAATCATTCTATTCTTCAATATTTAGATAGAAGTATTTGGATATACCATAGTGAATTTTTCATAGTAATGGATAAATGTATCAGATGGTCGCACCTTATGAATGATGAACGTCTTAAGAACTTTACAGAATCTGAATCCGTCCTGTATTAGAAATATAGAGCTCTCTTAATTTTATATTTTCATAGCATTCGTTATCAATTGGTTTAATTGTTTAGGGATTTTGTATGTTTTGGTGAGAGGAGTTGTCTCTTAATTTTCTATGGTTTCAGTTATTCTCTCTTTTTTGTATTATCCTTCATCTCCTTATGTTTGATGGGCCCATCAAACACTCCAACCCTTTTTGGAAAAAAAGGAAGCAATGGTTATCATAACTAACTGGACCTGTGCTTTTCTTGTTTCTGGAGTGGGGCGGGAAAGCAGATGAGGGATGGAAAGAAATTAACATAAAATTAAAGGAGATGGACAAATATAGATGGAATTATCATGTATACAATAATAGTTTATGGTGTCTTGGACTGTTTTATATTACTTGTGTCCTTATAAGACGATGGCCCTTGATGGAAGATTTAATCTCTAAAAGACTGAGTGCTCTATGCGTACAGAAGTATTTTACTGAAGTGAGAGTGAGGCGGTGGGTTCTTGCAATCAATGTGACTACGCTTCTTATGATCATCTTTTGAATCTCTGTTTCTTTTCCCTTGTAGCGAGTCAGCGACAGACTTACTGACAGAACTGACTGGCAGACTTAGAGCTGCTATGGTTGCTATAGTTGCATAACTTACCAAGGAACAGACCCTCGCTAAGACTTATACCAGGGACAAGAAGAATAGAAGTGCAACAAGCTTTTTCCATCCTTGACCAACAATCAATCTGACTTTGCTCTTTGTTTTGAACTACAACCCGTAGACACGTTAGGCGCTAGGTACCAGTTCAAGATAGATTAGAATCAAAAGACTTTGGATACAGCCCAGTGAAAGCTAAACAAAGCATAGTAAACTACCTCAACAACAATCATTGTAACAACCTCCCTCTTTCAACTATCCATGAGAGATATCGTTCGTTGGAACATATGCTTAATTGACTAAAATGCAATGAGAGAAGTTAAAACATAGTTGCATCCTTCGGTTCACTTTTTGAATATCCATCAATAAGTTTATTGATCATACTTGCCAAATTTTTTTTTATTGATCATGATATTAATCTTACATCTGTATCATTTTCTGCTCGTTGACATTTGCCTTCTAGACTGCTTTTCATTTTGCATGATGCATCAATGCCACATTCATTGATTTCACTTTCAGTAGCTTTTCTATAATTTTGGTAATATGAATGTGGCTTAGTTTTCTTTTTACTTGCCAAGTTTGACAAAGAAACACAGCTCTTCCATAAGTAAAATTTTAATTAAAGAGTGGCTTTTATATATTTAAATCATCAGTTGTCCCTTGTGTTATTATGTTATTGTTATTATAATTTTTAGTAGATAAATGACTTTTTTTACTTGAATCCATGACTTCTTGGTTGCAAACTCTTTGTTAACTGCTGAGCTATGAGTCCAAGCCCTTCGTTTTCTTCTATTCTTAAATCATCGGTTGTCCCTTGTGTAAATGTGCTGTTATCGTTATTGACCCACAATTGTTTTTCAGTTTGACTGTTGTTACTTCGCTTTTGGAGAAATATGGGATTGACCCAAAGCAAATTGGTCGCTTGGAGGTTGGCAGTGAGACTGTGATAGACAAGAGCAAGTCTATAAAGACTTGGCTTATGGAGATCTTTGAGGTTAATTTTACTTCGTTAATTTTCTTTTAGGTTTTAAAAGAGAATATACCTTGTTTTATTTCGTTCAAGTTGAGGGAATTAAATTTTTTAAATCCCATGGCAATGACTAGAACCATTAACCATGTCATGGGGATGCATTCTTTTGACGGACACAGATGCTGAGTATCAGACATGCTACTTCCACAAGTCAAGATTATTATATGATCAGATGCATGTTTCCAATGCTGGACATGAGCACATAGGGTCTGATATGGTTCAGAATCCTAGATTTTCCTTTCTTACATCCAAATTCAATATGTTATGTTGTGTTCTTAAACTATATGTTCATTTCATTCCCGTACATCTGAACATCCATTTATTGTTATGCTGCATTTCGAGTTATTCACTGCCCTTGTTTTGCCTCTTTTCATTGAAGCAGGAATGTGGTAATACTGACATTGAAGGAGTTGACTCGACAAATGCTTGCTATGGGGGAACTGCAGCTCTATTCAATTGTATTAACTGGGTTGAGAGCAGCTCGTGGGATGGACGCTATGGCCTTGTTGTCTGTACAGACAGTGCAGTATGAACTTTCACATGCCTTATAGACCTTGGAACAATTCTTGTTTCTCAAAATGATGTAGAAGTTTGAATTCAGTGCATCGAGCTTTTTTTTTTTTTAATTATGCGCATGTCACCTGCTTAAATTTTCTCAGCCATATTTACTTCACCATTCTATTTAAACCCATGTACTGGTGAATTAATGTTAGTTGTGGAAGTGTATGTGCAAAAAAAAAAAAAAAAAAAAAAACTACATTCTGAGTTTTTATGTTTCATTTTGCTTTATGCCATCTAATGATATGTCTATTTTATTGTCATATTTGATTCATAGATTCATAGAAAGTTTCTTTTGGTTAGGTATATGCAGAAGGACCTGCTCGACCAACTGGAGGAGCAGCTGCCATAGCAATGCTGGTTGGGCCTAATGCTCCGATAGCACTGGAAGGAAAATTTAGAGCGACACACATGAGCCACGTGTATGATTTTTACAAGCCTAATCTTGCTAGCGAATACCCGGTTAGTTTCCTCACCTTTATTTTCTTTTCTATGTTGCATATACATGGTAGATTCTATCAGATTCTACAATCTTTGTTATGGGTACCTGGTTCTACTTGTTAAATGTCTCATGACAGATGTTATCTATGCTTGGGAGAGAGTAATACTAGGATGGGTGACCTCCTAGGAAATCCTTGTGTTGCACCCCACCAAATCTTCTTTTTAGTTTCATTGTGATGTGGGGGAAATTCTGTGCAGGGGTGCATGATATTTCTCCTATCAGCGGGAGACTATCTATCCAGGACTATCTATCCAGGGATAGTTTGCTTGGTTTGGGACGTCTTAAGCAGAGTCCTCTTCTTTTGTTGTCCTATTGTGTTTTCATTCACTCTTTGTGGATGGGTTTTGTAATTCCCTTGCTCTTGGGGCTTTCACTTTGGTTTATACAAAGGTGAAAGCCAACCTTTTCTTCAAAAAAAGAAAGAAAGAAAGGAAGTTCATCACCATAGCACAATAAACTTGATCACTTCCTCGTAGCTAGCAAGCTCTGAATCAGAGTACATATTTGTTCATGGCTGATATTATAATAAGATAACTGAAGAATTCCTACCTTGAAATACCTTTACTATCTTTTGGGTCTGTCTAATGAAAAGTATGAAGTAGCATTTAGTAAAAAAATGTAGGCTGTGAGTTGTTTAAGAGAATTTTTTGGGTATATTTCTTCATGGCTGGGTATTAACTTGATATCCTGGGTCCTTGTCAGTAAAGAAATGTGGTGGTACTTCCTACCTTCTCCCAGATAGCATGTCTCCTCGTCTAGTCCAAAATCCACTAATTATCTATTGCACTGCGTTAAAGCATTTGTTGCAACACATTAAAGTCATGAATGCTGCATCAAATGTTGGGCAAATGGCAAGTAGTAGAACACACATATGCTCAGATATTATGCTCGGTTTAATATTTTGAAGCGAAGTGATTGATTTTATACTATCAGATATTTTATTTGAACAAGACTTGCATCATGATGTGCTGTGAAATTTTTTTGTTTTCTATTTAGAATAAAGTTTCTTCTCATATGATTTAAGTTCTTGTGCGCAGATTGTTGATGGGAAGCTTTCACAAACTTGTTACCTCATGGCTCTTGATACTTGTTACAGTCGTTTTTGTAGTAAGTAAGTTCCTTTTACCTTTGTAAGACAGCCTATTATGCTCTTATTTGGTTTAAAGTTGTTAGTGCTGCACCCGGACTCATTAAAAATTATATCTGTCTCCAGGTTTGATAAAACTGAGGGAAAACCATTCACGATCACTGACGCAGATTACTTTGTGTTCCACTCCCCATACAACAAGGTATCATTTGATGTGTATGTAATGTTCAGTCCAGTTGCCAATAAAATAATTTTCTGATACACCAAATGTTGATGTTATTTATCATTTGGACTTCGTGACAGCTTGTACAGAAAAGCTTTGCTCGACTCTACTACAATGATTTCTTGAGGAATTCCAGGTTTCTACTATTTTTTTTATAATAAATCTCATACACATTCCTTTGTTCCTTTTAATGTCATGTATAATGTCAATGGCACCCTCAGTGGTGTTTGATGGACATGATATAAAATGATTGCTGGAATTCTTTTTCCATCTTCTCATTTTTTGGTGATCGCCACTTTGTTTGAACATTCTAGTTATAGTTTCTGAATTTTGTTATGTTTCTTGAATGTACAAGCACTTTCGAGAATGATGTAAGAGAAAAGTTGGAACCATTTTCAACTTTGACTGTCGATGAGAGTTATCAAAGCCGGGATCTTGAAAAGGTTTGTCAAATAAGCTTATTATGATGCGTCTCTGCACAGGTTCAGAATTCTCATGATTGATTGTCTAATGTGCTAACAGTTTCTCTCTCATGGAAATTGTAGGCTTCACAGCAAGTTGCGAAGCGCCTATATGATGCAAAAGTGCAACCATCAATCTTGCTACCAAAACAAGTTGGCAACATGTACACTGCATCTATTTATGCAGCATTTGCTTCTGTTATTCACAACAAGCATAGTACTCTGGTAAAGTCATTGTTTAATTTATAATCATCATTGAAAGCCGTCTTGTAATCATATTTTCTAATTCTTTGCCTTTGATCTACAGGAAGGCCAACGTGCAGTGATGTTCTCATATGGCAGTGGCCTAGCTTCTTCAATATTCTCATTTAAGTTTCAGGATGGTCAACATCCATTCACCTTGTCTAACATTGCTAGTGTGTTGAACATCTCGAGCAAATTGGAGTCCAGGCATGTGGTAAGCTTTCATTCCCTTAAATTTTCCCTGTTGCCTTCTCAATTTGCTTCAGATGATCACTGCCAACTGTGTTCTTTATTATTTATCTTTCGATTATAATGTAGGTAATGCTTACCAAATGGTGAGAATTAGTATCTTTTCATTGGGCAGTAAATTAGCTGTGTGAGAATATGGTAGGCCCAACTTCTGTTGTTAAATGAATAGTAGGCCCACATTTGGGCAAATATACATGCATTTGTGCATTGTTCAAGTGCAGGGTTTTGTCCATAACCGTAATAATAAAAAACCATGTATGTGGTACTGCAATATCAATAACTTGATTATGTAAACACAATCAATGGAGGAAAGAAAATTGTACCTGTCATTAAATAGAGTAGACACAAACGTAAGTCTTGTACATCTCCTTGGAATTGGTGTGTGAAGTGCAGAGTTTGCATGTTTTTGGTTTAGAAGTTGAGAATATATGTAGTTCACCTTTTCCTACTGTTCTAGATTTTGTCTACTACTTTCTGATGACCATGGGCTCAAATTTTGTGCTGGTGATATGTCCATGTACTTCCCTTCTTTTATCTGTGATATCCTTGAAGTGCAGTCAATCAACTATTGTATCTCATTTTAATCATTACTGTAATATTCTGACTACTCATTGGTTTCTGATTTGTTTGTCAAAGGGTTAAGAAACTCTTGAACTACTGTTGCTAAACCCTTTCCAAGAAATTTTGGATTTCCCCGCAGATTTCTTTAGTTTGACTTGACTTTCAGCCCCAAGGTGGACTACAATTCAGTTTCCTGTACAACTGATGTCAATTTGTGGTGGTAGCATGTATGTGTTGCACTTGGAATCTAACATCGTTATACATGTTTCTTTGGCAGATTTCGCCTGACAAATTCATTGAAACATTGAAGCTGATGGAGCACCGGTATGGAGCTAAAGGCTTTGTAACAAGCAAAGACACCAGCTTGCTATCTCCAGGCACTTTCTACCTGACCGAGGTTGACAACATGTACAGGAGATTTTATGCCAAGAAGGCTATTATGAGCGGAACTGTCCCTGTGACATCCAATGGTTCACTGTCCAATGGCCATTGATGATTAGTCATGGTGATAATATCATCAATGATTGTCCATGTCGAAGATCAAGTGAGCATCAGCTGTCCGTCATATCTGATCTATTGGTTTGTTCTCAGATCGGATTATGTGATGACTGTTTTATTTATTCAAATTCAGTGGTATGTGTGAATTTCCATGCTGCTTAGTTTTGTCAATGTTAGTGGACATGGTTCTCTCAGGCATGTAGAGAAAGATGGTTCTGATTAGTATGACTGCATTATCTCTATGATTTTTGGGCTGCTAAGGTTGAGTGAAAAATTCATTTTCTTTGACTAGTTGACGTGTCTGTAATGAAAAAGGAGCCCTCTACAACTGCTTGTTGTGAAAAGGGGGCATGTGAGTTCATTGCATCACATGTGCATTATGTAGTGTAACATCCATGTAGATGATTTGCATGACTATCCCACAAAAAAACATCATTATAGCATAATTTAAGTGCTCCTTAATATGCAATTTTGTCATCATATAAAATCATTCTGCGTGGGACACGGTGGCATAGTGACACGGACACGATGACACAACAATTTAAAAAAAAAATAAGATACGGGTACGAGTAGAACACGGCAACAAATAAATTAATATATATCACAAGGAAACATGATATATAAATGCGGCATCTGATCTTTCAAACAAAGGAAAGGAGGATCTCTCATATTTTTTGTGAAGAAAACATGATTGCAAAAGCATTGGCGGCTTAGCAATATGCTATTGCACTATAACAAAATTAGTAAATAGTGGTAAAAAACATTGTCGTTAAGAATAAAGTATGCCGTTATAAACAACAATAGCATTTGTGTGACACTTAACCAAAGTGCCACTAAATCATGGGGTCGTATGATATATAGCGGCACAACAAATGCCGCTAAACGAAAACAATAATTGTTAATTAGATTTAAGGGCACACAACTACCGCTAAATAAAAATAAAACTGCCTCAAGATCTTTTCAAGATAGATAATGACTCATTTATTTCCAGCCGCTTAAGAATCATAAAATGCCGTTGAATGACATTTCAAAGGTTTACTGTTGACAATTTTATTTGCCTCCAAAAATGAAAAAACTACAACTACATATCAGTTATGTATTTGCAGTATTTATGATGATAAAGTTAGCATTTCCCAAACCCGAATTGATTAGAGGAAGCTTCTTTCTTTATTCTTCTTATTCCTCTGCTCTTGTATTACACGAGGTAATTCTTTTACCCCCGTTTGAATAGGGGGTTAAGGTGGTTTAAGGGTGGTATAAGAATAGATATGGAAAATGACTGTTTGTTTATAGAGTATAACTTGGTATAACTATACCAGTTTAAATGAGTATAAAAAGTATAACAATTCTAAGGCCATCTTTAACCCTTACTCAAACTTATACCCAAATTTCACTTAAAATTTGAGTAAAAGCTTGATTTGATATGATGTGTCTTTAACTATCACTTTGTGTTTTACTCAATTTTTTAAAAAAATTTACATCTTCTTCTAATTATTTCGTATAAACATTTTCAAAGTCCTTCCCCTAAACATTTTTACTAGTCAATTTTTCTTCCTTCAAGATATTTAAAATTAAAAATTATTATCATCTAATTTTTTTTTTAAAATAAAAATTATTTTTTTTATTGGAATAAAAATAAGAAGTTAAAAATCAAAGATGAAAATTTAAGAAAGAAGACCATTTACTCTTTTTTTTTTTTTGAAGAGATGGTGAAAATTTTGGGGGGGGGGGGTGAGAAGACATCTAATATATTCAACTAAAAGTGGAGTTGAAGAAAAAAAAATGTCACATTTGAAAGAAAATGTGGAGATAAATGAAAAAAAAAAGATGTTTTACATTTAGGTAAAAATTTGAGTCTCCCTTGGTTTGGGTAAATGTTTGAGTAAAAATTTAATTTTGTATGGGTATGAGTAAATGGTTGAAGAGAGTTTTAGATGATTTTTACTCAAATTTGAATTTGAGTAAAGGTTTTGTTATATGATTGGAGATGTTCTAAGTAACCCGGGGATGAGCTTCCATCTTATCTATTCCCACCGAAGGTGGGGCCCACCATTACATAAAAATATTACATTTAATCACATCAAATCACCTATCACCACCTCTCATACATTAATAGGGTATACATGTCAAATTAACTTTTTATACCTTATTCACATTATATTCTTCATCAATCAAACAACTCAACATTTATTATTATGTTGTCTAATGAGAATAAAAAAAAACACAACCTAACAGAAAATTCATTTATTCCATTGATATAGTTATTTGTTCTTGGAATAAGTATAAATCCTATAATTGTTTATTCCTCGATCCAAACGGGGGCTTAAGGTAATAAAACTGCTCTTGTATTTGTTTATTTTATAAGCCTCCTTTCCTATTTTGTGAATCTGATGCATATTTGTAATGCTATAGTTGAATTAAAGATTTTTATCAAACAAAACATAATCTATTGTTATGTACGGATAATTTATGAATGTATTAGAATGCCCAATGATATATATTTGATGAATGATTAAGTAGCGCATTATATTCTCGCTTTAAAAGTCATACATGTAGGGGCATTACAAATCGGGCACGTTTATCCCCACCAAACGTTTTACTTAGCCCACCAATTAAAAAAAAATTGGTATTTTGCTGTTCCCACCAATTCAAGTCAACCGAACTTGATCGTCAATTCAAGTTTTGGGCGACCGGACTTGGTCACCATTTCAGGTATTGGATGACCGAACTTGATCGTCATTTTAAGTTTTGGGCGACCGAAATAGGTCAGGATCCATAACTATATTTACCTATTCCATTTCAGGTTTTGGATGACCGAACTTGGTTGCCATTTTAGGTTTTGGGCGACCGAAATAGATCGAACAGGATCCAAAACTATATTTACCTATTCCATTTCAGGTTTTGGACGACCGAACTTGGTCGTCATTTTAGGTTTAGGGCGACTGAAATAGGTCGAACAGGATCCAGAACTATAATTACCTATTCTTTGTAAACAAATAAATTTTTGGGTTTATCTATCATATTCTATATTTATTTTTTTATCCAATCAACACCTAAGGGACTGAAAAAAGTGTAAGTAGGTATACTTTTAATTAATTTAAATTTTTATAGAAAAATATCTTACTAAACAAATATATATCATTTTAAAGCTTCGTTTAAATTCGTAATTGAGTGGATTTTTTGTTTGAAAAAAAAACATACTAGTTGATCCAAACACATTTTATATTTAACTTTTGAAAATTTGTCCGTCACTTATATAAAAAAATTGTTCTTACGTTCTACATTTAAGAATAATTATTAATTCTCTCTACATTACAACTCAGATGTGGAGTGACATGAAGGATCTAAGAAGGATACACGTCATGAGATTATATTTCCAAGAAAAAAATAATAAACTTTATTACAAATTCTGATTAAATTCGGTCGTCCAAAAACTAAAATGACGACCAATTTAAGTCGTCCAAAATATGTAATGACGACTAAGTTCGATCGTCGAAAACTCAAAATGACAATCAAGTTTGATCGATCTGACTGGATCGGTGGGGATAAAAAAAACACCGATTTTTTTTTTTTTTCGATTGGTGGGATAAGAAAAAATATTGGTGGGACTAGACGTCCCCTTACAGATCCATTAAAAAATCCTTGTAGTAAGAAGTTGGAAGGACATTACTGACGTTGTAGATTCCTAGAGCAATTTAAAATACTTAAAATACTTCCACATTAAATAAAATCATTACAAGAATACCATCCGTAGTTTTATTAGTAAATTCTTTATTGCTCTGTTTTTCCTTTTTATTTCTGGAACTCCATGATGGAGTTTCCCAATGCCCAACAGACTTTGTTGATCCTGGTGAAGCCAGCTTCCTTGGCGAGAGTCTCGTATTCCCCTTCCGTTCTCTCTTTACCACCAGCGAAATGGGCCAACATTATTAGGTCCAAAGCACATGTGAGCTGCACCATAGAATCGACCTCGGGTGCCACCGGTAATGTCATCTCAGATACGATGACCTTTCCTGATGGAGGGAGTGCCTTATAACAGTTCTTCAACAATTTCACGCAATGTTGGTCACTCCAGTTATGCAAAATCCACTGCCCAATTTATGATTAAGAAAGAAATTAAGGGCAATTTAATAGCATTAATATTCTCAAAATTATGTATAGAATCTATTTATCGAATAAAAGAATATTAAATCTCCAGTATAATATTCTTCAAAGAAAATTATACTAGTGCATGACACTATCACTCATCCCTATTTACCTTGGTCAATTAATATGCTTAATATGCAAGATTTATTTTGTCATCTTAAAAACATGTCCTACAAATTGATGCACATCTTGTACTCATCCTGCTACACATATTTTATTAGGGCATTGCTTGGCAAAGAAAAACTTCACCTTCAAGAAAATGGCATCCCCTTGGGGAATGCTTTCAAACATATCTCCTCCCACATGTTCCACGCCTAGCAACAAAACAAATAAACGGTATCAAATAAAGGGAAACAATCAAGTTGCATATGACACAAAATGATTAGAGAATCCATATAAATATATTGGGACCGACCTTTGATAGGAGGGACAGCTTCAATGACATGAGGGAGGTCAAAATTGATGCCCCTAATGTTGGGGTGCTTAGAGACTATCATTGCGAGAGAGCCACCAGCACCGCCGCCAACATCTACGACAGTACTGAGACCGTCGAAGCCCTTGTAGGTGCCCAAGATCTTCTTCATGAAGTTAGTGGAGTGGTTGACCATGCTGTCGTTGAACAGCTTGCTGAACCTAGGATCCCTACTGTTATACTCGAATGAGGTCATGCCGTGGGCCTTGTTGAATGGTATCCCACCTTCCAACACCGCGTCTTTCAAGCACAACCTAGTCCGAGTTGATTCAACGAGAAACCAAATTTCTAATAGTTTACGTACTGTTATCACTTTTTGAAGCTAGGTATAAACATACATATACTTTAAGATTGTGTTTGGATGTGTTATTAAAATCCTGAGATTTTTAGAATCTTGCCGCGATTTAAACTTAATTTTTTTAAAAGCGTTAATTCATTAGCTTTTTCAATTGCAAGTTTATTTTTGTTTGGTTTTAAAAAAGAAAGATTAAGATTTGAAAAAGCTAGTTTGATGTGTTTGAATCCACCCAAACACTATCCAAATGAACAGTAAACAACATATTTAATGTTTGTACCAGCTCTCCAAGAAGACCCTGTCAAGGTTGATGAGCGCAAGCGGAGCCGTGGACATCCCATGCTCGTTCTTGGTGAGTAACTTGGCCACCGGCGTCAGCCCGTAAAGCCTCTTCGGTTTGCCGTCCTCGCCGTCCACCACTGAGCAAGTCAGTACCGAGTGGCTGGCGAGAAGCCTGAAGATCCGGTCCAGCATGGCGGGGGCTTCCGGGTTGGTGGTCGGGAGTTTGGAGGCAACCTCTGCTGGGGAGAGCTGAGCCCCTGGCCCAGCGGCGGCAATGATCTCGAGAAGGTCGAGCTCAAGAACTGCTTTGAGGGTCATGGGTAGGATGGAGGAACTCGCCAGCTTGAAAGAGTAATGGCAGGTCGCTTCATCCACTTCTTCCTCGGTGGTTCTGCTGAGCTTCTCTGTTAAACCCATTTACTTGGAGGGGGTGGGGACTTTTTTCTTTTTTTTGTTGAGAGTTTGGAGAAGGTTGTGTGAAGGATGTTTGAGTGCTGTTGAAGAATATATAGAAGGGAAGGGATTACTATTTCTGAATATAATAGTCATCCACGGAATTGTACTGCTTGAATATAATATAGACCCACGCCTTACAGTCGATTGCCTCCCAACAGGAACAAAGGGACATTTTTTTTTTATAGTCTCAAGTATATTTTTATAAATTTTGTTAGCCTTTTCTTCTGATTGTAAGAAGTTATGTATCTCGCTATATATTATTTATATTTTCTATAAATAATTATATTCAATTCATGTAGTATATATTTTATTTTTTTAATTTAAATATATCTCATTAGATGAAGTATATAATTTTAAAAAAATAAAAAATTTGAACATATTGCGTTTGGGATTGAAAATGAACCGAGTATCACATTATTCATTTTTTGTTGGATAATATTAGGGATAATTCTAACAATTATCACATGTTTTAATTTTTAAAAATAGTAAAACTCTTTAATAGGTGTATATATGATTTGATGAAATATGTATATCTCTTCATTTCAAATTGGATGAATCTGAGTTATTTATCTTATATTGTGCTTAGTGGCTGGATATGTCGTTTTATTTGACCTACCTCGCGTGTATGCAATTTTCCCTAGCTAATTAACGTGTGGAACAAAAGCAGTAACGTAACCAATTGGAATTGAAAGAAATAACTCTAAAAAACATGTATTGTCCGTCCTATGTATATTTCTAACATATCGTGGTGCGGTTTAGTATTTTTATTAATAAATTCATACGTATTTAGTAAATATTATATATATTAAGACTTTGGGCGGAGATCATTTGAAACATCAGTGCCTTTCACGGAATAAACAGGACACCGAATCTAGTGGGTGAATTGTTCAAATGGAGGACCAAACTGCTTGATTTTTTTTTCTGTCTCTAAACTCTTTTTTTAAACCCCTATAGTGTTGTTCTATTTTTTTTTATTTATTATTTATGGCTTTTCAGGATATCTGAATTATCCCTTATTGACAGAGTTACATAAATATAATGTGATACGTATAAAAATTATACACATACTTACATATATTTAATAGTTACTTACTGAGAATATTCAATATACACAAAGGTGATTAAATACAAAACGATTATTTATGCATTCCCGTATCATTATAATAGATTTATAAACAACAAATCTTGTCATTATCATTTGTAAGTGCATTCAACGTACATAAAATGATAAAATACAAAATGGTTATACATATATTTTTAAAATGTCATTAAAATAGATATGTCAACTGTTTAAATTATGACATTGTCTTCCTATAACACTCCCCTACAAAGTAAAAACCACCAAGTGTCAATGCAAATTATTATTGAAGATAAGAAAATACTTATTCGCTTCACTAATGATTTCATTTTTGCACTCATACATGTAAAAGATCATGAAAAAGTCGAACCTCCCTAGCTTGCATAAATAGACACTAAAAAGACAAGTTCACATATATAGTAAATGATATTTCTATAAAATATATATAATTTTTTTGTAATTAGTTGAACATGTTATGTAACTGCATAGCATGACTGTAAACCAAAAAAAATAAGGTGGAGAATTTTATGGATGACTGAAACATGGCCCCAAATATATCACCCTTCAATATGGGGAGAGATCAGTCTGAATGGAAGACCGCCCAAATACTATTGACAACCGTGTTTTTGTTGGGTTTGTGGGCTATTCTGGGTTAGCCCAATTGAAGGCTTGATGAAGCCCACATAAGGACATGCATAACATGCATAACATGCATGTCAACATGATACCCCAGGGCAAATGTGGCCCATGAGGATTAGACGCACGGCCGAGAAGAAAGGGTTCGCAGTTTAATGAATGCTCCAGATTTCTTACCTAGATTTTTCCAAATCGAGCATTGATACGCGGAGCCCCGTTTGCAACCCGATACATATGCTGCGCACTTATAGTGTATAATTTTTATCATAGTATATGTATATGACATGATTTGATTTTTTATTTTTTTTAAATTAAAAAAAAATACATTATTATATCTCAGTATATACATTATTTCAAATAACAGCATACACTTCAAAGGGAGAGTGTATGATTTTTTAGAAAAAAAATAGTATGAACTACAATTGGGGTTACAATGAGGGTTGATTGCATCTTTTTCCAACTCTAAACCCAAGGACATTGCCAAGATGTTTTGTGTTAGCAACTAGAGAAGAAGAGGTGATGCAAGATCAGCCCATATTGATAACATAAGTGTCGATCCACAATCACGGTATGCTAGCTGGAGCAGGTTTTATCATTGGGCGTTGTTACACTTATCATTGGGTGTTGTTATGAAGGCAAATACAAAATTTTATGCAAGGTTTCAAATCCAGCTGATCCGACGATTGAATCAGTGATCCATGACCGGTAATTTTTTTAGTTTAATAAACAGTTTGATTTTGAAGCATTAATTAATAATAAAACTTGTCAATGTATGTCTATTGAAACTGTGTTCCCCGGTCCAAGGCCTTTTAAAAATAAAGATTCAATGAATCTAAACCATGCATATGAAACTTATTATGATTTCATGTTGAAATAGAAAGGAAATCGAAGGGAGTCAATGATAGCCAAAGAAACAACACGATTACGTGATATCGCATGTAAACATTAGAGAATAACTCATGAAAACCCGAAAAATGTTCCTCAAAATCACAAGAACTGACTTACCTATGATATGTCATCATAAATTATTGATTAAAATTGTTGAACCAAAGAGAGGTGAAGAGATCCATTAAAACATCAATTTTGAAAAACAGAGAAAAAATCATGCATATTCTGAAAACCAAAATCATCAAAACCTTGAAAATTGAATATTCGAGGTATGCGGCACATGCATAAAGTACATGTTGTAGTAACTTGTAACAAACTAGGTTTTTTTCATTTATTCTGTATTAGTGAAAATTTGTTTGTAGAAGTTACATCATCACTCCTGGGTGAATGCGTACGTCATCACACACTTGCTATAAGAAGTAAGCGATGTAATGATAAACATGTTTGTTGTCTGTCTAATATTTATTAATAAAACTATAATTCTAAATTTAAACGGTAACAAACATGGTCGTACACTATTTGTGTTTTTGTGTCACAACTGGCAAAATATGCATATATCTTGCTATATAGAGCTCATCCTGACAAACCAAAAATAGTGTCACTGGAGATGTATTTTTCTGTCATGGCTAGGCCTGTCAATTAGACTGATATGAATTGAATAAGTCCATATGCTTATCTATATCTCAATTGAATATCTAAAAAATATATATATCTGATATCCGACGGATATTCCAAAACACATATCTGTATCAGATCTGAAAATCCAGATACGGATTCGGATAATATCCGAAATATCCAAACCAGATTAAAATATAAAGAATTTATAAAATCTTAAGTCTTAACATGGTTAAATAGGTATCCAACAAAGACATAAAACACAAAGCCTAATATAGTTAAACGAGTATCCAACATAATTAAATATGTTTGTGTTTTACCTTAAATCATGAGTCATTGAATTTTCATCTAAAGGTTGAAACTAATTCTAACGTATATAAATAAAATAACAGTTCGGATACAGATATTATTCGGATCAGATATAGGCTATATCCGATCTGATCCAAAATTTTTTGAATACGGATAATTTGGTTCGGATACGGATACAGATTTTCGGATATAAGATATTTTCTGCATTTTTGGATATAAATTCGGATCGGATATGAATATTTTTTCAGATAATTGACATGCTTAGTCATGGCATGTCTGTTAAAGTAGTTTATTTGGAGGGTGTTTAAAGGATGGAAGCAAAAATAGTCAACTTACAATTGAAGTGAAGAGAAAAATAGGGGGAGAACAAAATTTTGTTGGGATGTATTGGAAAATTTTCATGCAGTTTTTTAGTAATAATATAATTTAAAATATTAATTACTTATGTCAAAAGAGATTGTTTACTCAAAGATAAGTTGTAAAGTATAAATATGATTGTGTGTACACTACTAAATTATAGGGCTTGATTGCCAAATACCTTATTTGTTTTATTTTTATTGGAACTATTAAACACAATTTTGGTTACAGTTTCAGTCTACGATCCCAATTATTTTCAAACAAGATATAAACCTTGTGTTGCTAAAATTTTTACATTTTTTATAAATACGTTCATACAATTGTTATAGTATTCTCTTCATTATTTTAAAAAGATATATATTTTATTTGATAGGAAATATTATTAAAAATAAATAAATAAATAATGTAAAGGTTGCAACAATATAACATTTATTTTTGTTTACAGATAATGTTATATACATTTCTTTTTCCTATCCTAAATCTAGTATACATGTGTGATTTGAATTTTTCATAAACAATATATCTCATCAATAAGATACATACTTTTATAAAAAAAAAATAAAACACATACTCTAATGAATTATATCGATACATATATAAAAAATATGAAATCTTATGTTAAAATATATACTTTGTTAATATAAACATATGCTTCGATAATTGATACACATAATGACTGAAATCGATATTGAAAAAAAAATTTATGTATAACAATATTATTTTTTTATACAATAGGGTGGGTGGTTTGACAGTGTCAACTGTGATGAAGATGTGAACTGAGCTTTAATTAAATTCGATGAACATCTTTTGATATTTGTGAAATAAGCCAATGAATCGAATCTTTAACGTTCTTTAAAAAAAAAATTAAAAGAAAAATATTGGCGTGGACCCTCAAGAAACCGTCTTGCAGAGGGACCACTGGAACCTCCCAAAGACAGTCCTAACGTGAATTACGAGGCGAAGTGGGGCCCACAGTGGACCGTACGACAAAAGACTCGGCCCACGAGGGTCTTTGTTGTTGAAGAAACTAGGGAGAGGGGCCCCGGGCCCACTCCTTGGGAAAACCCCAACCATTACAGCTGTTCAAGTTAGGCCTTTGTGGTGGGGTTTTTTCAGAGAAAAAAAAAGAAGAGCACATTCAATTGTCCCTGCCTCGGTTTATTGGACCGCCACGTGCTCCACTCGGTCCCACTTTGAACTAGTGTGATGTGAAAACCCATATAAACAATTTAAACATGTTTATTTATTTTTTAGTTAACTGTGTTGGTTGAGCTTTCCTGCCAAAAAGTGTAGCGCTTTTCACGCACGAGGGGTCTCTTTTCGAGTCTTTCTGGGGGAACGTTTTATTTTCCAAGTATACCCCCCCGGCCCCGTTTTTTATAAGCTTTTTAAATGATGATCAGGGGACATGGATCAAACGGGTTTGGGTGGTCCTACTCAGACAGTAGAGATGGCCCTTCCGGGTCCCGAGTGTTGCCAACTTGCCATAGATTTATTTATTTTAACTGAATTAATATCTTTGAGTGGTTGTTTTTTTCTTCTAAAGGACCACCATTAACATAGTGGTGGGTCTTGACTTTCATTGGGGCGAGGGGTGGTGTGGGACCACCTTCAAGTCCAAGTTGTGAATTACGTGAAACCCACTCACATATATTTAACATAAACTAAAGAAAGGATAGCAGTTCATACTGTTCATGCATCTCAGTGCTGTGACATGGCTAAAACATTTTTCAATGGATAATTCATTCCACAATCCATATATCTAACATAAACTAAAGAAAGGATAACATTATCAAATGGGTTTTGATTTTGGGCTGTTGTGATTTTTTTTTATGTCTGCATGGTATTAATAGATATATTTAAAAATATGATAAAATCTAATTAGAGTGACAAATATGTAAAATTATTAAATAATTTAATAGTACAAAAATAAATAGATTATTTTTAATAGTATAAATATAAATAACAATTTCTTGATCTATATACAAAAACTTATTATTATTTTCAATATGAAAAAGATTATGATAAAGTTATTTTAATCATTTTTTTTGTTTGGTTAAAATTTAACCCCAGTTAAATTTATTTTGATTATAAAAAGTAACATAGTATCACAATTTTTATTGATAAAGATTATAATGATATAAAATAAATATGTCATCTTTAATAATATAAAAATAAATAACATGTTTTCTATGGTATACATGTGAAAAAGAAATAAAATTTTGGATCGTCTTAGATAAGGCATTTTAATTGATTATTTGTTAAATGTTCTTATTGTTTTTGCAACTCTGACTCAATGCATGAGTGTGTAGAAGTTGCTCGTTATAGCCCATGGGGCTCATTAATTATCACACGCTTTTCACAAAGATTACAGTTGTCGTTGTCGTCAAGCGTATCACATCGTATGATTACGCATTTACGCTCCTCTAAAAATACCTTTTTGGCTCGTCGATTGTCTCCACCGATTGTCCGGAAAGACGACATTCCTCTCCCAAAGAAGCAAGGACCGCACCCAAGATAATGGGGTCGTCGTTCCAAACGGAAAGCGTCAGGTCCACTGGAAAAGGCATTATAGTAATTAAGTGAACCCCCCACCCCCCCCCCCCCTTTATTTCTCTACAGTGATCGATGTGTGGGCGTGTCTTCCTTGCACGTGCCCAGTTCCTGCTTCGGATTGTGATGGCCTACAAACTAAATTCCAAAAAAATAAAAATTGTGATTAAAAATCAGCACTTGTAGTGAATATGATGGATAACCAGTACATCTCTAACTCATAATCTCCTTCACTCTTCAACTCTATAAACCCCTCAAACATCAATTACATAACTCCCACTCTTGACCACCCTATAAATGTGGGTTTCTCATGTATTCCATAATCAACAAGTGAATAATAAAATATCTCTTTCTACTTCTCTTCTCTATATGCTTGTGTGCTTTATTTATGTACTCTTATACTCATGTATTCTATTTATTACAACATGTTATTAGAATAAACTTTTATTCTATTCAAGCACCCAAGAAATTAAAGAGATCTTCAAAGGTTTGTATTTTGGTCATCATGAGACATAGACATGCTTTAGTAAACAAATTCACGGAGTTGTCCTTCCACTAAATCTGTCGAACATTACATTCATGGCTTACTTTCTATTGACTCGGTCATGACTCACATTACCTCTGCATAATAGAATTGTGTATTAGCTTGATGAAATGATTTCTCCATGGTGGTAGCATATCCATTCAGTGTGCGTGATTGTAATATACGTACAAGCATGAGATTCATGAATTTATTAGCTTTCATCGGTTAATATGATAGGCTTATCATATTAAACGATTATGGTCAATCATATTTTGCATCATCCATTTTTTTTTGTGAAGAACAATTTTTTTTGTTTGACTGTGAAATTATATTTTGATGTTTCACTTATTGCTTGAATTTGTGTTAACATTATTCTTTATTCCTTTTATCAATTAATTTGATATTTATTAATATTTAATCTGAGATGCATTTTAATGTTACAATGTCATGTGTTCTTATAGGACCATGCAAAAATTATGTTTACATAATCCCGGAATGACCATGCAGAAGTTATGAATAATGTGTCTTAATAGAACCATTCAAATTTTATTTTATTTTGTCTCTGAAGAACTATAGAAAAATTATTACAAGGACCATTGGAAAATCATGTGAAAGATATGATTAAAATATGTACCTGAAGGACCATATAATTTTTATTCCTGAAGGATATACACAAATCATGGCTGCATGTGTCTTTGTAGAACCAAACAAAAGTTATACAATTCCCAGGGACTACCAATTTCACAATCAGACCCCTATCCGTGATACAAACAAGTCCCTGATCTATTCGGGCTATTTGCGTAATGAACCCCAAGGTCTCTCAGTTTTACAACTAGACCCATATATGTGTTACTAACATGTCTCTCATCCAGATTTATAGCCAGGTTTCTCAAAACATGTTTCTCATTTTCAAATGGTCTTAAAACATGACATTCCAAACTTTGAATTTTATGAAATTACATCCAATGATTCTTGAGACCATTAAGATACCCATAAAATTATAATATTTTATATCGAATTGATTATCTTAATTTATTTATATAGACAAATGTGAAACTTTTGGTTAGTGGGGATTTAAATTGAGGGACTTGTTTTGAGTAGCTTCTTAGTTCTTCTTTTGGTGTGTAAAGGGTGTGGCTTTTTCAATTGAAAATTCATTGCTATGTTTATTTTCAGTAATAACAGTAGAAATGTATTGTTATGTTTTTCCTTGAGAGTGTAACGTGTAACATATATACATCCTCTCTCCTTTTTAGCTCATTCAGCATATTATCTTAGTTAAAATATTTACAGAACTAAGATAAATATTTTTGTTTTTTGAGTTTAATGCATATCACATATCTGTTGTCGTCACCTTATCAAATATATAGTATATATAATAATACGATCGATGATACATTTTGGGATCCTTTACATATATTCCTGCAATTCATGATTTTCTTGTTCGGATAATTACATATATATAATATCTTGCTCAACCTTTGAACATGATCACGGTGACAGTAAAAAAATTAAATCAGTTTATTGATTATTACTGTTATAAGTATTGTGGAATATAGTGTAAAAACAGTATAGGGATTAGGGAAGATAATTGAGTTTGAGACGCGAAGATCGCTATCCTTAAAGCGATAATTGCTCATACTTAAAAATCACAAATTTCAAGTCTTTTGAATGTACCATAAAAGAATGACATTATTCACATGAACATAACTGAGTGAGATGAGAAGAGTAGAATGATCAGAAAGTAAAGCAAAAACAAAAGAAAAATACACACACTCATGATGTCCAGAAATGCTGCCCATATCAACCCAACTGCATCCGCCGAGAGAAAGGGTGTTTATTGGTTGGAGAGTTTTCTAAAGCTATGCATACCAAGTGGAAGAGACTCCTGCATACCAGTTGAAGTGCTAAGTGCGCCTAATAATGTGCCTATGCGTGCACGTAAGCGTGTGTGGACCATTTTTTTCTTTATATTTTCTAGACACCATTAAAGTAGTGGATCAATATATATGTTGAAAAAAAAAAATTTCACTTCCAATGTGAGATTATGTTTTAAGTCTCTCAAAGTCTCGAACCTATTACAATCTTTTTAACATATAGGTATTAAATATTATGGTTATTAAATGCCAAATTAGATTATTTTCACTAATGAAAAGCTCTTTGTTAAAAAAAATGAAAAAAAATAAAAGAAAAGATATAACAGTGGAAGATAGCATAACACGTGCATCCGCGCGTGCACCTTACTAATAATACTAAACTTTTCATCGTTTGTTGTTTTTTATAAAAAAAAATATTTAAAAAAGTAGGGTCTGCTAATTTCATCTAGAAAAAGAATTTAATAGTTGTAATTAAAATTCCTCCTACTAGATTAATAGGAAAATTGTGTGATCCAAGTGAAAAAAATAAAATGCCAGAATTTTTATAAGTCCCTATAAAAGTTGAGGTAAAATAGAATTCTAAGGAAATTTTATTTTTGGATTAAACATATTTATATCCCTGCAAACATGGGTAATCTCATATAAGTCCCTATAAAAGTTGAGGTAAACACATGAGTCCCTAAAAACTCATAAAAACCTAATTATCATTCTCGAATTTAATTCTCATTCAAATTTGCCAGAATATTTTATCATCATGTAATTGTGTAAATATTATAGTCTCCACAAACAATCATAAAAAACAAATTAGTTCATGCAAAGATCAAATTGTCCTTGTAAGACTTTTTATGTTACTTGATTTCCATTGAAATATTGTTTGAAAATGATTAAAATTTTATGATAATTTAATCATTTTATGGTTATAAGTTAAAATTAAGTATGGTAGGTTGAGTTAGGATTAATTTTTATTAAACCAGGGATGTATATAGATTTTTGTGAGTTTTTAATGACGTGTACGTCTGTCCTAACTTTGATAAAGACTTATAAGGGATTAACCATGTTTGTGAGGACTTGAATATCTTTAACCCTTTATTTTTAGGGTGCTGCTCCTGTGAGTAAAATCATGATCAATTTTTTAATTCAACATGTTTTAAACTAATCAAAATTTAACATATCATCTTATCATTTTTTAGTGATATTTCAAAGGATGAATTTACCATGTTTTTATTGACTTAAGATCAAATTTATCATTTTTGGTTACTGGATCTTTAATCTTTTTTATTTTATTGTGAATCATTTAAATAGATGTATGGTACTTTATTACGATCCCTCTTTAAAATAAAGAAAAGTGTGTGCGTGGCAGTCAGGGGTCCCAGTAGTCGATTAGGTGAGGCCGGAGGCCCCAAATTAGTTGGCTGGCTCTAACAGGTCATTAATTAGCTAATCTCAACCGTTTGATCACATAAACATCATAAATATCATACCGTTAATTAGCTAATCAACCGTTTGATTAGAGAACTATATAACAATAATAATAATCTAAAGAGGATTATCAAACTTTTCTTTGAAGCGGGTCCCAGTGCCCCGCGTGATCGGCACCCACTGTCCATGCAGACGGGGGACCACAATCCCCACCGTGGAAGCTTATCTGTATTACTGTATATACATATAACTTATAGGGATGATTAGGTGCGGTGAACGGCGGGTGCGGCAGCGATCACGGGTCGTCGATCACGGGTCCATCGCATCGGACGGTCAAATGCGATTCACATCGACTGTCGGATGCGATGGACCCGCGATCGAACGGCCCATGTCGCGGCCGCACCCGCCGTACGCCGCACCTAATCGTTTCACGTATATATAATCTATACATACACTATATCATTCGCGACGAGTACGGACAAAAATGGGCGAACCAGTTTAGAACATAAATAAGGGTAATCTAGTAATTTAGGGTTTCGGCTAATTTTTGTCCTTTTCTGGTTTATTTGCTGAGTGACCTCCAGGATTCTATCGGTTTCACAATCACTTCTATATTTGTTATAAACAGATCCCTCGTAGTTATGATAATCAAGTCTCTAAAAAAATTCAGATAATTCAGTCATTTTATGGGCTATTTGCAGATCCGCTCCCAGGTTCTACCATTTTCACAGTCAGGCCCCTATCTGTGTTACGAACAGTTCTCTCATTCAGATTTTTTGATTTATAAAATCAGGTGCTTGCACTCAAAACATGACTTCCCAGACTTCAAATTTCATTAAATTTCATCCATTGTTTTTCGAGACCACTAAAATATTTATAAAACTATAAAATAAACATTTTTGCCACATTTTATAATTACAAAAATTACAAATAGAATTGGGTCCATTTAAGCCCATAACGTTATCGATGGAAAATCTCTACTGCGTTTTCACTTTTCAGTTTTCATTTTCATATCTACAACCATATATATTTGCATCCAGTACTTCATGTTGATGATAAAAAAAAACTAATTATTCCGTATCCTTCTTAGTTTCACACAGCAAGTGTATCCATCTGTTCTTGACTCTCTCTCTCTCCCACTTCAATAGGGGATTCTGACTTCTAATAAAAAGATTTAAATCAGTTTATTGATTATTAGAGTGATAAGTATTATTGAATATAGTTATTAAATATTATGGTTGCATTGATTATTTGATGAGAGAGTAAAATACGGTTCACATAGACCGTGTAATGCTATATTCATATAGCTATATTGTTTTTTTTTTTAACAAATCAATTGCATAAATAGAGTCCCGCAGATTGTTTATTATATTCTTAAACTAATCACACTTCACGTTTAATTAAATTTGAGGGCCACATGAATCAATTGAATTACCTGCTACACAATTTTATTTTATATTAATGCTTTCCTACCACTCTACGAGGTAGGCTCTTTCATGTGAAAGGAAGAACTATTCATGCTATAGTTTTTATTCCATTTGAATTTAACATTCCATAGAGTTTTTAAGTACTAAAATGTGTTCATTATTACGCGTGTATGCATGTACAGTACACTAGTTTTTATTGGCTTTTTAATTTTAAGTCCGTGTAAACATGTCAATTTAGAGATCGATCCCTCCTTCATATTTCTTTTTAAGTCTTCAACTTCAACCACCTATTTTGTTTTTAGTCCCTCCGCCAAACATCCGTTCATATACCGTTAGTTTATAAAAGTGATGAATATTTTAACTCCTTGTAAATTATGTTATTTAGTAATCAGACCCTCCCTTCTTCATATTTCATTTGAAGTGCCCAACTTCAAATGTTTTTTTCTTATTAGTTTCTTTATAAAATGTCTACATTATTTTTTGTAAGTATTTTTATATTTAAAACATGTATACAAAATATTTGTTGAAATATCTAAACCAAATCTGCATTTGCATTGTTAGGTGTTCAATGACACTTTAGAATCATGCAAAATAAATTTTTTTTATTAATTGCATACAATTTTTTAATGGCATATAAATTTTTAAATTTAAAATTCTAAACACACTCAACATATATAATTTAATATTTCATATTTTGAAAAAATAATATCATTTAAATCAAAATTCAATAATGAAAAATTCCCCAAAATATTGCTTATATAATCATTCTTCTTATGCTTATTTAATCAATTCCGAATTAAACACCTAGAACCATAAGAGAATGCAATGTCAGATTTTGTGAGCATATTTAATGTTGAATAACACTAAAATTGTCACTGAATACCTCACAATGCAAATACAGTTTTATTTAAATATTTTATTAAACATTTTGTATATAAGTTTTACATATCAAATTACTTATAAAATCATATAGACATTTTGTCCAGGGACAACGTAACTAAGAAAAAATATTTAAAATTGGGGACTTAAAACAAAATAGGAAGAAGAGAGTGATTGATCGCTAAATAACATTGTTCCAGGAACTTAAAAATAAAAATCACACTTCACAAATTAATGGTGTATGAACGGATGTTTGACATAGAGACTAAAAACACAAGAGGACTTAAAAAAATATAAAGAAGAGAATGATTGATCCTCAAATGAGCATGTTTATACTAACTTAAAACAAAAAAATCTCTATTTTTATCTAAATAAAATGATGAAGGGAATGATTATTCAATGAGTTGGCTTATTAGTACTGTAATTTGAACTTGCTTTATTCCGGTGAATTGGGCATGTTTTACAATGTGTTACAAGAACCTGAAAAATGAACAAATCAAGAATCTTTAATTCAACCATTGGGTCAATCGAATTTGAACTGTGACATAATTATAATATAACATATATATATTAATTATCATTATGAAATAAAAAATCAAAAAATATTTTAAATCTTTGCACAAAGTTTTTGTTTATCATTATAACATGATTTTAGTATGTAAAATGTTAATTTTTTTATTCGAAATCATATTTTAATAAGTGATTAATCACAATTTTTATGAATAAATAATCATTCGATATAATCAACCTGTAACCGGTTCACAAAACCATCAGTTCAACGGATGAGTTAATTGAGTTTTATCAGTTGTTTATATTATTAGATTTTAAGGGTAAACCGAACCAAAATTCAAATAGATGAAGGTTTAACCAGTTCAACTGGACGGGTTGGATAGGGTTTTAAAACATTGATTTTTGTTCCACTTTTCTTTTGCAGAACAAACTGTTTTTTTTAAACTGAAAGAGACTATACACACACACACACATATAAGAATGATTATTATTTAAGTTTACCTTTCTAAGGAACAATAAAAAATACAAAAACAAACTCTTTAAAATGTGATATATTTTTAAAGATTATATCCCTTGTAAATTCAAATGCTATTTCTATAAAACGAAAATTTTTAAATAAGTTAACATATACTAAAAAAGGATAAAATGAGATATATTATAGTTGAAGATATAAATGAGAATTATGTATGAAAAAAAATTACAAACAAATAGTGAAAGGATAGAATCTTTTTGAAAAAAAAATAAAAATTAAATCTTAATCCTAAAAATACTCAAATAGTAATTGGTTTAATACAATCTTATTTTCAGGAATTTTAGACCTATTTAAGATAGAACTCTAGACGGGTTGTCATGATCGCCCATCTTCAGAGTTGGCTCTGACTGACAATTTGGTTACATTAGTATGAAAACCTACTCGTAAGAGCAAGCAGAAGGGGGAGAATGAAGAGATAAAAACGTAGATGATTTAATAAAATACAAGAAAAATCGTGAGGGCGCTGGCATTGTTTCAAATGGTTACTACTTGCACATGAAAAATCATGTAACTTTTTTTTTCTTTTCCTGTTGGCAATGTTTTAAATAATGGCCACTGTTGCACATCAAAAGTACTTAAAACCATTTATGCATGAGTATTTGTGCGCGATCAGATTTATTAAGAATAAAAAATGGTTCGCGTTTTGGTACTTTCAATCACTGTGTGAAGAGAAGCAATTATAATCGAAATTTTTTTTTTTTTTTTTTTGTTCAATATAAAATATCTCAACGATTTTGTACGTGCTTAGCTTGTTAAAGTATCTTAACGATATGAATTTGAACAAATATCTCAATATAAAATATCTTAAGAGCATCTTCAATGAACATGTTAGTTAACTAAAATGTTAAAGTGTCATGTCAGTATTTTCTCATTCAACTAGACACTCATTTGCCACATCTTTATTTAGTTGGTTGTTATTATTCTAATGGAATAGCTAAATAACTTAGTCAAAATAACAGTGAGTCCACCTCTCCACCCATTCAAACCTCTACACCCATACAAAATAATATTTTTTTAAATATTTTAAATGGTGTGGCCCACATTTGAATGATTAAAGCACTAGTCACAATTAACACTTCCTTTAACATATGACAGGTGGGGTCCACATTTAGTTTGTCATTAACACTTCCATTAGAGCACCATTTTTACATGTTTTTAAAAATCTGACCATAATTAGTGAGTTAACATGTCCATTAGAGATGCTCTAATCCAAATTTTTTTTTTAATAAAAATATTCTTACTTATTATGTAACCCTGATAAAATTATAAATAGTTTGCCTTATTAAAAAAATATATATATAAAATATCTCAACGAATTTGTAAGGTTTGGATTTTCAAACTAATAGAACATAATAAGTCAGATTTGCCTACCCATCTTTACTCTCAAATGTGGTATAAGCAATCTCAATATTTTAGACAACTTATATGTGGTAAGAATACATTATAAAGATGCGGTGTTCAAGAATGAAAATATCCTTGAAAGCATCAATCAAATCAACCCTACATGGAAGGAGGTCCCAGAGAGTGTGTGAGAGATCAATCAAAAATTATTTGAGTACAAAGTATCGGATACGGGGACACTGCCTAGGACAGTGGTAACTCACTACTATTTCTGCGTAGACATGAGTCAACAGGGCAAGAGCAGAAAGTAGGCTAACTCCCAGCCCATAGAGTTGTAGACCACGTTATTCAATCCTGTGTTTGGCAAAAATTGATCTTTAACCCCCATTTGGGGTGAGGTATAACGTATAAGTATAACCCAAAGAATAAAGGGTGACAGGGGAATAAAAAACAAACTATGCTTAAATAAATTAAAAATATATCCGATAACTATTTCATAGTGTTGGAATTATTTATCAGAATTTGTCTATGTTAATATATAAGAAAATCTTTCTCTCTCATTTTTAATTTTTTTCATTTCAAGTAACGCTTTCACATATATCCCAAAAACATATTGCGTATATAATATCATGCATACATTTATCACATTTATTCCCAAATACAAACTATTTATGTAATGGTATAATTTTCATTTAAAACGTCATAAATTTTTATCTATCTCTTATCTTCATTTTTTTTCAATGTATATCAATCAATAAAATGTCACTTTTATGTTTACCAATGAGCACGGTGAAAGAGAATTAGACAAAAATTTACTTATTTTGCATATATTGTTTTTTTTTCAAAAAAAAAATGTTAGATTCTTTCCACCATCACATTCATTTAAGAAATGAGATTACAAGTTTGAATTGGAGTGAGAGTATACATAATAGAGAAAAGAAAAGATAGACAAAATAGGAAAGGAACCGAGACCCAAATTGTCGTAGATGGGGTATCTAAGGCCTTGTTAGGATCCACGATGGAGCGGATTCTGTACCGGAAAACTCTGTATAACGCCACTGTGAATCCAATTAAAAAAACTAGTGTTTGGCTTTTCAAATTAAAAAACAATGTTTTTAGGAAAAAAAATAATGTTTGTGTATGAGAAACCGCAGAAATAATGTTTTTCTACCGCCCATTCTCCCGAATGCGGAGTTCTCCACCCCACTCCCAAAACGCACCATAACATTCATTTTGCATAAATTATTATCTATCCCAATATAACTAAAATTGATGGATATCTACATCACATCCATACAAAGGGTGAAAAGGTCTATGTTCCTCTTCCACCAAAGCCAAGGACGAGTTGAATGAAGGATCAAAACATAGCAGAAAACCAGGGGCGGGCCAGGGGTCCACGGCCGGGCCGGGCCGGCCCGGCCCGTTGAAACAGGGCCCGAGCCCGGCCCTGGCCCAGGGTGCAAAAAAACAGGGCCCAGGCCCTGCCCGCGGGCCCGGGCCTGAAGGTCACGGGCCGGGCCTGGGTTCGGGCCCATACGGGCCCAAATTCAAAACATTTTATTTTTTTATTTTACGTTGTTTATTTGTATATAATGTTAAAATCAAAATTTAAAATATAATGTTGAAAAAAATATTTATTCTATTGAATTTTCAAAATAAAAATATTAAATGAATTAATTACCAAAAATAAATAATTAAGCCTAACTAGGTTAACACGTTAATAATTTGTTGTTACTAGTTCATGATCACCCTCGATGGGCCTACGGGTCGGGCCCGCGGGCGGGCCTACGGGCAGCCCGAATGGGCCGGGCTCGGGCGGGCCTATGGGTCGGGCCCGGGCCCCAAATAGCAGCCCGGCCCTCCTTGAAAACGGGCCGGGCAGGCCCGGCCCGCGAACGGGCCCGGGCCGGGCTTTGGCCCTGCGGGCCCGGGCCGGGCGGGCCGGGCTTTCGGGCCACGGGCTTTTTGGGACCCTTAGGCGGGCCTATGGGGGGCAAGTTGGGGCCCGGTCCCCCCCCCCCCCCCCCCCCCAAGGATTTTGTAAAATTTAATTAAATGGCCATGCACACTTGACACACCAAAAAAAATAAAAAAATAATAACCCATGCATAACTGTGTATGGTTTTTAATCGTTCAATCCCCACCGCATTAGCCCAACAATTATAAAGACTTGGAACACTGGGACCCACTAAATTAAAAAATAAAAATGAAAAACCCTGTTACCCCCACGTCCCCACTCCCACAGTGCCACGTAGCGTCTTTGTTGTATTTTGAATATTTTTTTTTATTTGATCTCTATTTTTTTTTTTTTTTATGAATTTGATTTATTTTTGTTGATTGGATTAAAAGATTTAAAAGTATTATTTTTTATTTTCAATTCTTCAAATTTTCGTATGAGTAATATTTTTTTTTTCGAGCCCCACTTTTAATTCTATATACGTCGATAGAAAATCATCGAAGCATATACACATGTTGACGAGGTACATGTTTTGATAAAATGTTTTTGTTGGATTTATTTATTTATTTTATTTGGATACAATTATTTTTTTATTTTTGTTGATTTTTAATTGAATTTTCAGGTCAATCATGAGTTAGATATGTAATTTCTTTTTTATTTTTATGACAATTATCAAATATATCTATGAGATCTTCATCGGTGCATTGACTTTAAATGAATGATTTGAATTTTGATATTTTTTTCTTAAATTATCATATTTATATTTATATTTTTTGATATATTTTTTATTTCAAGTATATTGTTTGATCCCTGACCCCCCTAATTCTAAATCTTGGGTCCGCCTCTGCACAAAACGATGGAACAATAAGAATCCTAATCCACACGCCCCCAAAAATAACTTTATTAATTACAAATTGACCCATCTTTGTGATCAATGGCTCTAACCCAACACCCCAAGAAAAGGTATTTAGACACTTCAGTGCATGCCATGGAAGGTGGATAGATGAAAAAAGGCATTTTTATCGAAAGTGTCAAGAAAATTTATCACTTAACCAATAAAGTGATACGACACTTTATTGTGTGTTGGGCATGAATTTTTTTTTAAAATTTGTAGGACCAGAATACACATCCGAATGTAGTTTATCCCCAAAACACAGCGGTTGAAGACCCCTCCCGATATCTTAAAAAAAAAGTTATAGACGAAACCAGGCGTGGTTAGTGGATGAACTTAAATTCATTCATTAGAACACTTTATTAGTTTAATTTAAAAATTGTTCCCATAAGAATTAAATTATAAAATAAATTAATTCATATCTAAAATCCCTTAATTAAAGCCTAAAATTCTTTTAAAATTTTGGACTTCATCGACTAACAAAAATGGGGTGCACACCCCCACCCTTATTTCCTCCTCCATTCGAGTAGATGTCTGTCTCTTTAAACCCCCGAGGAGAGATGAAATTTTATTTGATTTGATGTCTTTAATGCTTTCTAATCACCCTCATTTTGGAGTTTGTAATTTGAAATCAGAAATGAAATCGGATAGCAAACATTTACCTATCTTTAAAAAAAACAAAAATGTCAATTTCCTATTAATTGAAGATATAAATAATGGTTTTCATGGTGTAAAATGAAATAAAATAAGCGTTCATGAGGTTTAAAGAAAAAAAACCATATTAAGGTATTAAGATCTTTTGGTTCCATGTTAGAGTAGTGAAATAAAGGAGAAATAAACCTAAAAATAATTTGTTTCTAATAAATAAGTTGATATAATTATATTACAATATATAAAAATAACCTAATATTGGTATTCAAAACCCCTTCAAAATAAAAAATAAAAAGACTTATATATCAAATTATGTATCATTATCTCTTATTTACAAATTAATGATTCAAATTTTTAAATGTTTATAAAATAACTAAAAACATGATCAAACTTTTAATGTGTGTGTAGGAAAATAATTATTTATTTTAAAATAACTTATTTGCTACGATGTAATGCTATATATAACAAAAGGATGGAAAAAATAAACCTCTAGAAATTTGATCCAACGAATCCAGAGGCGGAGCCAAAGGGGGGCGGGCTGGGGCCCGGCCCCCCCCCCCCCCCCCCCCCCTGTTTTACATATGGAACCCTCAAAAAACTTATATTGTTAATATGCCCAAAATTCTATTTCCACCGACAAAAATAATGTTTAAATTTACATTAATGCCCTTTTAAGGGGTATTTTGTACAATATAAATTTTTTAAGTTTTACATGAATAGATTTCAAAAGGGAATTCATCCACAATTTAAACCCTTTTGAGGGTCATATATGCAACAATCCTAATTGAACAAGTGAGTTTAATTAAAATTCAATAATATTACGTGCAGTTCCATTTGCATCCGGCATGCATACATTTGATTATTTTTTAATATATGTCTATATAATAAAATGTATTCATATTTTATAGAAATGAAGTATATGTTCATGTGAAATAAATGCATATATTTTATTTACATTTTCTGTACTAATATAACATAGATTGCGTTAATCGATTTTATATATTGTGTTAGACGTGACCAATGCAAATATGTTTATAAAAAAGATTGAGTATATAGCACCAATTGGAAAATGGAATCACCAGTAGTTTTCTTTAAAAAATTGTAAAAAGGTTTGTTTTCATAGGAATATTGGTATAGTGTTTTGAGGGGTTAAAATTTAGTGATTTAGATATTTTATTTATTTATTTTTATTTTTAATCATTGTTATATTGAGTCTCTCATTTTTTTTGAAGTGAGATTTTAAATTCTATTTTTAAAATATAAGCTTAGAAGATGTCATTGTATCTTTTTGTGATCAATTTTTTTTTGAAGCTTTATTTTTTCTATTTGTTGTGATAAGAATAATGATATTTCAATATTTTTTTCTAGATATTCCGTAAATTATTCTATATCACTAAATATGGGAAAAGAAATACAAAAATAACTTTAAATGTAAATCGTCATTATTTAAAAAACTCGGTCATTATTCAATTATCTTAAAGTTGTCTTAACTTATCATATTTTTATAATTAGTCCTTTTTATTTTCCTTTGACTCTTGACCCTCCGGCCCCCTCTTGCTTTAATTTCTGACTCCGCCCTTGCAGAATCCGGCTGAAGGAAAGGCAACCCTGGCCCTCCCCTCTCTCACCGCTCTCCTCCGTCCGATCGAGATCCTCCACCCACTACGGTGGACCCCCTGTGGACCCCATTTGGATGCCAAATTAATGGATCGGACGGTGTGTGTACGACTGGAGCCTGTGATTCTTCTCTTTCTCTGGTGGACCCCACCTTCTTGGCGGTGCAGTGGGAGAGACGAACTGTAATCGTTTTGGATAAAACGGAGGTTCTTCTTATTAGGGTTTTTATATATTTTATTGTTATTAATATTTTTCATTTTATAAAGAAGAAGAAGAAGAGAGGGAGAGAGAACGCCTAGTTTGTGTTTCTGAAAGATTGGTAAGAAATGGAGGCGCGTCGATTCTCTTTCCGTGTTGACTGGTTTACTTAGGTCGGATACGGCATTCATTGTTCATTTTTTTTCTTCCTTTTCTACTCTCTTTCCTTCTCACCCTCCGATTTAGCGATGGAGCCCTTACAGAAGCAAGAGACGGGACACGATGAAGGAGACAACAACAACACCGACGACGACAATAGGGGCTCAACCGACCTCATCTTGGGCGGCGGAGAGCCTCCTTTGCCTCTCCAGCACCACCACCTCATCTTCCCTAAGCCGGAGCCACCGTCGGCGGCGGCGGCGGCGGCGGTGGTGCCGCTTCCGCCTCCGGCCGAGGAAAAGCTGATGGTGCGAAGGGGCCCGGCGTCGGGGACGGCGGTGTCTGCTGCATCGGTCGCGAGGACGAAGGACAGGCACACGAAGGTGGAGGGGAGAGGGAGGAGGATCCGGATGCCCGCCACGTGTGCGGCCAGGATTTTTCAGCTGACGAGGGAGCTAGGGCACAAGTCCGACGGCGAGACCATCCGGTGGCTTCTGGAGCACGCCGAGCCCGCTATCATCGCTGCCACCGGAACCGGCACCGTCCCGGCCATCGCCATGTCCGTCGGAGGAACTCTAAAGATCCCCACTCAGTCCCCCTCTTCCGCCGCCACAGGCGGCGGCGGCGGAGGAGATGAGACCGCGAAGAAGCGGCGGAAGACAACTCAACAGGAGGAACATCTGCAGCAGGAGAGAGTGAGCGTCTCGTCCGGTCTTGCCCCAATCGGATCTGTGACGGCGACGGCGGCTCCGGCGTTGGCGGCGGGACTGGTCCCGATGTGGGCCATCGGAGGCGGAGGGGGGAGGGTGCTCTCGCCGGCGTCTGGGACTGTGTGGATGCTGCCGCCGACCTCAGCCATGGCGGGACCCTCGAATCAACCGCAGATATGGACGTTTCCGTCGGCGCCGCAGATCATAAACCTCTCGGCGAGGCCGGTTTCCACCATCTACACTGCCGTTCCGGGGATGACCTTCTCAACTGCCGTCGAGATCCAGCAACCGCCTCCGTCCGTGTCGGTCGCCGCCACCTCGAGCTCTACAGCGGCGGCGCCAAATTCAAATACGGTTTCGGTTAGGGAGTCATCATCCGTAGAGCAGCAACGACACCAGCACCACCAACAGCAACTACAGGGGTTCGGAAAGCAGGAGCTGCAGTTGATGGGTGATCCTGCGGAGCACCAGACGCAAGACCACGAGCCCCCTTCGACCACCAGCCCGGACGATTAAATGATGGAGTACTGTTATTAATGTTATGTTGACATAAAAAAATGACTGGATTAGATGTGATTTTTAGATTAGAAGGTGATCAGTGCGAGAGACAATGAAAGCACGGATTAAAAAAAAATCCGTGTTTTTCTTGATTTCCCGCTAATTATTGTTTCTTTTTGTTTTTCGTTCGCTAATTTAATGGAGGATATTATGCAGCGTCAGCAGCCGCCATGAATCCAATATTTTGCCTCTGGTTTTTTTGTTTTTGTTTTTTCATCCCCCCCCCCCCCCCCCGTCACACGTGTTAGGAAATTAGGCGGGAGGATGGCCCGCACGCATGGAGGGGGGAATAGTCAAACACGTTTCGTGTTGTGTGATAAGTGAGATATATTTATTATATTGATAATTATATTATATTAAAATCGTTTCATGCTTTTCCATATCGAGAGTGTTAAAATGGGCCACCAGCTGTCCGTCATGTGACATTGGTGAGTGGGACCAGCTACGATTTTGGCAGGGCCACATGGTGGTCCCCCATCCCCACCCACTTAAAAAAAGCAGAAAATTTAAAGGGGGGAGTAAGATGGGGGTCGGGAGAGTGGGTGGACCCTCGGAGGGAACACGCGTCGCGTGCAGGGTGGTGGAAGATGCGGGGGGGCCTGGGTTGGTTACGAAACGAGGTTCAAGCGTGGGGACAAACTTTGGCTGTAGAAGTTGTACATCAGCTTGTCGTGATGGGTGTTGGGTACGTTTGAAAATGAATTTGAATATTTTTTTTTTAAATGCAATAAGCGATTTTTAAAAATTTGTTTTCAAATGCCGTTTCCTGTGAATTTTTATTTAAATTTATTTTCAAATACACCATAATATAAGAGCGTTTGAATGTGTGTTTGTAAATTAGTTTTATTTTTAAAGGTAAATTTAAAATTGAGTTCGTAAAAAAATGTCTTTTCACATATTATGGAAAAACTTAGCTTTTAGATATTTATTTATAAAATTATGTCTGTAATTTTTAATTAAGTTGTAACTTTTTTTCTATTTGGATATGGATTTGAAAAAGTTAGATTCTTGCAAATCTATAATCTTCTCGAACCCACATCTGAACACAGTCTTAGGGTCCGTTTGGTAGCGCGTTTGGGGGGGATTCTGCTTTTTAAAAAGCGGATTCCGCCCAAACGCGCAACCAAACGGGTCGGATTCCGGCGGAATCAAAAGCTGGATTCCTTTTAATTTCTCTCTCGAAATCCGTGTTTTTAAAATCTCAAAAAGAACGCTTTTTCGATTTTTTGAATTGAAAAACAACTTTTTTTACCAAACATTAAATTCCTTCCAAATATTGATTCCTGAATTAAAAAAAAGCATCCCAAAAAAGTCAAAGGTCTAAAATCTTCTTAAAAAGCAGCTTTATTCTAAAATCTACTTTTCAATATGTGTTTACAAACGGACCCTTAGACAACGTTTAATTATGTGATTGAACATTTTTACATTTATAGAAAGTTAGTTATGTAATCATGCATCTAAACAGTTTGCAATAACAACTTTCTGTAGACATATTTAAGATAAATAATATCAAAAAACCGTGATTTAAAAAATTGAAAGAAGACAGCTTCCTACATAATCATTTTTACAATCCTGCTATCAAACGCTACAATCATCTTAGATATATTAGTCATCTTCATACATGATGTCATATTTTGTTAGATGCTATGCTTCTCATTCGTTAGTGGTACTAGTAAGTAACATGGCCAGATCTTGTGGGTACGAGGGAATCCCTACCGACCATGGGTAAGCAAGTCCGAGCCTAGGCTATATTGGATCTCGGTTGGCTGTCAAACCCGGCTGTACATGTGAAAAATCACGCATCAGTCGCATCGTCATGTGATTGATGACATTTCTCTGAGCACAGGGACTCCGACAGATTAGTTTGGACATCGGACTGGTCTAGGGGTTTCTCATGCAGCAAGGCATATGACTGGTGGTCACAGTCAAGAGCCCTGGTAGTATCCATTCAGCGGCTTGCCAACAGTCTGTGGAAAACAAAGTTTCCTCTAAAGGTTAAGGTGTTTTTGTGGATTGCCCTACAGGAACGCCTCCTGACCAAGGCTTACCGTGCCCAGTGGTGATCGGGGGAGTCGGATGGCTGCGTTCTATGTGGCTTGGAAAGGGAGACCACAAACCACATGTTGTGCACTTGCGGGTTCTCTCGAACTCTATGGGAGAGTCTTGCGCACATAACGGGACTACAGCGTGACTTCAAGACCGTGGGAGAGTTGTGGGAGACGGGGTGCTCCTTGGCTCGAAACCCATCAAGGGGAACGCTAGGTTTATCCAAGGCAATGGATGATATTGTGGTGCCGGCAGCGGCATGGGTCATCTGGCGCACTCGGAACGCGGTGCTGGTTAGAGGGAAGAGGGCGCACGCCGCGACCGCTTGGGAGGAGATAGGGTACCTCATAAAGGAATGGGGATGCGGGCTGGCCGGTGAAGTCCAAGTGGAGCTCCGTAGCGGCTGGAGCCTGAACGGGACATAGGCTGACTGTTGTGCCCCGTGGAGAGGGCAGATAACTCTTTTGCCTCTCCTGCTTCCTCTTCATCCCCCCTGGCTAGTTGCTCTATTTTATTTTTCTCCTATGTACTTTATTTTACTTTTCATTTCAGACTTGTACTGCGACAATTTCATCAATGAAATCGTGGTAGAACGTCTACCTTTGCTCCAAAAATATCGCATCGTCATGTGTCCTAATTAACTCCATAACTAATTTGTCCGTTCTCTCGGCGTCTATATACTATAGCCATTTTGTTCTAGCTCGGCGTCAACACAGCTCTTCCCCTTTTGCTTGATAGCTTCAGATTTACGAATGTTACTTAGCAACAAGATGGGACTGTGGTTAGATATTCAAAATCGGGACAAATTGTGGGATATGTTGTGATGCAAAACGAGTGACGGACATGTTCTCAGAGCGATGAACCCGAAAAGGTCCATTTTGATATTTTTAAAAATTTATATAAAAAACTAGTTAGTAGAAATAAAAGGTGCCCCAAACTCTTTGGAATCGCCTGAATTTTTTATTTGAGGTAGATATCGAGGAGATCTTCAAAAGTTGTCGCTATGCTACAATGCGCGCTTATTTTTCCTATTTTTTGCCCTCAAAATGGCATTTTTGTTATTTTTAGTAACTTTTTAGATATTGAATATGTCCTTCATAATAACTCGGATTTGACTGAAATCAAATCCGAAGATTTTCTAGGATCCTCTAAAGTTAGTTATAACAAAATTTTCATTTTTTTAAATTTTTAATCATTTTTAGTATAAAAGGGAGATTTGTAATTTAGGGTTGGCAGTTCTATTAATATATTTTTAAGTTTTATATCTTTTTTAAGAATTTTGATTTGTTGAAGGATCTCAACGCTGATTGAATCTTTGTTCTAATTTTTTGCTGCGTTAGGCTGAAAGAAGTAGCAAATTATGGACACAAATCGAATAGGGGCGCGTGCTTGGGACCATGATACCAGCTGCTGCGTCTGCGTGGGCCATTTGGCGGGCTCAAAATGCAAAAATCTTTAAAGCCCGGCAGTTCTACATGGAGAATATCTGGAAAGACACCATTCAACTGATCTCAGCATGGGGTCAAGGGATTGCGGGGCAAGACGTGTGAATTTTGAGGAGGAGGTGGGGGGGGTGCGGATCGAGTAATGGCTGCTGCGCTCGTGGTGGGGGAGAGGGGGTGCTTGTACTGCTCGTGCAAGTCCCTCTTCCTTCCCCATATTTCTCTGCTTTTCTTTCCTTTTATATTATTTATCTAATGTATATCTTGTATCACATTCTCATCCCTCCACACTTAGATTTTGTAAGATTTTGTAACTTTGTTTCTCAGTTATAAACAGCCTACCACTTTAAAAAAATGATTAGAGGAAGTCAAATGGTGATGTTGAGCGATGGAGGGATAAAACAATAGTCAAATCACATTGGCTGTCATATTGTAATGTACACAAGTAAGTAAAAATCAATTTGCATCTTTTATCCACTACTTATCTTAACATTATCTAAGGTGAGCCAAAAAAAAAAAAAAATTTATGTTTCCTAAAAAGAATAATAAAAGGCAACTAAACAAAAATTTGTTTATTCTACATAAATTGTTATCTATATTGATATAACTATTGAAGGAAAATAACTCTCTGTTACACTCAGGGGGGATAAAGAATAGCTGCGCACCTGCAAGCCAAAACCCCTCTGCCACAATGCTTCAATGCACTAGAAATGACATTCACGGTAACTATAAAAAATAGTCAGTTTTCTAAGTGATTTTAAAGGTCAGAGATCATCCCTGTGATACTTAAAAAATAACCAACAAGCATGTTACAATGGAAACACCAAAAAATAGTTATAATTAGCCATTGAGATGAGACATACAAAAATCATTGCCGGAATCCTGGAAAATTAATTCAATCAAAAGCTTTTTTGTTTAAACACGCAGCCATGCCAAAAATCTGATATATGAATGAAGAAGAAAGACTAGAACATCAATTTATTTGGTTGAATCAAATTATCGTTCTTTAAACATGAGCATACAAGAAAAAGCAACAATAAATAACATCTCAGACTTATTTGTTTGATAAAAAATACATCACTCATTAATAAAAGGGAAGTGACAGAAGTCTGAGTGTTTACTCAGACTTATAGAAGCTAAAACAACAAATAGCAATACAGAATTGAATGATCTCAAGCTTTAGAGGTCTTCTTGTTTGGCTCAAAGACATACCGAATGAGTGACTCCTTGATGGGCAGTAATTCTGGGAACTCATTCTTTATTTTCACAGTATCTAGTTCATTGTTGCTCCTGGGAGCGACAATCACCTTTGCTTGTTCATCCAGAGTGAAATTTTTCCAAGAGAAACTTGGGTCAATGTACTCCCTGTACATCTCAAGAATCTCATTGTGACTCACCACACCGGGATTTGTGAAGTTCCAGATACCCGTGAGATTCCTCTTAGCCATTTCAATGGAGATAGGGAGCAGCTCATCCAAGATTGTCATTGAATTGGGGATGTTGACCACCTTATCATATCGAGCGATTTTTGTGATGAAGTTGCGGGGGTTTGTCAGGTCGGAGGAGATGGGCATTCTAACACGCAGGGTGCAGACATTCTCATAGTTTTTGAGCAATTCTTCCACCTGTAAGAGGTATGAAAACAATCATAAGAAAGAGAACCTTGACTCATCGTGTATAAGTATTATCAGTTTAGGACAGACACTGCATGTAGATAACAAATGAATGATCATTTTACTTTTTAATGGAAGCAGCTGCAGCACTGATCCAGCCAGAAATACAAATGTCCTCCAGTATTTATAATTGAAAGATAGTTTTAAAATCCCCAGAAAGAAAGGTATTATTTTCAGATTCAGTGAGGCCTCCTTCTGTCAAGCTAAAACTATCTCAGAAAGTTTGAGCAATCAATGATCTGTAAACATCTCTTTCACTAAGAACAAGGCCATAAGAAAACATATTCATTCATTTATAAAATGCAACACATATGTCAAGAAAGATAATATATGTCAGATGATTTCGAGCACTGCATATTTTTAACATATTAAAGTAGAAGCAGAAGCAGGTCTTGATGGTCAGTTAAACAAACAAACAAACAAACAAAAAGAGAGTAAAGAGTCCAGAGGTAATAGTGATTCTAAGAATTTTAATCAGCAATAAAAAAGAGGGCTTGACCAAGCCATGTCCAAGTTTGCATTTATCAAAACTGTTGATGGTGTATGATAGTTCCTGCAGCTATTTGGAAAGATACATTAGAAAAATAGCAATTGATAATTTTTGGTAAACATTCATTTCTAAATAGTCTTTTACCTGCTGTATGGTAATTCTTATGTGATATTCAGTGCTCGCATTTGCCCATTTCTTCTTTCCTTGAGGTCTGAAGATTGAAAAGCCGATTGCCTTCTTGAATGCCCAAAGGACTTGAATAAAACCAAATGAATTGTATTCAGTTTAGCTAACACCCACAAGAAAGTTTTGCATTACAGTACATTAGGGTACTGCATGTACAATGCACATGACCAGAGACTATGAATTTTGTGCATTTTTAGGGACTTTCAAATATATAAAAGAGTTTAAGATTATTTTTTTAATATAGGGAGGACCTTATCAAAACTTCCGTTTGTGGAAGCAAAATGCATAGTTTCTTTCCTCCGTTTGTGGAAGTAAAATGCATAAACTCAACTTAGATGAGTCCATAACAACAGATAGATCTGGCTTTGGATTACTTGAGAGACTAGGCTGGAGACCTTGTGATTGCATACGGAGTCAGGATGGAGCAGGATGTGATCCATAAGATTGAGGCCTTGGGTGTTCTTTCCAGCCTTCAACTTGCTAAAGAAATTCAAGCTGAGCAGGTTCAGGTGGAAACTGACTCGAAGCAGGTTAGTCCGCATATATGCTCATGCCAAAACCCATGGGGGATCCGGGAGGTTGTTCACAGCATATGGAGGCTGCATAATGATTACCAGTGCCGGGAGGTCCACTACGTAGTGAAGAGACATATGATCCTGCCGATTACTTGGCAGGGTACCAAGGGGTTCTAGGGAGTTTCATTTACCATGAATGTAAGGGGCTGCCTCCAAACTTTAGAGAACTACTGCAACAAGATAAAGCAAGACTCCCTTGGACTAGAGAGGTTATGCACTAAACAGGGGATGCACTGCACCCTGAGCCACATTTAACACTAATGTGTTTGGTGTATATTGTATAGGCTTCTTTTCTTTTTTGCCCCCACAGACTTGATGCTATGGGGATGCATGTGAGGGTGATGCTTCTCATGCCTTCTCCTTAGTCTTGAGCTTGTGTTGGTTGTACATGCATTCTTTTTTGTAGCATTACAAATATTTTACCCACCAAAAGGTAAAATATATTTCAAAAATATTTGGAGAACCTGGTAACTTTTTCAAAAATTAAGAATGTTACACATTTAGACTAAATGGTACTTCACATTTCAACCTTTACATTAAAATACAAATTCATTCTGAGCAGAAAACATCTTTTGCCCAAGTCTGATCAGGGCCCAGAGCTGTTCCCACGGAACATTTTGCAAATCCAGATCTGAACATGGAGGCTTATAGAGATCTATGTTAATAAGTGATTGCATTATATTAAATAATTCATTATTTCAAGATGTTGAAGAAGCCTTGCACCATGTATTCACATTGTTACCACACATGATTACATGAATCAATTACAGTGTAAAGATCAATTCAATACCAACCAAAAAACAGGCCAGTTGATAGTGCATCACACATTTCAAAACCCACAATATAATACGAATCTGTGATGCAGAAACGCTGGAAAAAAAAAAAGACAAATTAATGAATATGTCCAAACAACAAAATTCGACCATCAAGCAAGTCCTTAGCAATATTTCCGATCCAGAAGCATTCAAACATCCAAAACATGTTGAAACTAAACCAAATCGAATAATAAAAAAAGAGAATATGAAACCATACCATGGCCTTGGTCTTGGAGTAGAACGATCCGGTGAAGTTGGGCGAATCTTCCTCCTTGAACCCGGCACCCGATCCAAGCGGGTGCGACTCGTCGTACTCGAAGATGCACCCGGTGGCGTAATTGACGAGCACCAGCCCCCTCTCCCTGCACACGTCGGCGAGGGTGAGCGTCCCCACCACGTTCGCGCGAATCGTCTCCACCTTGTGCGACTCGCACCAGTCGACGTTCGGCCGACCCGTCACTCCAGCCGCGTTGAACACGTGCGTCGGCGCGGACGACACGATGTCCGACACCAGCTGCGATCGGTTCTCCAGGCGACCGGAGCCGTAGACGTACTCGATCCCCTGCGACTCGCAGAGGCGACCGAGGAGCCCGCCGATCCATCCCGTCCGGCCGTAGATCAGGAACTTCAGGGGCTTCGTGGACGCGTCGGAGCCGTTCGATGCGGATCCCATTGTGGATTGGAAAGGAGGAACTGTGATTCAAGATCGAGACCGTCTCTTTTTTCTTTTTCTTTTATTTTTTGCTTGAGGGAATGAATAATGATTATATATCGAATCTCGGACAGCGATAGTGTGCGCTTTGGTTAGTTGCGGTGTGTGTGCAACGTTACTATGTACTACAATCCAATATTGTTAAATTTGGGACATCACGTCGGCGAGGACCTAAAACCCGGGAACATGTCTACCATACACCGGGAAAAAAAAATGTTTTTTTTTAATTGGTAATGTGTAAAAAAATGCACAAAAAGAATCCAAAAATGGACGAGAGATGCGTTGAATGGGTTTGAGTTGGAATTTTTACAATGCTGATTCAATCAATTTGAATTATATCTACTCGAACCTAATTCAGGTTAGGTTTGGATTTGAGTTTGGATTGAGACATGAAAAATCCGAACCCAACCCAAATCCGAAGTAGAGATGATAAATTTAATTTTTTATTTTATTATGAAATAAAATTTGAATTGTTCTATTTATTTTTATTTATAATCTATCACTTATGTAGTTTAATTTATTTGTATATTTTTAATAAAAATATTGCTTAATTTCACATTTTTTTGCCATTTGGAACATTGACTTTTATAAATTTTTAATTGTTTAGAATAACATTTTAGAAATTAAACCTGAACCCGAATTAAACTTGATGAGAGTCGGGTGAGTTGATCAGCTTCTCGGGTTTGAGAACGGGTTGGTTTGATTTTGGGGTGGCATCCTTCATCATTGGGTTGAGTTTGTGTTGAGCGTCAACCCGACTCAATCCATCCAACAAGTCCCACCCCCTTAGATTGTAGGAAGAAAAGGTGAATCAGATTACCATACTCCATACATCACTACCACCCAAAAATATTGCTATGATTCAAATGCGGCTAAAGGATTTACAATAGGATGATTAACCTATGCATGTGTAGCATGGGACATCAGTTTGGCCACGATGATCTCGTAGGTAATTATACCAGCGGGAACATGGATTATATGGAGGACGAGGAACGTGCTTGTCTTTATGGGAGCGATGGTGTATCAAGAGAACATGTGGAAAATGTTCCAAGCTTGCATGAGAAATTGGGGACAATACATCATGAAAGCGGAAGATATCCGCTTCTAAGATGGGAATTTGATCACCGTAGGGTGAGTGGCGGAAACGCGGATGTCTCACTGGTTTAGATGACTCGTCTAACCAGGGTTTGGAAGACTTTCGTGGCCTAGGTTCATTTGTTTGCTTGTAAGGTTTTTATCCCCTTAATCTTTGTTTTGAAATATGTCTATTCTCTCTCCTTTCGGAATTTATAATTCAAATTCAGTTAAGAAATCGGGTAGCAAACATCTAACTTTAAAAAAAATCTATACATGTGAAGACAAAACCAGTTGGATCTTTGTTCAATGCTTCAAGTATTTCTAATTATAGATCTCATGGAAGCAGACAGAAGATGGGTTACAGGTTTATAAAATATGAATGAATTTCAACATTGAAGAAACTTAAGTCCTTTGTTAAACCAAATGACCTAAATTTTTTTTGCCCCTATATTTTTTAAATTTGCCCTTGGAGAACTGTCATAGTGTTTTTTTTTACTCCTGACTTTTCATAATACCTGAATTATCCTTTATAGATAGAGTTCTAGAATACAAAAATATAATATGATACATACATAAATTATACACATAGTTACAGATTTTTCATAGTTATTTGCAAGTACCGTTTAATGTAAACGAAGATGGTTAAACACAAAATTATTCAGGGCCGGCCCTGAGATTTGAAAATTTGGGTGGGGCCCTAGGCGATCTTTTAAAATGGAGTCATATCACAAAAAAAAAAAATGTTAAAATAAAACCCAATATATTGTTATTTTTCATTGATCAACTGGAAGATTAGAAAATATAGATACATGCTCTCATCCAATTTACACCAAGAACTTAACAAACATAATGTAAAACTATAATACCAAAAAGAAATGATGAAGTTCAACAAAACATCACTTGAATATTATTCTTCTTACATTTTGAGATGCAAAAGTACTAATTGGACTAGAATAATCAAGTTTTTCACCATGTCTTTTTCAATAGATAGCAAAGCTAGTCCGTTCAATCTTTATTGTGACATAGTAGACCTGAGATAAGATTTTATCAATTTCAATTTTGAAAAACTTCTTTCTGCAGATGAAACTGTAATAGGTATTGTTAATAATATTCTATAAGCAATCCATACATTTGGAAAACAACAATCCATTCTTTTTAAATAATTCAACACAGCAATTGCTTTTTTTTGTTTCTTTTGGTAGAACTTCTTTCAAGACTTTTAATTCTAAAAATAAATCATGTCATGTTTCAATTCATCTTTTTTTTTCTTTTTTCATATCCACAACTATATTTTCTAGTAGACATATTATAATCAATTCAAAATCTAATATGCAATAATCAAGAGACTTGAAATCAAATTTAAAGAACAATAAAACCTGATTTTCGGCCTTCTCCAATATCCCCAACAAGTATTTGTATATTGATTATTGGAGTTCTGTAAAAAAATAAATTTTGATTAGTAAATAGATAATGAATATTTTATGTTTTCATTAGAAGTCTTTAAAAAATATTTTAAAATATGTTACACTTCAAAAACCATGTTTATTGTAAAAGGGGCTACAAATAAGAATTATAAACATATATCCAAGAACAAAAAATAAATAAACAAAATTAAGAATAAAAAAGGGATTACATACCTTGTAATGGAGATTAATTTGTTATAAATCTTTTTACACTTTGGAATCTTGATTACTTGAGGGGTTTTGAGAGATTATGAGAGAGAGAGTTAGAGAGAGCCGAGAGCCTTGTGAGAGATTGAGAGGGAGAGACCGTAGAGGGATAAATCAATTGGGAGAGAAAAAAATTAGGCTAATTAAAGAGGCTAATTATGATGTCTATTCACCTTTCTAAAAAAAATTAAAAAAAATTAATTATGTATTTATGTATACATATTTGTAGCCGTTGCAATTTTTATCTTCTTATATAAGGCTTGAGATGGGTTAAATTTGTAAAAAGTTGGTTATGTGGTGGGCTGGGCAGATGAGGCCCATAAAAAGGTTAAAATGGCATATATAAACATAATGTTGTTGCATGGTGGCCATGTGGGCTTGGGTGCCCTTCCTTGGGTGGGGCCCTAGGCATGCCTACTGAGCCTACACCCAGGGCCGGGCCTGAAATTATTATAAATACAATATATTCATTAATTATAAGTCGTGTCATTATTATCTGTAACATCTATAAATGCATTCAATATACACAAAATGATTATATATACATTCTTAAAGTATCATTAAAATATATACCCAACCCAATACTAAGTTATTTTTTTTATTTATAATTCAATCTAATATTTATGATTCAAACAAATATTTATAATTAAATATTGAATAATCATTTAAAATTTTAAACATTTGAAATACTTTTACAACCTTTTGACTTCACTTTAAAGGACAATAAGTCAAACCATATTACATTAAAAAATTAAAATAGTGAAAAACTATTTATAATACACTAGATTCTATTAAAAAAAATGAAACTATTTTAGGCCCTTAAGAAATTCTTCAACCCGTCTTTGTCTAGCATGATCTTGTTAATGGGTTGATCCGATCCGACCCGAGACCCCATATGGACCCGACCCGAAGGACCTGACAATCAAACGGGTCAGGTTTGGATCCATCCCGACCCAACCCGGATGCAACCTGTTGACAGACCTAGAAGCAAGTGCCCCCCATTTTAAACAAAAACATTAGAAGGAAGGGGGTGACCCCATTGTTGGCCCAGTAGGCCGGGCCCAATAGGCCAATTCAGGTCGGGGCCGTGGTCAGACAGGCCAGCAGGTCTGGGCCCAGTTTCTATAGGCCAGGTCGGCCCGTTGTCAATATCTAATTGATGAAAAATGTTAGGCTAAGTCACATCCACTAACCAAAACTCAGACCTTACATATTTTCATTTTTTTTAAATTCATAATCTAATGAGGTATATGCTTTGATGAGAAATGTACCTCGCTCAATTTTGAATTGAATGAACCTATTTTTAATAAATGTGAGAAAATATTGAATGAGGTATATACATCATCTAATTGATATATGTTTCTGTTTCACTAGATTTCTAACGAGATATATATGATTATATTTTGGATTGAGAAAAACACGAGTGTAACAACACTCCTAATTGGTTCTTGAATTACACTGGGTAGAGGTGTGGGGGGTTCGAGATTATGTGTCCACATACTTTTTGGGGTTTTTAATTTAATTTGATAATATAGATATCAGTTTTGATAAAATCGTTTTGGGGATTTTAATTTAATTTAATAACATAGATATTAATTTTGATAAAACGTTAAATATTTCTATAAATTAATCGTGATAATAAAATTTTGGGTGAATTGTTCAAATGTCCCTTGACCAAGGATCTAATTTTTTTTCTACCCACTTTTTTTTATTTTTTATTTACCCTTAAATTCTGGTCCTATTTTTTTTACCCCTGACCAGTGCCACCTCATTTTTTATATCTAAATTACTCTCATATGTACATTACTATAATTGATTGTTAAATTTCTTTAATTGGTTATTACATTTATGTAATTTATATGTCATTAGTTTAATTTCATATATGATATTACATTTCTGCTTTGTAAATTATAGTTTTTGTAATTTCTGTTATAATTGTTATAAGAATAATATATGATATTTTCTGTAAATGGTAAATTATGTCATTGAGCATTAGATTTGTAATTTTTATTGTAGTTGTTATATAAATATTAGTTTATATAATTGTTTAGTACATGAATTAAGAAATAATTCTACTAAAATATTACAATCGCTCATAAATTTCTAATTCGGTCATGCTATTATTAATTTTGTTCAAATCGGTAAATGAAAATTTATGTAAGTGTTTGACTGTTTGTTGTGTTTTTAATGTAACCTAGAAAACCCGTACTTTAATATTTTTTGTAGATAATTATTAAATATCTGTAACTATATGTATAATTTATGTATGTATCATATTATATTTCTAGACTTTGTCTGTAAGGGGTAGTTCGGGTATTATAAAAAATCAGAGGAAAAAAAATAGGACCAGATTTCAAGGGTAAATAAATAAAAAAAAAGTTTAGGGGTAGAAAAAAAATTAGACCATTGGTCAAGGGGTATTTGAATCATTCACCCTAAATTTTTTTTTAATAAAGGATCAAAGTTTCATTGAAACCTTGATTTTTTTTTTCCAAACAAATCACATGTTATAAAATATTGTGATCACATATTTCCAAGTGATCACAGCTTATTGAAACTGTGATTGTAGATATCAAATCAACCATGATCAATGTAAAAAAATTGTAGCATTAATGTTTCTCCGGGCTTTCTCGATAAGCTTCCATTTCGCCACCTGGACAAAGGAAAATCTGTAAAAGGCCAACTAGTGCCGCCCTTTTGGTTTCCTTGATAAAGAATTTGATTTCTGGATGGAAGCTGAGAAACCAAAAGCTGTGGAGCTTATGAAATCTGCATGTCATGCGTCAAACTAGCATTATGAGAAAATTGAATACGCAAGTTTACTTTCATTTTTCATTTCTTTGCTTTACTTCATTTCATATGATCCTACATTAATATAAAATTCGGGATTGTGGCATTAATTTGCTTCTTCAATTACTAATTAGTACATTGGGCAACTCTTCAACCAAGGATGATACATAATTCACCCCACCACCGGTGTTGCAGCGAAGAATGCGAGTGCCCCAACAAGTGGTGCATTAATGTAAGTGGCTGGCTCTGACTGCTGATAGTCATTCCTGTCATCAGAGAAGTTGTCTCTACTGTCCGGGCCGCCCAATACGGCCCCGGCCATTGTATTTGGGTTGGGAGATCCTGAGTAGAGATATTGGAATCCTTCATTGCAGCTGATGGGGTTGGGGTGGGCGTGTTTCGATGGGAGTGAGGAACCTCTGTGATGGACATGCTGTGGGTACCTTTCTCCAAACCCTACCATGTATGACATCTTTGCTGGGTTCTTGCCCAAAATATAATCAACCTGGTGAGATGTTCATGCTGTCAGTTGAATTTTTTTTTTCCAGCGAGAGAGTAGAGTTCATAGTGTCGCAAATGTACCTGTGTTTTTGCGAGCGATACGAGATTTGCATGCGTGATGGTTGTGGTTCCACAGGTTGTCACTCCGCCATTGTTGCTGAGATATTTGGCATAAGTTAGGAGGAGGAAAGCTGTAGAAGTCACATACTGAGTGTTGCTCTCACTTCCTTTGTAAAGAAGCCCTCCTGCATATTTAATGAGTACAGGCAATACATTTATTTGATCAATCAATATTTTAAATTAATTTGGGTACATTGTCATCATGTAGAAGTGAAATTTGAATACCCGGTGTATACTGAGCCTGGGAACTAGGAGTTCCTGGAACTAGAGAGCAAATGTAGTTGTCCGTGTGTAGTTTGTATAATTGTAGACTATCGATCTTGTTCATTAAAAAACCCTGCGGAACAGAACCAACAAAAGTGATTAAGCTTGTTTATCAACTCCTCGGACTTGAACCGATCAAGATGAAGAGGAGCAGACCTTGGAGAGGAGAACTTTCGTTCCGATGCGTTTGTCATCCCAACTAAACGAGTAGTCATCATCTTCCGCGCCAAGAGTGTGTCCATTGGACTGAATGTATCCCATGTATGAAGTGTCTTCTGAAGCTGCGTGAAGCCACGATGCGCCCCAGAGAAGCTCATCCTGATTAATTATTTAAAGATTTGATCAGTTATTGCATGATTCATCAATTACTCAATCAGTCCAAATGAAGAATGCTGTCGTATATACAGTACATGGTATCCAGAGTAGGAGCAGTAGAATGGGCAAACAACTGAGCTCAGAGAATCACTGTAAGATCCTCTATACCGGTCTGCAAAATCAAAGACCTGCATTTCCATTATCCATTAAATGTAAGCTTGATTTGAGGGACAAAAAAATTATGAACTATGAACAATGTTGAGGTTCGTATATCTTTTACTTTCTTAGCAGCTTGAAGAAGTCTGCTTGAATATGAAGGATCAGCTTCTCGGAATACGATTGAAGCAGCGGCCAATGCAGCTGCTGTCTCTGCTGCAATATCAGAGCCCGGGTTTTGCGCTGAAACCTTGTAAACATTGCGGGGTGTGTCCATATCCTCTGGCCTCTCCCAGCACTTGTGGTCCATATAAGGGTCTGCCACCTTCACCAATGTTCAACATATCAGCTTATTAGTATTGCTTACACAAATGTCACACCCAAAAATATAATATGAATGGATTTGCAAGTCAATATCACACTTGAACATATAGAGTATCTGGAGTAGCTGTAGCTGCCTTGAGAAGATAATCAGACCCCCAACGAACGGCGGCCCTGGCATTCTCCATCTGCTGAGGCATCAAGTTGCCAAACTCAATGACGCTCCAGGAGAGCATCGTTATTGTGAAGGCCATGGGTAGGCCGAACTTGACATTGTCCCCAGCGTCATAATATCCACCCACCAAATCAACCTGAAAGGAGGACCAGCAAGGAATCAAGTTTACATTTAAATATTGTAATGTAAGGTGGATTGGAGTGGTGTATGATATATTTGTCACACTAACATGATAGGAGGAGCCATCAGAAAGTCCCGAGTCACCCCTCCATGTGACGCGCTGATTAGCTGGGAGTTTTCCTGAGCGTTGTCCCTCAAAGAAAAGAAGGGACTTCTCCAAGGCACCTGCGTAGTCTAAATCAGTGGCAGAACAACTCAAGCAGAACATGGAAATGCATATTGAACCCAGCAATGAAGCTGTCAGAATATCCATTTCCACTGTGAAGTAATATATTGTTGTTGTGACTGATTGATATTCATGAATGAGAAGAGGTCCATATTTATAGAGGGAGAAGGTGATGTTGAGAGAGAGGGGAGGCGGTTGGTCGTTGGAAGCAACCGAAATGAAGGAAGGAAGGGCGTTAATTTTTGGCGATAGTCCATGTTGTTCACGGGATCAACTGCGGAAAAGTGGACGTTATATATGTAGGACAAAAAATTGATTCAGTTTTTTTTCTTGTGGGGCACATGAGATAAGTCCATCAGAACTGAAAATTTTGTGTGAGAAGATTGTTTTGTTGATGTCTTATAAGATAATTAAGGCTGACTTCAGGACTGATTTATAACAATTTACTTAATTTAAGCCGTGACTTAGGGCTTATATTTTGTTGCCTTAAACATTCACTGGATTCAAAAGACCTGTCTGTTTTTCTTAGGCGTTTGTTTTGACATTTCAGAAAAGAAAGTCACGGATTTGAAAATATGCAAGAATCACGTGACAGTAGAGTACATACTGAGAGAGTTACTTTATTATTGTGGCGATAAGCGGTTGGATGAGAGTCATGAGATAGAATAAGAATTTCGTGATGGTTGTCTCAAAAATTCTGTGGGTCCACGTATCCACGGGCTAGAAATGTTCGTTTATTTTTGTTTTTTAAGCGCACGTATATACGGTTCGTTTTGTAATCCAATCTCACAAGTTCTATAGTATAATATATACTATGTTATTATAATATATAGTATTCTAAGGGCACGGTTAAATATAATGTGGTGGGTTAATTAACTACATCATATTAAAAAAATATATATATTAGATTCAAACATTTTTACTAATCAAAACTAGATCACACATGTTTTCATTTTTAAAAAAATAGTAAACATCACCTAATAACGTACATCAATCTATTTCAAGTTGAATGAATTTATTTTTAATAAATGAAAGAAAATTTTTAACGAGATATATACATCGTCTAACGAGTTATGCGTTTGACTGAATTTGTAATGCTATATATAGGACTGTATTTTATATTGAAAAAAAAAAATTGAGTCTAATAGCGCAAAAAAAAATCCAACATTATTATCACTCTTTCAAATCATGACAACCCAGCTCACCATTGTCCCTACCAACCCACCAGTTGATTCTGCATAACCTAGATTTTATACTTAAAACCCATTCAAATTGTAAAATTTTATATTTTGAAAATCTTTCATCTCCTTTCTTTGATGGTTAATTTTTATTAATGTAAGTTGTTTATTTTTCAAAAGAAAAATTTATCTTTTTTTAAAAATATATGATAAAAGTAGATTTTTTTAAAATTTTGTGGAATTTAATTTTTTAAATTACCTTATTTATAAAAATTTCTTAAGCCACCATTGTGAGATTCTATTATATTGTATGACATAAAAAAATAAATTATTTTTTAAATATATAGACAGGTTGTAGACAATGCTTGTGATAGTATAAATATATAAGCTCCATCTGGACATTCACACCAAAAAATAAATAAAAGAAGTCACAAAAACATATCGGGGGTGTATACACCCCATTAGCTGAGAATCTCACCCAAATAAAAAAATAAAAAAATATTTTTTTGAAAAATAGAAAACCCATCCATCCATCGGACGGTTCTCATTCGAAGATGATGACAACGACGGCCACAAACAAGGGCAGTAGGAGATGAAGCGATGGAGAGCCGAGAGGAGGCGCTGGCGATCGGGGGAGGAAATGACTGACAATGGTGGACAAGAACGATGGCAGTGAGAGATAAGTGACGGGGAGTGTGGGAGGAGGCACCGACTACTATGGGTTTTAATGACAACAATCCAAGGATTTTTAGAATAGGCCGGTCTACTGTAAAACTGTAGAAAAAAAAACAGTAAATAACACATCGGTGTAAAGCATGATTTCAGATATTGTACAACACTGAATGAAATGTGTAATGCATGAAACACAATCCTGTAAGGCATGATTTAATTGGAAAATCTGTATTTTCAGAACATGTCAACTGCAAAACTGCAAGATTCAAAATAGCATTTTCAGAACATGTCAGCTGTACATTGGTATAATGCATATGATTTAATTGGATTGCAACATTCTAGTACATGTCTAATGTAAAACTACAAAAAAAAAAGCATTTTCAGAATATGTCTGCTGAAAAAAACAGTGATTGAAATGTCAAATGCATGATTTTACATTTGTGTAATGCATGATTTTATTGGATGGTAGCATTTAAGAACATGTCTAATGTAAATTGTAGAAAAAAATACAAGAAATAGCATTTTTAGAACATGTCTACTCTACAAAACTGTGATTGAAATGTGAAATGCATGATTTTGCATTGGTGTAATGAATGATTTTAATTGGATAGAACCCGAACATGTCTAATGTAAAATGCAAAAAAAAAAAAAAAAAAAAAAAAAACCCGAACATGTCTACTGTGAACTCAGAAATACCATATAAATTGACAAAAAATATAAACTCGTCCCTGAATGTGTAAACCGAGGTATGAATGTGGAAACCACGATATCGAAAAAAAAAAGTGGAAACCAACAGTGACACGTGTATGACACAAATATGAAGTTAGATGGAAGCAGGGACTCCACATACATGCCACTGTTTTTCAAGTTTAACAATCAATGCATTGATTGAACAAAATAAAGCATACACAGAGAAAAAAAAAACTTCCAGTAAGGTGAAAATAAAACCTCCAATAAGGTTTATGTTGTTTGATTGACCATATGGATACAATACAAGGGAGAACCCAAATCCAACATTAGATTCAAGGCATTTAACCTTAGCTTGATTTGTCCCCAGTGGTCATAGCACAACAGTTCAGGGTTTAACAGTATTACCGATATGTCTTGGATTCGAGTCTTGGCGTTAACTTACTCACCTGTTTGGTGGTGTAAAGTTAGCCACGGGGGTCTCTCGATATATATATAAAAAAAACAACTTAGCTTGACCTAACTTGATTTTCAATATAGGGACTGTAATTCGAACCTAATCCATGGTAAAAATAGCCAACCTGAATTCAACCAGCGAAACTCAAATTTTTAGCCTCTCTCACATAAACAAAACCAAAAACAAATAAAACAATTTTTAGTGAAAAAATATCCATTTCACATATTGTGATTCCCAATCAAACAATCAATTAATGTCCACCAGCAATATGTTAAAAAAAAACGACTGGTTTTTCCATCAAATCATGCGATGATTGGATGCGTAAAGACCTCCCCCCCCAGCTCCTTTCACCTTCTCGAAGGTGAAGCAGATTTGGAACTCCAAGATACTATCCAAAATCAAGTTCTTTAGGTGGCACTTGTTTCAAGAGCGCCTACTCACAAATGTGTATCAGACATAGTGGAGAGTAGCTGAGCCAATCAAATGTGCATTATGCAGTGCCGCACCTGAGACGATGGAACATCTATTTTGTCAGTCCTCAATGACCCGGGAATTATGATCAATGGTGCGATCACCCACGTCACTTGGCACATCGAGCACTGACAATGGTTTTTTACTTTGGTGTGATGTGAAAAATAGGGTTAGAATGGGTAGCATTTAATCAAAAGGTGGAGATTTAGAAAAAAATAAAATAAAAGGGTAATAAAAGGGTTCGAGTTGGGTAATAAAAGGGTTCGAGTTAGGTCGAATTGTCTACAATGTTAATTTGAATCCAACCAACTTATAAGCAATCCCAATTCATCAACCTGAATCCGAACCTGAACTCGAACCTGATTTTTTGAACTTAACCCACGTAAAATTTGGATTCACCTATCGGGTTAGGTTAGACCCAACCCAAGTTGTAGTCCTATTTGACAATGAATAAGTTGTGAATAAAATATCAATAAATATTCATAAAATATAAATATTTGATTTGACATGTAAAACTTCTAATTAATAAGAAGTGATGTAAGCCTGATCCTGGATGTAGGCTTAGTAGGCAGACCCTACCCAGGGAAAGGGCCCCAAATGCACAGTCATATATGTATGGAAAATGTTAGATTCAATCATTTTTACAAACCAAAAGTCAGACCACACATGTTTTTATTTTTTAAAAAATAATAAAAATCATTTAATGTGGTATATGTTTTAATAAAAAAAAATATATCATTCTATTCGAATTGAATGAATCTATTTTTATTAAGTGTAAGAGAATATTTAATGAGGTATATACATTGTTTAACAATGTAAATGCTCCACTGGATTTCTAACGAGGAATATAACTATATTTTAGACTGTAAAAAAACTGAGTGTAACAACGCCCATATAAGCCCACTCTCAAATATGATTATTTTTAAACAATCACATCCATTCAAACATGATTCCGTTCATCCAATAATTATATTTATTTCTACATAATTAATTTTTATGATCCTATATTAGTAGGTAAATAGTCACCCCCCCTGTTCTAAAGCTTTTTTTTCCCAGTTAGGATTTCTCAATTGCTCTCTTTTTCTTATACTCTCATGTTATTTTTTTAAGGTTTTATATACATAAAAAATGATAAAAAAAATCTCATAAAAGTTTTTAATACCCAAATCAATAATTTTTTAAAATTATACCTAAACAAGTCTCATTCACAATTTTGGAAACACAAAAACTAATATACCTTATGTAATTAGATCATTAACATTCCTTTAATTACCCTTGTTAAGTTATTCCACATCAAAAACCTATTTTTCTACAAAATAACAATCTCTCTCAATATGACCCAAATAAATCCCTTTAGAGGTTTTGTTATTATATATTATATTTTGTGTTTCTTATACATATTTTATCTGATGTTGTTCATCATTTCTTACTGTGTATAATCATAATAAAAAACAATCAAATAAAAAAATCTATTATTACCGTAGAATTGTTATCTATACGAATATAATTATCAATAACTCAATTTTTCAATCCAAAAAGAGTTATGTATCGTAAAAAAAAAAAAAAAAAAAATGTAACAGCGCTCGTCCAATTAATAGCGATGGAAAAAAATAGCGAACGGGGTAGAGGCGTACAGCCCTTCACAGTGCATCATCCAATGGAAGCAGAAATAAATTCTGGGGAAGCGGAAGATCCCTTCCGACGCATACTTGCATTCACCATCCCCTCCACCCCGCATCCACCGACGAAGAAGCTCTCCAGATCCTTATAGATTCCTCCAGAACCTCCCACGGCCGCTCATCCCTCTCCGAAACCCTCCCCGCCGTCCTCCGCCTCCTCCCCTCCCTCCCCGACAGCCACCCCTTCCTCCTACCCTCTCTCAGGCTCATCCGTAACCTCTGCGCGGGCGACGCCTCCAACCAGAACTCCTTCCTCCTATCCAATGGCGTTGATGATGTTTCGTCCCTAATCTTGGGCGTCGCCGACCCTCAGATCGTCCGGGCGGGGCTTCAGGTCCTGGGCAATGTTTCCTTGGCTGGGGAGGATCATCGGTCTGCCGTATGGGGCCGGCTCTTTCCGGAGGGGCTCTTGGAACTCGCACGGGTTCGGGACCGATGTGTTGCCGATCCTCTCTGCATGATCATCTACACTTGTTGTAACAATAGGGGAAGATTGGTTGAACTTTGTGGAGATCAAGGGCTAACGATTGTTTCCGATATCATCAAAACTTGCTCGGAAGGTGCAGTCACTCTTTTTTTGATCGATTGAACTTTTAATTTACTGAAATCCTAAACCATAGTATTCACCTCTCGTCGCAGACGAATTTAGGGAAGATTGGTTGCCATTGCTTCTCTCAAAGATCAGCTTGGAAGAGTCTTATTTTCCTCTGCTGTTTGATAAATTGGGTTCTGCCGATGGAATTACTTCAGAGCAAGCGTTCCTGGTACGTCTCCTTGCAGAAAACCTGGACCAAAGATTCAATGAGGTTACTATTTCCGATGCTTTTGCTTTGGCGGTTCTCAAGATCGTAGACAAAGCTTCCAGGGCTATCGATTTCGTCTCTAGAGGAACACCTTGTCTACCGACTGGTGATCCTGCAATTGATGTGCTTGGCTACTCGCTTATTATACTGAGGAATATTTGTGCCCGAGAGGATCTGCCACAAGCATCTGTTGATTCGATGATCTCATCAGGCCTCATCCGGCTTCTCCTGGGGCTTCTCCGTGATCTCGAGCCACCGACAAATATCAGAACAGTTTTGAAAAAGTGATGTGAAGATGAAAGCCTGTCCTTACAGAGGGTTTCGGAGGGATGTTGTTGCTGTCCTTGGAAATTGTGCGTTTAGAAGGAAGCGAGTGCAAGATGAGATCAGAAATGAGAATGGGATCCTTCCTTTGCTGCAGCAGTGCAGTGTGTGTGATGAGAACCCATTCTCGAGGGAGTGGGCAATATGGGCGATGCGTAATGTTTTTGAAGGGAATGAAGACAATCAGAAGGAAATATCCAAGCTTGAATGTCAGGGGGCAGTTGATAATCCTTGTATCACTGAATTGGGTTTGAGGGTGGAGTGGGATCAGAACAGTGGGCGTGCAAGGCTCGTTAACATCACCACTTGATGGATCTTGGTTGTTGATTGGATCAGAGGTGTGTTGTATCTTTTGTTATAGTTTAAATACTGTATATGACATTTGTTTGAATAGGACTTTATATTTATTTGACTATTTGTAAGCAGATTTTGGTTATAGTTGCATGATGGAATGCGTAAAGACATTGTCACTCCACTGAGATTCAAATTGTAGATTTTTTTGGACTTTGGTCATGCAGTCGGGGCCTGAAATTTATGTGATGCACCATCCTAATGATTAGGTAACATGCTTAGATTGTTTTGGCTCTGTTATCCTTTCTATTAAATATTTTCACAATGGTCTTCCTTCGACTATCATTTCACATGGATAGTTTATTATGTTTTAAGTTCCTCTTGCTCTAATGTTTTTTATTAACTGTAATATTGTTTTGCATGTGCTTGGATAGTTGGATGAGTCTAGAACTTACATTCGATTTCTGAAAGTTCTCATAATGTCCAAATCTCAAAATTTTGATGGTTGATTTTTCAACTTAATCCTTATTAAACCAATCCTCATGGAATTTCCCAAACCATCCAATGCCATTCAGTCCCTCATCCAAGTATCCTGGTTTCCAGCCTCTCTCTTTGCTATACAATTTTCTCTAACTTCAACCCTTCCGATCTGTTATTTTTCTTCATTCCCTTTCATCTCCTACAATAATTTTTTTGAGCGTCGACCTTCCCTCTATGGTAGTTTTGCGGAAAATTTTGTCCCAAGTGACCTTGATTTCTAACACTAACTCACTTCCTTCTTTTAGATAGATATCCATATGCTCTGGTTTGCCCCCCTTGCATTCTTTTTCTCTGCATTTTACTTAAACCGTCAATAAAAAGATTAGTTGATATTAAGGACATTGACTGCATTTTTCCTTCTAACCAACGCCTTTAGTGCTTGTTTTTCCTTTTAAAGGAGTGGTGGGACCAAAATTTATGAATAACGTGAACGAACTATCTGTTGCTACTACTTTCCAATATAAAAAGAATGTCCCATTGATCACATTAAGAGAAATAGAACGCTCCCTCAACCTCCATCTCCTATGTGTTTCCTTTCTGCTTCCTCCTTCAATATCACCTATGTTCTCCATCCCCACCATTGAGAAGCAATGTGGGGAATTTCTGATCCCCGGATGAGCAAATTAGAAGATGTTAATGAGGAAGTGGAAAGATGTTTTTCAGTGAGAAATAACAGGATCTGCAGAGTGATATTGTGGGTTTTGAGGCAGAATTTGTTAAGAGAGGTACTGGGTCTGACCCCAGGGAGCTGTAGATATTTATGTTGAACAGGCCATGGCCTTGACTCTGCTTCAAAGACGAGTCATGTCAAGTACTCTTTGTATGTTCTTTTCTGGGATGATGGGCATCATTGGAAAGACCCGAATAAGGGCTCATTGCCAATAACATATATGTAAAGGCCGCTGTTACCCACAGTCCCGTTTACATCCCGCCTATAGTCCCTTATACCTCAATAGCTATCCAATGAGCTATATATCTTATAAGACGAAGTATGTATCTTGTTAGAAAATGTTTACATTTTCTATATAAATGGTTCTACACAATTTGTTAGAGTATATGATTCATCTTTTATAAAAATATATACCTTATTAGATGTATATTATTTAAAAAAAAAACAAAACATGTGCGGACAGGACTGTAAATGGGTCTATGTCTAACATATTTCATCTGTAAAAGATAGTTTGATTGTTTTGAGTAAAATGGAGTACTAGTATGAAAGGTGATGTTAATAGAATTGGGGTAATAGCTACCTACAAAAACACATCTGAGGGAATTCATAGATTATTTTAATTGTTTTACTTTTAGTGCATGGTTTCTTGTCACTTTCAATTTATACGTCTATTTGGGATTCTGTTTACGTAATGAGGTCATCTTCAAGGGGATGGTTGTTTGTGTGGAAAATATTTGGGATTCTTTTATTAAGTTCATCAAAGACTGGGGATGCTATTGTGCGGGTGTTGGGCGTGGAGTGGGGTTTTGGGGAAGGAGGGGGGGGGGGGGGGGAGAGGGTATGTAATTCAAGGGTAGTTTTGCTTTGGTGTGTGCTAGGGGGGTTTGGTCAGGAGTAGATACCTCTTCTACTTTGGCCTAACATGGGGTATGGTTTCTTTTAGTTTGATTTTGTATTTGGCCACTTACTTCTGTTTAATAAAATTGGGGTAGGATGCCTACCTTTTCTTTCAAAAAAATAATAAATTATACTACTATTTGATAGTTAGGAGAAGATGGATGTTGTTGATCAGATTGTGAGAATTAATAAATGTATCATTTAAATTGAATATAAATTTCATTGGAAGTGAACCGACTTGGGGAATGGGAAAGAATGGAATGATGGGATTGTAGAAACAAGAGAAATAAACTGCAATGTGCAATAAGTTAGTGACATCTGTGTCATATCGGTCTCTCTTACCTCAGGTCACACCAAAACAACTCTTGTCCGTCTTCTTCTCACCTACTTCCTTTTGGTCGTCACTTACCTAGAACTGGTTTGAGCAAGATCATTGCATGGATTCTCATATAATACATGGCTTTTGACTATCGAGGAACGTGGCTTTGAGTCTTAGGATTCACATATACAATTAATGAACTAATGGATTGATTGGTTTTCTGATGTTCAAGATGAATGCATTATTCATGAAATGTCTTATTTTCATATAAACTTGCTTGATATGAGATGTCTTATTTAGTTATTTGGAAACTGATAGGATTTAAAGTCAACATTGTGTTTCTTATAACTGAATTTTTTTAAAGGTGAGGGGGATTTGGAGGTTCAGACAAATCAACAAACTTTTCTGGTTTGTAGTATTTGTTTTATCAGGATTCAGGATCATTTTGTAAGTTTTCTTTTCATGTACAGTATGTATATATATATTACTTATTGCGATGGAGTATCCTGGTGGCTTTCATATCATGGTTGTGATCAGAGATAAATTATTCTATTTTAAGTTTGCATCATATCAAATCTTATGTATGATTTGTATCAATAGATTTTCTATCCTTGTGGTGTTATAGATTTAGTGTTCCATATTATTCTTATATGACGTGTGTTAGCCTCCAAGCTCTTTGTTGGTCATATGTCTTATGATTTAGTTACCAAAGGTGTCTGATTTACAAGGTTGAATATCCAGGGGCCTTTTAAAAGTTTCAATACAAGGGAAATGAAAAACATGCAAACATATTGATCTCGAATAAGAAAAGTAAAAGAACTAAAGAAGCTGCTTAAATGGATGAAAGAGCAAACCAAATTCAGGGAGTTCCAAGTAAAACCAGAAAACCAGAAATAAGGATTATGTCAAAAAAAATCTCTAAAAAAATAAAAAGGATTGTCAGAATAAAATTGATAAGATTTGCCTTGATTCATTTGGGGGAAAGGCCATAACATTGATCATGGGACAATTTTAATATATTTGTGCTGCAATATTATTACTCTTTGATGTACGAGGCATTAGCGCATGAACTTGAAAGCCATCTGGAATTCTGGGTCAATGCATGAAATATTTAGTATTTAGCCTGAATGTTTATTAGTTAATGCACATGCTGACTCTTGTTCATCTGTTATGTGGATTGGGTTTCTGGCAAGAGGTTATTTTATATAAGAAACTTACTGAAAGACAGTTGAATACTACTAATCATTTTCATTATGACGTTTTTTTTAATTTCTTCCATACTGCAAGTTTACATTACTCAGCAACTGATTTATTTATGTATCTGAAATTCTGAATATAACTATGTCAATTAAATCCTCTATACTAAGAGAGAGTTGATTGATAGATCATCTCATAAGGGGAGTTTTGAACTCTATTATTACATCAATGAATCAACTCTTGTTGTACTGGCCATACTTGGGAGGATAATGTGAGGGGAGAAACCAAGTGCTACACTTTTTATGGTCTGCAGTGGTATTCACCTCTCTATCTGTATGACTAACAGTCCTGTCCTCTAATTTAAATAAATAAATAAAAATGTGGATGAACCTGATCAACCTGAGAGCCCTCCATGGCACATCTTTCCTTTTACAATTCATGATCCCACAGTGGTCGAATCTGTTTAAAAACATACCTTTCTAAACCCCAGTTGCAGAAAGATTTCTAGTCCCTTCGTCAGTCTTTGTGATTCCAAAATATTAATCGAGTGCATTAGAGTTACTGACAGCTTCACCTAAGAAGAACCTAGTATTACTGATTCTCAGCATTACTTAGAGCATCTCCAATCCTATACCTAAATCTTTACTCAAATTTAAATTTGAGTAAAAATCACCCAAAACACTCTCCAACCATTTACCTATACCAAATCAAACTTTACTCAAATCTTTATCCAAATCAAGGGAGACTCAAATCTTTACCCAATTTTTTTTTCCTTTATCTCTATATTTTTTTCCAATATGACATTTTTTTCCCTTTAACTCCAGCTTTGATTTAATTATATTAGATGTTTTCCCACCCTCTCCTCCCAAAATTTTTACCATCTCTTGAAATCCAAAAAAATAATGATAATCTTCTTTCTTAAGTCTTCATTTTTGTTTTTTAACTTCTTATTTGTATTTGAGTAAAAAAAATATTATTTTTACCTTTAAAAAAAAGGATGATAATAATTTTTAAATTTAAATATTTTGAAAGAAATAAAAATTGAGTAGTAAAAATGTTTGGGGAAAAGATTTTGAAAATGTTTATAAAAAATAATTAGAAGAAGATGTGAAATTTTTAAAAGATTTGAGTAAAACACAAAGTGATGGTTAAAGACACATCATATCAAATCAAGCTTTTATTTAAATTTTAAGTAAAATTTGGATATAGTTTTGAGTAAGGGCTGGAGATGGCCTTACCAGAGCCAGCTACCCATCTTTGTTGACTTTAATAAAATGCTGAGCTCTCCAGCATGCCTCAATGGATTTCATTCCACTCTTGAATATGCAGTTTAATGTAAACTGCCATTTTTCAGCAACTCTGAAATGCAGTTTTGAAGCCTTATATGTACTTTGGATTGAATGACTATAAGACATTTTTATTGAGTGCATTTTCCTAGAAAGAATGAAAAAAAAGCTTTTATATGAGTGAAACACTAATCAAATGAACCAAATGGAGCAATACCAAATCTCTTGATAGAACAAAATATTTTTTTTTTGATTGGTAATCAAGGTGTTGTATTGCTATAAAATTTATACAAATACACAAGAATTACATGAAGCAAAATGGGGAAAAGAGTGGCACCAAGGTTGCCACAAGGCGGCTGCCCACCTTGGCCAATCTAATCCCCTGTTTTCATGCATGAATAGATACAAAACAGTGCTATTTCTCCCTGACTCTTACAATGCCTGGTGCTTGTCTGTCTTGAAGTAATGCTTCTTCAATTTCTTTCCATAGCTGCTGAGGTTGAAAGATAGATTCACCTCTCATCGATTCGAAGGCGGCTAATATGTCCGCTGGTGAGTTTCCTTCCCGATGAATGTGTGAGGCCTTCCATTCGACCATTTTTTGAAGGTTGAGATGGGTGTTTCGGAGCGAGCGAATGACAGTCCAGGGAATAGTTCCTCTGCCCTGCAGCCATGCTAAGGCTGTTGTTGAATCAGATTCAATCCATAGCTTGTGGACCGGCAAGGTACTGCTTAACACAACTCCCTGTTCGATCGCTTTGAGTTCCAAAAGATTGATGGTGGGAAGATCCAATCGGCCTGCTAGTCCAATTAGGAAATCTGCATTTGAATTTCTGATTAGAGCCCCATAACCTCCTCTATCATCCGCCAGTGAGCCGTCCGTATTGAGCTTCACCCAACCATCTGCAGGAGCCAGCCACTTCACCGTGGAGTAGACCCTCTCCTTTTCCTCCGTTTGAACGCCAAAGGCTCTTGAAATCGCATCCAGTTCCGGAGACTGAGTGATCCGAAAGACCCTATTAAGGGTCCGAAGCTTAATGTTTTCCTTGATACATCTCAACACGATTAGTTTATGCCTTCTTTTGTCAGAGAAAACTCTGTCATTGCGTTCGACCAAATGTACCAAAAAGTGTTGGAAAGTATCATAAGGGCAATCTCCTTCTTGAATGACTTTGTAATATTCACTGACATCCAGGCTGGTAAGAGAGCTAACCTTCGAGGAAGAACAGCGCAGATCTGGAGATCGCGGAAAAGTTTGGTCCATATGAACCTGCATATGCACAACCCAGAAACAAATGATCTGCATCCTCTTCTCCAGACATGCAAAGAGGACACAACATTTTGAATGAGGGCCCTCCTTCGTAGCCATATGAGAGTGGGAAGTTTGTTGAGGGATGCTTGCCAAACACATAAGCAGTGTTTAGGAGTTTGGAGTGGTTGCCACAACCATTTAGACCATACAGAAATATCACCCCTTCTTCTCACTGCTTTCCAAGCCTCAGATAGATTGAGTTTGCCTGTTTTGCTAGCGGGCCAAATCAATAAGTCTTCACCAACTCCTCCTACGTCTATCTGCTGGATGTCTGGCCAAATCATATCAAGATTCTCTGAGGTTCGATGCGGCTTGATCCATTTACCTTCTGTTATAAATGCAGCTACTGTTGCCTCCTTTGATAGAACAAGATATTGCGTATTGCTCCTTCAACTACTCATATACACTTCCTTTGAAGATAAGGGCATCTTTATTTCCAGGTCAGTTATTGTGTGTTCGAACAAAACTTGTATGGTGAAGCTGGTCTAAAGTTATTTCAGTAAGAGGGAGTTGAGGGTTTGGTCTTTTTCATGAGTTCCATATTGTGTAGCAGTGATCCTCAGATGTAAGAAGAACAAGTGCGAGGAAGAATAAGATTGTACGTGGGTTATCAGCACTAATTTGAAGCCCATCTGAAGAAATTAAAATTCAAGATACAAAAACAAATCAAAGAACAGTCGATCAATAATCCAGATTTCAAAGGATGAACATGCAAACAAATTGATGCCAAATAAGAGCAGTAACAGAAATGGTTTGTATGGATAAAAAATAAGTAAATTAAAATCAAGCATTAAGGATTGTTCGAAATAGGGATTTTTGCATATATATCCCTATTAAATTTAAATTTTGTCAAAATACATTTGTATAAATAGAAGTGCATAAATACCCTTAAATTTTTTTAAGTTAGTGCAACTGTACCCCTGTAGTCAAGTTTCATCTGTTATGGTTAATCTTTTCCATTTTCAATCCGTTGGGGGGTGATGAAATGACCCTTATACCCTCAATATACCCGAATTTATGTCTTCAACCTCTCTACCCCCAAGCATCTCTCCAAACCTCCAACCATGCTCTCTAAAGCCATCTCATCATCTTCTATCAATTATAGGGCCCAGAAACCCACTGTTTACACACCATCTTAATCTTCCCGACATTGGTATCAAATGGCTCCTACAATGAGCATTTCTTCCGGGGGGGGGGGGGGGGGGGGAGTAGTTAGGATTTTTTTATCAGATGTAAGTTAGGACATTTAACCAACTTAATTTTTTAAGGGGTATTTATGCACTTTGTTCTTAATAGGGGTATTTTAATAAAATGTAATTTTTTTTTGAAGTAAACGGTAGGCAATTTGCCCTCAAATTTTATAAACTAGAGAGAATGTCCAAAAGAGAAATACAACATAACACCCGCATTACACAAAAGACCACCCAGCTTGGCCAGTTGTATCAAAAGGAGGTCTCTTCATACGAACTAGCCTAGCTCACAACATCACAGCCTATCATGAAATAGCCAAGCCCTTGCCCCCCAAATTGACAGAACTTGCCCTCACACAGAAACGACCCTGATCCTCCACGCAATGTACCACATTCTCTCAAATATTTTTCACGTAAGGGGTACTCCCACGAAACACCGTATGATTCCTAGTCAATGAAATTGACCATACAACTGCCAAAATGAAAGACTGTCACTTTTGCAAGAATGCTTCTGTCACTTGGGGCTCTTAGCCTCCTCCCTGCCTCCCAAAGCTCCTCGAAAAAGAGATCGATCCACCCAGATCCCCACTTGTCGGCATCTTCCCCCATACTTCCCGAGCCACGAAACAACATAAACAAGTGCACCTAAGGGTGGTAAACAAGTCAAACGAGCGAGCTTTGACCTGTTCAGGCTCGACTCATTTAGTATCAGGCGTGGCTCAGTTCGGTACTGAGCTTAATTTCGTGTTCAAGCTCGGCTCGTTTGGCTCGTGAAAAGCTCGATTGAAGCTCGGCTCAGTTTATTTGTTAAACGGGTTAAGCCGAAGCTCGAATCAAGGCTCGGCTTGTTTAACTAAAAAAAAATTGTTTAGCATTTGAGAAGTCATCTTTTACAAATCACAACATCTTATACATGTTAAAATGATATAAACTCAGGCTTGGCTCAGGTTCGGCTCAGGTTTTTGTTTCTCTCATTTTATGTTAAGTAACGAGCTCATATATGCTCGGGCTCGACTCGTTTATAAATCGAGCTTTAAAAAATGTTCAAACTCGGTTCGTTTGTCTAATCGAACGAGTCCGAATAAGCTTTAACCGAGCTGAGTTCAAGCTGTTTGACTCGTTTACCACCCCTAAGTGCACCACAGTTTCCTCTTCCACCCCGCAAAGAATACACCTTTTATCCAACCCCGGCCTTATTTTATTTTATTTATTTATAAAACCCGTTGAGTTTAATAGGGCCAGAGCCTTGTGAACATAACGCACTGGAATGTTTAAAATATTAATGAAGTTTTGCAGATCACATCAAACCAAGCTTAATCCCCCCTCGCAAACACCCTTCAATACGCATAATGTACAACAATGGGACTCTTGACTGAATGCACCCCGTCGCTCCACACAAGCGAGCCCGACACGGCGTACGCATCTCCGGTCACCGCAGATGTCTTCACGGTCACCTTGAACTGCTGCTTCTGATACGGGGAAATGAAAGACAGCGTAGACGGCGAAACCGTGACCTGCACACCTTCTGGGGCCTTCACGGTGACCTGGTATGTCGCCGGTCCTGAGCCGACATTCGTGACGTACCTCTGGAACTCCGCGACGGAGGGCTTTGACACGTCCTCGACGATGTATTGGAATGTCGGGTAGTTGAGGGCATCATAACCCTCGGCCGCCGGGAACTTTGAGCAGTCCACATTCTTAGAGACGGCGAAGACGCGTATGGCATCCATGTCGGGGTGCTTTGCACAGAGGAAGTTCAGGTAGGATTGCTGGTTTGCGTCGTAGACAAGGCCGGGGTCCACCGCTTTCACAGGGTCGATCTGCCCCGCTCCGTAGGCGTACTCGTCGTCCTTGGTGATCGTATTCCCCGGGGTCATCACTTTCGCTGCGCAACATAGGCACAACAAAATTCTGTTAGTGATCGGTTGTTTTTGATATACTCCGATTTTTGAAAAGTTGGGATTACCGGTTGTGATGAGGGCGGACTTGATTGCGGCGGGAGACCAAGTGGGATGGAAGCTCTTGACGTAGGCTGCGGCGGCCGTGACGTGGGGTGCGGCCATGGATGTACCGGACTGGATGATATACTTGGCATGTCGATCGTCTTCTGGGTATCTAGTGACTGATTGTGCATCTGGATAGGCGGCAAGTACGTCTAGCCCTGGTGCGACAAGGTCCGGCTTTGATCATGCACAGATTTAATAAAATCAGTCTCCAATTTTAGGAAGAAGGAATGAATTTTGGTCACAGAATGATCATGGATCACCTTGAGAATGGATTTATAAACAGGATTGGGGCCCCGGGAAGAAAATGCAAACATGGTTGGAGCTGTTACATTGGCCTCATATGACTGTGGATGACAGCCACCGGAGACCTATATAAGGCAAACAATTTAGGAATTATGAACACCAAATGGATAGCCATGACATGATTGATGATTGTCCTTACGCATCGTTTTGGATGTAGTCCTTGATGGCTTCACCATCCTCCGGGGATACCATGGTCCCAGGTAAAACGAGTGAGGAGGTCGCCTGTGGTGTAGCCGTGTAAAGTTGGAAGATGACGCCAACCCCTCCAGCAGCTTTAACTGTCTCATCACTCGGCGCAACTCCATCCGTTGCCGTGCAAAAAACAATCTTGCCCTCCACCATGCTTGAGAGTTGGCCTTGCATGCAACGCCTGCGCCGCAAAATGGAGGAATAGGGGGGGGGGGTCTTACATATGTTGGATGTAAAAGATGCATATAATTGTCTAGTTTAGTTAAGGAAAATTTACGTCGCTAGAATGTTTTTTGTGCTATCAGTGGCTGCATCAACACCTAAAATTAGAGGGTAGGAGTCTCCCTCCATGTCGTACGGGTTGATCGCGAAGCCCTGGATTTGGTCTCAGATTAAACCACGCATGATTTGAATGGAAAACTATGCATATAAAATATGGTAATCAAGAGAGGTGGATGATTACAGAGTAAGTCTTGCCGTTCCCAAGCTTCAGGTCACTCTTGAATTGGCGATCGATCGTGCTGGCGCCTACTGTCAACAACCATGGCGCGTAATTCACCACTGTCCGATGGAAGGGTCCATCATTCCCCGCAGAGGCCGCCGTCAGTATCCCATACCTCATAGCATGGAAGGAACCGACCGCTATCGCGTCTGTTACATGATGCCCCGGACTTTGTCCAAGGGAGAGGTTGATGATGTCAACTCCATCGTAGATTGCAGCATCGAATGCCGCAAAAGTATCTTCATCGTTACAGGTTCCATCACCCCAGCAGACCTTGTACATAGCGATCCTCGCGGAAGGTACACCACCGTGAGCTGTCCCACTCGCGAGTCCGTAGAAGTTCGTCTCTACATTTACTCCCGCGGCAGTTGAGGAGGTGTGCGTACCATGGCCAATGAAGTCTAGTGGGGATGCATATTCGCCCTTTGGAATGTTTTTGTCCATGCGGAAGTACTGGCCCCCGATGATTTTGCTTCAGTGATCAGAATGTTTGGTATTCAGTTTGATAAAACAGTACTAGTAGGAGTTTTATATGCAAAGGTGTATTCAGCATGTATAGATGCAAGTACTTGTTGCAAGTGAAATTGGCGAAGGGGCCGCAAGTGCCTCTAAATTTGGATGGCGGTGGACCATAACCTGTGTCGTTGAAGCTTGGGGAGCTTGGAGTGATACCTATGATAAAATGCTTACTTCGTTCAGTTCCAATGCTCAGTAGCGCGAGAAAAATCAGATAAGAGCCTTGATAAAGATTACCTGAATCGATAACAGCGATAACAATGTTGCTCTCGACTGCAAGGTTTCTCTTTGCCTGGTCTGTGAGACCTATAAAGTCCCATGTCCTTGTTGTGTGGAGCTTACGCGTCTTGCATTTAAACACGTACAGCACGCCATCCAACTCTGCCAAAGAATAAGTAACATCATTCGACTAGCTATATGGAACCACAATCTTATAGAACTACTTGATATGCTTGGATTGGATTCAATGTTTTTGCCAATTGATTACCCGACAGTTTCTCTGCCTCCTCTTCAGTAAGGAACGCAGCAAAAGCATTCATACTTTGGTGTAGCTATGATAGATAGATTCCTTCGCCGCATCATTGCTGGATTTAGATTTAATTTCCCTCTCATATTAGAATACATTCATCTTACAAAACATATAGTCTAGAAAAGTTTAAATATTAGCTTTACCTGCCGAGGATCTCCGATAGAAGGTCATGGTGCGAACCAACGACATCAACACTGTCATGTACCTTGTCGCCCAGATAAACGATATATTTCTGCCATCAGAATACAGGTTTCGTAAATCAGTATTCGTAAACAAGAACATATATAGAAAACAGAAGATGAATTCGAGATCGACATGTTTGTCATGGGCATCGATGCGGAGGAGACCACTGGAGACAAAGAATAAGAAGAGGAGGAGAGACGGGAAGCACGAGCCCTTCACCCCCATAGTGAGATGATCCTTTGGTGCAGGCCAGAGGAGGATGATTTTGGGAGGAAGGGATGGAACAGGGGAGGGGCTCCATGGAATGTATTAATAGAGATCTTCTGGAGGTGAGGATGTTCAGTTTCCAGCTCATCTTGTGGAGGTTGAAATGCTGGGCGTGCAGTTGCTTGTCTGACTTCTCCATAGGCTCATCCATTTCTGTTTCCTTTCTTGGGTTCGTTTTATTTTTAGACCGTGTTGTTTTGGAGTGATATAGGGTTGGCGGGAAGAAGGGGCCACCCCATGTTTAAAACAAGTCTAACCGAGTTTGACTCAAGGCCAAATGATCCAATCCTTGAGGATTTCTTTTTGTTTTTCTCAGCATTCCAATTTGTGAGGAATCAGGGATAAACCAAGATCCAGTAACATTTTTGGGGATAACAAAGGGTAAGAAAATCCTTATCATACAATTGATTATATGTACAGAATGGGTAGTTCACTAGTGTATCGCAAATATGACCTTTTATACGGAGCTTGAATGTATAATGGATTGTTCTAAAATTCTAAATTTTGAATGTTATAACAAGAATAACAATAAATCGGAGGTGTTTTTTTTTTTTTTTTGTATGTCTACACTTTCATAACATGATATTTATTGTTATATCATTATAAAATATCATATTCGATTGTATACAATAAAATCTTTCTCAGAGTGAATGTGTACCATTCTATCATTTGTTATAACTAAACTCAAATTTAACTAGAGTTAATCGATAGCTAATGGACAAATAAGACAAAAATAACCTTAATAGGATTTTACCATTATTATTATGTGAACACTACTAAGATTGTTTTTCACTTTTACGATATATATTTTGTAATTTTTTTATGGATTTAAAAATAAATATGATTTTTAATGAAGACAAATGAAAAGAGAAAGAAAGAGGTATTTTGGTCTTTTTATTGATTTGAATGATTGGAATAAAAATATTTACCAAATTCGATAGATCTTAACATCACCGATAAATATGCATAATTTCTAAACTTTTCAATTATATTAAAATAAATAAGTTATTTTTGTGATATAAAAATATAATAGCATAATTTTGAAGGGTATACATGGAAATACCCTTAAAAGAATCACCTAAATCACATACCATAGGTGTAGGACTAGTTGCCAGGAATTGCTGGAGCAAAAAAAATAAAATATTCAAACGTCCTTGGGTGTTTTAAAAATTGGATCGGACTGGATGGTTCAACTGATTGGACAGTCAATCGGCCCAAATTCTTGTCCGATTAACCCACCAACCCAGTCTTCGTTAAAAGCCGGCTTAGAAATGAAAAAACGTTCTACCTGCCGGTTGAATCTCTAGATTTTAAAAAATAGTATTGTGTTAGATGAACCGGCTGATTTTTTAATAAGTATGAAATCAATGTTAAAAAGAATAAATAATTTACCAAAAAATATTTTTTTAGAGAACTTACAAAAAAATGTTGAAAAATTTCTAATTTTAATTGGTTTGAATTCCTAAAAGATTTAAAACTTAATTCATCATCGAAATTAAGAAAAGGATTTAGGATATGAGATTTGCATAAAGACAATTCAAAAGGGGGAAATCAATTGGAGTTTTTACGATATGTATCTCCTCTTAAAAAAGTTAGTTCATATTTAACTTGAATGTTATATAAAATTTATTAAACTCAAAATTAATTTAGTTCTATTTATATTAAAACTTTAATTATAAATAAAATTATCGTAGTTTTTATGTTACTGTGATATTATACAAAAACTTGAAAAAATAATACGACTTAATGATTGTGAAATTTTTTAGAATGCTTCATATTTTTTGTAATTTTGAAATATTAATATAACTAATACAATTATTATGTCATGATGATGTCACAGTTTGATTCCAGTTCACCCAATGGTATAACTGATGACCTTTGACCATATCATTTTTTTTTGTTCAATTAAAGATTATGTTTTAAAACATTGTTCAATGTCACATTGAAGTGCTTCTTTTTGAAAATCCACAATTTTTGGGTTAAGAATCTTAATTAAGAATATCAATTTTTGAAATATTTTTAATATTTTTTTATATTATAAACTAAATAATTATTTTATAAAACATCACTACTTGATATATGCTTAAGTATTTTATCAATTGTAATGATATTAATAATATATAATGTGTTAATTATACTTATGTATCATATTAATTTTGATGAGTGTGGAGGTAAAAATCTGCACCATGTTAAATGCATGACACATGTCGAGATAAGATGGACAAGGGCCGTCAAAACCAAAGCTCACAAACCCGGATCCGAATCCAAGATGTCATGATGACACTCCCGAGCATGCTGGCACGACTAGATCGAGGGTCTAGTTGGACAGTCAGATACCTCATGGGCAAATGTCATATCGAGTAGTTAAGGCTCGCGAATGAGCAGGAGAGACACGATTTGACAAGAGGTCTGGTCGGACAATCTTTCACCTCACAGACACACTCGAAGATGTAACGGAGGAACGAGCAGGCCAAAAGGCCATTGAGTAGAACCACGTAAACGGTCAGAAGAATGTAATGTCCGAAGATAATTAAAGCCCATTAAACATGGGTGATTAATGGCACGACGTATGCCACTAACACGTGGAAGTTCTCACAAAAAGTGCCCACTAACCCGTTTGGAACGGGGATATATTTTAGTCTAGGGTATACATTTATCCAAGCATAAGTGAGTATAAATAAAAATAAAGTGATTTTGTGTTTGGTTGTATTTTGAATTATTTTCGTTAGTAAATGTAAGAATAAATATTTTGTTGTTTGGGTAATTAAAATGTGAATAAAATATGGATAAAGATTTATAAAAGAAAAAAAGTAATCATAGTTGATTTAACAGATAATTTATAAAAAGTGATGATAGTTGATTTGACAGTGGACCCACATATTCTTTGGTTGGACTAACCTAGGATAACTTTAATTCTCGAGGTTGATTGGAATCCATATATCACTTTAACATGGTTTATTCTAGCATACTTTATTAGGGGTTATCCGGGGTAAACAAACACTTGAAAATTCTTATCCAGGGTTATCCGGGCTTATCCGGGGTCTTATACCAGAAACAAACGGGGGTTAAGTGTTTAGTGGGGAGACAATTATAACAATCAAATGAGAATGGAAGCGGCAATCTTAGCCGAGATAACCCTATAAAAAGGGAGGTAACCCAAAAGTCTAAGGTATCAAATCAAATTTGATTTCCTACTTTCAAGCCACCAAAATTTAAGTGAGTTTTATTTTTGAATCCCTGACTGATACATCTCTTGAGAGGCCCTTTGGCTGGCACCACACCGATGTCCTCCTGATTTCTTTGTCAGTGCAAGATCCACTTCCATTTGGGTCTGAGTTCGTGAAGGGAAACTCCGAAGACCGATAGTTTAACTAAAATGAAAAATATCCTCCTCAATGAGTATAAGTGATTTAAATAGGAAACAAAGGGGTTGGCGAATTTTGCTTGAATCCTAAACATCCCATATTTCATTGAATTGGGACAAATCAAAACATATCCCAGTCTCCTGTTCTTGTAAAAAAATTTCAAGCATTTGATATATTTCAGTATTTGTCAGGGTCACATCAATGCAATCAGATTCCTTGATGCATATAAGAAAATACAAGAAATATGATTTTTTTTATATTTTTTACACGCCCTACATGATAGTGTTTATATAAAAAAGATGATTTTAAACATAATTTTAAATTTTAAATAATTTTTTTGAATCTTATCTGAATTTTAAATTTAAATATTATCTTAATTTTTAAATATTATCTGAATTTTGATTTCGTATTTTATGCATAATTTAAATTTCAATTAAATTTTTTTTATAGATGCGATGGATGATATTTAATTTACAATTCATAAATTTTTTATTTTTATCATATCTATTCATAAATCTTACTATTGTATTTAAATTTTTTGATTTGAAATTTAAAATTAAGATAAGATTTATGTTAAAATATAAGATTAGGTAAAATCCAATCTTAAAAAAAATGATTAGATAAAATCTGAAAATATCATTTTTTAAATCGAAAAAAAAATTGCCTTTATATTGGTACCAAAATTGGAAATTTCCCTAGTTTATTTTAGTATAAAATAAATAATCTATAAAAATTTATTCAATTTGTTATTTCAAAAAAAAAAAAAAATTATCCGGACTTTAAAATAGGCTTAAGAAAAAAGTAATCTGAAAATACTATGGATTAAAGAAAAAAATAGGACCAAAATATTTAAATTTGATCATTCTTTTTTTGTAGCATGGGTAGATCATTGGACACAAAACCCACAACCCAATACGATACGTTAATATTTATATCCTACATATCCCAATCTTAATATTCGGATTCTGATAATAATAAAATGATATATAAGAGAGATAGAAAAATTAAAAATTAGATTTTAAGATTTATTCTTATCTCTGATAGATATCATACATTGAAGATTTCATAGTAAAATAATATTTATAATACAAGATAACAAATATAAATAATAATAATAGAAATATATATATTTCTATAATATATGTTGGATATTTTTTTTAGATAATTTACAAGCCTAACAAGAGTGTTATAATAACCTAAAACACCAAATTTTATTAATAAGAGAATTCATTGTCAAATACTAAAGCCACCTAGGGAAAGAACAGAAGGATATACAAATAATTAAAAAAGAAACAAAACGGAGAACACCATCCTGAACCTTATTTTTATGCCGACTTCAGGAGCGGAAAACAACAGAGATGGGGCTCCTCAACTCGTGCTTATCGGACACCCACCTTAGCTGCCCACTCGCATGGGCCAAACCCTTCACCGTTCCATTGCGACTGAACGTCACTGAGAAGCTCGCCTTCTCGTTCACCTCCGAAAAATGAAGGGAATCCGGCTCAACCACAACGGACACTCCCTTCGGCACTTCGACCCCAACCGCGTAACTCGAATTCGCCGCCCCAACATTGGTCACCGTCCTATTGAACGTCACCTCTGATGAAGAAGACCTGCCGAAATGCACCGTGAACGATGGGTAGTTGAGCTGGCCTTCCTCGATCTTCTTGTAATCGGCGCAGCTGGTATTCTTGTGCGTGATGACTGAGACTTGGGAATCTGTGTAGTTGAGTCCGCATAAGAAAGAGACGTAGTCGTTGGGTTGGATGTCGTACACCAGACCGGGATCGTTCGCCTTGAGCGGGTTCACGTGGCCGGCGCCAATCGCGAACAGGCTCGCGGGCCTCAGCCTCTCGTCCATGATTGGCAGCCCCTGCCACGTGTCTATGTAAGACGTCGTCATGATGGCGGACTTGATCGCCGCAGGTGACCAGTCCGGGTGTGCGCTTTTGAGAAGGGCGACGACCCCGGTCAGGTGAGGCGTCGACATCGACGTTCCGGAGATGATGTTGAAGTTGGGTCGGCCGCTAGTGGAATTTCCAATGACTGGGACGGGCCAGGCCGCAAGTACATTAACGCCAGGTCCGATGATGTCAGGCTTGAGGATGCCGGGGCTCACCGCGGACGGGCCGCGTGAAGAGAATGAAGCGACGATGGGGGCCAAGCGTCGGAAAATTGTTCCCTTGAACAAGATCGCGGCGGTCGCTTTGGAAGTGGAGTTGACATACGCCTTGATCTTTTGCCCACCGGCGTATGAGATGTGGGAGGCGGGGAGGACATGCGCATCGGATAGGACGCTGTACGCGTTTTCCACGTCGTTCATGAGGATCATGGCGGCACCGCCCGCGTTTTTCACGGCTTGTCCCTTATCAATCCTCCCAATGCCACCACCTCGCTCGCAGAGGACCACCTTGCCCTTAGCTTCTGAATCCAACGACCCATCCGCGCACAAGGCGCCACCGGGTGGGGGCACATAGAGCGGGAGCTGATTAGGCAGGAACGACTTGGGCTGGTAGAGCGTCTCGCCGTCTACTTCGGTGCCGTCACCGAGCTTGACCGTCGAACGAATGGTGCGGTCCATCGAGCTCGCGCCCACGGTCAGGAGCCAAGGCGCATCGTTCGACAGCGACGATGCCACTGGACCACTGTTGCCTGCGGCACAGCTGACGAAGATCCCCTTCTCGATGGCCGCAAACGCGCCCACCGCGATGGGGTCCCCGAAATATTCCATCGGTGCACCACCGAGCGAGAGCGAGAGGACGTCGACACCGTCTTCAACGGCCGCGTCGAGGCCCGCGAGGATGTCGGACCCAGCGCACCCCTCCACCGAGCACACCTTGTACATGGCGACGTGGGCGCGCGGGGCGACCCCGGCAGCCATGCCTTTCGCGTGGCCGAGGACGTCGACGTTCGGCACAAAGTTCCCCGCGGCCGTGCTGGCCGTGTGTGTGCCGTGTCCTTCATCATCGCTCGGTGAAATAGACTTTACAGTCGATCGGAAGATGGCGCTGCCCTGGGCGAAGACCCTGGCACCGATGAGCTTGTTGTTGCAAGAAGAGGAGGTCGTGAACTCGCAACGTCCCTTCCATTTGTTAGGCGGAGGGGGCATCCCTTGATCGCTGAACGAGGGGTGGTCTGCAGTGACGCCGGTGTCCAAGACGCCTACGATGACGCCTTTGCCGGAGGTTGACACGTTCCAGAGCCCATTCGCTCCGTCGAGACCGAGGAAAACAGGGGAATGGGTGGTCTGGAGGGGGATGATGCGGTCGGGGTTGGCCTGGATGAAGCCATCCTTCTTGCTCATCGCGAGAACCTCGGCCGCAGTGAGCCTGGCGGCGAAGCCGGAGGCAACATGAGCGTAAGAATACATCATGCGTGGCTCATCCAGTGCGTCTGTGGTTGGCGGGAGGAAGGAGCGGTAATAGGCGTCTCTGTCTTCGATGCTGTTGAAGCCGATCCCCTCAGGCGGTTGGACGTTGACGATGTAGGTCTGTAAGCGGTTTGCGTCATCGTTTGTGGTGGCTCCGATAGCTTGAGAGAATGCACATAGAGAGAAAAGCAAGAGAAGAATGATGGACATGCTTGCAGGGCTTCTCTTGTTCTTCATTCTTTTTTCTTTTTTTTGTTGTTGTTGCTGTGTTGCTTTGGTTGATCGACGATATATAGACGGGATGGGAGTAATAACGGAAGGAACGAAAAAATTGCCTTCCTAATTGGGATTTCCTCTGTTTTGGAGAATGAAATTCGATTTTAAGCCATACTTGACGAGAGATTTACTCCTTGTTTCCAAAGATATGATTTTACAGCTGAGGAAAATTTTGGAGAGCAAATCATGTTCTAAATATAAGGGCTACTAGTTGTCAGCTTAATTGAGAAAATCAAGTCTACGAGATCTTCGATTTCTATTTCGAGGAAGGTTTTGAATAGAATGGACAGTTCAAAAATAGGGAATTTTTTTAAATTAACCTTAATTAAATAATTATTTCTAAAACTGACCCTCTCTAATAATTAATTATAAAAATAACCCCCAACATTGTTCTGACTAGTTTGACAATGACACATCAACATCACCATCTGACATCATAAAAGACAAGCTGTTTATACCCATTAAGGTGTGTTTTTTAGTTATTTTATTTTTTTGTTATTTTCTTACTTTTTTTAATATTTGTAAATAATGTAACTTTTATTACATAAATCATTGTTTACAAAATTAATACCATTTGTAATATCATTGCAAAGTTTAAAATAAGATCAATATTGAATATATCTAATTTATATTTAAAAATGATAAATTTAAGGTAATTAATTAACATTTGTATATTTATACTAATATTTACATCAAAAACATCATATTTGATTATGTGGATACATCATAACAAAAATTTACTAAATTAATGTAATTAAATTTTAATATTAACAAAAAACGTATAAATGTTAATTAATTATCTTAAAATTATAATTTTAAATTTAAACGAAATATATTCAATATTTGTGTCATTTAAAATGTCTCAACGATATATTTCTAATTGCATACTAATTTTGTAACAAACAATTTATGTAATAAAAGTTAAATTGTTTAAAGATATATATAAAAATTAAGGAAAAACAACCATATCTTAATGACATGAAAACAATGTTTGTGTATGTCTTTTGAGACGTACAAATTAATGACTCTTTAAATGATATGCTGAGATGACATTGTCAAATCAATCAAAACAAGGTGCAAGGTTATTTTTACAAATTATTTTGATATATGATTATTTTTAAAAATAATTATTAAGTTAAGGTTAATTACAAAAATTTCCCTTCAAAATATTATTAGTACATAAACTGAACTTATTGTGATTTCTTGGCTCTGGTTACACTCGAGACTCCCTTGACAATGTCAAGGTAATTGAAACAAAGAATGGCTTGCTAGATCTGGAATGAATGGTCTAGATCAAATAGTGAATTTTGACCTGTTCGTTGGTTACTATGGATCTTTATAATCCGTCCTAAGTAATAGGTCTCTCCCCTCTATATTGGGTACCTGGGAACAAGATGGACGGCTGGGAGATTCCATACACTTCATCTTTTAAATAGGTCTAAAAATAAGTCTAAATATTTCATATACTTAAAACAAATTTAGAGGTTCTTCAGAGGACCTGGTATTAATTTTATTTTTATTTTTATATAATACAAAAATATATATTACATGATATAGTTTTTTTGGATGATTCAATATTTCATACATATTTAGTATATATTGTGTTATTTATATCAATATTATGATGTAATGTATTATTCCGTTTTTATCCTTATTAAATTTTTATTATTACTAAAACTCATCTTATCCTAAAAAGTCCTACTAGTTAAACAAGCCCCACTATTTAGCCTCCATTAACAAACCCCAATGAGGTGTTTGTTTGACTTATAAAAAAATGTTAAAAATGAAAAATACAATATTACCCTTATTACGTTTTCCTCCCTCATTAAATTCATCCCCACTTTTTCTGAAAAACAAATCAACCTATTACATTTTAAGAATCTAATTTTTTCACCATCTTAGGGACCACCGAATTTTATTGGATCTAAAAATAATAAATGGGTGACCACATGGATCTCTAATTAATTTTTCATAAATTTATTGATTCACTTTTCAAATGAGGAAAAAATCACAATAAATTTTTTATGAAAATTTTAAAGCAGATAAAATTATATCTATATCAATTATTAAATTCTTCCAATGAACTAATTTTCTAGCTATTAGTAACGAACCAACTTGTTGGCCTGTTGGTCTAAGGCATGGATCACTGGCCTGATGTGTAACACCCCCGAATCCATGACTTCATTTGAAGTGTGAAGTCTGATTGCGTTATCTTAGTTCATCAAAATCTCATAGTTCTATTTTTTTTTCATCCAGAGAACATAAGAAAACATTACCATATTTATACATCAATTGTCAAAACTAAAATTTCAACACACTATCAATTACTGAATATACATCATAAATTATTGAATCTAAATATCATCATACTATCATACATATGGGTCCTCTACATGCTAAAGGATTCTATGCAATGTCTAGCCTTCTAGAAAATATGAACTCGTCCGCAGCTACATGAGATCAACCACTCTAAGTCTTTAACCTGAAAAAGAGAGATAATGAGGAGTGAGCAACTACATGCTCAGTGAATGGACTATTATTATCTCGTTAGTACAATTATATTCAAAATACCATAATCATAGTATGCCCACAAAGACATGCATGCAATATATGTCAAGAGATAAATGTACAACAAGACCACCAAGACATGCAATAATATATATACATCTTATTCAACATGATGATGCAACACCACGAACACACATGTTTGTCTTCGTAGCACCTAGCTCACGAGGCATTTCAAAGGCATGACCACGTAGACATAACCACAAAGACTTGGGTCCTACGTTCTCGGACCAGCTGGCCACGTAGACGTATGCCCACCTAGACATTGGCCACCGAGACTGAGTCACGTAGACGGAATGTATGCATTTGATAATTTACCATATCTTCAAAACCATAAAAGAACATAGCATACATGATCTTAACATACAAATCATATAATGATAAATATATCAACAAAAACATGATCAAACTTTTGTATCGAAACTAACAGTTATATTCCATAAAATAAGACGGTTCTAACATGAATACATAATATATTCCTTTGAAATCAACATATGAGACTCAAGTTCACTTACCTCTAGTCCACATAATACAAACCGATGCACATGCATGAATGCCAGACACTCGCACGTGGACATGATTTTTATACGGGGGGGGGGGGGGGGCTAATGTGACTTATGTAAATATATTCTAAAGTTATATCACTATATATATATATATATATATATATATATATATATATATATATATATATATATATATATATATATATATGCGGCGACGATATCCATCGCATATATATATATATATATATATCGCCGCATATATATATATAAAATTTCAATATCATAGATTAAAAAATGAATATGTATAAAATGAAATAAATGCATTCATACAAAACATATCACTGAATAATTCTAAAAGATAATTATTATATTTTAAAACAATATGTCAAATTTCACATTGATGATTCACGAAAAAATGACAATACACAAATCTAATAAGCAATACCTTTAAATTTGAGTTCGCCGATGTTTCATATTCTGAAAATGTTAAATAATTTTTTCATTATCAATGCTATCAAAAAAATCCTTCTCAATATATGTGATTAAGCAATCATTTACCCACTCGTCTCCCATTCGATTTGCGCAATTTAGTCTTAACAATATGCATTGCAGAAAATCCTCTTTCAACAGTGGCTGTGGCTACAGGTAAGATCAATGCCAATTTTATAAGTAAATAGACATGTGAATATGAAATATCCATTTTCCTCTCAATCATCTTTTTAGCAAGATCACCAATCTCATGCACTTCTAAAAACTTATTATTAGAGCGCATATCAATAATATGTCTCAGTTCATTCTCAAAAAATATGAGATCTACTTTAAAAAATTCAAGTGGATAAAACTGAGCTAGGCGGACTAGTTTTTCCTTGCTAAAACTTGCGAAAGAATCATTTGGAGAGAGACATGACATGCAAAGAAGTAACTCTGTATTCGCTTATGTAAAATGACTGTCAAACTCTTGAAGTTGCATATCGATAACTGTATAAAACAATCCAATTCGATAATGATGTAAATTTGTGATTACTTTGACCCTTCTTCTTGGCCGCCCTTCAGGTACATATGTGTCATCCATGTTAGGAACATTGATATTATGTTTCCTACAAAATAATGAAACTTCTTCAATGATTGAATCCCATCCATCACCCTTCATTTGTTGCAATCTAATCTTAGAGATTTGAACTAAATTCATGGCATTCACAATATCTTGCTCTTTCATTGTAAAGCCTTTTATAGTTAATTAGTAATCCCCAATATATTATTCATGATATGAAGATTGAATACAAACTCAAATGATTGTATTAAGTTTCAATAGAGCACGCACATCACCTTTTTATTCTCCATTAGAAGCATCTTTTCTACAATCTCCAAAACATCAATTACAGAAGGAAACATAATAATCAAGTTAACAAGTGTTCCATAATGCGATCTCCAACATGGTGTCACTGGATCTTTTAAGGCTGATTTCTTTATTTAAACCACGCCCAGTTGAAATTTCACCATTATTGAGCGCTTCAAAAACCTTGACAGATTGTTTTTCTTGAAGAATGTCCTTATATTTGCATGAGACACCAATAGTATTCACCACATTAGATATAATGGTGAAAAGAAAGGCAATTTGAGAATGACTTTTTGCAACAAGCAACAAGAGATAACTAAAGTTGATGAGCAAAACAGTGAAATAAAATGCATATGTATTATCCTCCATAATGAGTGTCTTTAAGCCCTTAAATTTACCTTGCATATTGCTTTCACCATTATAACCCTGACCATGCAAACTTTTCATACTCAATTTTTGCTTGGAAAATATTGCTTCAATCGCCACTTTAAGTGATATGACAGTGATTTCTTTCACATGTCCTATTCCTAAAAAAACATTCCATCACACATCCTTTTTTGTCCACATTGCGTAAAGCAACAACCATTTGTTCCTTGATAGAAACATCACAAGATTCATCATTCATAATTGAAAATAATGCATTATCAATATCATTAATAATAGCATTTGTTGTTTCAACATCACACGCTCTAACAATATTCTTTTGAATATCAGGTGAAGTTAACTTAACATTCTCCGAAGCATTTTATAGCAACACCTTTGACATCTTCATTATAATCTGAAAGGAATTGTAGAAGTTCAAAAAAATTATGTGATTTCTTGAATACTCTGATTCATCGTGACCACGAAAGTAAGCCCTTGCCGTAAAAGAAACCTTATACAATCAATGGATGCCTTGAATCGGATTTTATATTCAGCTTGAGCTTGATCAGATTGCTTGAAAAAAAATGATGAAAGATGTTGCTTCTAATTCAACAAATCTCAACGTACTTAAAAAATGCTTGATTGTGATAACTATTTGGCCCTCCAACATGAGCTTGAAATTTTTCTTTTTTCTTCCAATTTGAAAATCCTTGCATTACAAAAGCATCACCACCTGCTTGATCTCCAATATCAGCTCTAAAAAGATAGCAATATAGACAAAATGTAGCATCTTTTACAATGCTATATTCAACCAACCACCATAGTCATTAAACCAAGCAGGATTAAATCGGCATTCCGTTTTCTCCAAATTTTTTTTCAGGAAAGAGATGTGGTTGAAAAGGACCCCTTTGCATATATTCTCTTCGAATAGAATCTTGATCATTATGATGATAACTTGATATTTGAGTACGCAAACCCGGAATCCGATACAAGATCTTGCAAGTTAATTTCCGTTACATGATGTTGTGGACTAGGTTGCAATTGAGAGAGATCATCATTTGCAGTGGATGAAGATGAGAGAATAGACTTTCTCTTAAAATATTTATCCATAACCGGTAAAAAAATGAAAAATAATGAATTTTAATGACCATGTAAATAAATATAAAAATATATTGTTCACTTTTTCAAACATCTTTTTCTTAGAATCCATAACAACGTAATCTCTTAAATTATGATACATAGATTAATATCATTAAGAATAAGAAACTAAATAATTTTTTTCATTCAAATTTAAATTGATAAATATCTTACCAATTGTCCCCAAACTTAATATTAGAATAAGAAACTAAATAATATTTTTCATTCAAATTTAAATTGATAAATATCTTACCAATTGTCCCCAAACTTAATCTTACTATATCTTCTTTCTTCAAATCCAAAGCTTAAGGTAAGGAATCCCTAGAAATAACAAATATTATATTTGATTATTTTAGATATTTTACACAAATATTGTAAAATTTAAATAAATTAGTGAAAATGACAATAAGGATAAAAAGGAAAAATTTTATACCTTCAAAGTGTTGATGGAGGGAAGAGATTGATGATTCCTGATCGTGGGACCGTTAATGGAATATAAAATAAAAATTAGGGTTTTTTTAGAGATAGAGATTGATATTAGGAACATTTAAATACACTAAAAAAGAAACGAAAAATAAAAAAATTATGTTTTGCCAAGGAGTGAGATCTGTAACTGTGTGCCGACTGCCGATTATATCTCTGTTGGGCTCAAGTTTGATAAGCCCGGTTGGGCTTGGTTTCCTGGGCAGTAGCCCAGTGTGTTGTAAAAAAAGACCTCCTATGGCATGTTGTTGTCTGTTCCAGGGACTTGTTGTCTGTTGGGTTTTTTTTTTTTTTTTTGGTTATTGTGGAGGGGAGGGGGATGAGTAATTGTAAAAGAAAGGGTGATTTTTTTTGGTATTAAAGGCTTCGAAGGAGCGTACAAGTCCCTGGAACAGACAACAACAGGCCATAGGAGGTGTTTTTTTTTGGTTATTGTGGAGGGGAGGGGGATGAGTAATTGTAAAAGAAAGGGTGATTTTTTTTTGTATTAAAGGCTTCGAAGGAGCGTACAAGTCCCTGGAACAGACAACAACAGGCCATAGGAGGTTTTTTTTTTTGGTTATTGTGGAGGGGAGGGGGATGAGTAATTGTAAAAGAAAGGGTGATTTTTTTTGGTATTAAAGGCTTCGAAGGAGCGTACAAGTCCCTGGAACAGACAACATAGGAGGTCTTTTTTTACAACACACTGGGCTACTGCCCAGGAAACCAGGCCCAACCGGGCTTATCAAACTTGAGCCATGGACCCATCAGCCATCAGCCAACCCCATACGGGCTGGATTTTTCCACGAAAGGCTTGCATATAGCAAGACTCGAAGGCATCCCTCTCACAAAGAGAGGGGTGTCCACAACCACTGGACTAAGCCAGGCGGGACGTAAAAGAAAGGGTGATTGGTGAGGTGGATGAGGGATTGTGACCTAAAAGCATACGTGGATTAATCAACGGAGATCATGAGCTCATGGAATTTTCTTTTTTATTTTTTTTATTGTCTAATTCTGCATGGTGGGCTAGCTGCTGTGATGCTGTCCATTGTTGATTGGTTGTTATTGGTCATGGGCTTTATGGCTCGAATGAAAGTAAAAAAAAAATTAAAATCAAGGGGGGCCCATGCCCCCGTGGGCCTCAAGAGGCTCCGCCACTGCACGTGGATAATTTAGCATAACAATTATGCAATAAATAAATAAATAAATAAAAATTTAATCATGATCCACACAACTCGCAACCAACATTCACCAACACTACGCTGCATAATCATTTAGAGCCCATACCTAGTCGACCTCGCAATCTGTAATTCAATTCAAAGGCCCAAACGAAAAGCCTAACTCAAAATAATATTAAAGATCCATAACACACAAATCCATTAATACCCGTTAAACATCCATTTATGATTCATTTAATCTCTAAAATCCATCAACTAACTTAGCAATAACATCAAACTTAAACGTCTAGATAAATAAATATTTGTATTATAAGAAAGTGCTCACAAATCTTTGAAAATTCAAAACTTTCTACCCATAATTCGATGATTCATTGGATAAGAATTTTGCAAAACCTATTTTGTTTGTGAAATATATTTTTCCCAAAAACAATTCCTTCATGGTCAAAAACATGATTTAACATCCATGTATATAATTAACCCAAAAATATACCATTTAATCACCAAAACAAAATATCTAATATGATCTTAAGAAATCCTTTGATATCTATTGAAATATAATCAAATAATCATCTAATCAAAATCAATCAAATCCTAACCCTAATCCATCGACCTTCTTCCTCAAACAAGTGGTTGACATAAGCAATCTCTTAATAAAAATAAAAATAAATTGAAACACCGAACAACAAAAATCAATGGAGAATGATGTCTCACCTTTAGATCCAAGTCATCACCACCCCTCATCCCATATGAAAAGTGAATGGAAAACACTAGCCCAAAAGTGTTGTTTACAGGGGTATATCAAAATTACAGTATGTCCCCTTAAGATTTTCAGGTTTACAACTAGGTCCCTATCGGATTTACAGACAGGTCCGTATTCAATTTTCAGACAGATCCCTAAAGGCTATAAAAAAATTCTGGATTTGTACATCTAGATCCCCGGACTCAATAATTTAACACAAAATCCTAAAATTCTAGCTTAACGAACTCCGAATTTCAATAATTTTTTTAAAAAAAGTTTATTGAGACAATAAAGTTCTCTAAAAAATATAAAATAAATATTTTAAGATTAATTTATAATTATCATAATTATAAATAAAATGAAACCATTTAATTGTAATTAAAATTTTTCATTATATATGATAAATATATAATAACTGGCTGTGTGGGAATCGACACGACGGGTCTGGGCCTAACGGGTCATATCGTGCCAACACGACATGTTGACTGACCGTGTAGGAATCGACACGGCAGGTTTGGTGACAGGCCCAGCACGACCTGGCCCCCCTAAACAAGCCGGCCCAAGGCATGGCCTATAACGGCCTATGCCAGCATGACGGGGTCCTAAACACATTTTGATCTAAACTGAACATGAATAACGATATTTAATTATTCAAATATTTGTTTTTAAAAACCATGAAATCTGTTCCTTCAAAAGAAAATCTACACAAACTAACCTTATCTAATATAAATGGATATTACTCTTATCTATTATTTAAAAATATTAAATGTTTTTGAAATACAGAACAGTTTAAATATTATTATAGCTTTATCATTTTTTTATCCATATTCTCTTTTTTTATCATTTTTAGTAAAAACAATTTAGAAGACATATATATCTGAGTTCTATTTTTTCATTTAATTTCTATAATTATATCTAGTTATAGTGAAATATCTTTTTGGCAATCCTAAATTTTATTACGGCCAAGAAAATTCTACATGAATTCCATCTCATATATTTCTATAAAATTAAATATTATTTTAAATATGATTATTTTATAAAAATTCTTTCATCAAAACTATGACATTAGATTTAGATCTGTTTATCATTTTTTTCAATATAGAAGAGTTTCTATTTGCATATATATTTATTTTCAAAAATAATTGACAAGATGAATTTTAGTACTCTAAATTCAATTTGTAAAATCTTATTTGTTGATTTCAAATATTTCTTATATATCAGGGGAATTTATTTTTTCAAAGAAATTCTACACAAATTAAATTTTCTAATTTTAACATAAGGATGTTATTTAATACTTAAATTGGCTTTTTTTTTTACAATATTCAATTTTACATACATTCTGATTCTTTTTTTTTGTACAAATTTCGTGAGATAAATTCTTACTTGTTAATTTAATATTTAATATTTAGTTAATTATTTCAAAATATCTTTCTGAACTCACAAATTTTATTACTACCAATAAAATTTTACATAATATTTTTTTAATAGATCTCATTGTTTTTTTTTGGTAAAAATAATTATTTTGAATATGTTTCATCAAAACTATGCATTTGATTTTTGTTTATTTATTAATTTCGTTAAAATAATTGAGTATATAAATTTTAATTATCTAATTTTTTTTGCAATTATCTCATTTTAAATTTAATTAATTTCTAATAATGTATTCAACAACTACAAAATAAACGTCCAAACAATATCTATTCTATCTACATACTAAGCGAAATTGTTTTCAAGTGTGTGAAACATAATTTTATATTTTTTACCCTCAACAAATTTATTAAAATCCCTATTATCCAAAACCAATATTTATTATCTTAATCTTATTTTAGGATTTTAAATATATATATATGGTTTACCAGGTCTTCATGTTTATTTTAAAGGAAAACTCAATCGGACCGTCCGATCAAGGGATCACTGATGATCGGACGGTCCGCATTTAATCCCGCACGAGTGAACCCAGTCCGCACATAAAATCACTTTTTATTATTTTATTTTTATTCGTTTTATATTATGATAAGAATGAATATATATGCAAATTGAACAATAATTGGTCTTTTTCCCTATATCTACTTGATGATTTATTATTTCCAACAAACAACTGTGTTTTGGACGGGAGCCCTTTGCCTACTATTACCTCACAGTAGAGTACAAATTGTACATGAACTCCTTCTTTTATACCCATTCTATAGATATGGATGGTTTTAGAGTTCAAATGGTGGTGGATATATATATATATATAAGTGAAACGATTATGTGCGGTGTGCGGTCGGGTGCGGTTGTGACATGGGTCGTCCGATCACGGGTCTATCGCATCCGACGGTCGATGTGGACCGTCAGATGCGATGGACCCGTGATCGGACAACCCATGTCATAACCGCACCCGACCGCACACCGCACATAATCACTCATATATATATATAGGGAAATGATACGGTGCGGGTCATGCGGATGTGCGGCGTCGACCACGGGCCGTCGATCACGGGTCCATCGCATCGGACGGTCGGAGGCGATTCATCTCGACCGTTGGATGCGATGGACCCGCGATCGGACGACTCACGTCGGATCCGCACGACCGCACGACCCGCATATTATCACTCGCGTATATATATATATATATGAAAAAAACTCTTTTTTTTTAAATTTATTTACACGCACATTATGAGTGGATAAAAACTAGTTTACATGTTAATCTTATTTTATTTTATCAAGCTAATCTTATTTCAGATTAATAACTAAATACTTTAAAATTTTCATGATTACTTACATATCTGTTTATAATTCCATGGTCAGCCTAACATGGATAGAGAAACGGTTAAAATTTAGAACAAACTCTATAGTGATTTTATGTAACTATATTCGTGTATAATTTTTGAAAAATGCACAGATCAAGTTTGTTCCCTACATCCAACCTGGTTAAAATGACAATATAATTCACATGTATTTTGGAACATGGAATCATCAGCCTAATATCCGCGTCATCCCTCATGCACAAGATTTTCAATCGCCAATATGAAAAGTGAAGAGGATGAGAAAGAAAAGGGTCTCATCCCCAAAATCAACCACGATGCGGTCTACAAGATTCTGTGCAATCTCCCGGCGGAGGATGTCCATCCACTTCGCATCATGTGCAAACAATGGTTGGACACGATCCACAACGATCCCTACGTCGCCCATCTAAACCTCACCCATTCTCAACCTGCAGGTTTACTAATCCAACAATGTGACATTTCATTTGCGGTAAAGAAGTATTTCATGGAGATCCAGCAATCATAAAAAATCGCGTGACAAGCCTTTAAACACGAACCCAAATTTCTTAGTGGTCGGCAGTTTCAATGGTTTGGTTCTAGTGAAACATGTTGATAATCCCAAATACTTTTTGATCAACATGTTGACAAGAACATCAGTTAGTATTCCTCCACCGCCCCGAACAAGGTGTGGTACTGTGGTGTGGAAATAAGCCTGGGTTTCAATTCGCGAGAGAGGCGATACAAGGTCATGGTCCACATCATGGACGGACGATCACAAGCAAGATTGGGATTGTTAACGGTGGGATCATTGGGGATCATGGAGATTGATCGATCTTCCGTCGTCGTGGGATGACATACAATGGACAATGTGCCATCTTACTTGGGCTGGCGGCGCATGGCATCTGTTGATACGTGCCCCTGGAGAACAAACGATCCTTGCATCGCTTGACGCGTCAAACGAAAGGCTTGGCTTATCCGGACGTATGTTCCATTTACATGGTGGCGACGACCCCATGTCATGGAGCTTGAAGGTTGTTTGACAGTGGCAGCATTCAGCAGTACAGATAAATTGGTTATATGGGTATTGCAGGAATTGTATGGAGCTGTATGGAGGAAGAAACATAACTTGATTCCTTGGATTTAGTTCTTTATTCAATCTCGCGCTTTTGAGAAATGATGTAATGGTGTTCGAGTGCACATGCGGACACTGCAATGGTTGGAATGCTTATGACATGGAGCGTGGCCAGGGAATAGGCGCTATTGAGGGGATAGAGCCTAAGGTGGGGATCTACTTCAGGATCGCACACACCAACAGCCTTGTCTCGTGGATCAGGTACCATTAAAACTTAGATGACACTTTTTAAATTTTTTTTGGATAGTAAGTTTGGTAGAACGGAGAACTCAGTGTAAATTCTACGAGGGAGAACTCAGTGTAAAGTCACTGCGAATACAAATAAAATTCGTGCATCTGCGTTTCAACAGTAAAAAAAAATAGCGTTGTTAAACAAAAAAAATGAAAGTGTTGCGTGGGAGCTTCCAAAGGGTTGGTTAGGGGGGATTTCTTGTGGAGGGGTAGGATAGGTCGCATTTGGTGCTCCAGCCTCCAAGGCAGAGCTCTCTTCTATTATGGATATTCATTTGGTTTTGTTTCTTTGGTCTTGTTTCTGGGTTTAATTTGTTTGTGAACTCTGGGCTTTGGCCTTGTAGATTTATAAGACAGGGCCACCAGCCCACCATTCAATAATAAAAAAAAGAAGAGTACACGAGAATGGAAACAATTACTTAGATAATTGTAAAAAATATTAAGCAGTTTTTTTCATTCTTGTATTTTTCAATGTGTGACTAAAGGTGCTCCTCGCAAAATATTATGTTAAATCGTATTTAATAAAAGCCCAAGTTGATTATTCAACAAAAGAAAATGTTAGACCCAGTCATTTTTACAATATAAAATTAAGACCACACATATTTTTATTTATTTCTAAATAGTAAACATCATCTAATGATGTATATGCTTTATAAAAAGTGCAAATCAATCCATTTTGAGTTGAATGAATCCAATTTTAGTAAGTGTAAGAAAAATTCAACGAGGTATATACATTATTAGACGATGTATATGTATCACTGGGTTTCTAACGAGGTATATAGAACTGCATTTTTTATTGTAAATTTTTTTTTGAATTGAATGAATCCAATTTTAGTAAGTATAAGAAAAATTCAACTAGGTATATACATTTTTAGATGATATATATGCATCACTGGATTTCTAACGAGATATATAGGACTACATATTTTACTGTAAAAAAAAATGAGTTAACGCCGTTCAACAAATAATCACTGGTTGATAAAATGCATTTAACATGTTGGATCATAATCATGCTTCTATAAATCAAAATATGATTTATATATTTCTGTTGATTCATTAGTATGTTATAGAAAACATTAGAACCAAAGTTTAAATTATCTCACAAAAGCAAAGGGCCTCTAGTCAGGGGGCGGAACAAGGAATTAATATAAAGGGGGCCGAGGAGGTTTAAACAATGAAAAATGTACTTATAAAATAGAATAATTGTATGATAATCTAAGACAATTAAGTTGTTGAATAATGATCGAGTCCTTCAATAATGAATGATTGAGATAAAAAATATTTTTTTACTTTCTTTTTCAGTGTAGAAATTTGAAAATGTAAATTTTTTTTGGAATCTCTTTATTTCCAATATAATTGCGAAAAAAATGAAAAAATATTGAAAAAATTTAAAAAATAAAAATGAAGAAAATAATTCATCACAGAAAATATATAAGAATAACTATTACGAATAGATTAGAAGATGAGATTTTAACTTAAAAAATAATTAAAAATGAGACTCCAAATAACAATAATGAAAATAAAAAATAAACTAAAACTTAAAAAATCCAAAGTTCTAAATTTTCAACCCCAAAACTACAGACGAAAACCCCTTGAAAATGATTTTTTTCTCAAAATTTTCAAAAAGTTACAAGCCCATGACTTCAAATTTCACAAATTTCAATGAACAGTGATACTCTTAGGCTATTTTATAACCACATTTGGAGCAATGCATCAATAGTACAATATATAAAATTAGCTAAAATAGTATATACTTGACTATGTTAGTATACTTTCTATTACAAAAAAATATAAAAATATATGCAATTCAATACATATGAGTAGGCATTTCATTTTTATAAGGGAAAATGTCACACTCGGTTTGTTTTGCTAACCAAACTCAGACTAAACATGTTTTTATTTTTTTTAAACTAGTAAATATCATCTAATGAAGTATATACTTTGATAAAAAATGTACATCTCTCTATTTCGATTTAAATGATCCCTTTTTTATAAGTGTAAGAAAATATTTAATGAGATACTTATAATGTCTAACGAGGTGTATGTTTTATTGGATTTATAATGAAGTATATATAGGATAATATTTTGGATTGAGAAAAAAATTGAGTGTAACAATACTACTCTTTTATAAGAGAATATACATAATCAATTAAATGTATACATTTGAAAAACATATGAAGGCTGAAAATAGAATAGCTAACATGACTTCATAATAAGATTTTTCACTTTCGATATTCCCCAACTCCATCTCATTTTATACCTGGTCACACACAAATTTCATCAAGGTTGTGGGGCCTGGGCTGGTCAATTACCAATATACACATGTGATATTATCCGCTTTGCTTGAAAGCACACAATTTTAAAACATGTCACATGTATAAAGTCTACACTTACATTTAAACACTAGACATCTTCTCTCGCTAGGAGAATCATGGGTCTGGTGTCACCTCACCCTCATCCCTTATTAGGCTTATTGGACTCTTGGTCCAACCCAATCCCCCTCATGGGACCACACAGGGATGAGTGGTTCTAGAGCCCAACCCTCCATGTAACGGACATGCTATGATACTTATACTAAAATCAGATATATATGGATTCACATTGTAACAAATCAAATATGGAAATCAGTTTTCACATCCGTCCAATAGCTATATCCATGAAACTGTTGATAAAAATAAATAAATAAATACGGATACGTAAAATCACATGTCTGCTGTATCTGTGGACTGTAGGCACCCTAACCCTGGACTAATAACGATTTGAACAGAGAATTTTATACATTGGAGGCGGATGGTGCTTAATGGTAATCAATGATCATCTCATTTTATGAATAAAGATTGTAGAATGATAATATACAAGTGTGCTATTAATCTTGTTATTTTTATATTAATTTGCAATGCTATCATAGGCAGTGTGCGGTGTCACATTGCCACATATAATGTGGTTGTGTCAATTGAACCCATTACATTTAAAAAAAAAAAATTTAAACTACTATTGTCATACTTTCGAATCAGGCAACCCAGCCCACCAGTTGATCCTGCCAGGTCCAGATTTTATATTTAAAACCCCTAAATTACCCCTATTACGATGTTACCCTAATAAACATTAGATTTGAACAATCATTTGTCTCATTTATTTGATGGTCTATTTTTAAAAAAGAAAAATTTATGTTGTTTTATAAATATATGATAAGAGTAAATTTTTAAAAAATTTTGTGAAATTTATTTTTTAAAATGACGCTATCTATAAAATTTTCTCGAGCCGCCACTTAATGCTATCTAGTATCTATTGTTCATCGAATATGTAAAAGAAGAATCTAATATGCAAGTGTACCATGTGTAACTGATTTAATTTATATTATAATATAATTATTTTCAATCAAAACAAATGGATAGGGTCTTAATCGGTTTATACGAGGGAACCACAAGTTAAATTTCTCTAAAACAAAATTAGTTTCTTTAATGTTTCCTTCATAAAAAGAGAGAGACAATTACGCATGGAAACAATGACAGAATTGGTATATTCAATGCATTAAGTACATAATGTATAATTGGAAATATTGGTTTTTAGAAAAGCAGCAGTTCCTGCTATATAAGTAAATTCACGCGTATATACATAGATCTGTTAAAGAAGTATATTAAAGGGAAAAATCCATATAACCCCCTATAAACTAACTAAAATTCATATAAAAATGATGAATATTTTGTGAATATTATGTTTGAATAACCCTGATAGAAAACACAGTATACTAAAAAAACTATAAAATGTGTTAAAAATGTGAAAAATATTATATAAATAACGATTTTATCCCTCCGGATAGAGTTTCATAATATATAGAGGGTAAAATCTTCATTTTCATAGGATTTTTCACATTTTTAACACATTGTAATAGTTTTTTGATATATTGTGTTTTCAGTAAGGGTTAACAAAATGAAATATTCATAAAATATTCATTATCTATTAACGAAAATTTTATTCAAGGGGTTATTTGAATTTACTGGGTGTTTTCACAGGGTTATATGAATTTTAAGAAAAGACAGTAGGTTTTATGGATTTCAGTCAGATTTTAGAGGTTTGTATGAATTTTTTACCATATATTAAATGGTGGCCAAGAATGATTGATGCCTATCATATTTTGTCGGGGCGGTTATTTCAACCCCACCAACTCCTCCACCCACCCCTTTTTTTGTGATCATAACCCACCCCTCCCCCTTATCACCACCACCACGCCTCCCCCTCCTCCCTCCGTCGCCTCCGAGACCCCCGCCTCGCCCTCCGCCACCTCTGAGACCCCCACCACGCCCGACACCGACGCCTCCGAGGACGCCGACGAGGAAGAACAAGTTGATGGCGACGCCGGAGCGCTTTATGCGTTCGAAGAGGTCAGCGGCGTCGGAGGCGTCGGCGTTGGGCGTGGTAGGGGTCTCGGAGGCGGCGATGGGCATGGTGGGCGCGCAGGCGAGGTGGGGGTCTCGAGGCGGTGGAGGGCGCGGCGGGCGCGGCGGAGGGAGGTGGGGGAGGTGGTGGTAGTGGTGGGAGGGAGGGGTGAGTTAGGATCACAAAAAAAAGAAAAAAAGAAAAAGGGGTGGATGGAGCAGTTGGTGGGGTTGAAATAACCGCCCCTTTTTTGTCAACCCAAATAACCAAATCCCGTCATATCTATACTATTTATACCAACAATGAAAATAAAACTATAAATAAGATAACAAAGCTGTCTGATTCTCTGAATTTAAATATTAATGAACATTTATTTCATTCCCCAAAATACATGTTTTTGAAACAAATCCAACTTTAAGAGCCAAGTTCTTCCTCCCTCAATTACTCTTCAATCCATCCCCACCTATATATATTCACACGCCCATTGCAACAAAACCCAAGCAATAGAACAGAAAACCAAACAAAAACAATGGTGTCCTCAAACATGTACCTTCCTCTCTTGCTCTTCGTTCTGTTTTTCTCCAAAGCCATTCAAGCCACCACCAACCATCTCCAAACCTACATTGTGTACGTTCAAAAGCCAGAGGAGGGCGTCCTCTCCGATTCCGAATCGATAGACGACTACTACCGCTCCTTCCTCCCCACCGTAACAGACACCCTCGAAGACTCTCTCGTTCCGACCATGGTGTACTCATATGGACAAGTCATCTCCGGCTTCGCCGCCAGGCTGACCGCCAACCATGTCTCCCTTATGAGTGAGAAAAGCGGCTTCATCAAAGCCTACCCCGACCGACTCATCCCCCTCCACACCACCCGCACCCCTTCCTTCCTCGGCCTTGACATCGCCAATGGAATCTGGAACGTCTCCAATTCGGGCAAGGGCGTCATCATCGGCGTCTTGGACACCGGTGCTATCCCCACCCACCCGTCCTTCAAAGACGAAGGTATGGACCCTCCCCCAACGACTTGGAAGGGAACATGCGAATACGCGACCTCCAGTTCTTGCAACAACAAGATCATCGGCGCGAAGTCCTTCGTCCATGGCAGTCAGGCTTTTAAAGCCCATGGAAAAAGTGCCCGGAAGCCTCTCGCACCAGTCGATGACGAGGGCCATGGGACTCACACGGCCAGCACGGCCGCGGGGAATTTGGTGCCCGATGCTGATGTCCTCGGACAGGCGAAAGGCGACGCGGTCGGTGTCGCTCCCCGCGCCTACTTGGCCATCTACAAGGTCTGCTCCCGTGATGAGTGCGCGCATTCCGACATACTCGCGGGCCTTGACGCTGCGGTCGCGGATGGCGTCCACGTCCTCTCTCTTTCCCTCGGTGGGCCCCCACTAGCGTTTTATTCGGACCCCATCGCCACGGGCGCGTTCGCTGCCATTCAGAAGGGGATCGTGGTGAGCTGCGCCGGAGGCAACAACGGCCCTAACGCGCAAACGGTGTCTAACGATGCGCCGTGGATCCTGACCGTTGGCGCGAGTTCGCTGGACCGGTCCATCCGTTCGATAGTCAGGCTCGGTGACGGGACGGAGATCTACGGTGAGACGCTCTACCAGCCCAAGGACTTTGCACCCGATCAGCTTCCGCTCGTGGTGCCCCAATCTGAAGATGGCAGGTATTGCTTGTCAGGCTCGTTGGATAACTTGGATGTCCAAGGCAAGATTGTCCTCTGCGAGCGAGGTAGGGGCAATGGGAGGATCGAGAAGGGCGCCGTTGTGAAGGCCGCAGGCGCCGCTGGCGTGATCATCATGAACGATGAGACCTACGCGTACAGCACCACAGCGGACCCGAATCTCATCCCTGCCTCTCTCATCCCCTATGCCGGCGGACAGAAGGTCATCGCGTACGCCAAGTCCAATTCCAAACCAACCGCTGCCATCGCATTCAAGGGGACGCTGATCGGGCAATCAATACAGTCTCCGGTTATCGCTTCCTTCTCTTCGCGTGGTCCGTCCGTGACCACCCCGGGCATCCTCAAGCCCGACATCATCGGGCCCGGTCTGAACATCCTTGCCGCCTGGCCTTTCAGACTAGGCGTCAATTACACCGTCCGCGGACCCACATTTAACGTCATCTCCGGGACGTCCATGTCGACGCCTCACCTCAGCGGGGTCGCGGCTCTGATCAAGAGCGCACACCCGGACTGGTCGCCCGCCATGATCAAATCTGCCATCATGACAACCTCCGACGCGGTGAACCGACAGGGGAAGCCCATAGCGGACGAGAGACTCAAGCCGGCCAACCTGTTTGCGACGGGCGCAGGGCACGTGAATCCGTCTAAGGCGGTCGACCCCGGTCTGGTGTACGACATACTTCCCGAGGACTACATCCCTTACCTCTGCGGGCTCAATTACACCGACGATGACGTGACCGTGATCGCTCACAAGAAGATCAGCTGCGCCAACTATGAGAAGATTGCAGAAGGCGAGCTCAACTATCCTTCGTTCACGGCCTCCTTGTCATCTTCGAAGGTGACGTTCAATCGGACGGTGATGAACGTCGGGGAGGAAAGTTCGACGTACAAGGTGGAGGTGGACGCGCCGGTTGGTGTGTCTGTGGTGGTTGCGCCGCAGACTCTGTCGTTCAGGACTTTGAAGGAGAAGCTGAGTTTTACGGTTACTTTCAGCCTCCTCAAGAGCATGGCGGAGGGATCATATGTGGAAGGACAGTTGAGGTGGGTGTCGGCCAAGCACACCGTGAGGAGCCCCATCTCCGTTTATCTGGGGTCTAAGTCAGCGCCTCTTACATGAGTCTGATTTGCAGCAAACATAAACAATAAATCTAGTGTCTTTAAAATTGTGGATGTAGATCTTTGTTTTCCCTTGTCTCTGTTTTTTCTGTTCTCAGAGAACTCGGTTATATTGGTTCTGTTAATGAAAGTTATTAAAGGGGTTTATTTTTCATGTGTCTTTTGCTTAATATGCCATCAGTTTGTCCTTTTTTTTCCCAGTAAGTTGTTGCCGTTGTGTACACCAAATGATCACATCCGATTTCAATTTTCAAATCCAGAGAGCCCTGGCCAGTGGCTAGTGCATGAATGAACATGGGATGTGTCAAATAGTCCAATGCTATAAACATGACACCATGCAATATATACCAAGATAAATTAGGAGAGAAAACAAACTTATTCTATGCTGTAGTCTAATTACGGGATTCACTAAAAAACGATAACTTAAATACTAACCAAAAAAATAAATTAAAAAAATATGGCATGGCTGGGCTTGGCTAAATCTGGTGACAATGGAGCAAGGACAAGGGGAGTGTTTCCCATGTAAACATTCACGTGGAGTATCCCATATAATTAAGGGGTTTTTTTGCATGTAGTTAAACCATAAAAAAGATACTATTTATTTTCCAAATAACCTATTTATTTTTACATCATTGAAATGTATAGATATTATACATATTTACCATTCTAGTTAATTTTCATCCAAATTTTTATTAAAATAACTAAAGTCTTTAGAAAAACAACCAAATTACCCTTATTTTTATTTTTTCATATTTTACCTTATCATGCAATATTTATAAAAATAAAAAATGTTGATTTTAACATAAAAATGAGAAATTTCATCTAAAATCCAAACATAAAAATTAAACATACAAACTGTGGGGGGTGAATGGGTGATTTCTGGTTCTCCTCCATTGGGCCGGATCTTAGAAGAGATCCAGACTTTGATTGTGGGATCCGAGGTGGGATGGATGCAGCTTCCCTTAAAGGTCGACGAGGTCGCGTTGGTGAGTCTCTTGGCTCCACCTCCTACTCCGGTCACCTGCCATTCACACCAGTGTGGTGCCGGCTAACGCCCCTCTAATGCTCAAGTCAGTATTCAAGTTTTCTTAAGCTTAAGAGGTTACTGCAGGAGGAGTGAGTGTGTGAGTTCTTGCATACCTCTTGGAGACGATTATGTCTTCTCTTTTTATACTCGAAGAGGGAGTGCCGCCCTTGCTCCGGGGAGCGAGGTTATCAAAGTACGAATGGAATTGTCCAGATGGCATTGGGATGAACCGCCACATACGATCTTGCAGCGTAACCGTCCCTCGACAGCCGCCTGCCACTGTGGTTTCAGAGGATATTCTCTGCAGTCACCGTTATCTCCGTGAGGTGGCCATATAGACATACCTCTTCAACCAGCTGGGCTCTGTGGTCGGGCTATGGGCCGAGCTCACTTTGTCTAACCGTCCTACCTTGGTCGGACGAAAGGGGGTTCCTTCTTGGTCTGGTCGGACAATTGCCACTGCTCGTTCAGCCTTTCGTTTGCTTTCCGGGCAGCCGCTTACGTCCTTTCTCCCAGGCCCATTGGGCCGAGTAGCCACTGCCCTATCGAGGGCCTACTTAATCGATTGCTCATTGTGGAACATTACATAGGTTGGCCCATCTTCCTCCAGTATTCACGTATAACTTTATTACTAATTCAAGTGCAAATTTGATCTTCCACAAATGCCCCCTTCTTCTGGTCTTCCAGTAGTGGGACGGCCAGAAGAACAATCTTGCAGGATTCTCACCGCAAATAAGACCAAATTATCGAGCCGCCACAGCCAGAATATGAAGCATCTTCCTTCTCGGATTTCATGGAGTCATGAATGAGGGTGTAAAGGAGCCTTGACACCTGCATCGTCGCACATTTGTGCATCCTCCTCGGTCTCCGGCCCTTCTAAATGTCGAATTCATGAGTGGAGTTATTGGTGGCCTTTAATCTTGCCTCCACGTCTTCCCAAGCGGTGGTGGTTCGAGTTGTCTCTTGTGCCTATAAATACGAGGGCTTTTCCCTTTCTTCTCCTTCTAACGATTAATCCCGTTCTAACTTCCTTTCCTTCCTAGGCGAGTCGTTCCTCAACGCCGCCCCTTCAGAGGAAGGCCTGATGAAGGAGGTGATTGAGAGGGCCCTTAGCTTCCCTGAGAGGGGTTGGAGGGCTCTCCTTGGTGTAGAGCCGTTCGTGCCTCGTCCCCTTGCGCCTCTGCCCCAACAGACGTCGGTGAGCTGTGTCGTTCGGAAAGCCCCTTTTGGTGCTAGTCATGACGGGGCTTCTAGTTCTTCGGCCGAAGGAGCAGGTCGTTGAGGCGTTTAGGCTGACTACGCCGTATTGCCGTCAAATCCCCCGTGCCGTACTGTCAGCCCGTCGTCATCGTTGACGATCAAGAAGTACCCCTTCCTGGGTCCCCCAATTTGTTCATGAACAACCCCCTCACCAACCAGTTTTGCCCATGCAGCTTCCCCCCTAGAGCAGTGCAGGAAGAGGTCCCTCCAGAGGTTCGTAATGCGGAGGTCGACCAAGGATTCCAAGCGCCGGCTCTTACCCCGGGACACCCCACAACCCATGGAGGATGATGCGGTTCATTGTGCCCCCTACCAACTCGATGCTTGCTAGCATGGAGATGTGGTAGCATGTCATCGCGATCGAGAAGGTGCCTGACAGACTATGCCTGCTGATCCAGGAAGAAGAAGACGATCGTGAGAAGGACTTCCTTGCCGGCTTCGTTGCAGGACACAGAGGCGATCCACTGCCCTTGAGGGTGCGTCTAGCGGGTGTCTATAGCTCCTCTCTTTTGGAGAGGCGCTATGTTCGTCATGCCGGAGCATACCCGAGCATCCTATGGGTTTTAAAGACAGCGTGATTTTTATGTGGCCCATGGTGGGCCTCTTGGATGCTTGTTTTGGACAAAATTCTGGTCACTTTGTTTGGTGTTGGTCATGCTAATTTATTGATGATTTAGTCATTGCATTATTTTTTCATGCTCCTATTTGTTCCTGTGCGTGCTTTCCTCCTTGCTTTGCTTCTACAGGTTAGGTCGGCTAGAGATTGGGGATCCATCGTCAGGTCACGTGGGCTTGCGGCACCGCCACCTATTCGGCATATCTTCTTCTATCAGAAGTTTGTGTGACACTTTCCACATGGCATGGGGCGTCAACATTATTCCTCGATGGGTTGTCAGGAAACTCAGGAACTTGCCCGATTCTACCACAAAAGAACAGTTGGACGTGTTAAGCTTCATGCGATATCTCGTCAAAATCTTCAACACTGCTTGAAGATGTTCGATATGGTCTTCCCGGTCTTGACTCTTGACTAGCATGTCTTCCATATAAGCCTCGATGGTCTTGCCAAAGTGTTGATCGAACATCTTGGTGATGAGACGTTGGTAAGTCGTGCCTGCATTTTATAGACCAAAGAGCATGATCTTGTAGCAAAAGGTGCCATCGGCGTGATGAATGCCGTCTTCTCGTGGTCGTGCTTATACATCGGGATTTGGTGATACCCCAAATAGGCATCCATGAAGCTCATGAGCTTGTTGCCGGAGGACGCGTCCACCAATTGGTCTATTTTAGGTAGAGAAGCTGTCCTTCAGGCAAACGCTGTTGAGGTCTGTAAAATCAACACAGACCTGTCATTTGTAGTTCTTTTTTGGTACGACCACCGTGTTGGCTAACTAGTCAGGGTATTGTACTTCCTTAATAAACCCTACAGCCAGCAACTTTTCTAATTCTTTTATTGCCTCAGCGTGAACTGGAGCCACCCTTCTTTGCCGCTGTTTGACAGGCCGTACTGTGGGAGATATGCACAGTCGAAGACACGCTACTTCGGGGTCAATCCCAAGCATGTCGGAGGGCTTCCAGGCGAACACGTCAATATGCTCGAGAAGCAGCTAAATTAAACTGGCTCTCTCGTTCTCGCCTAAGGTTGTGCCGATGAGGAAATACTTCTCTGGGTCGTTGGAGTCGATTAGAATCTATTCGAGGTCCTCCACGACCCTCTCGGTTGGACTGGGTCTCACCTCGTCGGCCTTTACCCGATCCGCCAGTAATTGCTATCTTTTGGGATGTATGTCATTGCCTATCGGGCTCTCCTTCACGTCTGGAGCTTTGCCTGAAGTGGCGATGGTGTAACATCTCCTAGCGGCGAGTTGATCTCCACAGTTTTCCATAATTCCGTGCAACGTAGGGAAGCGAAGCTTCTGGTGGTAGATGGATGGGATGGCCTACATTGCCCTAAGCCAGGTTCACCCCATGATGACGTTGTACAGGGATGAAAAGTCCATCACAGTAAACATGGTCATGACTGTCTCCTCTCCGGCTCGCACTGGCAGGTTGATGCGTCTGGCGGGCACCGCTTGACTCCCGTTGAAGGCGATCAACGGATTGCTTATGGGTTCAAGGCTTGAATGCTTCAATTCCATCTTGAGAAATGACTGCATGAACAAGATGTCAGCTAAGATGTCAGTTGAACTTCCTGTGTCGATCAGGATTCTCTTAACGTTGAAATTAGCTATGCGCAAGGTAATGACGAGCGCGTCGTTGTGGGGTGTATGCACTCAGTCAGGTCTTCGTCAGAAAATGTTATGACCCCAGGCTCCTCTGGCTTCTGCTTTTTTGCCACCACGTGAGGCTCTTGGTCGACCTGCATCACTTCACCGAAGTCGGAGCTCCCATACCCGGCTTGTCATACCGACTTCGGATCTCCCAGGCTCGGGAGTCCTCCACATATTACATCAATGACCCCTCGACGAGGCGATCACCATGACGTGCTTTCAGGGCCTCTATTCTCCTCCTTGTCGATGAACTCCCTCAGCTTCACCTTCTTAACCAGCCTCTCCAGGAACCCTTGGAGCGTGCGACATTTTTTGGTTTGGTGACCAAAGTCCCTATGATAATCACACTTAAGGCCTTTATCTCTCTCGGCTGGGTCACTCTTCATGGGAGGTGCCCATCGGAAGAAGGGGGCGCTCTTGATCTTGTCTAGGATTAAAAAGTCCAGCGTTATTCGATTGAGACTTCTCATAGTAGATATTTTATCACATATTATTAAATTTAAACATGATTTGTGCAGACTTTCATAAGTGATGGACTTTTGTGGACTTTTGTAGACTTTAAAAGTCATTTCAAAATCCTACCCAAAAGGGTGGGATTCTCATGGACTTATATTCTAGCATTGTGAATGATGGTTATCTCATGTTTTTCATATTTTTTATTCGTAGTTTTACTTCTCTATTTATCATCTTTTTTTTAATGTGCAGATGTATGAAATATTCATATCACCTCATATATTTGATGAATATATGAGAATAGTGGATTTGTTTGTGTTGCAATCAATCATTTCATTATTATATATTATATAATATATGCCTAGATCATCCATCATTATTTTCTAAAATATAGGTTTATAATAATATATTTGATATTATATACAATAATTCTATAATGTTTAATTTGATTTGTCTTGAAGATGTTTCTATTAATTTACAATATAGATATGCATATATTTTTTATAATGTTCAGGCATATATAAAAATAAAAATAAATATTTAGGCATATGTACATATATCCTTAAATATAATGATTGATTTTATTTCATTTTTATTTTAAGTAATGTAATTTATGATTTTATTTCATTATATTTGAAGTGATGTAATATATTAATTTTATATTATATGTATTTCCTTATTTTATTGTCTTCCTAATTAAACTCATCCATCCCCTTTATAAAAGATTATGAATTTTTCTCTGTATAACAAAAAAAAAGGTTGGCTAATTGTGGGGTTTTCTCAATAGAAGGTATTTTTTTCCTTTATTTTATTTTATATTGATTGTTTATCATGAAGAAGAATTTTTAATGAGTGTGCATATGTATAAAATATTGTTCTTGCGTTGATATTTATTATATAATTATATTTTATGTTGGGTATGAACAATTCGTGTTGAATTTAAATAATTGAGATTTTTATTAGTTATTTTAAAAATTCCAAAACAATTTTCGAAAATATATGAGAATCAATAGAAATCCACATTTGAAAGTTTACAAAAGTCTGTGGAATTTTATAAAAGTTAATATGTGAAAGTTTATAAAAGTCTGTGAAAGTCAATGAGAATCAATATGTGAAAGTCTGTAAAAGTCTGTGAAAATCTATGAGTCAACCTGTAAAAGTCTGCAAAAATCAGTGAAAATTTCTGAAGTACATGAGAGTCAATATGTAAAAGTCTACAAAAGTGTATGTCGAAAGTCTGCAAAGCCTATAAAAGTCTATCAGTTAAATAGTATCTACAGAAATCCATCAAAATATGTGTCAATTATCCCCCATTAAGAGCCAAGTTCTTCCTCAATTACTCTTCAATCCATCCCCACCTATATATTCACACACCTATTGCAACAGAACCCAAGTAATAGAACAAGAAAAACCAAACAAAAACAATGGTGTCCTCAAGCATGTACCAGTCTCTCTTGCTCTTCGTTCTGTTTTTCTCCAAAGCCGTTCAAGCCACCACCAACCATCTCCAAACCTACATTGTCTACGTTCAAAAGCCAGAGGAAGGCGTCCTCTCAGACTCCAAAACCATAGACGACTACTACCGCTCCTTCCTTCCCACCGTAACAGACACCCTCGAAGATTCTCTCGTTCCCACCATGGTGTACTCATACGTACAAGTCGTCTCTGGCTTCGCCGCCAGGCTGACCGCCAACCATGTCTCCCTCATGAGTGAGAAAAGCGGCTTCATGAAAGCCTACCCCGACCGACTCATCCCCCTCCACACCACCCGCACCCCTTCCTTCCTCGGCCTTGACATCGCCAACGGAATCTGGAGCGTCTCCAATTCGGGCAAGGGAGTCATCATCGGCGTCTTGGACACTGGCGCCATCCCCACCCACCCGTCCTTCAAAGACGAGGGGATGGACCCTCCCCCCACAACTTGGAAGGGAACATGCGAATATGCGTCCTCCAGTTCTTGCAACAACAAGATCATCGGCGCGAAGTCCTTCATCCAGGGCAGCCAAGCTTTTGAAGTCCATGGCAAAAGCGCCGGGATGCCTCTCGCACCAGTCGATGACGAGGGCCACGGGACTCACACGGCCAGCACGGCTGCGGGAACTTTGGTGCCCAATGTTGATGTCCTCGGACAGGCGAAAGGCGACGCGGTCGGTGTCGCCCCCCGCGCCCACTTGGCCATCTACAAGGTCTGCTACCGTGATGGGTGCGCGAATTCCGACATACTCGCGGGCCTTGACGCTGCCGTCGCGGATGGCGTCCACGTCCTCTCGCTCTCCCTCGGTGGCCCCCGCAATCGTTTTATTCGGAACCCGTCGCTACGGGAGCGTTCGCCGCCGTACAGAAGGGGATCGTGGTGAGCTGCGCCGGGGGAAACAGTGGCCCCAACGCGCAAACGGTGTCTAACGATGCGCCGTGGATCCTGACTGTTGGTGCGAGCTCGCTGGACCGGTCCATCCTTTCGATGGTCAGGCTCGGTGATGGGACGGAGATCTTCGGCGAGACGCTCTACCAGCCCACGGACTTTGCGGCCGATCAGCTTCCGCTCGTGGTGCCCCCATCTGAAGATGGCAGGTATTGCTTGTCGGGCTCGTTGGATAACTTGGAAGTCAAGGGGAAGATTGTCCTGTGCGAACGAGGTGGGGGCAGTGGGAGGATCGAGAAGAGTGCGGTTGCGAATGCCGCAGGCGCCGCTGGCGTGATCATCATGAACGATGAGACCTACGCGTACAGCACCACAGCGGACCCGAATCTCATCCCTGCCTCTCTCATCCCCTATGCCAGCGGACAGAAGGTCATCGCGTACGCCAAGTCCAATTCCAAACCAACCGCTGCCATTGCATTCAAGGGGACGCTGATCGGGCGATCGATACAGTCTCCGGTTATCGCTTCCTTCTCTTCGCGTGGTCCATCTGTGACCACCCCGGGCATCCTCAAGCCCGACATCATTGGGCCCGGCCTGAACATCCTTGCGGCCTGGCCTTTCAAACTAGGCGTCAATTACACCGTCCGCGGACCCAGATTTAACGTCATCTCTGGGACGTCCATGTCGACGCCTCACCTCAGCGGGGTCGCGGCCCTGATCAAGAGCGCCCACCCAGATTGGTCGCCCGCCATGATCAAGTCCGCCATCATGACCACCTCTGACGCAGTGAACCGACAGGGGAAGCCCATAGCGGACGAGAGGCTCAAGCCGGCCAACCTGTTTGCAACGGGGGCGGGACACGTGAATCCGTCCAAGGCGGTCGACCCCGGTCTGGTGTACGACATACTTCCCGAGGACTACATCCCTTACCTCTGCGGGCTCAATTACACCGACGATGACGTGACCGTGATCGCTCACAAGAAGATCAGCTGCGCCAACTATGAGAAGATTGCAGAAGGCGAGCTCAACTATCCTTCGTTCACGGCCTCCTTGTCATCTTCGAAGGTGACGTTCAATCGGACGGTGATGAACGTCGGGGAGGAAAGTTCGACGTACAAGGTGGAGGTGGACGCGCCGGTTGGTGTGTCTGTGGTGGTTGCGCCGCAGACTCTGTCGTTCAGGACTTTGAAGGAGAAGCTGAGTTTTACGGTTACTTTCAGCCTCCTCAAGAGCACGGCGGAGGGATCATATGTGGAAGGACAGTTGAAGTGGGTGTCGGCCAAGCACACCGTGAGGAGCCCCATCTCCGTTTATCTGGGGTCTAAGTCAGCGCCTCTAACATGAGTCTGATTTGCAGCAAATACAAACAATAAATCTAGTGCATGTCTTTTAAATTGTGGATGTAGATCTTTGTTTTCCTTTTTCTCTCTGTTTTTCCGTTCAGAGAAGTCGGTTATAGTGGTTCTGTTAATGAAATCTATTAAGGGGGGTTATTTTTCATGCGTCTTTTGCTCAATATGCCATCAGTTTGTCCTTTTTCCCCGTATGTTGTTGCAGTTTGTGTACACCAAATGATCACATCCGATTTCAAATCCACAGAGGCTGCCCAGTGCGTGGATGAATATGGGATGTGTCAAATTGTCCAATGCTTTAAACATGACACCATGCAATATATATACCAAGATAAATTAGGAGAATTTTTTTTTTAAAGCTTTAGTCTACTTATGTGATACATAAAAAACGATAACTTAAATAGTAACCAAAAAATAAAATTAAATTAAATGTGGCAAGGCTGAGGCTGGGCTTGGCTAAATCCGGTGACAATGGGCAAGGACAAGGGGAGTGTTTTTCCCATATAAACATTCACGAGGAGGATCCCATATAATTAAACACACAGAATATACAAATTTGGAGAGTATTTATAATGAAATTTAGAAAATTAGTAATTTTGATCACTGTATATTCTGTTAATTAATTGTTGTTATTTATTTTTAAATGAACATTTTAAAAATAGGCAATCTGGAAGATTAGGAGGTCTTCTGGACATATAACTTTGAACGCCTAACGAAGAGGTTTCCATCAAGGTGGATTTTGAGAGGGCGAACAACAATGTTGACTGGGGGTTCCTCCTCCACGTGCTTGGGCTCCATGGCTTCGAATCCCCATGGCTACGAATGATTGAGCTATGCATATGTTCGGCAAAGGCAGCGGTGGTTGCCAATGGGGTGTCACATGGTTTCTTCAAGTTGAACAAGGGTCTCCCCCAGGGCGACCGCTCTCCACAGTGCTCTTCACCATCGTGGCGAACGTCCCGAGTATGATGTGTAGAATGGCAACATCAGGGGATGCATCCAGGGATTGACGGCTCATCCAGCGGGGACAACGATCTCCCATGTGCAATTCACCGACGACACTTTATTGTTGGCGCACCACCTGATGTCAATGTCATTTATGGTTTCTTATTCATCCTTTGGTGTTTTGGTCTATTATCAGGCCTTAATATCAACTTCTCGAAGAGCTTCATGATTCCAATCAACGTGGAGGAAGGGAGGATGACAAAAATGGCCGAGATCATGGGTTGCCGGACGGAGACACTTCCTTGCCGATACTTGGGACTGTCCCTCGCGATGAGGAACCTGAGCAGAAGTGACTGGCAACCAGTCATCGACCGGGTGGAACGAAGGTTGGAGGGGTGACAATCTCGAGTACTGTCTTGGGGCGGCAAACTAGTGTTTCTTCAAGCAGTGCTCTTGGCACTACCCATCTTTTATATCCATTTTCCAGGCTTCGAAAGTGGTGATTGATTGGCTGGACATCCTCAGGCGCCGATTCTTTTGGTGCGGGGCCTCAGGGGCAGGCAAGTCCCCATACTTGGTTTGATGGAGCGAGATTTGTAGGAGTAAAAAGAAAGGGGGGCTCTGGGAGTTGGACTTGGCGATGATGAACTGGGCATTGCTAGCCAAGTGGTGTTGGAGCTAGGTTGATAACCCCGAGGCAAAATGGGTACGCATCTTCAAAGAACGCTATGTGATAGATGGCTCCGCAAGAGGGGTGGTTCCAAATCCAAATAGGTGGCAATCACCGCTGAGGTGGATATATTCCCCCTTCAGTTAAATTTGTAATTTGTGACTAAGGGTCCGTTTGGAAACACATATTGAAAAGTAGATTTTGGAATAAAGTTGCTTTTTAAGATGATTTTAGACCTTTGACTTTTTTGGGATGCTTTTTTTTAATTCAGGAATCAATATTTAGAAGGAATTTAATGTTTGGTAGAAAAAGTTGCTTTTCAATTCAAAAAATCGATTCCGACTAAAAAGCGTTCTTTTTGAGATTTTAAAAACACGGATTTCGAGAGAGAAATTAAAAGGAATCCAGCTTTTGATTCCGCCGGAATCCGACCCGTTTGGTTGCGCGTTTGGGCGGAATCCGCTTTTTAAAAAGCGGAACCATCCCCAAACGCGCTACCAAACGGACCCTAAAACTTCAAAAGATTTTTTGTAAAGATTTGGGTAAGGATTTCTAGGTGGTATGAATGGTGGAAACGGGAGGTCAGGGCAGACAACACGTTCATTGCTCGAGCCATGATAATTTGGGTGGTAAAAATTCCTTTGAAGGTCAAATGTTTTAATTGGTTCCTACTGCAGAATCGGCTAGTCAGAAAGGCTTTTTGGGCACGGTGGAGACCACTCGAGGTGACAGAATGTCCACTATGCGGAGGAGGGACATGGAATTTAGATCACCTATTTTGTCATTGTCCGATGGCGTCCCAGCTTTGGGCGTAGCTTGCAGGGGCATCGGGTAAACGGTTACTCTGTTGGTCTCTTGAGGACCTATGGGAAACGGCTAGGCGGATGCGTCTAAAGTCGGACAGGAGCAAAGTGGGGTTAAGTGGGGTTAGTTTGGCTCTCAGTGATTCCGGCCGTGGCATGGGCGATTTGGAGAGTGAGGAATGAGGTCATTTTCAAGGGGTCGATAATGCTGGAATGGATGGAAAAATTCTGCAATAGCTGCGCCAATTGCTGAATAGATGGCCGTACATTTTCACTAACAGAACCTGAAATCCATGATATGGGAGAGAGGGACAGTGCCTTCAAGAGGAGATGGATGGGGGAGAGATAGAAATAGTGATTTTTTTATTTTTTTTCTATTTATTTATGCTATTATTTGTAAATATGATGTATTGATTGATTGAATTACCATATCTGAGATTGATTTGTTCCATTAATCAAATAAATAATCAATTTTAAAATGAAAAAGAAATTAGAAAAACAGATTAAAACATAGTTTGACTTTTTCACCCTCTGCCCCTCTGGTTTGGTATAAAAGAACGTTTCGATTTAGGATTAATAGTCTGAGCTAGATATAGACTTGGATATTGACTTCAGAAAAAAATGTAAGTTGAAGGAATCAACATGCACAATGATTTTGAACACCTGTACTGATGCTTTTGATTGTGATAAGATTGCTCATAGATTTCTAAAACATTTTCCATTGATGATATAACTTGATGAAATAAAAGTGTTTGTGCTGTTGGCAATGGTAATGCAATGGTCTAATAATTCTTGTGTGTGATTTAAGAAGATGAAGAACTTTATATTGAATGCTCCTCAATAATACTTGGTCACCTTCTTTCCAACTTTTGGGTAAGAACATCACACCACATGTTGTTTCTAAAATAAATTAGAGCTCTGTTATATTCAGTAATTTATATAATCCAAAATATAATCTTTATATACATCATTAGCTCATTTTACTCATTGTATTGAAATATTTACCTTGTTAAAAATTCTTCACATTTTCTATAAATAATATCATTCAATTAAACGGAATTCACATTTTATGGAAATACATACATATCAGATGAGATATATGATTTAAAATAAAAACAAAAATATGTGCAGTCCGTGTTTTGAATGGTAAAATGAATCGAGTGTAACATTTTTCTATAAATTAATGTGGGAGTATGTCTTATTATACAAATATTGTTGTATCCGTGAAATTCTTCCAAAAAGAACTTTCTAGCTTTTAATATTGTTCCAGCTTTGAGATTAGATGAGGATCATTGATCTCATCAACCAGAAAGACCACCCTTGCCCGCCTTTCTTCAACATTATATCATCCACTATCACATGAAACACATGGCATCATCAAATATCTTCAATAACTAGCACCCACACCCTTCTCATCTATGACATTTGATACAACCCACTCTCTCCACACACGGGGACATGTCCCACTCTCCCACACACATTTGGACGTGACAAAATCCCACTCATTTTTTCTCCACTACCACACAAAAATTTAAAATTTATCCAAGGCATCTTCTTCACCTGTCCCTCTCGAACACACTCATCGTCATCGTTAGATCGTCTCCCACCTTTTATAAAAGTTGTTCAGCACGTTGAGCTCCATCTTCTATATGTGAAATTGCGTGTAATCCACTATCAGTCATTGATATCACATTCTCCACTCTCTCTTTCTTGGCAGCGGCTTCGGCGTTCATATGGTACGTGGATATTCAATTGGTGACCTTAAAAATATTTCAAAATTAATTATTCCAAGTGATGAGTACTCTATTCAATTGGTTCATCTGAACCATATTCAAAGCAATTCAAAAATTGCTTTTTTGGAGCATATCGTCCTCGCATACCTATGTCATGACAAAATTTGGCACTATCTCCCCCATCTAAATGAACTTTTTGCGCACTCACCACCTCTCCCTTCCTTCGTGTAAGGAAATCTAGCGTCAGTACAACCACCTCATTTTATTTTCTTATGTTGGCAAGGGGCATTGAACCGCGTTCCCACATTGGGATCTCCTCAATTGAGGTCTTGTCAAAGAGAACTAATGCAGCTTGTGTCATTCAATTCCATAGATGAGACCCACTCTCACCTATTCATCCAATGTTCCTATTCAGCCGATGTGTGGTCCTCTATATGCCAAGCCCAAGTTCTGGGCCTATAGGGATAAAAGTATCTCCAATGATATACCCAAACATTTATTCAAATTTAAATTTGAATAAAAATTACTCAAAATCTTATCCAACCATTTACTATACTAGTTTAAGTTTTTACTCAAATCATTACCCAAACCAAATGAGACTCAAATCTTTAACTAAATTTTTATCATCTCATTTTTTCCTTTATCTCCACATTTTTTTTCAAATGTGAAGTGGTCTTCTTTCTTAAGTCTTCATCTTTGTTTTTTAACTTCTTATTTTTACTCCAATAAATTTTTTTTTTCAAATAATTGGATGGTAATAATTTTTAAATTTAAATATCTTGAAAGGAAGAAAAATTGAGTAGTAAAAATGTTTGAGGAAATAAATTTGAAAATATTTATAGGAAATAATTAGAAGATGATGTGAATTTTTTAAAAGATTTGAATAAAACACATAGTGATGGTCGAAGACACATCATATCAAATCAGACTTTTAATCAAATTTTAAGTGAAATTTGGATATAACTTTGAGTAATGATTGAAGATAGCATAATGAATAAATTAATACCATTCTAGACCGTAACTTGCATTTTCTACTTCCATAGGTGATGTGAGGATGGTTAGTAGAATCTTTGAAGCTGGGATATTCCTGTTCAAGGACCAAGTTTTTGAAGACCCGAGGTCCCGAATTGCAAGTAAAATGGAGAATGTTTTTTTGGGCGAAGTTCATGTAGAAGCAAAAGCTCACTGTTTAGGTCCGATGGTAGTCCCCACCCCCAGACGGTTGGATTAAAGATAACTCGGAAAGTTCAGTTTTGGAAAACATGTTTGCCTATGGAGCCCTCATTCGCAAGAAGGGGAGACTACCTAGGAGCTGTCTCGACAATAACAATGGCTAACCCTATAAATGTATTGGAACTTAAGGACAACGTTGCGGGACTAAATACGTGCATAAAACCGCAAATATTTGGAGTGAAACAGAAACTAACAATAGGTTTTTTTTTTTTTTTTAACGAGGCCCCATGGGCAACACGATCCCCTCACATAAACTGAGAGATTTGAAGCCCAACACAACTCTGAACAACTGGGTGGAACAACATGGGTCGGAGCCCAAACAGGGCTACCTTTTTTTTTTCCATTCTCGCCCGGCGAGAATCAACTCTGCGAGCATCACAAGGATGCCGACATCCTGATCCACCGGCTTACAGCTGTGGGGACGACACTAACAATAGTTATAGCTTGGTGTACATGATGGGGGTTCATTCCATAGACCGCTTTCAAAAACCCATTTCAATGTTTTCGTTTTGGGTGGGTACTAGGTAGTATAGGTTAGGTTAATGATAATGGGTTTGGACTTTTGGGACTTTGAGTACTTGGGCTTGGGCCTAGGTAAGTTGGGTACATGATTGGGTAGTATAATGGGAAAATTAATGGTTGGGCCATAAAAAAAAATACTATTTTATAGTCCAAAACACAAACCGTACATTTTTTTTAAATCATGTATTCTCACCTAATGAGATATGTCATTTATAAAATGTGAAATATATATTCCAATTAATTGAATGATATCATTTATAGAAAATGTGAAAAATTTCTAATGAAGTATACAATGAGTGAAGGGAACTAACGAGGTATACAAGACTACATTTGAAAATGTAAAAAAAATTATGTAGCATAACTCTATTTTTTTTGTTGTCCATCAGATCCACAAGAACGGGTCGGGGTGAACTCAGACATGACCCATTTAAATGATCAACTCATTCAGGTCAGATCTATATCGGGTCTCGGATACTTCAAGTTACGTATTTTATGCATTTATCGGGTTGAATTTGGTTGGATCCAAGTTCAAACCCGACCCATTGCCAAGTCTATTTGAAAGGGTGTTCTAAAGTTTTTAAAAGGAGTTTTACTCATAGTCTCTTTTCTAACCCAAATTCCGGTCTCATATGCTTCATTAGCTCTATATACTCAAATTAAGGAGGTATATGACTCGCAGTCCCTTTTCCAACCCAAATTTCAGTCTTATATATATGTTTTGTTAACATTATATACTCACATTAAAAATGTAAATACATCATTAGAAGTTTTTTTTATATTTTTTATAAATGCATTTATACAATTCATTAGAGTATATGTTTAATTTTTTATAAAAAAAAATCTAATTAGATTAAAACATACTATTTAAAAAAAATCAATACTTTTTAAAAAAACTCATGCTAAAGCCATGTTTATATAATCTCGAACTTTTGAAGGGAAATCAAACATTTTGGAAAACTCCGGATAACCCATCTTTCTCGTTTCAAACATCTAGAAGTGAGTCAGTGACGTTCTAATGAAATGTTATGGAATTTTAAAACATTCAAAAGTTTGAAAAACATTTGAACATTTTTTGGATATCTTCAAATCTTCAAGTTGAGCAGAAAATGTTCTATATAGAGTACTTAAGAGTTATGATTTTTTAGAAGGTTTGGGAGAACTTTGAGAGGAAAGAAAAATGTGATTTTGATATCCCAAACAAAAACGTTGAACTATTTGTTAGTGTTTTAAACCAAAAACTTTATTTCCATCCAGACATCGCCAAATTCGGTTTTGAAAATTCATTTTTTTCCAAGGTCCCTAGCTAGACTTTGATTTACATCTTTACAGATAAGAAAACCCAAACCTCATGGTTGCAATTTTACTGTTAGATTAATATATGATAGATTGCATGCTAATTAGTTTGAAACGATTGCCAAGGTCCTCTCCCCCTCTATACCTTGCTTTCACCCAAGATGAATTTCTTCTTCTTTTTTTTCCCCAGTTTCTATATTGGTTTTGTGGGAACAATTGCACTTCTCTATGTGTATTCTGTGCTTAAATATCATGCGGGGCAGGTGTCACTCTCCTGTCCATTTTAAATATCATACACGAGAACTATGTTGAAAAAAATACCTCTCTTCAATTTTGTAAATATTGTTCAATACCTTCCATTCCGTTTGAATAATCTGTCCATTTTACAATCCACTCAGACCTTCTTCTCTAACAATGATAGTGAACTGCAAGCCTGGCATGCATATATGGCAGAGCATATATGGCAGAAGAAACTGAGTCTGAATCTAATGAGGACTGGCTTCAGTTAGTTTAAGTCAATATCAAACTATACAACCTATGAATCAAATAACACAGTTCATTAATTGAATTGTACAATCAATTGTTAGATATATGTGTCACTCTTTTATTAGATTTTGATGGTACTAACTAAACTCAGGTTTGACTGGATCTAGAAGAGTGAAACTTGTACCTAACAATTGACTGTGCAGTTTGATTCATACGTTGTGTAATTTGATTAATAAGTTGTGTAGTTTGATACTGACTGAATTGATTGAAGTCACTCATGACTGAATCCAGAAGAAACATTAATTTCCTTCTGGAAGAGGGGTTATCAATTTGTGTAGAAAGTATTAATTTCTATAGAAGGGAATTTGGTGGAATAGGAAATATGTGGGAAAGGGAAAACTTGTATTTCACTTAAAACTCTCAAATTTTGACTTAGATACTATTTATAGGCATTAAGATTTTAAGGAAACATCTAAAGTCTCTCACACCACCACTTATATGGATTATTTTAGATTTGAGATATTTTTTTACACTTACGTGGACTATTCTAGACACAAGATATTATAAGAACACTCTAGACACTTATATATTTTTATTTACGGGAACACTCTTGAAATTTTGATTATTCTAAACATTTTTTTATTGGTTGATTTTTAGGAGATTTTGTGTATTTTAGAAATACGTGTTAGTCAATTATTAAAGACCGATTGACAGTTTACTCTAATAATGATTACTTTAAAAAAAAATATCTATAAGGACTCTTGTGACTTCTTTTACTTGAAATCAAGTTTACCTTCCAACATTTCCTAAGAAAATAATCTTTAAAATGCTCACACACTCCATGATAGATGATGAAGCACAATTTGTTAGAGATATAATGCTCCAAATAACATGTCCTTTATATGTCATCTTCTGAACATTTCTGTGGAGAAGGAAATATTTAATTTAGGCCTCTTCTAAACAGGAATAGTTGATATTAATTTATTACTTCTGTCTGTACTTTTGGACCCTTGGGAGGTAATTAAATCTGGCACATACGTGTCGTGGACCACAACACGTGGCACACCAAATAACATCTGTGAGCATTTGCCTCTAAGCTTACATCGGGGGTATGTGGTGAACTTCATATGCTTCCTTAAATGCTCAATAAGCTTGGTGTTTTCCCTACTTGCAGATCTAATGAAATTCTTGTTCAATCTCTAAAAGATTTCAATGGTGTGTAAAAACCTTCGTTCATGTTCTTAGATTCTAATTATGCAACCTAAATTCTTATAATGTAAAAAGGTGAGTAGGAGGGGATGTTGAAGAGCAAGGGGATGTTCTTTTTTTAAGGCATCTTTAGGCCCTTACACCCCAATTTTGACTTATGTAAAGGATTGTGAATTTGTAAAAATTTCGTAGCAATATAACTTTTGATTACCAATATAAAAAAAAATGCTGAGTAGGACTTGGCTGATTGGAAGATACTGAGATTTCTGTACACACTATAATAAGTAAATTACAGAGTTCCTAAGCATTGGAACACAATATGCATATGGTTTTCCAGCTGAAGGCCATAACTCAGAGAAGTCCCACATAAAAAGGGTGCTGAGAGTAGAGAGAGCGGATATGGTTAGACCGACCACATTAACCCCTGATCTACACCTACATTTCTAGGATTTTGCTGTTTTCAAACCTCAATTTTATCCAAGGCAGTTTTGAAATAAGATTAGCCGCATCAGTTGGATTGTTAAAAGATACTAAATACAGGTAAGTTGAATGAAGTGATCCTAAGCAATGGGTAATCCAACTTTTGCGCATGGATCGATGGCGCATGTACTCTTGACACTCATGTTCTTTAATAGGCCAGTTTTCTGTTATTTATATTTTTCTATTGATAATTCTGATTGCAAGAGCACTACATATTTGGCATCATATTCTGCACAACTCTTATAAAACATACTTAGAAGTTTAATCCATTTCAGAGATACCCATTCGATATCTCAAATGTAAATGATCCATGTTAAGGCCTTCCATGAGATTATTTTTACAAGAGTGAATACTAATTCTCTTTACTACATTGCACCTACCAACCTTGTTTCTGTCTTTCGTACATTGATAGTGTTGAGATGAAATCAAAAGTTGTCCTGTATTTCAAAATGAGCAGACTTGGGTGTAAGCAAACACTAGACCAAGCATTGTTATGAATGCTACAATGAATTCATGAACCACCAGTCAGTCCTTGATATCTTACATACACAATGTGCATGTCACGTGCTCATGTCACTGCATTAATCCACATAACTGCTACCTTTGATATTTGACCATTGAAATTATTAAGATTCTGCATCTCATTCACTCTTTGACAGCTATAGTACTTGTAGTTCCAGCTTTTTTACCACTGTCCATGTGTTTTATATGCAATCTTTCTGAACATACGTTTCTTTGATTTGCATAGCTATTGGATGATCTGGGAGCATTTACTGAGACTAATGAGACTGATCGGGCCTACTTCACAGATGCTAATATTCCTTGATGTGTTCGGGTGATCAATCCATTGTGGTGTGTAAATCTGAAGGGCTGCAGGAGTTGGGGGAGAACTACAAGAAAAAATGCACATGCCATGCCAGTCATGTGGGAATCAACCAGCTGTGATTCAGTCCTATTGTACAGACATTGATAAGTGTTGTTAATGACATGCCAAGTGCCTGAATAATACATTTGAAATGAACACAAACATGACAGAGATTGGAATTCAGAAACTGAATACAATGTTTATTTTTCATTACTCTTCTGAAACTCAAGATAACCAGCCAAGCTCCTAATAACTAGTTCTGGAAGTGAAGCTACTGAAATTAACCTCATTGTGCCTATGATAGCCATGTGACGATAATGGGGCTCCGGACTCTGCGAACCCCGTCCCTCCACACTAGGCCTCCGAATTCTGGCGACAGGTGGGGGGATTTTGAGGTGAAAGTTACCTTGTAAGACAGCTTCTGGTATGTCTTTGTGAACTGCAGTTTTTTTGGCTGGACGACAACATCAGCGCCTTTGAACGGAGAAGCTTTTACAGTGTACACGGAGATGGCAGGACCGACATTGGTGACTGTCCGGTGCAATGTCAACGACTGACCAGAGGTTGTGTTCCAAGAAAATACAGCGGAGATGGATGGGTAATTGAGATCCCCGGGGTTTGCCAACGAGTGGTCGCAGCTCCAGTTAGAGTAAGGCTTCACAAACACCTTGATCTGCTCCGGCGCCAGGTTCTGCGTACAGAGGAAATTGAAGTAATCCTCTGCCCCTATATCATAAACCAAGCCAGGGTCCAATGCCTTCGAAGGGTTTATATGCCCGGCGCCAAGCGCATAGTAGTTGGTTTGAGCACTGGTTGAGGCATCCCGGATGGGACGGTATGTGTTGTCGTGGACGTATGCGGTGGTCATGAGCGCTGATTTGATTGCGGCGGGGCTCCAGTCCGGGTGCCTCGCCTTGAGCAGCGCAGCGATCCCCGCAACGTGTGGGCACGACATGGACGTCCCCGAAAGGATGTTGAACTTCACCCTCCTTGGGTCTTCCCTGAGGCCAGTCGGGCTGGCATCCCCGGTCCATGCCGCGAGGATGTTCACGCCCGGCGCCACCATGTCCGGCTTCAGTATCTCCAATGTAAGCGAGCTAGGACCTCTCGACGAGAATCCTGCCACCACGGGGGACGGTCGGACACCCATCTTCGTCCCCCAGAAAGTGAGCGTCGCGGTCGGGTTCTTTGCGGTCCTGAAATAGTTCTTGATAGCGTTTCCTTCGGCGTATCCGACGGCGACCGATGGGAGGAGGTGGCTGTCTGCGACGAGCTCCTCCCCGTTCAAGTCCGTGTTCGCTAAAACCATGCCGGCTCCGCCCGCCGCCTTGACAGTCGCGCCCTTCTCGACTCTCGGACTGATGCCGCGGTCGCATATGACGATCTTTCCAGCCACCAAGTGCGGGTCGATGGTCATTTGCATGCAGAAGCTTCCGAGCGTCTGGTTCCCGCGCTTGTCGGTTATGTATACGAGTGGGTACTGCTTACCAGGTGACAAGCCCCGCCGGCCCTTGTACAGCGATGCACCGGTGAATGTCCTCCCGTTTCCGAGGCGCACAAAGGCAGGGAACTCACGGTCGATAGTGCTGGCTCCGATGGTGGCGATCCATGGCGCGGCGTTCATGAGGGACGCCGCCGTAGGCCCTCCGTTGCCCGCGGAGCACGCGATGAAGACGCCGAGCTCCGCGGCGCGGAACGCCGCGACCGCCAGGCTGTCGCGCGCGTACGACTCTGCGCCGCCCCCGAGGGAGATGGACAGCACGTCGACCCCGTCGTACACCGCCGCGTCCACAGCGGACAGGATGTCGGAGCTGAAGCAACCCTGGCTCCAGCACACCTTGTAGGCCGCCACGCGCGCGCCGGGCGCCATCCCGCGCGCGGTGCCCGTGGCGTAGCCAAAGAGGCTCGCGTTCGCCGCGGGCGCGCCCGCAGCAGTGCTGGCGGTGTGGGTTCCGTGCCCGTCCTCGTCCCTCGGCGTCAGGTGTCTCGCGTCGGGCCCGACGGAGGCTCCGTAGCCGGAGTAGAAGAAGCGAGCACCGATGACCTTGCGGTTGCAGTCGGAGACGGCGAAGCCCGGGCCCGGGGAGCAGACGCCCCTCCAGCGGGATGGGACGGGGCCCAAGCCGGTATCGTCGAAGCTGGGGTTCCAGGGCCATATGCCGGTGTCGAGCACGCCAATGATGACGTCCCCATGGCCGGCTGCCGTCGCCGCGGACCAGACGTTGTTGACCATCGCGGGGACAAGCCTTAGGAAGTCGGCGCTCCTCGTCGTGTGGAGGTGATAAACCGTCTCCGGATATATTGCAACCACGCCATGATGGGTGTTGAGCATGTCGGCTTCCGCATCGGTCAGCCTGGCTGCGAAGCCGTGGAAGACGGTCTCGTAGTTGTAGATGATCCTGTTGTGGGCGTCGTTGTGATCAGAAGAGGTGACGGAACTGATGGCGGAGGCGTACCATTGGTGATGGTGGGGGAAGGAGTTGGGTTTCAGGGATCTGTCCATCTGGACAATGTAAGTTTTCTTTTGAGGTGGGGAGGCATGGACTGAGGTTAGCGAGCATGCAAGGCATAGTAGTATTGATAGGAGCAGATGAGACACTGGTTGCATTGTGAACGAATTGAAGAAAGAGTGGACAGAAGGTTTGAGAGGAAATGGTTATGGAATTGAGAGGTGGTGGTGACGGTGGTGGTGGTATTAATGGGATATAGTGGCAGAGATCTTATGTTTTTTGGCGTTGGTGTCTTTAAGCGTGGTGGTTGATGCCTGGAGCATAATAAAGACCTTAACGATGTGCTCTGTCCCAACCCACAGACCAGAGTGCAGAGTTGAAGGCATAATGCGGCGGAGTAGAGTAAGAATATAATAAGGTGGAAGGTGAGTAATTTATTGCTTAATAAATCCTCACTGTGGTCGCTGTTGAAATTAAGGATTTTTTTGTTGACGGAAGTTGAGCGATCGGAACCGTTGGATTTGGTATTCCAGTGGCATGAACGGACGGAAAACAAGGAGAGGTTTGCCTTTGTCATGAACTCTGGTTCTTAGTTTTCTCTTTTTTATTTTTTATTTATAGTTTTGTTGTTTGAAACTTCTGTTTTTAGTTAATGAATGTAACACAACATTTGTTACAACATTATTGTTAAAGAAGATACATTGTAATATGTAATGGGTGGTTCGGAATAGTCCCACATCAGAAATCTGAAAAAAAAAATTCAATTTATATATTAACTCACATGTGTAAGCAGTGGAGGTGCCACCGTGGGCCCAGGGGGGAATGTGCCCCCCCCCCCTTGGATTTTTTTAATTTATTTTCATATCTTTTTAATTTATTTCTAGGTCCTTGTAATCTGAAAAAAAATTTCTAAACAACAATCACTCACAACTAAATGAAATAAAAATAAAATAAAATTAAAACAATCATCTATTATCCATCCATGTGTATGGTGGCACTCACCCATTCTTTTAATTAACCCTCCCCATCCATATAATACAAAAGTCATTTTTAACTTTCCTTTTTTATTTACCCCCGAGCCTCCTTTTATCCATATCCCACAAACAACTATAGAGGCATGAATTCCACTTCTCAGCATCTTCACCTAAGTGGATCTTGAAAATAATAAATTTTTGAATCTCTTTTTTTCTTTTTCTTTTTATATTTCAACGGTTTCTAATATCAATCTTTATCTCTAAATAATTTTTACTTTTTGTTTCATTAAATATCTCACAATTGTTACTAATTTATTTAAAGTTTAAAATATTTGTATAAATATCTAAAATAATCAAATCATTCAACATTTTCAGAATATGAAACCTCATCGAAGTCAAATTAAAGATATGTATTGCTTATTAGATTTATATTTTGACATTTTTTTTATGAATTATCAATATGAAATATGACATATCGTTTTAAAATATGATAATTATTTTTAATAATTATTCAGTGATATGTTTTTTATGAATGTTTTTATTTCATTTTATATGTGTTTTTAATCTATGTTATTGAAATAAAAAAATATAATGATATAATTTTAAAAAATATTTATACAAGTCACATTAGCCCCCCTCTTTATAAAAATGCTGACTCCGCCACTGTGTGTAAGGGTGTCTTAGAAAAGACAAAGGGGAACCACACACACATGCTTACACGCGTACACGTGTACAAACGTGCGCGTAGGCGCATTTTGACGCATTATTAGCGCACTTAGCAAATTAATGACCCAACAGTCACTTTCCAATCTCTGTTATTTGAACGGATTAAAGCATTAGTTTTTCAGTCTCAAAGTGTTGTGGATAGTTGTCCCGATTTTGAAACAAAAATGAAGATATTTTGTTCCACTTAAAGGGTGAGATAGCATTTATCCTCATTTTTATTCTAATTTTGACAAATTTAAATATGAACAAAATTGGTAAATATTTTATCCCTTAAAATTAGAACAATTTATCCCTAAAAACTTATCTCCTTACCAAATTAGCCACAAGAGTTTATTGTATCTTGAAAGTGTTTAGTCAATAAACCCTTTAGCAAACTCAATCAAATTGAGTGGGGACTAATAATACTTTAAAAAAAGCGTTTTACGCACCTCAAACTCCAACATCTTCCTTGTCCACCAAATCTCTTTTTTCAATTATATAGTTCAAATTTACTAGAAATTGAAGCAGATGGGACGATATATCATTGACCAACTGATCTGATAAATAACACTTCATGCTGGACTACTGGTCTTAAATGCTACTCAGGTTGATTAGACAAGCCCTACCCATAGGTGACGATGTAATGTGTGAATTAGACCCCTTATGCGGAGTCACTAGCTGCAAGGGCCTGGTTTGGGGCCTTCGCAGTTACAGGACTGGGTACATCGGTTGCCATGCATACCTAAATTCCATCCCATGATTTTGTTTATCGGATTAGAGGTGAATGGACTATATATATGTACCTTCTCGCTTTTAAACTACATGTTACGTATATGTTTCAATTTTCATATACATGCCTAAAAGTTTTATTCAAATTTGAAATCATGCATTTTAAAAATCAAAAGCTTATTGTTTATGATGTCATTTAAAGCCATCTTCACATAATATTATACTCGTACCATCACGTGGTCTATATGGTTTCATGATACACACAATGCATTACTTGAAATCATGTTTTGCAAGAAAGTACGAGTATTATACATACGCAAATAAACTTGAAGTCAAATCAGTCTCCCAATTAAAGCGATCAAAATATATAGCAATCATGGACAAATCATGCATTTTTTGAAAATCATGAATGATTAATTAGAAGATTGGAACAAGAAACCATATATATCTGTGAATATCATATGATACGCATGCCATCTACATCCTACAACAAGAAGAATGGATGAAATCAATGAGAAAACTACACAAAGAGGGATCATATATGCGTGCTTTCCACGAAGGCCTTCAAACAACTATCATCCTTCAATCGGTGGTTCGACAGGCGCTTGGCCCATTTAGAGAACCAATATAATTGATATATAAATATAAAATTAATTAAATTTAATTCTACTTTAAGTAATGACCATTTTATACTTGTTTAATCAATATTAATTTTCAAAAATAAATTGAATATGACACACCTAAATAAATTATGTATTAATTAAGAATGTGCATAAAGTGAATTAAAAAATAATTATTTTTTTCCTTTACCATCCTTACAAAGTTACAATCTCACTCTACGGTGGAGAAAGAAGAACAGGGCTCAACCAGCTAATATTCCTTCATCATGCTTGAGGAGGCCGGACACGGTGTGGCGATAGCCACCAAACATTGTTCCATTATCACTCTAGTCCGACTCGAGCACTATAATCTTTGTACAATGATCGACCTAAGACTAATTTTACATACATTATCCGGAATACAATAAAACGATATAGCTATGGACAATTCCATTGAAACATGATGAAGGACCGATGTTACATAATCTTTTTTATAGTCCTTGTAGTCTCACGTACTCCTCCACTCACTACTACGAGCTATAACCTCGTTCAAATTTTTTCACATTTTTAAAAAATAATATTATTCAATTTATTGAATTATATAATTCACATTTTATAAAATTCCATTCCTTATTAAATAAGATATATGATTCTAAAAAATTAAAAAATAAGCTGATTGTGTAGTGGACTATGAAATGAATTAAGTACTGTTTGATATTTTTAAAATATGCAATTGCTTTTGTTTGGGTGGTTTTACTATAATGATGAAAAGTGGTGCTATTTTTTAGTTTTACATTGGAAGTTGAGAAGAAGTTTTGATGATTTATAAGATATTCTTGGTACTCTATTGAATTGCTTTTGGTTGACAAGTTATGATGGACTTTTGTTGTGTCGAGTGTGGACGTATTGAGTCCTTTTGAAGGCGCATTTGACACTTCGCACATGCGACGATCGGTGTTATTGAAAGGGATGCATCAGATGATGAGCGATTTGAACCACACGATCATATGAAAACAGTCGACCACTGATTGGGCAGTTATTGAACCTCTTCATTCATGAAAGGGTGTGTCTTTTGAACCAAGAGACATCATTTTACCTATAAAAGGAAACTCTTAAATCCGAATTGAAGATGACAACTTCCACCATTCCTCTTACATATGTCTAAAAGCATTAAATTCCATTGATCTTTGAAGCTCTCGCACTGGTTCTGTCGCCTTCCATTGTCCCAATTTTCCAACAAATACAACATTTTTCATAATGAAATTTAAAGCTTTATTTGAATGCCATGATGAATTGTAACAAAATTAGCTTCTTGGATTAAAAGTAGTATAGGTAATATATGGTGATGGAAGCATCCATGTTAAAGAAAATAAAAAAGAAAAACGTTAAGCTCAATACTTTTTAGAGCTCGTTTTCTAGAAAACATGTAAATTTGTTTTGATTTTTTTTAGATACATATTTGATTAATGAATTATATCCTTATAAATAGTGAAGTAGATACTCATAGGAATTTAATGTATACTTTTTTGTGTTTTTCTTTTATTATATCAACTAACATAATAGAATATATACTACGCATAGACTTTTGCAACTAATACTGACTTGGCCATCCTTGAAATTATATCGGGGATAAAAATGAAAATTGCTCTTAAACAAATAGATAATCACATATATCTAATATAGTTTGAAAGAGATTTTGTCCGCCCAACCAGATAAAATCCAAACTACCCACAACTCTAACTTAATTAAAGTTATTCCGCTTTTAATTAAATAAAAAGTCAAAAAGTGTTGTCAAACTCATTCTCAAAAGCTAGCTTAATTAAAAAGTTGCTTTCATTTTTTAATACAAAAATGTTGATTTTTAAAAAATGAAAAAAATCTTGCAAGAAATCAAAACTATTTAAGTCATTTTACTTAAAATCTTATTTTCGTATGTATTTTCAAACAGATCCTTAAACAACTCAAACACATCCATCGAGACATTATACATTCTCCCTATTTATTTTTATATATATTTTTTGATACACCGATACAAGGTCCCATTTTATTCAAAATTTTAAATTTGTTAGTGTAAAAATATTGATTTTAGAAACAAAAATAATCTATTTTTCAAAAATTAAATTAATTTAAATTAATTTATTCAAAATCTTATTTTTCATACGTGTTTTCAAACGTATCCTTAAACAACTCAAGCACATCATCGAGACATCGTACATTCTCCCTATTTATTTTTATATATTTTTTGGATACAAGGATACAAGTCCCATCTTAGCATAAATTTTGAATCTGCATGGACCCACGAATAAACAATGGGTTAAAACCCACGAGACAAGTCTAGAAAGCTCCACGGAATCAGCAAACCACTGACGACCATTGAACACCCACTATACAGTGCTCTCTACGTACGCTAACCAATCTAATCTAGACCACAGTTCAGAGGGTACCTTCCGATGCAGTCGAACCACGGACCCTTGTTGGCTTCATCAGTCGACAAGCTCCTCAAGCTCTCCCAGACTATTGTGTTGCATTTGGTGCCACTCCCCAACGCGATCTGGCAAACCCTGTCACCCACCTTCACCTTCCCTTTGGCCTCCATGTACGCCATCTGATACCACAACGACGACGACGATTGATTCCCAAAACGCTGGAACGTCATCAGCGCCGCCTCCATCTTCTCCTCCCTCATCTTCAGACCTTTCCCTATCTCCCTTATCACAGCCTTCCCCGACGACGGCAAGCAGTAGTGCTGTATCACCGATGAGAAGTCTGGCACGTATAAATCTTCTTTGCATGTTTTGAAAAGCTCTGATACCAGCAGTGAAAGACCGTATGGGATTTTCTCTCGCAATGGCAGGACCGATAGGCCGAGAGAGAATATGTTTGCCCGGAGAGTGTCCGCGACGACTTGCAAGAGCCACCTCTCAAGGGTGAACCCTGTGATGCCCTGTGAGTCCTCCTCACGTATCGCGGAGTGGTAGGCCTTGTCATCAAAGGCTCTCTGGGTCCTCACAAGCTTGAAAAGCCTGTACTTGGACGAGCTCTTCTTCTCTCTCCGGTTGGTGAGCATGACTGCGGAGCAGCCCATGCGGAAGAGGCAGTTGAGGAGCAGCTTCCGTTTGTCCTTCCCCGCGTACCATCCCGTGGACAGGATTTCGGTGCTCAAAACGACGGCGTAAGAGTGTTTTGGATTCCTCAAGAGGGTCCGAGCGACATCGATGCTGATCGCGCCTGCGCTGCAGCCCATCCCGGAGAGGTTGAAGGACTTGATGTCCTCCCTCATCGCGTAATGGTTTACGACGATGGAGGAGAGAGAAGGTGAAGAGCAGAAGCCACTGCAGTTGATGACGATGACGTCGATCTCGCGAGGGGAGACGCCGGTCTTCAAGAGAAGGTCGTCCATGACGGGGAAGAAGAGCGAGTGGGTCTCCGCTATGGAGTCTTGGAGGTGGGTCTTCGGCGGGATGTAGTGCAATGGACTAGGGAGGTAGGTCTCCTCTCCTTGCCCGGACAACGCGATGATCTTGCCCATGAATTCGATGCTCTCTTTGTCGAAGATGTTCATGAGGGTGACGTGTTCGAGGAAGAGAGTGGAAGGGACTCTTTCGATTCTTGAAGGCCTCAAGCAAGAGAAATCCATTAGATATACCGGGAGAGGCCTTGAGAGATTGTGTTGGATCATGAGAAACACGAGCATGAAAAACAAGGGGAGGAGTTGAAAGATGGACTGCCATCTGTTTATGAAAAGATAAGCTTCTGTGGTGAGGAAAAGAAAGAAGAGTGATAGGTGGAGGAGGTCAAAGAGAGAGGAACATGCATGGTGGATGGGAGGTTGAGAAATGGAGTCCATTTTGGAGAAAGAGAGGATTTTTGGACGGTGAACTGGGCAGTTGTGAGGGTTCTTTAAATACAAGGGAGACCAGATAAGTAGGCGACTGAGAAAAAGGAGAGTGGATTGCAGGTAGGCTTAGGTGTTGGCGTGCTGTGCGTGCAGGGGTCTGCTGCATTATATAAGGATTAATTGAAGGGTTGAAATTTATGAATGCACTTTGATATGAATGCAAATTTATGACATACAACAATGACAACACGAAACAAAACAGGGCTAAATTGGCAAAATATTTTACTTTGTCTGAGAAATGGTGGTATTCAGTGTTTCATGATAAGTGAAATGCAAGTTAATTATTTTGGGTGAATTGATCAAATGCCATTGACAAATAGTTCAATATTTTTCAACCCCTCGACTTTTTTCCTTACTCTTGTAGTGTTGTTCTTTTTTTTTTGGTCTCTGAATTTTCATAATACCTGAAATATCACTTATAAATAAAGTTACATAATACATAAATATAATGATATACATACAGAAATTATACACATAATTAATAGTTATCTATAGAGAGCATTCAATGTACGCATATGGTTAAACACAAAATGATTATAGATACAATATATTTATTAATTATAAGTCATGTCATTATCATCTATAAATGTATTCAATGTACACAAAATGGTTATAGATGCATTTTTAAAGTGAATTAAAATAGATATATATTGATCCATGTTAATTACCTAGTCAAGCATATGTTTCTTCTCACGAACATGAGCAGGGGCGGGCCGATGGGTTGGCTGAGCCAGGCTGTAGCTCAGCCCAGATTTTGTGAAAAAAAATCCCAAATAGCAGTCCAGCCCAGTTTTATTAGAAACTCCCCAATAAAGCCCAACCCATATTTTGTTCAAAAACCCCCAAAACAGTGATCCAACCCAGTTTTTTTAGAAAATCCTCAAAATAATTTGCTATATAAACTTTAATTTATTCTAATTGAGCATCTTTTTTAAAAAAATATATTTTGCAGTCGTTAATGAATAAATCACCCCATTCACCAAACAGTATGTAATGAATTTGATTTTATTTGTAAATTCTTTAATTCTTTTGATGTATCATATGTTTTGTAGATGCATTTAGATATTTCATATTTTGACAATGTTTGGAGAATTGAAGAAATCACCTTCACCTATATTGGTCGTTTGGAGAATTGGAGTTTCTCTAGTTCAATCTTTCATTAAGTTTTAAATTTATTAGATTTATTAGATTTTTTGTTAGGGTTTGTCTTTGTTATTCACTTTTATGTTTTATTGGCATTTATTTTATTCCAAATAAATATGGAATTATTCTTGATTACATTGGTATCTAATAAGAAAATTAAATCAAAACTTTTTAAATTGAGTTTGTATTTGTGATTTTTTTTATATATAACATTTGAGTTTTTTTTGTTTTTTTGGAATATCTTTTTTATTTAGGTTTTAAATTCATATGGATTTTAAGTGGAGGATTGTATTTTACTAAAATAAAAGAAGAAAATAATGGAGAGAAGTTGGTTTTTTTTATATAACGTTTAAACTTTTGTATTAATGAACTTGTTTTGTTTTACTTAATTTTTTGATGAATTTATATTATTTCAAGTGCATCATATGATTACCAAAAAAAATGATATGTTTATCAAGAAATTTTTTTTTATATGAAAAGATTAATTCAGCCCACCCAAAGAAAATGTCCTGGATCCGCCCTTGAACATGAGGTAACCAGTTGCATGACATGAAACATTTCTCCACGAAGTCCAAAATCATCAAATGTCAATGCAAATGATTGTTGAGGACAAAAGAACAGGTCGATTATCCTCCTTAGCTTGCATGAATAGAAGATAAAAGGACAAATTAAATTTGTCTTACAGAATGATATATCCGTAAATATATACAATTTTTTTGTAATGAGTTGAATATATTATGTACCTGCACGTAATGTGACTGTAAATTAAAAAAATAAGGTCAGGATAGTTTAAATAACAAGTGTGATGTGGCACTGATCAAGGATAAAAAAACTAAAAAGGGTGAATTGTTCAAATGCCCATTGACCAAAAGTTTAATTTTTTTCTACCCCTGAACTTTTTTTAATTTTTTATTTACCCCTGAAATCTAGTCCTATTTTTTCCCCTAACCAGTACTACCTCATTTTTTATGCCTAAACGACTCTCATCTGTAAATTAATATTACATTTTTGTAATTGATCATTATATCTATAATTGGTTATTACATTTATGTAATTTATATGTCCTTAGTTTAGTTCCATAAATGATTAAATATCAGTTTTGTAAATTACAGTTTTTGTAATTTCTGTTGTAATTGTTATAAGAATGATAGATGATATTATCTGTAAATGTTAGATTATGTCATTAGGCATTACATTTATAGTTTTTATTGTAGTTATTATATAAATGTTAGTTTCTATTATTATTTAGTACATGGATCAAGAAATCATTCTACTAAAATATTACAATTATTCATAAATTTCTAGCTCGAATTCATGCTATTACTGATTTTTTTTATCTCGCTAAATAAAAATTTATTTAGGTGTTTGACTAATTGTTGTATTTTTAATGTTGCTTGTATAACATGTTCTTCGTTATAAAGTACATTGAATGTCTAGTTCAATGATCTTTCAGTGGGTTTCATTTCACCCAAAAGGACATGAAGAGGATTAAGGGGGAGACAACAATTGATCATTAATATATGAATAAAACTAGTAATTCAAACAATACAATTGATGTATCGATGTTAACGACACTTTGGGATTGTACATATAACAATTTTGCGTACGTTGAATGCACTTACATATGATAGTGTAATGACACTGAGAATGTCTATGTGACCATTTTGTGTTTAAAAATATTTGGGTACTTTAAAATTTTTCGTAGATAACTATTAAATATCCCGTAACTATTTGTATAATTTATTTATGCATCATATTATATTTTATATTTCTGTAACTCGTCTATATTGGATAGTTTAGGTATTATGAAAGTCATGGGAAAAAAATAGGACCAATTTCAAGGATAAATAAAAAATAAAAAAAGTCTAGGGGTAGAAAAAAAATTAAACTCTTAATCAAGGGGCATCTGAATAATTCACCCAAAAAAATTAGACCAAACTCCAGGGGTGAAAAAAAATCAGGAGTAAGAAAATAAATAGGGTGTTGGTTGAGGAAATAGAGTGTTGGTCGAGGGGTATTTGATCAATTCACCCAATTATTTTTCTTGCCTTTTCTTTATTAGAGTACGTCGTTGTAGATTCCCAAAATACACACACGTAAATGCGCTCATCACGGCACACCCTCTACACGACTACACCCCTCTGTTACCACTTACCAACTAGAGAAGGAGCCCATTAGGGGTACAACTTAGGCGGGTTTAACCCGACCCAACCCAACTTGTGGGCGGATTCAGGTTAGAGTTTTTGCCTATCAGTCTTAACCCGATCTGAACCAGAGAAAATCCGAACCCACTTTGGGTCGGTTCGGGTTAGGGGCTCGGATTAGTCCGGCTCAACCCGAACCCGAAGAGCAAGTTCAATCCTTCACTTATATGCACTCATCTAAACCGTCCAATTATAAGAAATGCAATCACATTCATCCATTACATGTGAGCCCTAGGTTTTCTTTCTTTCTCCCACCCCCTCTCATTATTTGCCGTCACATTCGCAAAATGGAGATCCTAAAAATAAAAAAACATAGCATCTCAGCGTCCACCAGTGTCAGCACTCCCAGATCCCCCCCAGCTCTACGCCCTCTCCACCGTCGCGTTTCCTGCCACCACCGCCCCCGCCTCCATCGCCGCCACGAACACAATGGTCAAGGAGACGGATAGCAAGACCTACGGTGTCGGATCGAAATTGTAGGACCATGGACCAGAAGAGATCGGAGAGAGAAGAGGCGGTGGGCTCCCTATTTAGCTAGATTTTGAGCAATTTTGTGTGCGTATGTTTATTATTGACTTTCGAAAATTCTAATTGGTGGAGGATCGAAATTCCAGGAGTCCATTTGTATTTTCCTCTCATGATACTTTTGTTATTCCCATTTTTATGAAAAGTTTAATTCATGTTTGATTATGTTACATGATTTCTTCAACAATGCTTGTATTAAATAAATAAAAATGGAGTTAGTTAATTAATTTATATTAAATCTGAGCCCGAACCTGGCTCGGCCCAACCTGAACCCGACCCGAACCCACAGGTTGAGGTCAGGTTCGGCTTTGGGTTGACCTCATCGGGTTGATGTCGGATTCGAACTCGGGTTCAGTTTGAGAGTTTTACACTGCAGGTTGGGTTTGGGTAGACTTTCAACCCGACCCAACCTGCCCGAGTTGCAGCCCTAGAGCTCATCTACGACCACTTGCCAGCTAGAGAAGCATGTGATGTCACCCTGAGATGCAACAAACCTGTTCATTTGGTGTGCAAGTTATTCCGGGCATAAGCTCCTGTTTTGATAGAGAATTAAGTTCTTCTCACATTTATTTTTTGAAGTATCTCTATTTTGGAGGTTACATAGAAGATGTTATAAATATTTTAATTTATGACATAATGTTATTGTCCAGTAAAAAAAAATATCTTGTTCGATCGCATGAGCAGCCGCATATCCATATGTGACCACATATACTCTCACACATACCGTATATCTAAATAGAGGTTATGATTTATTTATATTAGATGCAGTCACGACCTAAGGGCCCGTTTGGGTAACGAGTTAAGCTCGGATAAGGGTGATATAAGAGTGATATAAGAATGAATAGGGAAATGGTTGTTTGTTTGTAGAGCATAACTTGGTATTACTAAGCTAATTTAAACGAGTATAAAAGAGTATAACAATTCTAAGTAAAATCGCCTATCAAATCACTTATCAATACATCTTATATACAATAGGGTACACATGTCAAATCAACTTTTTACACCTTATTTATATTTTATTCTTCATCAAACAAACAACTCAAATTTTATTCTTACGTTTTCCAATAAGAACTAAAAAAAACACAACTAAACAGAAAATCTCTTATTCCTGTAGAATTGTTATATACTGGTATAGTTATCTATCTAGAATAACTCAATTCTTCAATCCAAATAAGGGCTTAAATATTTGGAGTACTAGAGTTTTAAGCTTAGTTGGCTTTCAATATATTGCGACGTATGTATAAAAACTATTTATGTATATTGACAGTTTCCAACCGTCCCTGTATCCTTCAATTCTTCAAAATATTATGGATCCATCATCGTTGGAAACAATAACTTATTAGGATCATGATCCAACATGATGCATTGACCCTGGTCGAAAGCTAATTTTACTAATATTTTTTTATCAGAGTAAAAAAACGAAAAACAATATTAATGTAACAAAATTTATACATAATTCAATGAAATGTATACCCATATAAGCAAAAAAATCATGTTTCATTTATCAAAATACATTAATTAGTCAACAGAGCTATATATAAGACTGCATCTCCGAATTACATGTAATAACATCCTATCTTTTTTGGCTTTACTCTCCATTTATTTTTCTATATCCATATTTTTATTTTTATTTTACTTTGGAAAGCATAACTCATGATCATGTTCTCTATTTTTCCAGATATGTAATTAAACAACAGGCAATATTCGTTATTAATCCCAATTTTTTTTTAACTCTAAGACTAGTTTTAATTGTAAATTGGACCTAGGGCCACTTTGATAAGGTCAACATAGAATTCTTTTTCAAATCAAGTATTCTCTCAACAATAGAATTTTTACAAATACTCTAAACTTGGTTGTAATTTTCAATTTTGAATTTTGAATTTTGAATTTTGAATCAAGTTTTATATTTTTAAAATGATGAGTATATAGATTTAATGATAGATTCACCATGAATTCTAATTTAAATTTAAAATTCGAATAAAATTTAAATTTTAAAATTCAAATAAGAATAAAAAATTATTTTATGAAACAACATTTAATATTTGAAATTGAAAATTGAAATTTAAATGAATGAAAAAAAAATGTATAAAAAACAAATCACATCTCATAGCAAATCAGTTCACACGATATTCTCTTACGTCAAAAAAAAAATTATCCAGGTTGACTTGGTCAAATTGACTCAAGGAAAGTTTATAATTAAAACTGACCTGGGCTAAACTTGAAATTAAAAAAAATCTGGGCTAAAAATGGAAACTTCTCTTAAACAAACAGATGATCACATTTATCTGTTAGCGTTTAGAAAGAGATTTTGTCCGCCCTACCAGATAAAAAATCCTAACTACCCATAACTCCAACAACCTAAACGACTCGAGCACATCATATCATATGTTCTCTCTATTTATTTATTTATTTATTTTATACAAAAACCCTTTGTATCAAAGAGAGAAACTATTTAGGATTTATATCTATTTCAGAAATAGATAATTTTTTTAAATGGAATAAGAGATTTTCTGTTTGTTTGTGTTTTCAATTATTTTCATTAAAAAACTTAATAATAAAGTTGAAGTGTTTAGTTGAAGAAGAATAAGATGCGGATAAAGTGTGATTGATGATTTATATTTTTTCATATGAACTAATATATCCTTTAAATAATTTTTTATTGGCATTTATCATTCAAAAAGAAAAGGGCTCTGTCTGCATGGACATTTTTTATGAGAAGCAACTGTGTAATAACTCATACAGCTTATTCATGGATGTCAATGAATTGCAACAAGAACGATTTATGATCTTGGTTGGAGAAAGAAGTCTGGTTACGCAGGGGCATTGGAGAAAAAAAAGATGATTGGATGGCTGTACCAACTTTTTTATTCCGAGTAGTGTGGAATCCAGATATCAGGTCATACCCGTTTATTCCGGCATCCGGATATATACTTGGTTATTCTGTCCAACCAAAAAAAGAGTTTGTCCCTTCTTATTCTCTGTTATTCCAGCTGTATGTCTGAATCCAAACAGGGGATAAGAGTTTACAAGGTGACAAGGTCCCATCCTAGCAACATTTTACTTGTACAAATTTTGTGTATGCACGGACCCACAAATAAACATAGGGCTAAAACTCATTAGATAAGGCCTAGAAAGCTCCACAAAATCGGCAAACCACAGACGACCATTGAACAGCTACTATACAGTGCTCTCTATGTACAGTTACACGTACTGTTACAGTAACTCATCTAATCTAGACCACAATTCAGAGGGTACCTTCCGATGCAATCTGACCATGGACCCTTATTGGCCTCATCTTAAGGAAACAATTAGACTATTTTCTAAAAATTTAAGCATTAATATATATTGGTGAATTTAATATGCATTATGTTCAATACGATATGTTTTGTATGTTTGATGTCTAATCGAAATATTTTAACAAATATTTAAAAAAGTACAGAGTACTATGTTACTATGCTCCCAGACAACCAAGTTGCATTTGGGTCCGCTCCTCATGGCGAGCTGGCAAACCCTCTCACCTTAGCCTCCATGTATAGTACGCCATCTGATACCACATCGACGACGACGATTGGTTCCCAAAACGTTGTAAAGTCATCAGCGCCGCCTCCATCTCCTCCTTCCTCATCTTCAGAGTCAGACCTTTCCCTATCTCCCGTATAACGGTCTTCCCCGACGAGAAGTCCGCTACGTAAGTCTTCTTTGCATGTTTTGAAAAGCTCTGATACCAGCAGCGAAAGGCCATATCGGATTAATTTCTCTCGCAACGGCAGGACCAATAGGCCGAGAACGAATACATTGTCGCAGAGGGTATCCGCGGCGACTTGCAAGAGCCCCCTCTCATGAGTGAAGCTTGTGATGCCCTCTGAATCCTCCTCACGAATCGTGGAGTGGTATGCCTTGTCATCAAAGGCTCTCTGGGTCCTCAAAAGACTGACAAGTCTGTACTTTGACGAGCTCTTCTTCTCTCTCCGGTTGGTGAGCATGACTGCTGAGCAGCCCATGCGGAAGAGGCAGTTGAGGAGCAGCTTCCGTTTGTCCTCCCCCCCGTACCATCCCGTGGACAGGATTTCGGGGCTCAAAATGACGGCGTAAGAGTGTGTTGGCTTCAAGAGGGTCCGAGCGACGTCGATGCTGTTCGCGCCTGCGCTGCAGCCCATCCCGGAGAGGTTCAAGGACTTGATGTCCTCCCTCATCGCATAGTGGTTTACGAGGATGAAGGAGAGAGAAGGCGAAGTGCAGAAGCCACTGCAGTTGATGACAAGGATTTCATGTTGATCAAAAGATTAAGAGTCGATACGTGTGATTCACCATACACATCTCAACCATTGAAAACTATAGCCAGCCACATGTCATTCTCTAAGAAAAAAGTATTGCATATCCTAGCACACAAAATCATAATAGATGATCTAAACTCTTTAGGGTCCATTTGAAAACACGTATGAAAAATAAAATTTTTAATAAAGTGGTTAGAATAGACTTAATTCCTGAAAAATGGATTTTTTTAACTTTTTAAAAATCAATATTTTCATATTAAAAAACTGAAAATAACTAAGCTAATTTTTTTTTAATGCATGTGACAATATTTTTTAATTTTTTGCATAATTAAAAGCATGGGACCGGATCCCTTTAGGATTCAAACATCATCAGTCGGTCGATGTCCAATGGACACTTGACACATTGCCAAACCCCATAAACATCACCCTTTCTAATTAAGATCCCCCCCCCCCCCCCCCCTTTATTTTCATTCCCCTTTCACCCCTAAAATCCCCATCGAAAACATTTCAAGGGTTCGTAAGTTTATATCTATACACAAATATATATAAATAAAATATATATATATATTAAATTCAATTAAAATACAAAAAGGAAGAAACACAAAAATAACTATAAAAAATTAGAAAAATTAAAAAAAATGAAACAAAAAACAAAAATATTTTGAAGGAATAAATATCATTAAAATTTCTTAAATTATGAGATTTATTCTTATCTCTAACATGTTAAAAAAAAGAGAAAAAAAAATTAAAACAAAAATAGAAAAATTAAACAAAAATGAAAAAAAAATATAACTCAGTTCGATCTTCCTCTTCTTTTCGCATGGATATCAAGGAATAATAAATACCGTAAAAATTTCTTAAATTGTCTGGATCCAATTAGGACTGGCTTTGATCAGTTCGGTTACCTAAAAGTATTGAATCAAAGTGAACTAATTAATCGACCTAAACTATTAATCAATCAAACTATTATGCTCATGAATTGAATTAAATAAGAGACGTTCAAGAAAAAAACCAAAACCTCATACAACTCTAATATGCATGCTCGGCCCTGGGATGGTAGAATAGGCAATCGCCTATGACCCCTATATCCTAAAATAAATAATAAATAAATATAAAAATCAGTTTTTGAAGATTAACATTCATATGCTTTTTTGTCACAATTTGTTTTTTAATTGTAATCTCATTCTTGGTTCTTACGTTTAATTAATGTAAATTTTACTTTTTCATGTTTTCAGATTTTTTTTATTTTCCTTTTTTAAACAAATTATCTAATTCTATACTTTTTATTCGTTTTAATTTTTTTGTTATTTATTTGTCTTGTTTCTATTGGATTTAGTTATTTTGTTTTTTAAGTAAAAATTTTTTCTTTAACATATTAGTAGATCAGAATAATTCCCATGATTTAAGGAATTTTATCGTTTTTATTCTTTGATATCCGTACGAAAAAAGAGGAAGGTAAAACTGAGTTTTATTTTTTTTATTTTTGTTTTACTTCCGATTTTTGTTTTAAATTTTTTTCCTTTTTTTAAAAAAATATTTGTAGATAAGATTAAATCTCATAATTTAAGGAATTTTATTCCTTCAAAAGATTTTTATTTCTTTTATTTTTGTTTCATTTTTGGTTTTTCTGTTTCAATTTTTCAATTTTTTTCCCTTTTAATAAGAAACCTTTTTTTCTAGTTATCTTTTGTGTTTCTTCATTTTTCTATTTTAATTTTTTATGTAAATTTTTTATCACTCTATTAGAAACCAAAATAAATAAATAAATAAATAGCACTATATTAGAAACAAAAGTAAATCAGTAAGGTAAAAAATTTTGAGAGCCAAAGAAAAGTATGAATGAATAGAAAAAACAAAAAAAAAAGTTGGAATCAAGATAACAAATGACAAAAAGGAGCTCTGTTAAAGTTCACGTCGGTGTTAAAAGAATTTTTTTTTTAGTTCACGTGGCAAGTGTCCATTGAACACTGACCACCTGATGGTGTTGAGGTCCTGAGGGGATCCGGTCCATCGCGGATATGCATAGGTGCAGCGCGCATGGGTGCCTTTCTGCATTATAGACTGTGTAGAGTACTGTAATAAAGGATTGATTGAAGGGTTGAAATTTAGGGGTGCACTATTTTATGAGGCAAATTTATGGATGCACTTTGAATGCAAATTTATGGCATTTAAGAGTGACAGCATGAAACAAAAAAAAGTACTTAGAGCATCTTTAAAGGACATGCTAACTAACTAAAATGTTAAAGTGTCATGTCAGCACTTTATCCATTTACTAGACCCTCATTTACTATACTCTCATTTAGTTGTTTGTTGTTGTTGTTTCAATGGACTAGCTAAATAATTAGACAAAATAATAGTAGGTCCACCTCACCACCCACTCAAACATCTCCATTCACCCATAATAATATATTTTTTAATATTTTGAATGGTGGATTCCACATTTGACTGGTTAAAGCACTAGCTACAGTTAGCTTGAAAGATAACATACGACAGGCGGGGCCCGCATTTATCTTTCCCTTAACATTTCCATTAGAGCACCACTTTTACATGTTTTGTAAACATATGACACTAACCAGTGAATTAACATGTTCATTAGAGATACTCTGAGTTGACCTAATATTTAACTTGTCTGAGGGAAATGGAAGTATTCAATGTTTCATGAGAAAAGTAATGGAAATTAATGATTTTTCTTGCCCTTTCTTTATTAACAAGTCTCATTGTAGATTCCAAAGACAGAAACATGTAAATGCGCTCATTACCACACTCGATCCCTCTACAATGTTCCGATCACTCCCCTCTGTTGCCAACCTAGTTAAGGAAGTGACTTGGGTGTGATGTAACACTATTATTCATTGATAGCTATATTAAAATAAATAACAATCCATATATAATAAACAATTTTGTTTGGTTATTTTTTAATTATTCTAATTGAGAAACGTAAAAAACAGAGGGCACCACTTTTACATGTTTTGTAAACATATGACACTAACCAGTGAATTAACATATTCATTAGAGATACTCTGAGTTGACCTAATATTTAACTTGTCTGAGGGAAATGGAAGTATTCAATGTTTCATGAGAAAAGTAATGGAAATTAATGATTTTTCTTGCCCTTTCTTTATTAACAAGTCTCATTGTAGATTCCAAAGACAGAAACATGTAAATGCGCTCATTACCACACTCGATCCCTCTACAATGTTCCGATCACTCCCCTCTGTTGCCAACCTAGTTAAGGAAGTGACTTGGGTGTGATGTAACACTATTATTCATTGATAGCTATATTAAAATAAATAACAATCCATATATAATAAACAATTTTGTTTGGTTATTTTTTAATTATTCTAATTGAGAAACGTAAAAAACAGTTTTTTATTGATTGATTCACCTTATATAAAATTAGTATAAGTGTTGAATAATAGGTGAATAAATAGTTATAACAAAATAGTAACTTTGCCCATGGCTTATAAGTTTGTGTTTTTTATGGTTGATGGATATTAATCAACCATAATGTGTGATTAAATCAGGTCGTCTATCATATGTAATTTATATAGGCCTGTCAACGGGTTGGGTCGGGGTGGACCCGGACCCGACCCGTTTGATTGGCGGGTCCTTCGGGTTGGGTCCACATCGGGTCTCGGGTCGGGTCAGGTCGGGTCGACCCATTAACAAAAATAGGACAGACAAAGAGAGATTGAGAAACTTCTCAAAGGCCTACAATGACTTCATTTTTTTTAAAGTGTAATATATTATAAATAGGTCTTCACTATTTTAATTTTTTTATGTTTAATAAGATGACATTTGGAATACGGTTTAGATTATTACGCTTTTACGTGAAGTTAAAATATTGTAAAAATATTTCAAATGCTTAAAATTTTAAATGAGTATTCAATATTTAGTTATAAATGTTTGGTTGGATCATGAATGTTGGGTTGAATCATAAATAAAAAAAATCACAAAGTATTTGAATTGGGTCAATCGGGTCCATCGGGTCGGGTCAGGGTGGACCTAGACCCGACCCGTTTTCATTGTCGGATCCTTCGGGTCAGGTATTTATGCCTTCTATCGGGTCGGGTCCGGGTCGGGTCCGGGTCGACCCACGACCCGTTGACAAGCCTAAATTTATACATTTGTGGAGATGAAAGAGGATGCAAATTAATAGGATTTTTTTTTACTAGATGGAGGGAGTACAAATTAGGGGGAAAAATTAAATGAATCATTAGATTTTTTATCCATTTAAAGGGGCGTGCAAGCAGTTCTAGAAAAAAAAAAAAAAATCTAATGAATCATTTAATTTTTTTTCCTTACCCCATATATATTTATTCAGAGGTCACATGCAATTATAAATTAAACATATTGGTCTCAAACAGAAATTGTAGGATTAAAATTTGCATGACGTTTCGGGGGACCAGAGGTAATATTTTCCTTGATAGATGTATATATGCACGTAATGACTAGGGCTAGTAAACGAATCGAGCAGTTCGGACTCGACTCGGTTAAAGCTCGTTCAGGCTCGTTTGATTAGACAAACGAGTCAAACTTGAACAATTTTTAAAGTTCGGTTTGTAAACGAGCCGAGTCCGAGCCGAGTCCGAGCCAAACCCGAGCCTGAACGAGCTTGTTTACTTAATAGAAAAAAGGAAAACGAGTCGAGCCCGAGCCCGAACTTATGTTATTTTCACATGAATAAGGTGTTGTCATTTGTGAAATGTGTCTTTTCAAATGTTAAACAAGGTTTTTTTTAACTAAACGAGTCTGAATCAAGCCTTGATTCGAGCTTCGGCTTAACTTGTTTAATAAACGAGCTGAACCGAGCTTTAACCGAGCTTTTCACGAGCCTAACGAGTCGAGTTTGAACATGAAATGAAGCTCGTTCCCGAGCCGAGCCGAGCCTGAGCCGAGCCTGCTGCTAAACGAGACGAACCGAGCCGAGCCTGAGCAAGTCAAAACTCGGCTCATTCGGCTCGTTTACCACCCCTAATAATGACATAATCATTAAGATTATTTGGGTTAAAATTCACCATATCTTCTTTACCATTCAGAATTTCCAGCCTGCCCAAACGTTCCTCAAAATTTATTATTTCAATCTCAGTGGAGCATTAAGAACCTCCAGACCATCACAATATATACCATCAAATCCCCAAATGGAAAACCTAATCAAAATAAAATCTTCACTGTATCTTTGCGTTCCTATATTGAAGACTCAATTAAAATAATACCTTAACAAGAACTTCCATCCCTGTACTTCCTAATCTTGCAATCAAAATTCACTACCAATAAAAGAAAACCAAATTTAAAATTAAAAAAAAAAAGATGAAAATAAAGGGAGGCTGAGGAAGAGACACACCATGGCGAGGGACCATCAAGTCAAGGTTCAAGACCACCAGGTAACAGCAGATTCTCTCATCTTTTATCAACAACAATGCCCAACCAAAAGGAGTCGAACCCCTCGCACGGCCTTCCTCTTTTTCCTTCTCTTCCTCTCCATCTTCTACATCTTCCACTCTAAAAATATCCTCCCCACCTCCTCTCTCCCCCACATCCTCTCCTCCACCCACATCACCATCACAGCCTCCTCTAACACCCCAAACACAACCTCACAACCCACTGACCTCAAACACATCGCCTTCGGCATTGCCGCCTCGGCGGGTCTATGGGAAAAGAGGAAGGCCTACATCAAGTCCTGGTGGAGGCCGCACGAAATGCTCGGCTTCGTCTGGCTTGACGACCCCGTCGAAACCGCCACCGACGATCACCTCCTCCCCCCGATCCGCATCTCCTCCGACACCTCAAACTTCCCCTACTCCCACCCCACCGGGGACCGCTCGGCCATCCGCATCACCCGCATTGTCTCGGAGACCCTCCGTTCCAACGCCTTCAAAGACCGTAACATTCATTGGCTCGTCATGTGCGACGACGACACGGTCTTCGTCCCGGACAATCTCGTGCGCGTCCTCAACAAGTACGACCACCGCCAGTTCTACTACATCGGGAGCATCTCCGAGAGCCACCTCCAGAACATCTACTTCTCATACAACATGGCCTACGGCGGCGGTGGCTTCGCCATAAGTTACCCACTTGCAGTGACCCTAGAAAAAATGCAAGATCAGTGTGTCATGAAGTACCCAAACCTATACGGCTCGGACGATCGCATGCACGCGTGCATGGCAGAGCTCGGCGTTCCATTAACGAGAGAACCGGGGTTCCACCAGTTTGACATATACGGGGATCCCTTTGGGCTCCTCGCTGCGCACCCGGTCACGCCATTAGTCTCTCTCCACCACCTCGACTTGTTCGAACCCGTGTTCCCGAACATGACCCCGGCCGACGCGGTGAACCGTTTGTTCGAGCCGACGAGGTTCGACTCGGCGGCAATCGCACAGCAGTCGATATGTTACGTGGAGGGGAAATGGACCGTGTCGGTCTCGTGGGGGTTCGCAGTGCAGGTGATACGGGGGGTGGTGACGCCGAGGGAGATGGAGTTGCCGGCCCGGACGTTTCAGAACTGGTATCCGAGTGCGGACTACAAGGAGTTCTCTTTCAACACTCGAGCGCTGTTTCGCCAGCCCTGCCAGAAGCCCTTTGTGTACTATTTTTCGACCGTTCGATACGACAAGGATTCGGAACGGACGGTGACGGATTATGTGAGGCAGACAAGTGAGGCACCACAGTGTAAATGGAAGATGGAGAGTCCGGAGTACATCGAGAGGGTGGTTGTGTACAAGAAACCAGATCCATCACTGTGGAACAAGGTGAGTAATCTTAATGTCTTGATCGTTTTCTATGTGTGTAATTATTAATGGATTGAATGGATGCTTTATACATGTCTAATTTGTGGTTATTTGATTAAGGCACCAAGGAGGAATTGTTGCAGAGTTTTACCGTCTACGGAGAAAGGGACCATGGAGGTAGATGTTGGTTTGTGCGTGAATGGTGAGTTTGTTGAAGCATGAATTTTTTTTTATTTGTATTCATTAAATTGTATTGATGTAGTCCTTGAAATTATCTATATGCTTCATGTGAAGATAAATTATAATTAATTAGAAGAATTATTATTGATTAGCTGATTGGATACTAATTCTAAGACCTTTTGACCTCATTTTTCAAAATTGTTTCCCTCAAATTTGGCTGTTACGTCACGTGTAAATGCACCTATGAACACAAATAGGAATAAAATCTAAACATTCAAGGAAATGAACCGAGGGTTATAAATAGGGATTACCTTTATTTAAAGATTGGCTTGCAAAATTTTCCAATTCGATACCTTCCAGTAAATAGAGAATCATTGCATTTTGTAATTCTATTACAGAATTTTTAATAAATATTTAAGATCCGTTTCGTAATATTTTTGTATGTAGAGAACTGTTTGTAAAGAAAACATTTTTTTTTGTGGAAAATTGACACTGCATCAAAGAGACAAGTGTGATGGTTATATGTGGGATATAAGTTGGGAGGGTCTATCCCCACCACCTGTAATGATGAGCACCCCATCTATTAAAAAAAAAGAAAATTGGGGTTATTGTTAAAATACCCCCTAAGTAAGGGTCAAATTTTTTTCTACTCCTGGACTATTTTTTATTTTTAATTTACCATTGAAATTAGGTTCTATTTTTTTTAGCGCCTGAATTTTTATAATACCCGAACTATCCCTTACAGACAGAGTTACAGAAATATAATGTGATACATTAAAAAATTATACACATGGTTACAAATATTTAATAGTTATCTACAAAAATATTAAAGTACGCAAAGATATTTATACACAAAATGGTCATATATACACATTCTCAGTGTCATTACATTATCATCTATAAATGCATTCAATGTACACATAATAGTTATAGATACAATCTTAAAGTTTCATTAAAATAAATACATCAATTGTTTGAATTACGATGTTTTCTTCAAATCTTCATGATTAATTGTTCTCTCCCTTAGGTATAATGAAACAATACTATCGAAATAGATATTCAATGTACTTCATAACGAAGAATGGGCTTTCCAAGCTATATAAAATACAACAATCAAACACATAAATAAATTTTCATTTAGCAATATGAACAAAATTAGTAATAGCATAAATTTGAACAAAAAATTTATGAACAATTGTAATATTTTAGTAAAAGTACTTGACAATTACGGAAGCTAACATTTACATAACAACTACAACAAAACTATCAATATGATGCCCAATAACATAATCTACTATTTACATAATAGAAATGTAATATCTTTTATTATTCTTATAACAATTACAACAGAAATTACAAAAACCATCATTCACAGAAAAAATATATAATATCATACATAAAACTAAACTAAGGACATGTAAATTACAAAAATGTAATAATTGATTACAGAAATATAATGACTGGTTATATAAATGTAATACTAATTTACAAATGGGAGTGATTTATATATAAAAAATGAGGTGACACAATTCAAAAGCAAAAAAAAAAAAAAAAAACCCAGATTTTGAGGATAAATAAAAAATAAAAAAATTTCTAAGTAGAAATAAAGGTATTTGAACGATTCCAAGAAAAACATTTGATGGTGGGATGGAAAAAAACAAAAACGGAGAAAGAGAGGAAGAGAGAGACTGAGAGGCAGCAGAAGGGGACTACGGAGGCGCTAGGAGAGGGGACGGACGGGACCAGAACGCGATGGACTTGAACGCGAGGTTTTCGCGGGGGTTCATAGTTGATGATGTTGAATGGCTCTTCTGACGGTGGTGATGGCTTCCCATTAGACACGAATGGAGGGATCGATGCGTCAATGGCAAGATCTGTAGTAGAAGAAGGGGAGGATTGAAAAAATCATCAGATATGGAGGGGTATCTATCGAATTACGGTTCGTGTGCTGGAGGCGTTGATGAAATGACATGGTTACAAAAGATGTTGGTGTTCTCCGTTTCTACGGCTGACTAAGGTTCAAAGAAATGAAGATTTAAATTAGGTGGATGTTCAAAGAGGGAGTGAAAGGGATTCTTGGCGGTACACGTACCATATCAGCATTTCTAAAGGGATATTCGATGAGAAGGAGATCCACGGTGCCATCTCCAACACATAGACGATCCAGATGTGGTTGGGCATGTACGAACCCCCAAAATAAACCATCACAAACCATGGATTAGTTGTAACTGATATAAAAACCCGTCATAAAAAAAAAATTGCGACAATTTATTTGACTGAGACAAATAATGTCACGTATTTGTGAGTGATGGATCCTCTGTGATATGTACAAAGAATAAACTTGTAGCAGTCAATGAAAATGCATCACGTAGGTCGAATGCACATAAAACCTTCATAAAAAGGATTCATACCGGTGAGAGTGTATTCAAATATATTTGCTATGTTTTTCTTTTGTATGTGACGCATTCTCATTCACTCCTATTTACTAAATACAATTATTTACGACCGTCTTTCTTATCACAAAAAATTCGGCCACAAAATGACTTTTTTTTTGTAGTGAGACTATAACTCCTCACCACCTGTCCATGCAAAACAATTTCGCCATACGGCTTGCCTGGCATAACAACTTTATAATCATAAATTAGAAATGACTCATTGATAACTCACACAACTCATAACCGAATACCCATCAACAATCAGCCACCAACGCTAAGAACTCATGCCATATGAATAATATTTTAGAAGCTCCAACTTATAGCCCCATCATGTATAGGCCCCATGAGAGAAATTCTATTAAATCCTTTATGGCATTAATTGATAATCAATCCCCTAAAATGTGCAACATTAATTACCGTTTTTTAGTTTTTGGAATGTTGAATTGAATTCTTATTCTTTCATCATTATTAATTGTTCTTTTTTTTTTTGGAATTTTCCAGGAAGAACACCTAGTAGCATATCTGAATTTTTACTTCAGGGGAATTTGAAGTCACACATTCATTTTTTTTATTATTTGAATTTCTTCTCAATGACTATCGGATCATATTTGACATTTATTATGTTTTTGGATATGCAATTGAGTTTTATTAGCTTATTGGTTTTCGTTTCATATTTAAAGGTTTTTCTTTTTTGTTTTGATCATATTGGAATTTCAGTTATATCTGAATTTAAAATTAACTTTTTTATTATCAACCTTGTTTTATATCTTAATGTTAGTTTTTATTATGTTACGCATGTTATATTGTGAGTCAGTTACTATTAAATTTACATAAATGTAACATAACAATAATATTTACCTTAATTTCTTATATATTATATTGTTTGTCACATTTACGTAACACTGTTACATTTACATAAATATAACATAACAGTAATATTTACCTAAATTTCTTACATTTTATACTGTTTGTTATATTTACATATGTAAGATAACAATAATATTTACCTAAATTTCTTACATTTCATGCATAATTTAAAAACAGATTATCTCTTCAATTGTGTGTTACATTTTACAAAGTGTTACATTTAGGAAATGAAAAATAAATCTATTACATTCTTCATTGTAAGCTATACAAAAAACAGATGTGTTATATGTTTTTAGAGAAGGAATCTATTTTTCATAAATTAAGATGTTTTCATGATGAATCTGGAATCAATAATTAATTGTTAAATATAACTACCAATATAAAATGTAATTGCTTCATATGGTAACTATATGTGTTTTTTATTTAAATTTGAATACAATAGATACCCAACTATTTTACTATTTAGTTAATAACATTAAAAAAAAATACTAATGTGTATAAGAAGAATGTAACTATGTAAGTTGGCAATAAATATCTAGGCCGTTTGAAGGATTTTGATGAAAAACAAGTTAAGTAAGTTTTGTTGTATTTTAGGTAAGTTTTGGTGTAATTCAAATAGGAATTGAATTACAATTTAGGTAAGGATTTTCAAATTCAAATTTCAAAATGGATAAATTTTAGCGTAACCGAGATTAATGTGAAAGAGTAATAACTGAATTGAAAAAAATGGAGGATTCGAGTTAATGGGATGAATTTTTAATGAAGGGCAAAACCATATTTTGTCATTTTACATTTTTTTCAAAAATGAACAAGTTGTCCTATAAGATAATGACACATCATGAAACTTGTGACTGAAGCTTATAATTTAGAGTCTTGAGTATAATCACCGCCTACCATATTTGGCCCATGATCAACATAACTCGACCCAAAGGCCAAATATGAATAACCAACTTCAAACAACAACACTATATGATCCATTAGTCCGAAATGTCCAATAATTAATAACCACCAAAGAATAGATCGCCTTCGCAAACAAAAAAGATACACTCAGCCCCCATTGCATTCCTAATTACAGTCTATATTGTTTTTTTATTTTTTAAAAAAATTATACTCTCCCTTTGAATTGTATATTGCTATATGAAATGATGTATATACTGATATACAATAATGTATTTTTTTCAAATTAAAAAAATAAAAAAAAAATCATGTCATACACTATAATAGAAGTTATTTTATGATAGTGCAGTATATTGAACTGTAAAAGGGGTTGCAAACGAAGCTATGTGTATCAACGCGATTCCTTCTCCGGAAGAGACTTATTTTTTTGTAGTGAGACTAAATCTACTCACCATGGTCCGTGCAAAACAATTTGGCCATATCGGTCGCCTAGCATAACAACTTTATAATCATAAATTAGAAATGTCTCATGGCCCATCAATAACAAGCCCACTAACACTAAGAACCCCTGCCATTTTGGTCCCATGATCAGCATAACTCGACCCAAATGCGCAATATGAAGAACCAACTTCATATAATACTATATGATTCATTAGTTGGTGGTTTTATTTGCGCCCCTCAAATATTGAAGAGTGTTGCTATACTTAATTTTTTCCCGTCCAAAACACATTCTTATATATCTCGTTAGAAATCCAGCGAAACATGTATCTCGTTAAATATTTGGTTACACTTATTAAAAATGAGTTCATTCAATTCGAAATGAAGCGATATGCACTTTTTATTAAGGTGTGTACTTCATTAGATGATGTTTACTATTTTTTTTTTCAAAATAAGGACAATTGTTCATGTTTTGTTCCTTTTTTTCTTATGTCATATAGGGATAAAATGTGATTTAACACAATTATTTCCTTATCCCAACCCCTTATCACAATGCTAAACCAAGCCTTAGCCCCCGTTTGGATACAGATAATGACTTATTCTTGGGTATACAGTTATTCCAGCATGAGTATAAATAAGGATAATGTGATTTTGTATTTGGTTGTATAAAAAGGGATCACATTAGATTAAGACCAAACCTCTCAATTTTGGATATATAATTCTTTATCTGAATTCATTTTTCCCACTCGAATAAATACCTCCTATGTCATAAATCAACAGATCTCGCAAATAGGCTCCTCATGTGCTTCAAATTTATAGATCTCGTGAATAGACACCTCATATGCTCTAGATTTACAAATCTCACGAATAGATACCTCTTGTGCCATAGATCTATAGATCTCGCGAATATATAGACACCTCCTGTGCCCTATATTCGTAAAACCAAAGCTCTGTTACAATTGTTACGGATTCTAGATCTTGAGATACAATCAATAAAAGAAATAAACAAACTAATCAAAAGAAAGACACAGAATTATATTACATGGTTTGATAAATCTTGCATATGTTCACGGAGCACACCAGTGATTAATCCACTATCAACGAGAAATTTTTACAACGGTCACTCCAAAATAAAAACCTGAGAGCTTGACCCCCGTCTGATCCTGTGTAGCGCTAACAATACTCTGCGTACATCATCAAATTCCATGATATATAAACTTTTTGTTAATATATAACATCCGTCGCATTACTAACCCATATTCAGACGTTCGTTTACGTCTGGTTCTTAGTCAAAAGAAAATGGCTGGCCACCATGCAGTCATAATCACACCCTTGAATTTGTTGAACTTATTCAAAATTGGGTTGGCATCTCAGAATTTAATTTGGGGCAAATAAAGTAATAGATAGATTGTTTTAGAAGCAACAAAGCTTATCCAATTGGTTGGCATGGCGTTTTCATTAATTAATTTGGGAGGCTGTTGATTTTATTTTATTTTTATTTATTTTTTTGGTGTAGGGAGGTTGTTGAATGTTGAAGATTTGGGTTTTGATGATGGAAACCTTCTATTTTAATTGATCTAGATGTACATATATTGGGCATTTGAAATTAAGCAAAATATAGTATTGAGGATTGTATTTTTTTTCTTATTTATTTTACTTGTAGAAATTTAGATTACCAATTTCGAGTAAACAAAAAATTTCGTTTAATTTTTTTTTAAAAGTGATATGCTACTAACTAATTAATCAATGTGTTCGTCAATGAATATGTAAAAATCACATCCGTGATCCATGATATGGCCAAATGTATAAAGATCCATGTTGATGATATTAAACATTATTACCATTGATTTCATTTAAAAACACTGATGATCAATGACAAGAAATTAAAACATAATAATATAAATTTTTTCTTGGATGTACTTAATTTAATGAAGTTATTAAAGCCAGATGAAACACTAGTTCATGAGCTGGGATTATTGCCATCCGTTAAAAAAAAACTGTAATACGACTACACTAGTAGTGTAGTACAGTGACTCATGAACAGAAAGACCTAGCCTCTACTATAATTGACATCAAAATTCTACAGAAACTTCAATAACCAAAATGTTTGTATTCTGTTAGAGGTCTCCAGAGTTATAGTGTGAATATAAAAATTCCCTAACAAGACTGGAGCCATGCTAATATGAATCTTATCGACGTCTAGGTCACACGTTTCATCTGGTTCTGGATGACTGGAATATTCTACATGAATTATATATCAGCTCGATGCGCTCCTTGTCCAACTGTGGAACCATACATTATGATGATGAATGTATAGCTTATACATTGAACATTACAAGACGTGTTTATTGAGACACTGATCACCCAACTCGATCAGATGCATCACCCAGTGTCAGTGGTGTCATGTCTTCGGTATATGTGCGAAGCATCTCCTTTTCAACCTCAAACAGTATACGTCATTGGATGAGACGAAACACAGAAGCAGGTGATCATGTTGAACTCGATCGGTAGTGAATGCGTGGCCCCATCTCTCCAACGATGATAAGCATCCACGCGTTGAATTTGGTTTTGGTTTTGGGAATTTTTATTTTTAAGTCTATGTAAACATGTTTATTAAGGGAGGGATCGATCTCTCACTTCATTCTTCATATTTATTTTCAAGTCTTCATATTTAACCACCTATTTGATTTTTAATCCTTCCATTAAATGTTTGTCCATACACCGTTAATTTGTGAAATGTAATTTATTTTCAAGCCCATGTATATTATGTTATTTAGTGATTAGTCCCTCTCTTCTTCATATTTTACAGGGACCTATCACTAAATAACATAGTTATAGGGACTTTAAAATAAAATCACATTACACAAATTAACGGTGTATGGACGGACGTTTGACGGAAGGGACTAAAAACTAAATAGACGGTTAAATATGAGGGACTTAAAAAGAAATATGAAGTGAGAGATCGATGTCTAAATAGATATGTTTACACGGACTTAAAACTAAAAATCCTTTTTTTTGTGGTAGAGATTGGACGAGACTTAATACAGAACTTCTTCAAAAACCATTAAGTATTCATAAAACAGAGATTGGCATCTTTGTCCTCACTTCCCTAACTCAGTTGTCACCCTCACAAATCTTTCATTCCTGCTTTTTTGTGGGTGGGTGGGTGTTGCGGGGAGACAATCAGATAAATTGAAGCCCTTTCATGTGTAAAAGAATTTAGTGGACAGTGACAAATTGTTGAGTTTGAGACGTGAAGAAGGATCGCTATCCTTAAAGTGATAATTACCCCCTCACTCGTTGAGAGTTTGCTAATGGGTTTTCAAGCAATTCACTTTCAGAATACAACAAACTCAGAGTTCTGCAGATAGCAACGCTGAGGAACTCTCTCACAACACTATAGAACTAAAACTGATTTTTATTGTTCCATGAACACCCATTAAATAATAGAAGGGATGCCTTGAACAACCTTTCAAAATTCAGTTAAAGACAAAAGAGATGCCTTTTATGAAAGGATGCATTCATTGGGAAAGTGTCTCTTGATCAGATAATTCGAATTTCAAAAAATTTGAAATCCAGTAAAAGGTAATCATCTTATTTTACTAGTTGTGGAATTTTTATAGTCGCATGAATGGTTATGAAATTTTAACATGTATTTTGTTATGTAGTCACATGAATGGTTGGTTATGGAATGCAAATATCATATTTTGATGTGTTTTAAATGTTGTTATGACTGTAAGTTATATGTGTTTAAATGTGAAATTTGTTTATGTGTTTTGAAACTTGTAAAAATATGAATTTAGCTCGTTGGGCCTTCGGACGACCACACTTCACCACCGTCGCCAGTGGACATGCTGACCTAGGTTGGTACACTCACCAGAACCTCTGGCGACCAATGATTTATCACCATCACTAGAGGGATCGCCGATCTCGGGATAGGTTTACTCCTACTGCTACAGTGCTTAAAAAAATTTTGATTTTTTAAGGGGTGGGTTTCTTACTACGTGGGGTGCCGATATCCGCGCCCTAAAAGAAATGACTGTCCATCACATTTCAATAAAAAAATTGTCAACCGTGAGAGAGAGAGGAGATTAAACAGTAAATGATCAAAACAGACAACACTACACTTTCTCGTGACATTGCAACCCCGTTTAATTACTATTTACATGCCTAAAGCCTTTTTTTCCTGTATTGTAGCACTTAACGAATCGTTTATAAGACCACCTGACAAAAGCCATGACATAATACATATCAATCACCAGGAGAAATTTTATTTTACTGAACATTATTTTCTTTTTATACTTACTCACTTATGATTAACGTAAATTTGTTTTAGGAAAAAATTGATATAACTCTTTGTAACCTTAGCTAAATTGTTTTTAGCCCCTATAAAATCCTTAAATTACTGTAAGTCCTTGTGTTACTAAGAATTTATTATTTTAGTCACTATCATCACTCCAATTAACCAGACTTATAATTAACCTAATTGATTAGATTTGTTAAATTATCAAAATACTTTTTCGTTCATCTAACATTTCTCTCAATTTCTCATAAGCCTCAAAATTTCAGAGTCCCGATGATATTTTGGTCATAAAAATGATCTATTTCAATTTTTATACTTTCTTAGATACTTATTGGAATATCATTTTTAAAGATTCTGTTAATTGAACGGAATATTTTTAAAATATCTTTTTTTTTAATGGATTTTTAACTCGGGGGACTAAAACCACTAACTATGGTCGAATATAGATAAGGATTTTATAAAAATTAAAATCGATTTAACTAATATTACAAGAGTTGCATCAATTTTTTTTTTAACAATGTATATGCAGTATATATTTTATTCCGGTGGGTGCAGTGCACAACGCTAATATGATACAGGAGATTGGAAACGGGACCATATGTAACAATAGTTTTCAAGCTGTGTTAGGGGCTTGTATGATGATTTTTGGAATTTAATGGAGATCTAGCACTTGCATCCCCTCACATGTCTAAATGTGAGATTTCGTGGATTTATTAAATATATTAGTCATTTATTAAAGACCAATCAAACATTGACTGGATAACAATAGAGTATAAAAATTCCAAAAACATAAAAAAAACAAATTAAATATGACGAATAACTTTAATGCGTGGGTGGCACCCTTATATAAACCAACCTAATCTTCAGCTTCCAAAGTCCACCTTGTCTTTACTCTCTCTCTCTCTCTCTCTCTCTCTCTCTCTAATGGAAGGCAATTCTAAACCTTTGGTTGACCAGCCCTGGAAATCCCAACTCCATCTCTTCAAGCTCCCCTTCTTCCTCCTCCTCATCGCCGCAGAAGCCTACATAACTATAAAGAGATGGCAACCCATGTTTCAACTCCTCCCTGTGCTTTGCATTCTCATATATCTAGCGATCCAACACTACCTTTCAAGGCCTCTCCCAGTATATCTTCTTGACTTCTCTTGCTTGAGGCCTCCCAGACACCACAGGATTCCCACATCGGCCTTCCTTGAACATGCCACCCTCCACAACTACTTCGACAAAGACAGCCTTGAATTCATGTCCAAAATCATCACGTTATCCGGCCAAGGAGAGGAGACTTACCTCCCCACACCACTCCACTACTTCCCACCGAAGACGGGCCTCCGAGACTCCATCGGAGAGGCTCACTCCCTCTTCTTCCCCGTCATCGACGACCTCTTCTCAAAGACCCGTGTCACCCCTCGCGACGTCGACGTCCTCATCGTCAACTGCAGCGGCTTCTGCCCTTCCCCTTCTCTCTCATCCATCATCGTCAACCGCTACGCGATGAGGGACGACATCAGGTCCTTCAACCTCTCCGGCATGGGCTGCAGCGCAGGCGCGATCGGCATCGACGTCGCGCGCACCCTATTGAGGAAACGAGAGAACTCTTATGCCGTCATCGTCAGCACCGAAATACTGTCGACGGGATGGTACGCGGGAAAGGACAGGCGGAAGTTGCTCCTCAACTGCCTCTTCCGCATGGGTTGCTCGGCAGTCATGCTCACCAACAAAAGAGAGAAGAAGAGCTCGTCCAAGTACAGGCTTGCCAAGCTTTTGAGGACCCAGAGAGCCTTCGATGACAAGGCCTACCGCTCCGCGATACGTGAGGAGGACTCGGAGGGCATCACAGGCTTCACTCTTGAGAGGGGGCTCTTGCAAGTCGCCGCGGATACTCTCCACGACAACGTATTCAGTCTCGGCCTATCGGTCCTGCCGTTGCGAGAGAAAATCATATGCGGGTTTCACCTGCTGGCGTCGAAATTGTTCAAAAAAGGAGATCAATATGTGCCGGACTTCTCATCGGCGATACAGCACTACTGCTTGCCGGCGTCGGGGAAGGCGGTGGTGAGGGAGATAGGGAAGGGTCTGAAGATGAGGAAGGAGGAGATGGAGGCGGCGCTGATGACGTTCCAGCGGTTTGGGAACCAATCGTCGTCGTCGATGTGGTATCAGATGGCGTACATGGAGGCCAAACGGAAGGTAAAGGAGGGTGACAGGGTTTGCCAGCTCGCGATGGGGAGCGGGCCCAAGTGTAACCCGGTTGTTTGGGAGAGCTTAAGAGACTCGTCGGTGGATGAGGCCAAGAAGGGTCCGTGGTTTGACTGCATTGGAAGGTACCCTCTGAATGATGACTAGGTGGGTGAGTACTGTAATTAAGTGCATATGAACTGCTTCTTTTATATATATATTAAAATAGGGTTTGAAAGTCAAGGGAGACCGTTGAATGCATGGTTTTCCTGATCCGGAGGTGTGAATACGTGGTTTTTCTCGTGTACTTCCAGAATACACTAGTGTCTGTTTTGGAGATAAGGGTATAATTACTGGTCGAGATGAATGAAATGTTTAATGTTCAAGTAAATGCTATATATGTACATTTTTTATTTTTCTTGCCTGATATTTATGGCTATATATTTTATATCGCATGCCGATGTTTGCGGAGATTGTGCAGAGATGGCCAAACTTTCAATGTATGCTGTTTCAATGTTTGTACACAAGGTTTCATGTTGAGCTGTACACAATACCACAATGCCCATTAAATTATGGGCAATTAACACTTTTAAATTTGAAAAATTGTAATAATAACCCCGTCTGTCGAATATTAGCAAAAACTAACCCAATTGACCTGGTCAGCGCTGCCACGTCAGCGTTGATCTGTTTTTTTTTTGTATGTTTGCACTGGAGACGGTCGACCGTTGGATATATCGGACGACGCATATCCGCACGACCGCACCGACCGCATATATATATATATATATATCTTGATCGTTCGAGAGTGTCGGAACTTCAAATGATCATAATTTTCAAACCGTAGATCAGAATCGCTATTATAATATGTTCACGTATTCGTATTGAAGAGCCCTACAGTAGTAGTCACTATGCCACATCTCAGAGCGTTCTGAGATCGTCTTGAGGGTCAAATCGACCGTTGAATGTCTTTGCTTTGTCATTTCTTGTAAAAGATGGTCGTGTTGAAATTAAAATTGAGGAAAATAATCAACAGCTTGTGTGTAAGTTTACACTTGAAATCCTCTCGTGTTTTAAACTCGTTTTCAAAGTTGAGAATGTTTGATTACTAAATCAGTGATGTAATGAAATTTGGGTTCAGTTTAAATAGTCGATTATACATGAATTTAGGGTGAAACAGTAATAAAGTGATTGAACATAAATGAAAATTATATATGAATTTCAGTTAAGTTGTTAAAGCATGATTTATGATGTGTTTCAACAAAAATAGGAAAAAAATCATTTTTGAAATTTTATACGTGAGACGGCATATATACACACCGTCTCATTTACATTTTGTCCATTGCCCAAATTTTACACGGGAGACGGCGTGTTTGTTAATTATGTTTATATGGGAGACGGCGTATATATATGCCATCTCCCGTATAAACTTAAAAAAAAAACGATCAGCGCTGACGTGACAGCGCTGACTGGATTAACGGAGCTAATTTTTATAATATTCGAATATCGAAGCTATTTTTACGAATATTTATGTTTGTGGGGTTAAAAGTACAAATTAGCCTAAAATTATACGTGTGGCCGAGGAGTTGTTTTGTTTCTGTTTATCTAGCAGCTTTATTAGGGTTCATTCATTACACCTGACTTTATTTATTTTATTAATATTTTAGAATAATTTGATTTATCAAACAAAAACAAACGTAAAGCAGAAGTTCTTTTGACCACGAGTATCATCACTTTATATGAAAATATATATATATATATAGATTTCCGATAATATGCGGTCGTGCGGTCGTGATCGCGGGTCCATCGCATTCAACGGTCAACGTGATTCGCACCCAACCGTCTGATGTGACAGCCCATGACCGCGACCGCACCGACCGTATAATATCACGAGTATATATATATATATATATATATATATATATATATATATATATATATATATATATATATATATTTACGGTCGGTGCAGTGTGCGATTACGGGCTGTCGATCACGGTCCATGCATCGACGGTCGGTGCGATTCACGTCGACCGTGGATGCGATGGACCCGCGATCTGACGGCCCACGTCGCACCCGCCCGCACCTAATCGGTTCACTATATATATATAGGGAACCAATTAGGTGCGGCGAACGCGGGTGCGGCAGCGATCACGGGCCGTCGATCACGGGTCCATCGCATCGGACGGTCGGGTGCGATTCACATCGATCGTCGGATGCGATGGACCCGTGATCGGACGGCCCACGTCGCGGCCGCACCTAATTGCGAGCGTGTGTATATATATATATATTAGGGGGCCGATTAGGTGCGTTTGCGATCAGGTGCGGCGTCGATCGTGGGCCGTCAATCACGGGTCCATCGCATCGGACGGTCGGGTACGATTCACGTCGCACCCAACCGTTGAATGCGATGAACCCGCGATCGAACGGCCCACGTCGCCGCCGCACCTGCCGTTCGCCGCATGTAATCGCCCCCGTATATATATATATATATATATATATATATATATATATATATATATATAGGAATGATACGGTGCGCGATGCGGGAACGTGCGCGAATATATATATATATATATATATATATATATATATATATATATATATATATAGGAATGATACGGTGCGCGATGCGGGAACGTGCGCGAACGACCACGGGCCGTCGATCACGGGTCCATCGTGGGTCCATCGCATCGAACGGTCGGGTGCGATTCACATCGACCGTTGGATGCGATGGACCCGCGATCGGACGAACGACGTCGTTCCCGCACCGTGCGGGACGCCGCACGATATCATTCGACTATATATATATATATATATATATATATATATATATATATATATATATATTGCGGTCGGTGCGGTGTGCGACGTGGGCCGTCTGATCGCGGGTCTATCGCATCCAACAGTCGACGTGAATCGTACCCGACCGTCCAATGCGATTGACCCGTGATCGCGCACCGCACCGACCGTAAACCGCACCTAATCGTGTGTATATATATATATATATATATATATATATATATATATATATATATATATATAACCGCACCGACCGCACACCGCACGTAATCGCGACCATATATATATATATATATATATATATATATATATATATATATATATATATATATATATATAACCGATTAGGTGCGGTGAACGGTGGGTGCGGCAGCGATCATAGGCCGTCGATCACGGGTCCATCACATCGGACGGTCGGGTACGATTCACATCGACCGTCGGATGCGATGGACCCGCGATCGAACGGCCCACGTCGCGACCGCACCTGCCGTTCGCTGCACCTAATCGCGAGCGTATATATATATCTTAGAACACATTTATGCCAAGATGTATACGTTTGTTAGGCTTTAAAATAGAATTAAAAATGAAACTTGGTATAAAAAAAACTTGGTTTGTCTGGTACGGCTTCATCTGAAAGCTTTAAATGGACGCAGGAAGTATCCAAAATGAGAACAAACTTTGGAACAGCAATTTCTTGAACATAAATGTAATTTGAAAAGGACTGAAAGTATAATAATGTCCAAAGTTGGATGGATATACATCTACGTCAACTACATCAGTGACGGCATGCATTAGTTCCGTTGGAATAAAAAGTCAAACGGCACTATCCTTTCAATATACTACAATATAGGCCTGTTTAATTAATTAAATCTCTCTTTATTAATGGACAGCAGAGTTATCAAATTATTCTCTGCTGACGGCTTGACGCAGCCGAGTTATAAAATTAGTATTAAATTTTAGGGTTTTTAATTTTTATGTCCCGACAAATCATAAGATTTAGTGATTGATCCCTCACTTCTTCATATTTTTTATTTTAGTCTTCAGCTTTAAATGATATGTTCATTTTTAGTCCATGGAGAGATCTATCCATAAATTATTTGATTTTCCTTTTAGTCCCTGAAAGAGAGATTTGATGCATTAAGAAGAGAGAGAAAAAAGAGAGAGAGAAAGAGAGAGAGAGAGAGAGAGAGAAAAAAAAAATGTCATCAAGAAGATGTCTGGTTCCACACGAGGTTCGAGAGCCACATCCGCGACATAACACAACAATTCATTCATTAAATGGACGTGCGATTTTATGCATTAACCAAACAAATGGAGAAGATGATAACGCCTATACGACATCAAGAACGATCGACAATTCCTCAATTGTGGAGGAGAAGCCTATCATTCGAAGAGGCGAATCTTTCACCTATCTTCGATGAAGAAATTGAAGATGCAGACCTTCCACCCTTCCACTTATCTTCGATGAGGAGATTGAAGAAGCGAATCTCCCTTCAATCTTTGATGAAGAAATCGAGGAAACAAACATTCCACCCATCTTCGATAAAGAGATTGAAGTGCCAAACTTTTCACCTATATTTGATGATGAGATTAAAGAGATGAACCTTCCACCAATCTTTGATGAAGAAATTGAAGAAACATATATTCCACCGACCTTCGATTAAGAGATAGAGGAATCCGAGCCAAAAAAATCCCCTCAAATATTTAACCCCGTTTAATTCACCCATACCACTTCACCATCGAAAAAGCTATCACATGAAGTATTTCATCCACCCCACCATTATTTTGTGGATCCATTCTTTCCCTCCTTCATTTTGTCTTATCTACCATCCCTTCTCAGAAAGTTATTATTTGAAAGCTAGATTCGTGAGCATTGATCCGATTGAATGGATGTGATGCGGCACCCTAAAAGATTTGTTGTTCGTAAGAAATCCATATCTGAAGTTCATGGTGACAGTTCTAATGAGGATATGAATTCGAGGACGAATTCTCTCAAACCTGGGGAGAATGACGCAACACAATCATGGATCGTTCGATTGGCATTGAGGACCATCAAATGGACGATTATAGACGATTTAAATTTTTTAATATTTTTGTTTTATTTGTTAGATTTATCATATTTTTCTGGATATTATTAGTTAATATTTAGATATCAATTTTTATTTTTATTAATTAGGATTGAATGTGAATTTAAATTTGGGTTTAGTTAGGATTTGGTTAACATTTATTTATTTGTGATTTGAGAGATATAGAGAGATTTGTTGAGATCCTAGTTTGTTAGGATTCTCTAGACTTTGTAATTACAAAATTAGAATAGATTTTGATCAATATAATTTTATTTTCTCTATTGTATTTTTGTGATCCTATAAGGATTGTTAAATACATAGATTTTCATCATTCCTGGTATTCTAAGGAATCAACAGACTCATTGAAGTCCATCGTCCTGGTATTCTTCGTGAATCAACATCGTTGTTGGAGACTGCAGATCTTGCATCCCTAAAGGTTGATCGGGTCAGCAGAATAGCGTGATTTTCACGCTGCATCAAAAGGGCTCCTTTTCCATTGATCCCGTAGCAGAGGCTGGAGCTGGCCTTTCCAAGGACTTCCCCTGCAAAGAAGGAGTAGATGGTTCCAAAGTCCCCGAGGAAGGAAGGGGAGGGGACTGCATAGGAGAAGAAGGAATGTGTTCAAAGGTGGCTACTTCAGAGGAGGGAGCAGCAGTTCCATCAAATGCAAGGGTTTGAGAGGGAGAAGATACCACTATATCATCTTGTGGGGATACTGAGCCAGATGCTTTGGAGTAAGGATGAGAGAAGATCACACCCGACAAGGGGAAGCGAGGTGAAAGGATAGGCTGGAGAAGAGGATGGACAAAGGGGTTGCAGAGAAATGGGATGGGAGAGATTGGGAGAGGAAGGACTAGAGGTGATGGATGTTGGAATGATGTAGAACGGGTGGCCGACGCGTTCCGGGAGCGATGAACCCGAAAGGGTCCATTTGAGATTTTCAAATATTTACAGAAAAACCGGTTAGTAGAAATAAATGGCGCACTGAACTCGGAATCGGCTGAAATTTTTATTGGAGGTAGATATCAAGGAGATCTTCAAGGGTTATCGCTATGCTACAATGCGCGCTTATTTTTCCATTTTTTGGCCTTCAAAATGACTTTTTTGCTATTTTAGTAACTTTTTAGATTTAGCACATCTTTATCATAACAAATCGGATTTGATTTCTATCAAAACCAACCGATAATCTTCTTCTATGATCTCATAGATTTGATTATAACTAATTCTGTTTTCTTACTATTTTTAATAAATTTTCCCTTATTATAAAAGGGAGACTTGAAATATAGGGTTTTCAACTTTCATTAATATATTTCTGAGTTTTATTATTCTCTTTGATAATTGTGATTTGTTGAAGGATCTCAACGCTTGTTGAATCTTTGTTCTAATTTTTTGCTGCGTTATGGAAGAAGGGGAGGGTGGTCATCCAGTGGGAACAGTGAATCAGGACCTCCCGCCGAGGGTGGAGCTCCAGCATTGCCGGAGGTGAAGGGGTAGGGTTTCAAAGGGGGTAGGGTTTCTAAGGGGGTTGGATCATTTTCTATTTTTGTTATTTGAATCATAACAATTTGATTTTCTAATTTCTCTATATTGATGATGAGATTAATAATGGGATAATGGGTAATTGTGGGGATAAGTGAGGAGCATGTTAACTTATGTCATTTAATATAAAAATAATAAGGATAAAATGGGGATAATTATTCGACATTGATACGAAAATGGAGATTTTTTGTCTCAATTTTGACAAATGTAAATAAAAAAAAATTAATAGATTTTTTATCTCCTAAAATTATGACAACTTATGATCCTCAAAACTTAACCCATTGCCAAACTAATCCTCAAGGATCCGACTTGAATACCCTTTAGGCCTATAAATAGTGCGTCTTGTATACACTTTTAATTAATTGGGATTTCAGTGTTTGGTGGCCATGAATAATCCACATGGATAACGTTTGTATGGTATTGAATGTTTTCCTCTTTTCCCTTTAATTTTATTTGTAGGATTTTGGACACAAAGAGCAATAGCTGACCAAAAATATATTTTTTTAGACCATTTTATAATTAAAGATAAATGAAGTTACATTAGTCCAAAGTAAAATTAATTATACACAGATCACAAGGGGCTTGCCATCAAACACCCCGGAGCAAGAGAACCCAAAATACAAAAACAACACTGTTTTGCGTGAGTTGTGACCAAAAATACATTGATATTCTTTTTGATCATCCATTGTTATTGCGTGAGTTATAAACCACCCCACTGTTTTGTGTGACCATTTATGTGTCATTACGTTACATGTTACACTATGTTTTCTGCATTATTTAACAATATGAATTTAATATATGTTCTCTGTCTTAAAAAGGAACAGTGTGCATAAAAGAGACCGTATTAATGTCACAACAGAAGATTAACAACCAGTAAAAAAATCTTCTCACTCATTTATGAGAGACCACTGTTAGTCCCATTTCTAAAAATTATATCTTCCTGTGTTCATGAAAAATAAATTTACACTTCTTCAACGGTAGTGTTGCCGAGACATTTCATCATCATTGATACTCAGTGTCATCCTCTCCATTTCAATTCATTGATTCTCCATTTCAATTTACTGACCCGGACATTTGAATAGAAAGGTGATTACTATTAATTTATTCACGCAAAACACCCCCAAAATAGAAACATAAATATTTCATTAGTTATTTTAAATTTAGATGATGATCTACTACATGAATTGGAAATTAAGATACAGTATTTTTCTTTATAATTCATACTATTGAGATAGATACCCAAATTTAATTATAAAGCCACCGGGACATGTTAATCCCCGAAAGAAAGAAAAAGTTTGTCCCAGTCAGTTCTTTATTATGGTAGTAGTTGGGAGACGACTGTCAAACTATTTATAGCTAGAGATCTTGGGCACTTCGTAATTCGTATTTTATGCATGCAACATGTAAGAAACAATTATAGGATGGTAGTTAACTGTACATATCAATCACCTCGTAAGGAAAGTTAATTTGTCAGAAAAAGCATGAGAATGCAAGATTCCAGAGAAAAAGCATAAGTTAATACACAATAACACAATGCCAGAATCCATGGTGATATCAATTTGAATAGTACCAATCAATGGGTCGGTCACCGGAATAGGCTAGAGCCTAGAGGGGGCCATTACACTTATCAATTATAGTAAGGTTGCTAATTTATTATCAAACCACCCTTGAGTGGTAGCGGTACCCCACTTCACCGAAGGATAATGGGTTAAGTCTTGTCCCCTTGATAGAAAAGATTTAACCAATAAATAAAAATAAATTGTAAAGGAAACTACTTACAGAGTTGGACATATCATTTTCCTTATTCTAAACCCTATCACATTTATTGTGAATTAATGAGGAAATAGTAACTAATCTTTTCACAGTCTATTTAAAATAAATAGGATGATATGTTTTATTGTCATTGATTTAAAATAGTTTGATTAATAAAATTGATCAAATATGTTCTGTGGCAGAAGATCGGGGAGGTCACGGACCTTCTCACAGCTTTCCAATTGCTCAATGATATGTTGTGTAAGGGTCGTCACCTCTCGTCCACCAAGGACAAAAGCACCAATGTGCCCATCCTTCAATCAGTGATTCCGATGGCGGTTTGGGTACTCTGGCACACTGAGAATGATATTTTGTTCATTGGTGCACAGTTCTATTTCAAAAATCTTTGGGATAGGTGGGTGGGGGCAATGGTCAGCTGGAGGAAACACACTGGGGGGGTGGGTGTGGTGGTGGCAACGATGTGTTGGAGGGGGTCTCTTTATATAGAGGATTAACGGGTTTTGTCTCATAGTGAAACCTCATATAGGCTCTTTTTATCGAGGCGTTCTTCCATCTTTTTCTTACATTTCTTGTTCCCCTCACCTAGTTCAAGCCTTGTATATTCGATTTATTAATGAAATTGTGATAACAAGTATTACTTTCTCTATAAAAAAAAAAATTGATCAAATTTTATATCACATGATTGTAACCCCACAATAATCATGCAAAATTTACAGCATCATATCCTCATGATTGCAATGTTAATGCCATCTGCATTCATTGTGATTTACGTATATTGCTTGGATAATCCTCTCATTTCTGAAGCGGGTTTGGTCATTGGATTAAAAAAGAAAAGAAAAGCCTATTGCTACTCCTAATTTTAGGGTTCGGATTAGGTCCAACAGTCTCGTGGTAGTCTTATCTTATCACTTCAATAAAAACATTATGATTGAGATATTGTCATATTCTAAAATTAAAATGAAGATTTAATTAAATTTTAATCCTTTCTTTTTTAAGATACTTGGGTTGTAACAAAGGCTATGCGCCTATGCCCTCCTCAGTAGACATATTTAACGAGTCTGACGATACAGCCTGGCCCGTCCAGTTGATAGGTTTGTCATGCCATGCCGACCCATCAAAGTTATTGGTCGTGCTCATGTCGGCCCGTCACTCAGGAAGGATAGCCCAACATGTCTAGCTGGACTGGCCCACCCCGTTTCATTTTTTATTTTAATTTAACAATGGCCAGTTTGGTGGTTCAACTTTTGATGACATTCCTTTTAGCAAATCAAATGGACTTTGGGTGAGCCTGTGTGGAGCTCATCAGAATATATTGGTAGAAGAATATTTTGACATGGTAAGACATCATAAGACAACTCCTTTCATATTTAGAGTCCCGTTCATTAGAACCCACTAGTATGTGGAGGATCTTAAGGATAACCTCTCCCGGTCGCAACGACACAGTAGCAGCATATGGCCTTCAGTCCAGTTTTCGGAATCCACCTGCCAAGAGAAATAGGCTAGAGGAGCTTGTCAAGTAAGTCACCATACTAGCACCATCCCAAAGAGGGAAGGTACCACTAGATAAAATTTACATGTTCGAGGAAATTCTTACTTACTCATTTGAATTTGATTCGGCTTTAGCCTACATGGATAATTGAGGCACACCGGAGTTACAGAGACCCAAAGTTCATAGGGGACTCTGGTAATCAATGGTCAAGACTCTGCATAGCCTTAGCTTGATGCGTGATTCATGCAACGGAATGACGTGCTTTGACCCTCATCATTTTTTCATTTGTTCAAGCTGTGAACATGATGGCATGCTTGGTCCAGAAGCTGAAGTCAAGCTCAAAAAAGATAAGCTGGAGGAGTTCGAGGATATGAGGGACTAGCAGCAGTGCTTTGTCAGCTTCATTGAGTCAAGGCAACATGCCTTCGGGTAGCGATTGGACAGTGTTGGGTCTAGATCATCATTGAAGCTCCTCAAGGTCTCGGATAATCCACAGGAGACATCGACTTGTTCGTGACAGAATTTTATCCTCTGGCCGCAGATTGGGACGATATGCAGGAGAGCGCCTGATCGGCCAACCAGTCTACCAATTAGCTTATTTTTTCTCTTTTTTGAGGCCTCTTGTCCTTGGTGGCAAAGAGCCTTTTTCAAATTTGGTATATAAGGGAATAAGTCTAAACCTTTATGCCTGTTGCATCCATGTTTGCAGGAGCAGGACATAGGGATCTTGTATTATTTGCATGTTAGGAGATTTTCAGTGTTGATCGTTAAGTCTCCACAAGATATCAAACAATCTTATTATTAGCTAGCCTATCTGGTTTTTATTAAACTCCTCCAGTTCAGAAAAGCATCACCCATGGTTGTGTTCAGTTTGAACCTCCTCATAAGGCGAAGTAGAGGAGCATCGCCCTTATATTTAGCTTGAACTCCTTGTACATCAGATAGAGGGGCAGCAACATTGCATTCAGCTTGAACCCATCGTTCAGTCAGGTAGATGAGCATATTGGTAGAAACTCTGTTGGTTACTTCATGTGAACCTTCCCTGTTGGACAAAAGTTTTTTTGTGCTCAGCTCCATGGTCATCAAGGACTCAAGGGAGGACCAATTCTCTGATTGACATAAATCCTAATTATCGCTTCAATGGGCTAGTGAAACCACTGTTTGACAATCAAACACGGTATCTCATAAGAATACATTCCTTTTTTTTTTTTTTGTTACCAAATGGCATTTGAATATTGTTTCAACTTTAAGACATGATTATATCAATCATCTAGTAAAGGTGCTATAAATGTCATCCGAAAAGAAAAAAAATGATACCAAAGTACAATTGAGATGAAAGTCGCATCCTCTCTCTCTCTCTCTCTCTCTCTCTCTCCCTCTCCCTCCCCCCCCCCCCCCCCCCCCCCCAACAGCAACGATAATGTCGTGATCGAAACCAACGGCCAGCAAACAACATGTCAAACTTTATTCATGTGCATACTCAAACCCCACTTTGAAAGCGAAATCCATGAAAAACCCAAGATGCCATTAGAACATGCAAAAGGAGACCCGTGAATGATCCCCCCTATCCACAACCCTCCAAACAACCACCATCCCACTCAATACAATTCACCCCATAAACAATGCTTCTCCTATCATTGCAGCAGTGAAGAATATCCTAAAAACTAAACTATGAGAAGCATCTCCTGGTGGTCTTGTTTTCTCCTAGCACTACTGCATGCTCTCCCACCCCTCACTCTATGTAAGCAGACACTGCCGCCTCTACCGGTCCTCCCAATCCCATCGGCATCCCAACTGAAATGGCAGCGGAGGGAGCTCATTATGTTCTTCCATTTCGGGATGAACACCTTCACAAACTCCGAATGGGGTACCGGACATGAGAGTCCCTCGCTCTTCAATCCGACCGCATTCAATGTGAATCAGTGGGTGGACATGGCTGCCGAGAACGACTTCACCCTCGTTATTCTCACTGCGAAGCATCACGACGGCTTCTGCCTCTGGCCTTCGCAGTACACCGACCACTCCGTGAGGAGGAGTCCGTGGAAAGGTGGAGGTGGTGACGTGGTTGAAGAGTTCATCGAGGCAACGAGGAGGAGAGGGATCGACGCTGGGTTGTACCTGTCGCCATGGGACCGGCATGAGAAGAGCTATGGATTCGAGGTCGAATACAACGAGTTTTATCTAGCCCAATTGAGGGAGCTGCTTGGAAGGTGAAATTGAAAAGTAGTAATTGTTATGTACTGAATCTGAACATAACCTTGTTATGTTGCATCTTTTTTTCCCTTGGTAGGTACGGGAGCATTTCAGAAATATGGTTCGATGGAGCAAAGGGAAAAAACGCGACGAACATGACATACTATTTCCAGGACTGGTTTTCTACTGTGAAGCAGTTGCAGGGTTCCATCAACATCTTCTCAGACGCCGGTCCTGATGTCAGATGGGTCGGAGACGAGTCGGGAACTGCTGGAGCTACGTGTTGGTCTCCCATCAACCGCACCTCCCTCAAGATTGGAGATGCCAACCTTGAGAAGTAAGTAGAGCTTGTCATGTGTTCAATATGTTTTTTCTTTTCTTTTCAAAGGTAAACCATGGGCAATGACTGATGAAAAGAGAATTCAATCATCCAGCTATCTAAACACGGGAGACCAGAGAGGAGCAGACTGGGTGCCACCAGAATGTGATGTTTCAATCCGGCCCGGCTGGTTCTGGCACAAGGATGAGAATCCAAAGTCACTGGACCAACTATTGAACATCTACTACAATTCAGTGGGGAGGAACTGCGTACTCCTACTCAATGTACCGCCAAACACCTCCGGTCTCATTTCCAATACCGATATCCAAAGATTAAAAGAGTTCCGCAGGGCCATCAACACAATTTTCTCCATCAATCTGCCCACCACAGTCAAGGCGAGCAGCCAGATAGGAGGGAAGGACGGTGGATTCTCGGCCAATAACATCCTCATCAATGACGAATGGTCCTATTGGGCACCAGATGACAAAAGGGGTGGCCAGCACTGGATCGAACTGGGAGGGGGACATGATTGGATGACATTCAACGTAATCCGGATTCAAGAACCGATCTGGCTTGGGCAGAGGATCAAACGATACAAGGTGTATGTCAATGGGAAGATACTCGCAAACGGGACCACGGTGGGACACAAGAGGCTGCACCGCCTCGAAAGGGTGGTTCAAGCACAGAAGGTCAGGATCACAATCTTGGACTCACGTGGGTTGCCACTAGTATCCGCTGCAGGCCTGCATTTCGACCCTTTTTGGCATTCTCTGCAAGGAAACCAAACTCAGACACACAACTGAGCTTTCCTGCATTTGGGAAGTTAGTGATCTATAATGCTTATTTTATTTCGCTATCAAGATTCTGTGCCACTCCATTCACTTGTTTAATCTTCGTCCTTTGTAATAGTGGTCCCTACATCTTGGTGTCCAATACGTGAGTGGGTACTCCGCCATCGCTTTCTCCATAAGTGGCAAGCTCAGCACCAACTTTTAGCATAATGGGCAGAACATGATTAGATCAATAAATGTTAAAGGGTAAAATGATGCAAGGATAACAAAAATTAATGTTGTCGGTGCAGCTTAACTATTCCCACCTACAAATGGCACGGCTAGCATCAGAACAATGAATATATTCATTATTGGGAAAAAAAGGTACAAGTTTCAAATTAATCACCATTATTTTTTGCTTTTTTTTTTTTACTTTATTTTATTTTGAAAATTGGTGTCCCTATACACATTTGGCATGGTGAGTTTTGATCCTTAACCTCTTTTTTGAAGATAGAGGATAATAACCAACTAACCAAAGCTCGCTTTGCAAGAATCATCATTATTGGTTTCAAACTTGCATATGGAAAATGCATTTAAATTGTAAAACGTGTTTCTTTTTTTGTCATCATATGGTGCTGTGGTGCAATAACAACCATTATATGTTCATCAAATAGCAATCTAGGTGAGGACAACTAAATTTGGGAGTGATTGAACTCACAAGAATTCCACCTCTCCTAGTCGGCTTTCCATTTATAAAAGGCGGCCGTTGCAGCAACGCAGCACCATATGGAAATAATATACAATATAGAAAAACTCAATGGCAGTAAGTAGTGTTCACATGTTAAAAGAGAACACTAAAAATAGGAAGTTATTTCATAAGAGAGAGTATTTTGTTTTCTGCAGCATACAGAAATGTGTTGTGGACAAGTTTAGGTAGACTGGTGAACGGAGTTTGTGAGGGAAGGCAGAAGTTGTTCTCTTTTGGCCATTTCATAAAGGGCAACGGCGGTAAGGGCCTTTGCATCAGCTGTCATGCGCCAAAGCTTATTGTAGGGAATGACATGTACCTTGATCAACTCACCGTGTTCACGGAGGCCCATTTCCTTTCCATGCAATGCTTTTATGAGTTGCTTCTCTACATGGCCTCTATACAGAAACAAGCTGATTTCCTCATCACATCCACCCTATCAGAAGGAGAGAAGAATGATGCTCAATGATGTGATCATCAAAGAGAATCTTACAGTTCAAACAGATTACAACCAGATGCATGTCCAGTATATTTTTCAGAAGAAAAACAGGAATGTTCTTTGATAATTGTTTTAGAAAATAAAGTTATTATGATTAAATGTTGAAAGTATCATACCGGTGAAGGAAAAACTTTTCTTCCAGTTGATGGGTCGAGAAAATCGGTGAGATTAACCATATCGGCCAAGTTTAACTGTATCCCTGTCTCCTCTTCAACCTGTTTTAGAAATTTTGTGAATAAATTGCTATAGAAATGGAACCATCCGATTCTCGAATTAAGAAAAAGATTGAGAAGTCATCTTTGTCAATCAGAAACGCAAAACATTAATTTCTAAGGAAGAAAACACCACTACAAATGACCAATTAGGTATTGTCTTCTTAAGATGTAATTACAAGTTTATCATAATGTGCAACTGTAAGCTGTAGAGATTCCCAACAACCTGTATCTATGCATGAGAATACAACTAACTTTTCAAGATAATTCATCAACTCCATGCCACTCATGGTAAACTACTATTGCTATCAGTAAGAATGTTAGATCTACGTAACAACACACCAGACCACTTCCGGTCAAGTTCAGGGAAGTAGGGTTCAACTTGTTAAAAGCCAGTTATACAGATGAAAAAATGTTCTTATGTGGGCTTCCTTATGGGCTGGAGAATGGGTCTCTATGCTTATATTCGTTTGTTGGGTGCTAATGAGCCATTGCACCTAGGTTCATTTTGTTGCTGGTGCCTAATCTGCGCGTGATCATGTTAGTCAGCACGTTAGTAGATAGGTTTTTGAACTCCTATTTACTAGCAAAAACCCCTCCTCAACCAAAAGCTTTCAATGGCTGGCTGTTATAATATAGCCTTTGAAGGAAGTCTTCAATGTTCGAAACTTTGAATGGACATAATCGATTTTATCAGCCATCGTGATATAGCATTCAAATGGAGGGTGCTAGATAGGTAACTCTGGTATTACCAGTAAACGAATAAATATTGAATCAAAACCACAATCATTTCATGTTTGGGTCCTAAAACTTTAACTTGTATCCCCCAAATTAAGCTACAAGATCATCGATTATAATACTGTTGTAGTTTCTACTTAGTGAACCCCTGTAATTTCAAGTGAGACTTGATATTCAGAGGTCGTGTCACATCCAAACTCTGATATCTAAAATTAACAAAAGAAATCTATAATTCTTTTGCATGACGACAACCTAGAGGGTTGTTCGCTCATTAAAAATCACACTCACGACTTGAAATATTAAAAGTAATTTACGGACTTACAAATTTCAATATTAAATACAAATTAAATCTTATAGCCAATGGGAAGAATAAAATTAGTTGGAAGACCATTTCCTACAGCCTTTGATCTGTGTAAAAGTTTCTACCTTTTATTAACATATAATCTGAGATTCTTTGGGCATTCCCTTTCTTTTAGCAAGAATGCCTACCTCTTCTTTCAATAAAAAAAACTTTAAATATGAGATATCTATAATCGGATAAAAAAACAAGATAAGAAAGATTGTTATATTTATAAAATAAATCACAATGTTTACATCAATTACAAGATATTAAGAATAGAGAATAGTCTTCATAGTAAAATAAACAACTGCATCAACATTTATAGCAAGCCTATTCATAGCATTTTGTAGCTGATTTTGTGCATCTTATAACCCCCTAAAATAAGTGCTGCAACATCTCAATCATACATGATAAATGACTACTACTTCAATATTTTCATTCGTCTAAGGAAAAAGAGTACCTCACGTACTGCGGTGCCAACAACATCATTTCTCTCATCATCCAACATACCAGCAGGCAATTCTAAGATGATTCTCCCAACAGGAACTCTAACCTTACACAGGTAGATTTTATCGAAGAGAAACAAAGGACGCCAAACTTGTTAGAAGATATCCAGAAAGATAATCAACAACCAAATCAATACAGAAGAAACCATAAATAACATTTTAGTAGTGATCATGTTACCTGCTCTGTGAGGACAACAAATTCTTCACCTTCTGACTCCAGTAAAATCAACACAGCAACGGCTGGTCCTCTTGCAAAAACAATCCCTGGAACCTAATCATTTTTAATCAATAAAAGCTATAGTGATTATCCTATACAAAATCAAAATAGAAGAATTATGGCCACCAGATAACAAAATAATTGTAACATCCACGCAGCTACAACTAAACACAACCAGATTTTGTATTGATTGAATAAATTATCTAAGTAGATAGTTTGCAGTGGCTCCATATTGATAGAAATGTTCACGGTAGTCTGGAAAGTTTGGGACAGCTTTGTCCGTGTTTATTTGGACACTATTAGCCACCGTTTGGATGGAGGAACTGGATTATCCGGGATTGATAACTATACTAATATGAAACTTTATGTTTTTTTTATGAAAACTTGTGTCCCCTGGGGTTTGATCCCCCCTAACCTCCTTTTCGGAGAGGGGAGGTGCTAACGCAAACCGAAGCTCAATTCACACAAGAGACATATATATATATATACATATATATACCCGAGTGATAGCATGCGGCGTGCGGTCGGGTGCGGATTCGACGTGAGTCGTCCGATCGCGGGTCCATCGCATCCGACGGTCGATGTGAATCACACCCAACCGTTCGATGCGATGGACCCGTGATCGACGGCCCGTGGTCGACGCCGCACCCGACCGCACGCCGCACCTAATCACTCCTCTATATATATATATATATATATATATATATATATATATATATATATAGTCGAATGATAAATATATATATAGTCGATGTGAATCACACCCAATCGTTCGATGCGATGGACCCGTGATCAACGGCCCGTGGTCGACGCCGCACCCGACCGCACGCCGCACCTAATCACTCCTCTCTCTCTCTCTCTCTCTCTCTCTATATATATATATAGAGGAGTGATTAGGTGCGGCGTGCGGACGCGACGTCGTTCGTCCAATCGCGGGTTCATCGCATCCAACGGTCGATGTGAATCACACCCGACCGTCCGATGCGATGGACCCGTGATCGACGGCCTGTGGTCGACGCCGCACGAATCCGCACGTCGCACCATATAATTCCTCTATATATATATATAGTCGAGTGATTGGGTGCGGTGGAACGGCGGTGCGGCCGCGACGTGGGCCGTTCGATCGCGGGTCCATCGCATCCGACGGTCGATGTGAATCGCACCCGACCGTCCGATGCGATGGACCCGTGATCGCCGGCCTGCGATCGCTGCCGCACCGCCGTTCCGCCGCACCTGATCGGTTCTATATATATATATAATATAGTCGAGTGATTGGGTGCGGCGGAACGGCGGTGCGGCCGCGACGTGGGCCGTTCGATCGCGGGTCCATCGCATCCGACGGTCGATGTGAATATCACCCGACCGTCCGATGCGAATCGCACCCGACCGTCCGATGCGATGGACCCGTGATCGACGGCCCATGATCGCTGCCGCACCGCCGTTTCGCCGCACCTAATCGGTTTTATATATATATATATATATATATATATATATATATACGCGAGTGATAGCGTGCGGGTCGTGCGGTCGTGCGGATCCGACGTGAGTCGTCCGATCGCGGGTCCATCGCATCCAACGGTCGAGATGAATCGCCCCCGACCGTCTGATGCGATGGACCCGCGATGGACCCGTGATCGACGGCCCGTGGTCGACGCCGCACGACCCGCACCTAATCACTCCTCTATATATATATATATATATATATAAGAATGGTGTTCTCCAAGATTTGATCCCTTACCCTATTTCAAGAAGGTGGGAGATGCTTGCTGATTTAACCAAAGCATAAGAGACTTTATATTTGTTTGTGTTTTCAATTATTCTGTTTGGAAAACATAATAAGAAGTTTTTGTTGATTGGTTGACCAAGAATAAGATGTGGATAAAGATTTATAACTTTTAATTAACACTTTTTTGTCGTACTCATTTATTCCAGCTTATACTGGTATTAATATACCATCTAAATCCCCCTAAACAAACAACAATTTTCCACTATCCACCCTTACCCGCTTATTCTCACCCTATTCCTCCATCCAAACATGGGATTATGTCATTCATAACTAGCATTGTAGTAGTCATAATAAATATTTAATTATAAGCCACTAGGTTCATCTTGAACTGAGAATGTACAGTTGAATATATCATGAGATGATCTTAAGATATTATCATGACTCAAGATATCTTGACTATACAGTTGATAATATCAAGAAAAAAAATTCAAATGACCATAAAGATTTCTCCTGTCCAAATAAAAAAAATGACATGCAGTGGACTATCAGTTGATGGATCACTGGAGTTTAGAAAGTCTGACAAACACTTCCTATATCAGCCACCAAGTTTGAAAGCTAACTCTGCCTAATCAAGGGATGATAACTCACAAATGGATGAAACATAAAAATGATATCGTGCAAACAAAACCATGATTCTAAAAGAGCTAAGCGAAAGTTGACAGGCATGGAACTATAGGAGTGAAGTAGATTCAGTTTTACATGGTCTGTAAAACAATTGTCACGGCTTTTCAGTAAAGCATGTCCATGCATACATGGATGCACATAGAGGATAATCAACCAACAATGGAAAAGGGGATCATCTTTATAGTTTTGATTGGGTGACCAACAATAAATGTACCTCAGTCTTGCAGGAATGCATACAAATGAACGATTTCCTACAAGGATGAGTGCGAATGAATAAATTTTTCTAGACTTTTTCTTGATCATCTAAAATAAGACAATCATGATCAATAAGTTAGTTTGTCCCTACATGTGATGCTTGTGAAATCCGTTACACATTTTAATTTGACTCACACAATTTAAAAAGCTTGTGGCGGGAATATTACCACCATTTCCAAGATGATGGACATGTGTCCCAAATGTTACTTGGATAATAGGTAATTAAGGGTACTCAAGTAAAATCCCTGACACCCGGTCATTTGAGAAACCCATGTATCATCTTACGTGGCAAGTTGAGACAAAAAACGCCATACATGTCAAGGAACTTTGGGACTAATACATGCAAGAAGGGTGTGGCCAATGGTGAGTGATGCCAACAAGAAGCGAGGACTCCATTCTGTGAGTCTTCACTACCCCCAGCGTCCCACAAGAGGACGGAGAGCTAGCTCATAAACTTCGAGATAAAACTTCATTTCTTCATGGATATGATCCATGACTCATTCACTATGACCAGGGAATTCAACAATACTAAATATTCCAACCCCTTTACTTTCACACACACACACACACACAAAAAAATGTTTGGGGTGTGAGAAAGTTATTCGATCTCAATAGCTATACCAGGATAAATAACAATCCATGTGGAATAAGGAAATTTGCTCCCGAATAGCTATACCGGAGTCCACAGATGCAAAACCCAAATGGTTCACGAGATCATCATTGTTTTCAAGAACTTCTGTAGTGTCTGTTTAATTTGCACACATAATCGGATGGGCTACTTGATTTTTTTTTTAATTTTGGCATGTGGGATGTGACACATAATGCATAAACTGTTTTGAAAGCTATGCATATCGAAAGGTTTTAAACTTTAAGGATCGCATGTTATGCTAATTTCCTATTTTCCATAACAATTAACATATGAGATAGATACCATTTGATTCACTCTTTAAACTTAACTATCATTAATTTTTATTTCGTTATATCACATGTTGAGACTCCCAAGGTTGGAGATGTTCGTTAAGCTGTTCACACAACTTGGAATCTTTGAGGTAACAGTGTCTCACCAATCATGGTGGATGTCTACTAGGTTTTAGTTTAGATTTTGACTTTGCTTTGTGGTTGGCTTTCACAGGATGGCTGTTGATGTACTTAATTTTGAATCGTAAGAAATGTAAAGGCATTTGGGCTTCAGGTTTTTATTGGGACTTATTTATATGATGTAGATTCAACATTGATAATTGATCTTATGCTACGATATGATGAAATTTTAAGCCTGTATCTTCTGTGAATATCTGTAGCATCCCGTTTACTGCCCAAATAATGGCTGGATATTTCTTGTGTTACACATTCATGTCAAGATCGGCCACTGTCTGGATGGTTTCAAGTGCTAGTGTAAATTTGATGGATAACTTATGCACTACCCATACATGGTTGATCATTTCAAATGTATAATAGTATAGCTGCTCATAAGTCACCTTGAAAAGAATATATCTTAATTATTCGCTTTGATAATCTTCTCTGGTTCTAGTGACTCGTCGTTCATCACCTCTCTCAAACAAACCAGTTAATTAAAAAAAAATGCAAGACTCAATTGAGGTATGATTCAGAAGTATATCAAATTGTGAATGCATACGCATCTACTAAATGTAATGTAATTGAAGATAAGCATCCAAGTATGAGCTGATTGATGTGATCAAGCTATTGTGGAGAACCTAAATCAGGTGCATTGGTGCTCATGATGAATTCTGATGCACAGAGCTATCATTAGGAAAAAGGACAATTGTAACTTAAAAGGAGGATGAGAGCAGCAGTTCATTTAAACACAGACAAAAGTAGCAGGTAATTAACAATTATCATACCATGTCTTTAACACATTGGACATCCTCCTAATGTGTGGATTTTAACAATCCACAGATAAGCTCACCAGAAGTAGATCTTTCTTGTATTTGACATCAATGGTCTCTATCAGCAGACTGTGAGGTTGACCAGAATCAATTATGTAAATAATAGCACTCCTCTCTTTATTAAGGGAAATTTATTTTCTTTTCACGTAGTGGGGGATGCTGAATGGGTATGTAAAATGGAGACCATGTTGATTATCAAGATCCTAGACCCGCTTAATAAGGTGGGAAGGCCTTCCCAATCACCTAATTGCATAGCACTTCTTTCATCACTTTCTTCATCCTTTTTTTATGATGAAAATTCTATGCTGAGCATTTATTGAATGTATGCTTCTTTATATCTAGACCATCAGACACTATGTAAGCACATTCTGATCAATGAAGTTCTATTTTAATTCCTTAATTAACTAACAAATTTAATATGGAGTACTTAACAAAGAAAACATGAATTTGTAGTTGGACACCTCTTTCTCCTAATATATGATGAACCTAACATATTGTCTTCAAATTTGAATATCATAAGAAAAAAGTGGTCTTAAGCAAATGCTTTCCATAAGTAACTAACGGTGAGAAAAGATGGGATTATGTGGCAGGTAAACACTTACTTATACCTTTTTTCCAGTTTCCCTCTCAGTGACATCTGCTTTAAACTTCAGAAAACCAACACGTCTTCCAAACATATCAACTCCCTGTATGACCAGAAATTTCAATATAATTCAGAAATTTAGTTCATGCGTGAGCTATATTTTATGCAACACTAAATTTAAGTTGCAAAATAATACTTGGAGGATATCAACCCCATCAAGACTCGAATCTGAATGCCATTTACAAAACAGGGTGTTGCATAATTTATCAGCTTCTTCATGTTGTGGATAACAATATAACATTTTATTGAGTAGAATGATGGAAATCTTGTTAATGCATTTATTTGCAACAACAAAAAAAAAATCATGAAGTTCCAAACAGGCAAGAGAATATTGCATCGTCTGAATAAACTATAGTTTCGTAAGAACATTCAAGTACTATCTCATAAAAAAAATTCAGTGTCCCAATCCATGAACATTAGTAAATATTCTAATATACAAAATTAAGCCATTTGTGCACTTCAACCTTCCTTCCTTTAAGCCTGACACCAAAATCTCCTCCTTGAAAACCCTACCCATGTAAACCTCCTTACATACGGCGGGAAACCCAAAAGCACCAAAATTCCCTCACTACTCTTTAATGTGGCCTTGATCTCTAATAATGCCAGGTGAAATCCAGTCTAAGTGGAAACCATGAACCAATGTCTCCAAAAATCAGTCTCCACCTTCAGAGCACCCGATTCCTAGAAGACCACCTTACAGAATGCAGACTCACCAGCCCTTTGCAGTCTATACCCAGATCGACCAAAGCCCTATTGACCAGAGGGTCTCCCCAGACCCATTACCACTCCAATTAGACCACCTTTGACATCCGACTTATTTGTAACACATACCCCCTACAAGACCTGCAGATGATCAGCTCTCGACAGTTTCTCTGCATATGCCTAAGTTGTAAGCACCTGGAGCAACGATCATCGACTGCCAAACCATCCCACCCTGATCACAGACTTCCGGTTGCCGTAGAATCTTAAGAGTGTTGGTGTTTTTGGATATTCATATATACTATATATGAACAATCATATTATTACTTCATGGCTGCTTTTCAAGGAGGTGGGAGGTGCTTGCCGACTTAACCAAGCTCGGGACACATTCATGGCTGCTTATGTTGAATCTAAACACATCAGAAGTTCCATTGGCAGTATTGTTGAATTTATGATTTTTTTTTTATGACAGAGTATGTCTTTATTGTTGAATTTATGATTTTTTTTTTTTATGACAGAGGGGAATTCCATGACTGACATTACGATCAAGTTGGTAAACTACCTTCGTCTGTTTGTTCTTGGTCCCACAGAAAATTCTTTTGAATTTCCTTAACAAACAGGAGGTATGACGGCGCCAAGACTCGAACCCAAGACCTACCCTTAACACAAGTAAGCCCTAAACCTGTGTGCTATGATTACTATTGACTGAATTTATGAACATTAAGGAGTGGAGAAAAAACAGATATTCAATTTATGAATAATCCAGATAACTTGTGGTTATATTGTCACAAAAGATACCCTTTTCGTTAGGAAAAGACCTGTATCAATAATCATAATCTCAAATATAAATTCCAAGACACATAATGCAATACAAAGGTTTCCATTACAAAAATCTTGCACAACTTTATAAAATCCACAAAGGCAATTGCAAAGGCTACCTGAATCTGGACTTCTCTCAAGCACATACTCTTATCCGCTAAAATGGCCATGCCGCTCTGCATGTTCTTCAACCACTGCTTGAACAAAGCAGAATCAACTGCGTTCCTGTAACCAGAAAATAACTCAGGATCCACAAACCCCACCCCCGAATCACGGGAGCATCATCGGTGTCATGAAACATGAAGGACGAAAGTAGAGAGAGGAGGAAAACCTGAAATCAGAGTGGGGAAGGCCAGGAGAAGCGACGACGCGAAAGGTCTCGCCTCCGGACAAGGTGAGGGTCTCGACTAGGGCCTGCGATTGATCAGATGAGGCGGACATTTTTGATCTGGAGATTGCTATTGTAGGTGAACGGGAAATGAGAGGAGGAGAGAGAGGGAATGCCGTCGATCGGAGACAGGAATAACGGGCAGGAATCCACATGGCTTCAGTTGGTGAGGACAGATGAGGGAGGGGTTCGTGCGGGTTCTCTGGAGAGACTGTTGAGTGGACGGTGTGGATTCGCTGATGGGTGAATCTCGGTCGCTCTCGGACTCGGAGTTGGTTGGAGAGCATATTTCGGGCTCCGAAGGCTGGTCGACAACAACAATGTGGAGCCTAATCATCAGACTTCTTAATGGGATTTTTTTTTTTTTTTTTGGAAAAATGAATTGTCAAATCCATGTGCAGTTTTCATATTTTTTTGAAAAAAATATATGCATACCTGAAGATGTTTTTTTTTCTCTTCAATCAACTTTATAGGTCAGAGTCTCCTTATTAAATCTGGACTTGATTGAACATGAATCATGCACTCAAAAAGGGAATCAAGAGACACCGGTATGGTGTCAGTTAAATAGACTATGAAGAAATGTATCAGTAAAGGAATTTAAAAAATGAGTAATTTCACTCTTAAGATGGCTTGTTAGCAATATGAACTCATACCTTAATTTATTGTTAACCTTCACTTTTATGACATTCATAGGCTAAATAGCCGTTGTTACTAATCTTATAACCGCTATAACAATTTTTCCTTAATGATTGCTTAGTGAGTGAGTTTTGTGGTAACTGTATTGCTTTATTGTAACTGAAAGTGCCTTTAATTACCCATGTTTTATGAGTAATGGGCTTTAATCACCCACATGATAGTTACAGACGTTATGGGCGTTTAACCGTTTTCAAGGTCGTGCTCGTGGTTTTGGTCTGGTCGGCACACGGAGTCCTGCTCGGCGTGCACTTGAGTATTCGTCTGTGAGACAATTTGGTAGTGTCTCACCTGCTTAGTATGGCATTTGCCCGTGAGGTGTAAGACTAGACCTAGTTCAATATGGTTGTGTCTCATCTACTCGAGAGTGTCTGTTCAACATTTCAAATTCAGGTTTGGAATCTTATATGTCAAATACGGTGTGGCCTACACCCGTTTAAGCTTCAATACATGTCATCTTTTGATATAGTACAAATTTTTTTTCCACGATATCCATTGAAATACATATTATCATTGAACTGAAGTATATATATTGAGTTACATTAATATATTTTTTTAAAAAAATATAGTGTATAAAACTACAGATGTAACCGTAAATCAGACTTAAATGAATCAGCACTCGGGTTTTTTGAGAGCTCATTAGATGATGTGTGCTATGTTTCATGGTCCAATCACACCGGTCATGTGTCCCCATAGGTCCAGTCTTGTCGTGCGTCTTTTTCACAATCCGACACGTGTCCTCACCCACCTTCACCTCCATCCAAGCGAGGAGACCAATCCAGTCGGGTGATCTAGGCCCATAAAATCCCGAGTAATGGTTGGATCACCCGAATAGGATCACGTCCCACCAAATCCAGCTGGGTAATGATTGAACCACTCGGATGGGCCCATTTCCCGCCATATCACACCAAATCCCACCAGATCAAATCAATGAAGGGTAGATGATCCCGTATTCCTCTATGCAGAACGACTGAACAATAATAAAAAGGGACAAAAGGAGATATATATGGTGGAATAGGTTAATTCTTCTCTAGAAGAATCATTACTAAATTGATTATCAGAGATTCTTCTCCATAAGAATCATTCCTCCCCCTCCTCGCACCGAGAAGAAGAAAATAGCGGCATAAGGAGATCGTTCGGATGGGAGAGGTAGCTGAAATGGATGGATCACAGGAATTCAGGTAACGGAATCCCAATTTAAGAAAATCTTTGTTCAAATGTTGAATTTTGTAAAATCAACATCCAATTCATCTACCCATTCTTGAATTCTTCGATTGACATCATTCTAATCTTTTACATACATAAGAACTTCCAAAGAATTTGCTCTAAGCTTTGTCTTCTTTTCGGTCAACATTCTCCCACCTAAAAAAGATTCAGATACCACCATAGACACTAGTAGAATTAGTTACTCTCTTGTTATTATAGCACATAAATTGACACTTCATATTTTTTCGACCATATCAAAATATCAAAATTTTCCACCTCCTTTTTAGTTAAAAGAGATTTCCAATTATTTTCAAAACATTTAAAAAGTTCTTTATGTTGAGAACTAGATTCATGTGAAATGTGTGACTTATAAAAGAAAATCAAAGAAATATTTTTTTCTTATCTTTCTAATAAACTACCAGATTAATAGGAGGATGCTCTACTTCGATTTGCATGTTTATTTTCATATTTTATATACATTAAAGTTGGAAACAAATTTACATTTGCATCAGTTTTACAAATTCTTTTTCAAAAAAAAAGCAGTTATAACAATGGAAACCTTATATTGTGACCGCATATTTAATAATAACCTTATTCAAAATCCCTCCTCTATGTCTAATCAACACTAATTGTTCCAACAAGCAACATAAAAGGAAACGGGAGAAAATTTAACAACAAACTTAGGAGTGCTTTGTTTGTTACTTTACCCTTCCATGGGTGAAATGTCATAGCAACTGTGTGCTTCAATATTTTTCAAACAGGTCGTGTTAATTCTGAATTTATATAAGCAAGCGAATACCATCTACTAAACGATAATATGGAAATATTAAAAACTGAAGAAAAAAAAAATTAAAAACTGAATGAACCCAATGGTGTAAACTATTGATATATATCCAATTTTCTTTTGCTCATGAAGGAGCCTATGCCGGAGTACAAGATCACATCCACATAGAGGACATCACAATTCACAAACCCTTAATTGAAGAAGTACATGGTCGATCCCTCTTTTGTGACATGTTATTAGTCATATTGATGCCTTATTTGCAAATTTGCAATAGGAATACACTGCATCATGCTGCACTTACAAGATTAATTTTCTGCCTGTGTCTTTTGGAGGCTTGAAGATGAAGGCCATGGTTGATCGGAAGAGTCATAGTGGTTCTGGCTTCCACAGGCTTGTTCTCATCACTCAGATTGAAAGTGAAGTAGTGAACGAGAATGGCCGCAAAAATCTTTATCTGCCTATGAGCAAAGTCCTTTCCAAGACAGATACGAGGTCCGGCCTGCATGCATGTAGAATAAATGGGAGTTACATTCACGTTACATTTGAAGTCTGGATTTTTTTTTCTTCTTGAGTTTTGTTGGAAGCTATTGTCCTGTAATCAATTTAACTGGGAAGTGTTGAGGTTTCTATTGGATGCTAAAATTCCCAATCTGTTTTCATGATCACCTGGAAGGCGGTGAATTTGAATGGGTTCTCCGGCCTGAAAATTCCATTCTCATTGAACCATCTTTCGGGTCGGAAAACCTCTGCATCTTCTCCCCATATGAATTTCATTCTTCCCATTGAATAAGGAAGGTAGCACAACATATCCCCTTTCTTCACAGTGAATCCATCCGGCAACGTATCATCTGAGAAGCATATTTTAGGGTCCTGTGACAAGTGCAATCACATTTAAGTTACATGGATTTTTTAACTCTCCAAGATTCAGATGCAGATGCAAATCTTGGTTACCTCAGGGACTGCAGGATAGAGTCTAAGAGTCTCAGTTATTGTAGCTAAGAGATATTGCATTTTGTCTAACACTTTTTCTGTTAAACCTTCTGCAAAATCAGCAATGGGTGTGTCACCTGTGGCACTTGTGGCTTCCTTCACTTCAGCTGCAACCTTTTCTTGTATGTTGGGATGCAAACAGAGAATATAAAAGAACCAGGAGAGTGTGCCTGCAGTTGTATCTCTGCCGGCAATGGTGAAGTTCAGTATTATGTCTCTCAAGTACTTGTCGCTTATGTTTTCAGGATCTTTTTCGCTCTCGATCAAAAACCTTGATAGAATATCTTCTTTCTTTACCTGCCAAATAGTCACCAATTCATCATTCATAACAATTGAGTAATGTGGGGAAGAAGCAAGGGATTCCGGAGAAAGGCAAACTTACAGAATTATATTCTTGTTTTGACATTGATTCCCTCTTTTGCTGAATAACCCTGTAAACCAAATCATCGAGCACTTGAACATTTTTCCTCAGTTTTGCTTCTGACCCAATGTTGAAGAACCTCTTGATCTTCCATGTGAAGTCAATGTAATGCCGCAGGATAAGCTCACTGGATTCATCAAACGCCTTTGCGAATCTGCGCCCTTCTTCATTCAATCCCGATAGACTGTCCAACTCCACTCCAAAACCAACCTTGAATATCGAATCCAGTGTGGACCTCATGAACAAATCCTACCAAAGCATGAACAGGAAGTGTTCTCATCAGTGGCTTAAAACCTAGTCCCAAAGTTTGTGTATGGTAAATATTCAACAAAGGTCTCATATATACGGTACAGTAATTAAACTAATTAATTTTTTTTAGATACAATATAATCATTAATAGTGAGGGAAATTTTTTAAATTAACCTTAACTTTATAATTAACGGTAAAAGAAACATTTCCTAAAAATTATTTGCACAAGTGACCCTCTATCCTTTATTTTGACCATGCCATGTACACAGCTAAAAAAAATTTGTATGGTGTAAAAGGCTGTTGGAGTTAGATATTTCATATGTCAAAGACACATGAAATATAGCAGCCAATAAAAGCTGTTGAAGATACTCTAAGCCCATGTTTGGTTCGAGAATAAGCCTAAGAATATTGGAATCAGTCGGGATAACCTCATTATGGATGTTTGGATGATTGGAATAAATGAGAATCTATATGTCAGAATTAACTACAGTATAAAGTGGTATATGAATTTCATCCACCTATTAAAATTCAGTTATTTCAGGTTATTCAAATAAAAAGAATATGTAAGCCCACTGTCAAATCAACTATCATTACCTCTTATAAATCAACTGTCATCATTTTTTTACCTCTTCTAAATCATTATCCACACTTTATTCACATTTTATCCAAACAACAAAAACTTTATCAATTATATTTCTTAAAGAGAATAATTCAAAACACAATCAAACACAAAATCAATTAATCCTTATTTATACTAGAATAATCATAAATCTCAGAATAATTTAATTTTCGAACCAAACATAGACCAGTACTTTGTGTCTATAGATGCATCTGGGAACACGATTTGATTCTTAGAAATCACACATATTTTTGTTTTTGAAAATTAATTAACAGGAAGCATATTTATTATCAGCTTTTTGAAAGACAGTTTTGATTGTAAGAAAAAAATTAAAATAAAAACCGTATCACACTTTTCAATTACATTTGGGAACACATTTGCAGCTTTTGGTCAAACCGTGTTTCTATGCTAAACAGAGCATTCTTGGCAAAAATAAGAGTAAGTTTCACCTACTTGGATGTCCATTGCCTGGTTTGAGCTTGCAAGATCGGAGATGATCCCCACGAGCTTCACTGCGTTGCTTTTGAAGACAGCGCTGCTAAAATCCCTCAAAACCTTCGTCGAGAACTCGTGACTCGCAAGCTTCCTCTGATGCCTCCATTTATCTCCGTCCACGGCAAAGATCCCGTCCCCGAGGAGGTCACTCATGTTATCATAGTTGTATTTCCCCTACAAAAAAAAAAAATTCTTTCCAATCTTGATGTGGTGAACCCCAACAAAAAAAAAAAAAAAATTGAATCAATTGAATACCTTTCCGTAGTTGGCGAAGTTGGTTTTGAGGATGTATTCGACGTTGGCGGGGTCGGCGGTGTAGACGTAGCCGCAACCGGGGTGGTACAGGCGAAAAGTTGTGAAACGGCGGCAGAGGTCGGTGTGATAGTCGTGGACCCTGTTGTAGTGGAATATCTGATGAAAAACCGACCCCCGGAGTTTGTGATATCTCTTTTTCTGGACAGAATCGCCGGAGAGGAGTTTTACAGCATAGAAGGTGAGGAGTATAGCTGCGAAGGTGGTTGTAAGAGAGACTGAATCATTGAGGATTTCCATGGATGTGTGAGATGGGAGTGGAGAAGGAAAGTAGAGATGGTGTGGGGTTTTATTTTTTTCAGCTGAAAGTCAAACTTTGGATGCGTGTCTCATATTTCTTGAACGAAAAATGATACACTTGTAAAATGAAACGATAATGTGTCGAATAAAGAATATCCATATATTGATTATTAAGTATATGCGTCGATAACGTACACACACCGTCAAGATTGGGGGGAATCAAGAATTAAAGTAAATGGACAGAAATTAATGAATGAGTAAAAAAAAAAGAATAATAATAAATATATGATAGTTTAACACAAAACTAAAACAGTTGGATAATGATCAATCCATTGAAGCAATGACAATCAATTTATATCAAAAATTATTTTTTACTTATTTTATATATTTAGTGATCCAAAATTATTTATAAAAGATTTAAGAAAAAATTTTGAAATCTCATTACTCGCATCATGAAAAAATAGAAAAAACAAAGCTTCAAAATTTTAAAATATAAATATGAAGAAAATAATTGATCACAAAAACATATAAAGATTTTCTTTAATCTTATATTTCATAAAAATATTTTCAAATCTAACTTCTATAAACTATGAGAGACTCAATATAATAAGAATGAAAAATAAAAATAAACAAAAACAATCATTAAACAATTCAAATCTGTGACTTTTCAACACCTCAAAATTAATTACTCATATTCTCATAAAAACAAAGATTATCACTTTTTTAAAAATGATCCATGACTCTATATGTTAATGGGTGCTAATCCATTGAGTCTATTTTATAGTTCTATTTTTATTTGTTACGTCTAATGCAGTATATGAAATTAATTAAAGCAGAGTATATATATGGTTCACTATCTCCTTATACACTATTATAGAAAACATAAATAAAATATATGACTTTAAACTTAAAAGTTTCTTCAGTCGTAACACAAGAGTAAGTTTGTCTGTCTCACATAGCTACAACTTACAGTACCATATATATAATTAATGTAACCAAAATTGCAACTAACATTATGTGTTTACAGATACAAAATTATTGCTTTGATGTTGTGATAATTGTTAGTGCAATCATCATCCTCATGCACTGGGACACCGTTCCTTGCTTGGATCGCTCCCGTCTTATACTGAGGAAAACACCGGTGGAGGACATGATCGGAGCTCTCGCATATAAATGGTTTAAAGAACTTTGTCGAAAAATCATCCATGGAGCGTCGGGCTAATCGTATACTAAAATGAATAGTCGATGGTTCACGCCTATCGACTAGAATTCTTAAGATGTCAATGCCCAGAGAACCAAAAATTGAGGTGATTGTGGTTCAAGGTGATGAGTGCAATGCTAGGTATTATCTTGGAGGCAACATAGTTATTGATACAGCATTGCTTGAGCTTATGGAATCGGACGATGAGATTGCTATCGTTATAGGCCACGAGGTTTGAATATTGCATTCATCTCTTTTTGTATATATCTTCACAATTTAAGTTGCATATGCTGAATAAAATCATCCTTTGTTTTGTTTTTTTCAAAATTGTACTAGTCTTCTTTGATTAATACAAAATGGCTACTGTTATCACAGCCCTAACTGATTTGGTTCTCTTTTTTGTTTGCCAAGATTGGGCATGGCATTGCGAGGTATATACCAGAAATGGGATCGAATGTTTTATTCATCGGACTACGGAGGCTTATTGCTTTTTTTTTCAAGGAGATGGTTTTCTGGCACTTCCCTTCAAATTGAGGATCATTGGTTTCAGTTCTTCCAACGGTATGCTCTTCCAAATTATGATTGATCATGTCTAGGAAATGCACTGTGTATCATTTTCTTTAATGCATGACTCTCTCATGAAGGAAGCATAGCTATGCCACATATGCATACTTTTATAAGCATTATGATTAGGTTTTAGAATTTTTGATCTAATCAATTTATTCACGCATGGATGTGATCAGGTTGGAATATGAAGCGGATTACATTGGAATGATGTTGATGGCTTCCGCGGGATATCACCCCCGCTATGCACAAATAGCTTATGAGAAGTTGGCTATTCAAGATGAATCAGATCTCTTCTCTACCCATCCGACTTTTGTGAAGAGAATAAAGGCATTATCAGATGCAAATGTCATGGGAAAGACATTGGCTCTCTATCTTGAAGCATTAAATCATAAAAGTTCTTAATATAACTTCTTTTGGATCAGAGGCTCGAAATGCGTCTAAAGTTTGTATGTTTTCATATTGCTATTATGTAATAAATGAAGTTATGTCACGGTCTGTTTAAAAATTACATATACGAGCACCCCGAGTACTGTTCCAAATGTTCAGAAAAGAATTCAGATTGGCTACCTCCTGTATTATCGGTTGTACATTTTTTGTTCATCAAATTGTGTGTATAGAGTCTATGTATTTATTTAGTTATACGGTTGGATGATTTTTTATATTTCATAATACCAAAGGATAATCTGAATTTTCGATATCGATTATCACCATAAAGAATTTTGTGCATGTATTTCTCCTAATAATAATTTAACACATCTCAAAAATAGTTTAATTATTTTCATTTTTTTTACGGTAATTATCCCATATATTTATATAGAAAGTGTATCATATATAACATAACACTTGCTAGCTCCTTATTCTTTATGAATTCCTAAAGCGCCTGATGAGATATAAGAAATTTATATCCAGTATTCGAGGCCTGAACGGGCCAACTGTCTGGCCCGAAATCGGGCATATAAAAAAAAGGAAAATGATTCACAGGCCTCATTACATTGGCCCCATGTAATCCCCATGAGGTGGCATTAATGACATTATCCATAATACCCTTTTATACCCTCCTAAGGCATCTACTACTTTAAAAAATCATTCCGGTCTGCCTGTTTATCTCTGGTGACCAACATCACCACCTCTGGATTCCTCTCATCGTCCTCTATCATATGAGAGGTGGTTTGACTACATTTAAAACATTCCTCTAGCTTCCACCTCCTCCAACCTCCATCTCCACCGTTTTTTTATAATTTCAGATACATTTCAAATGTATCTGACAAACCAATTGCATTAATTTATGTGATATTTTTCACATGTTTTTGTGATCTGATGTTTTGATGTTGAAGTTTGAATCTCGAATGTTATTGTTAATATTTTAAAGTCAGTTACATATTCATAATTTTATTGGACTTATATGCATTAATTTTCTAAAGATAGTTATATATTTTGAAACTAAGTTATATGCACGAAATGTAACTGACTTTTTTATATGATATTAATGTTTTATCAAAAGTTAGTTACATTCATCAAAAAGTGGATATGAAGATTGAAAAATGCGGAATCCGGAGGAGAACCAAAAAGGTAGTCGAATCACCTCTCATATGATAGAGAGCAACGAAATGAATCTAAAGGTGGTGACGCCGTTCGACGATGATGAGTAGATTGGCCGGAATAGTTTTTTTAAGTGATGGATATGTATTAGAAAAACGGTTAAAAATAGGGGTAGTTCTATACTTTGACTTTTTGCCCTTTTATAAATGACAACTAGACATCCAATAGAAATTTAACACCTCATGGGGCCTATGAGTGGGGCTTATATAATGGGGCCTATGTAGCAGAGCTCTAAAAAAAACAGTGGTGATACCTAGGCCCTAAATTACAAGCCTCATTCACAAGCTAGGTGTCATTATTTTATTGGTTGGTTTTGAATGGTTTGTTGACTTTTGAAAAAGTATAAAATGGTAAAATACGGATATGTCCTTCATTAAAAATATATCCCAGTAACTCAAATCCCCTTTTTTTTCTATTCGGTTACAAATCTTTCATATTAATTTCAATTATTTAAATTTTGAAATCTTTACATAATAATTGAATTTTCAATTTCAGTTACACCAAAACTTACCTAAATTACATCAAAACTACCTAAATTATTTTTCGTTAAAATCCTTCAAACAGCAGTAAAAACATTTCCTACATGTTTACATCCTTTGTTACATTTATATTAAGACTGTTACATTTACATTACATAAATGTTTTACATTTCATGCAATGTTTAAACAATTTTAAAACGAATATTTACATTTCATGAAAAATATCAAACATTTGTTTTGCTGTGGTTACATTTAACAAATATTACATGAACTATTGGTTTCATTTTAATAAAAACTATTACATTTATATATATGTATTTCTAAATGTTTTACATTCCATTCAATTTACCTGTAGTTCATTGTTACATTTATGAATGTAACAAATATAAATCAATACACGTATGCAATTGACTGTTACATTTACGAATGTAACAAAAACGACACAGATTTAAAAAAACGAAGAATATTCTATATATAAAATGTAACATTATAAAAAACAAATCCAACTATGAAAAATGACATTCAAAAGATAAATAAAACTTGATCCGGTAGGCGTTGATGGAAGATCCAACTCCATAAAGAACAAAACAATGTTTTCGTTCACAGGTTTAAAAAATCCGAGAGAGCTACGAGATAAGCAGTAACAATGGCTACAAGTGGACTATTGAGGAGGAGGAAATGCAGAGAAGACAACAAGAAGAAGAGATGGGTCTTCGGAGCACCTTGATTATCTTTCGTTTTTTTTTTTTTTTTTTAAATCTCATTCAAGAAAATAATAAAAATTCGGTTAAGATATGCATAAAGAATTAATGATACTCCATGATTCTCGGAATAAATCTTGAGATTATTATCAAGTAAAGAGTATAATAAGTAATGTCCTATTGTCACTTCATGGGGCCTATGATGGGGCCTCTGAAGTTGTGGCCTAGAAAACATTATTGAAAAAAAAATCATTGGCCATGTATTGGCGGGTCAAAGAAACGTTTTGGAGAGGGAGAGGCATGGGAGGGGTTCCCGCGAAATTCAACATGAAGGAGACGCTCTCTCTTTTAATACAAGAATGCAAGAGCATGAGAGAGCTGAAGCAAATCCACTCCAAAATCATCACCACCTCTCCTCACATGACCCACAAAGACCACCACTTCCTTCTCTCTCGCCTTCTCTTCTTCTGCGCCTTCTCTCGCTCCGGCTCTCTCGCCTACTCCGTCTCCCTCTTTCGCAGCTTCAAAGACCCCAACCTCTTCTCTTACAACACAATGATCAGATCCTTCTCTTCAATCAAAGAAAAAATGGTTACTTCTTTGAATCCTTTTTGTCTTTATAAACGAATGCTCGCCAGTGGAATCCAACCCGATAACCTCACCTTCCCCTTCCTTTTCAAGTCCTGCACCATTAAACATGAACCCAACACGGGTAAAACCATACATACGCATGTGATTAAGCTTGGGCTTGATAGTGATGTTTTTGTTTGCAACACCATGATCTACATGTATTCCATGTGTGGGTTGTCTGATATCGCTCTTCAAGTGCTCAACGGAATGACCCAAAGAAACATTGTTTCTTGGAACTCGATCTTGATCGGGTACTTGAGATGCGGAGAACTTGATCGAGCGTTGTCTATGTTTTGTGATATGAAGGAGAGGAATACCATCACATGGAACTCGATTATAACCGGGCTTGTTCAAGGGGGACGGCCCATGGAGTCTTTGAAGATCTTCTACAAAATGCAGCATTCGAAGGATGTCGAACCGGACAAGGTAACTATAGCGAGCGTGGTCTCAGCTTGCTCCTACCTTGGTGCGCTTGATCAGGGGAGATGGGTTCACGGTTACTTGGAGAGACAGGGATTGAAAGCCGACATGGTAATCCAAACAGCGCTCATCGACATGTACGGGAAGTGTGGTTGCGTGGAGAGAGCGGTCAAGGTCTTCAATGAGATGCCAAGGAAGGATGTCTTGGCTTGGACCGCTATGATTTCAGCCTTTGCTGATCACGGCCTTGCAGATGATGCATTTGGCCTGCTCGGTGAGATGGAGAGGCATGGGACCAAGCCTAATCATGTTACCTTTGTAGCTCTCTTGAGTGCTTGTGCCCATGCTGTTCAGGTGGATAGAGGTCGGCGGTGCTTCGATTTGATGAGACAGGTTTATGGTATTGAGCCACTCGCGCATCATTATGCCTGTTTAATTGATTTGCTTGGTCGGGCAGGGCTCTTTGAAGAGGCAGAAGAGCTCATCAAAGGCATGCCAATGAAGCCAGATGAGTTTGTCTGGGGAGCTTTGCTTGGGGCCTGTCGGGTGCATGGGAATGTTGAATTGGGAGAAAAAATTGCTGGTTATTTGATTAGTTTGGACCCTCAAAATCATGCTTTCTATATAGTTCTATTAGATATTTATGCGAAAGCTAAGCAATTTGAGGGTGTGAAGAGGGTGAGGAAACTGATGGGCGAGAGGAAAATCCAGAAAACATTCCCAGGATGTAGTCTGATTGAAGTTGATGGGCAGATTCATGAATTTTCCGTGCGAGGATCGGCGGAATCCGTAAAAGAGGAAATCGAGTGGTTGTTGAACATGCTTACCATTGAATTGAAATTTGCAGGCTATGTGCCTAATATCATTGAAGAGTTGTAGGAAAGTTTTTCTTATAATTGGAGATAATACTTCATCTCTTTCTAGATAAAGAAAATTCCAAAATAGAACCCAAGAGCCTTGGAGGAAATTTTTAGTAGGGAGCTCAATAGCATCTGGACCATTTTGCTAGAATCTGATGGAACTATTGCTAATATGGTTCTGAAGATGTGCTTTTAAGGAAAAGAATAGGAGTATGTTGCCGTCGAATTTATGGATTCACCCCCTTTTAGTAGACCTCTGACTTGGATTGATCAATGAGGTGAGCCTTTGAGAATTATAATCTCCTTTTTTTCTTTTCTTTTTTTTCTTTTCTTATTTGAGAAACGTCAGTAAGGAATCTTCATATAAGATCATTGGTATCTTTTTGTTGAGACAGGCGAAAGGACAAAAAAAAAAAAGAACAAACTAACTCAAGGAAAAGCCATGAACTTGGTATGGGCAGCATCTAGAGAGCCCCTTTGAGAACAGGGAGAAAAGTGTTCAAGCAGAGAAGTGCTGGAGCATAAACTTTTCCTACAGGTGATATTTTCTTATAATTCTGTAGAAAGCCAATTTTTTCTTTGGACAACATCAGCAGCAGCAATTTATAATGGAACCGAAAGATGTGGAATGCCTGATTCTTTTTTAAAGGTGATCCTGAAATATGGTTTCCAAAGTGGGGGCTTTCATTGTCCAATCTGGGAAAGATCCACTTCTTCCAAGTTCAAGATTCTATTCTTTAATGCAGTCCATGGGAGTGTGGGGCCCCTATTCTTGTACTATCTGAAGTAGTTAGTCCAATTTTGTAGCACTGATGGCATTCTTAGCAGCTCTACTGTAAATATACCAACTATAATTTCAAATATGTTTCCCCTTTTTGATGCACTGATGGTTTGCTTATTGCATGTTAATGATGAGTATATATGATTTACATCCAAATATCCTCTACTACTAAAATATAACCAAATGAACCATCTGATAACGGCTGGAAGCCAAAGTCTTATATCACCATTCTTTTGTTTCTATATGGTCTGAGCAAGGAATGGTTTCTATCTTTGAAGACAAATACTTAGACATAGGTTGTAAAGGTTTCAATATCAGATGATTGGATGAGAGAGACAATTATGGAGGCTCGCATATAAGTCAATCATCTGCTCTCCTGAATCTCATGCCTTTATTTGGATCAGTATCCTCTCCCTCAGTCTCTCCATATAAATCAGAGAAATCGGATTCGTGAGTATTCCAATATGGATTCTTCTGTCTTGGTGATACCACCACCTCTCCCATTCATCCCAACATGTCCCCTTCTGTTGGTTGTGATTCTGCTCTTCTTATGTAATAATCTAGGGTTTGTGATATTCTATGCGACAAGGTTGAGCATAATCCCTCTGTTGACAGAACCATCTTCCACCGGCTGATAAATTTCAAGTGACTCTCTGATTAGCAGACAGCAGGAACATCCCATCTGTCTCCTGCCCAAGCTCTCTGACAGTGGGCCTTCACAACTGACCTGCCAGCATCTAATATCAGTATCAGTACAAGTGTACAACTATAGTATAGTCAAAGAACTCTTTGGAGATGAAATATTTGCAGATGATGGTGAGAAATGGTGGCACCAAAGGGAGCTCATCTTCTTTTAATTCTCCACCGAGGTCCCCATAGATTTCGCAACACTGTCTTTCTGCATAATGTCGCTAAATTCCATCCACAAAATATCAGGTTGCAGCACAAACTGGAAGCAGTGCAATTATTCAGGTAATTCAGTGATAGGTTTTGATTACATGTGATGTTCATTGGTATTGTTTAATGCGGTGTACAGGAAGACCAGTCATCTTACAAGTCCAGCCTACCCAGTGAAAATAGGCAGGCGCGTCGTTTTAACAAGTCTGGCCTGTCAATTTTACCAACTATGCTGAATGTTTTATACATTTCCTTTTATAGAAATGTTGAAATAGTAAAGATGATTTCAGGATTTGTTCATCAGCGTGGGAAACAGCAAATCCCTTGAACCTTGTTAGGGGATTCATAACCATAGCATTGGTAGGTAGAAAAGCAAGCAGGCGACAGAGAAAAGAGAGGAGTCATGAACCACCATTAAAATCCACCAATTCCTCACCTCTTCACATCTAGGCTCTATGACCTTCTACAAGCTTCCCACAATCCCAAAAATATTATATTTAGGCCCAGTTTGGATCAACATTTAGATGGATTCAAACACATTTTCATCGTTTAGCTTTTAATCACTCTCTTACTTTTTCAGACCAAAAAACCCAACACTTAAATTCTAATAAAACAACATTTTTCAAAAGCTGAGTTGAAAGGTTTGATCTCCTGACCTTCTTTTTGGAGACAGGAAGTGCTAATTAGATAACCAAAGCTCGGTTTGCCACAAACTTTGTCAGCATGGTCTTGTTTAATCTAAAAACTTGTCCCAAATATCTCATAATCCGAGATAGTTACACCATATCCACAAATCATACGATGCATCCTGAAGATTAGGGGTGTAAGACGGGAGAGGTTCAAGTACAGGTTCACTTGAGAGCAAATTGTTTCCTGCTGCATTAAATGGAGATCGGAAAGCAAATTTCATGGTCAGATTTCCACAATAAGATTTTAAACTCTCATCCACATTGAAGTTGAGAAAATAAATCTACTTAGGCCCATATGCTAATCAAAGGTGTAACAATACAGCATAGCATATTTGCATAAACCCACCAACAAAATTATATGGAAAACAGTCTGAATGGCGCCTTACTTGAATGGAAAACATTTTTCAAGCATTTCCTCCATTCTACAAAAAAGATTAGAAAAAATGGGTGGTATTGACACTATATTTCAAGATAATATTGCATTTATAACATATAAAAAAATGACATAAGCATCATTAGCTTGTGAAGAAAACTTTATTTCTAGTTTCCATTGCTTCAAGATAGTTTCATGATAATTTATGGAAAGCAATGCAAGGCAGCAAAAGATGGTGGTACCCTTCTCAAATAGATTCAGATCATTTGAAGGTCTTCTTGGAAAAGATTTTCCTTGCAACAAAGAACAGAACCAGGCACTGAGCTTTGACATGTATGGTCAGCAACCGATGCCAGTCAACCTCCACCTTTAAAAATCCTCATCCAAAATTTTGAGTTAAAATCGACTGGAAGATGGTATACATATTTGTTTCTGGAGCACCACCATAAACCTGTAAGATCATTGATTTGAGTGGATACTTCCCCAGAATGATCATTGTATAATTGTCACTCTAGAAATTCACGTTTGATGGCACACAAATGCCTGACCGTTACCAAACAATCTCTTGACAAGTTAGCAGAGATAGCCCCTCTTAAGAGGTTGTGGATTTGAGCTAGGACAAGATTGAAAATAAAACAAAAAACTTGCCTATTAAAAAAATACATCACCCATTCCTTTAATAATGAGAATCAAGAAGTAGGTTTCCAGCCTAATTAATCTGATTATCCTTGATGAAATGTAAAATGAATAATTAAGATCCAGTTCCATCTCTATAATGTCAGTTCAATCTTCTATTATGTCACTTAAAAGAGAATATATCCATACCTGACAAGACAAATCCACACAAGAGCTAAAGAAAACCTTCAACTCCGTGCCCCACCATTGATTCCCTGTATATTGAGAGTGCTTCTTCCATTACATGGGCCTGAGACAACAATTGCGCTCTTTTCTTTCCAGATGGATGAGTAGAGAGATAATTTTTCAATGCTGAATCACCAGTCAGCTTCCCGAGCTTCTCATACACTGTTGGTGCCACACGTGGATTATACCCAGCCGAAGCAACCAACAACAAGCCAATATAATCTGCTTCAGTTTCCATCCTGGTAAAAAAACAAGTATTGTATGTTTACAATAAAAACCTTAATTGAATTTGTAAATTCCAGTAAATATGAATATTCAATATATATGATGTGTCAATAAAGTTGCTTCACCAATATTTAATGATGAATGAAACCCCCCCTCTCCTTTTTTTTTTTTTGAAGAAATGGTGCACTCCAGGGTTTGATTCATTGACTTCTTTCATAGAAAGGGGAGGTGCTCACTGACTTAACCAAAACTCGATTCGCAAATTTATTTTTGTTTTTTTTTTGGGGGGGGGGGGGGAGATGTGTGTGCAACACGAGGACTTTCAAAAGATCACCCATCCTAGTACTATTCTCATCCAAGCATGCTTAACTTCAAAGTTTTGATAGGATCCGATGCATTTGTGCTGGTATGATTACACCCATTCCTCTCAGTTTTTTATTCCCATCTTCTCCACTCTTCTTTATTCTCATGTCTTGCCTTAAATCTAAAGGATATTCCTATTTCTCTCATCATTAATTTTTTTAATAAGTAATGGAATCAACTAGGGTAAGAGTTTTGCCCCAACTTTACATCACTAATCTATCAGGCAGTATATTGGTTGTATTTGATGTACAAAAGAAGTGGAAAGGTTTTGATGGTGAAGATCTCACTGAAAGCCTAAATATTCACTTCAGGGTGCACCATAAGTTCATGAGGATCTCCTGGGAGAGCGTCTATGGTTATATTTATCTTGACCAATAAAAATAGATCTTCCAATTTATTTATATCTGTCGTAGCATCATCTCAAGGCAAAAGCCCTTATGACAGAAAATTAAAGTAAAGTCATCTGCCAGGCGCTGCTCATAAATTTCAACCCCATCTATTTCTAATACAAAATTCATTTCTGGTCTAAAAATAAATCATGCTATAGTTAGCTTTAAGAAGTTAGTCTTTGAATAAAATTATCACACATTTTGCAACGTCGTTCCTACAATCATTCATGCAGAGTGGCTAAACAACCACCTTCCATTAAAGATAGCATAAACTATCTATATTTTGTGAAGCATATGTGTTTGTTAGATAAGTAGGCAAGTGGTGGTATTAAGAACATCATTATCCACACGGAATGGCAAATTTAAACAAATTTCACAAGTCACCAATTCGATTGATCTGTCAAAGATTTAACAGATTCCTGAGCTATGAGAAAGCCAAAAGTTTGCTTTTAACTTTTGCAGATATCCTGTAATGAGCATGTCATAGATGGAAGATAGGATATTAACAGCTGATCAGTGAACCACTGAAATTTTCAGTGTACATACAGGCTGGTTTCAACCATTTTTTCTTCTTTTGGTTCACTATTCTGCTTTGGTTTTCCATTTTCATACAACTGTTGTATTTTCTGTATAGATTCATTGCTGAAACTTGTCCAGATTATGCTGCAAAAAGATTTAAACATACTTAATAAGCTGCAAATACCACTAGTGGACATGACAGATATCCAAAGGCAACCTAAAACATTGGAGTTTGGAGAAGGACTATCGTTCTGGTTATGTACTAGGATTTTGGGCTACCTATAGAGAAAGGCCACCCCACCTATGAAACAATTCTATTCCATAAACTCATCCACAAAGTATTATGCTTTACAATAATTATTTTAAAGTCTGCATATGGTCAGGGAGAATAAAACATCATTCCACATTGTATAATAGAAAGATCAAATGAGCAAACCTTTTTTTGTTTCTTCTAGCATATTTCCTGGTTGCCCAATGATAGAAATCCACAGAAAGTAACAAATGACGTGACAAAATTATTTACTTTTACCTTCAACGCAAATCAGACTGACGCACTTGCTCCAAATTAAAAATCAGATAGTGGAACCATCAGAAGGAAAAAAAAATGAATTGCTCTTGATCATTATGACATGGATATCAGCTTAATTAATTCCACTAGAAATTATGTTCTTTGTTTCATGTAGTCTCCAGACTTTAAACAGCATCAAATAAGCTCAAATCCAAGAAAAACAAAAAGCTTGATTCTGACTCTAAAAGCAGAGGCAAATGAACTAAAAGCAAATAATGTAGAACACATCACCAATGGAAAAATACCTCCGAGAGAAAGGAAGCCTTAAGAGAAGATTGGACAACGCATCGATAAGCTCTGGTGCTCCAACAAACTGAAGGACTATCAATTGCAGGATAGCAAACCACAAGTTCTTCGTCAACCCCTCTGCAATGTGCCGTGCCACAGCATGGCCCACCTATTCACCAGTTTGAATCCATTGAACATTAAAAAAACACTAATCCGATAAAAATCAAACACGAGCAAAATAAAAGGACTCAATTTTACTTCATGGCCGATGATGGTGGCGATCTCCACATCGGATGTGAAATGATCAAGCAATCCCGTGAAAACCACAATCTTCCCTCCCGGGAGACAAAAAGCATTGACGATCGGCTCCCTCACAACGAGAACCTCCCAATTCAACCCCTCCAAGTGCGTCGTCTCGGATTCCTTGCCCCGCGCCTGACCGGTCTTTCTACTGCTCTGCACCCACTTATCGTCGAGCAATTCATCCTTCTCGCCGTACCACTGATCCTTCGCCCCCATCAACGCCACCAAACCGTCTCGAGATCCGCTCGCGGACCTCAGACTCTCCGGCGCCGCGTACTCCAGATCGCTCCAGACGCGCTCCTTCTTCAGCCCCCGCTGCAGAGCCCCGATGATGCCCTTCGCGATCAACCTCACTCGGACGCTCTCGGGGTGGTACGGCGGCAGGACCTTCCCCCTGAACCCCACCTTGATCTGCTCGAATTGGGACTCGCCGAGCTGGCGCTCCATGGACTTGGAGAGGAGGACAAAGTGGGTGCGCTTCGTGTACGGGACCGTCTCGAGATTCCCGAAGTAGACGGTGATCGCCACGCCGGCGCCGAGGACGACAACCGCGAACACGGCACGGGGGTTCTGGGACCACCGGTGCCGGCCGCGGCGCTTGAAGTGGACCACGCGGGGCTGCTGGTCGACGTAGTAGGACCTCCGGAGGCTGCCGCCATGGATCGAGGAGGAGATCGAGAGGCCTCGCTTGAATTCTTGGATCAGGATCGTCGATGATGAGGGAGGTGGTCGGGGCGGAGGGGATGGTGGAGTGGGTTTTAGGATTGTGAGCTTGGAAGCGATGCCTCTGAAGGCATCAAAGCACGGTTTTGCTTTTCTGTAGAAACTCATCTACAGAGGGTTTATCAGTTGGTTTAATCAGTTAAGAGCGACAGTTCCTTGTTTCTTCATTTTTATTTATTTATTTTTTCCAAGTTTCATGCTTGCGGTTCTTCTTCAACTCGTGGAAAGAGAGTACTGTGGACACGTAATCAGCATCCTTCGGTTTCGGGAGATTCCAGAATTTTATATATTATTGTAATATCAATAATATTTATAAAAAAAAAATTGAATACACTAATTTATACACTAATTTATACCATCAATTTGATGACTTTTGATATTTATGTAAAGTTATAACCACCTCAAAAAAATACTTTAACAAAGCCAAATAGATGGCAAGAAAAAAAATAATTGAGTATATATATATTTATCCTTAATTATTCGATCCGGTTTAGTTCGATTTAACAAAACAATGTTCGATTTGCTTTTGGGATTTTAGTTTGGTTTTCAGTTCAATGAGATTCGGTTCGGTTTATATATCCTCCTCATAATGTTTTCTAAAGAAAAAAAAAATCTAGAGCTTATCAAACCACACTTATTGATAAGTTAGTAAAGATATCCCTCTTTATTGAGGGGTCACGGATTCGAAAGAAAAAAAAAAAAAAACAGAGCATGATGCGAGGAAAATACAAACTTTTTTGTTATGACTAAACACGTGGATGACCAAAAAACTGCATTTATCATTTCTTAGCTCGCATGTTACTCTTTGATACGCGTGGCAGTAAAACTCACTCTATAATTATTTTATATGTGAAGTTCTAAAGAACTTGCAAAATCCAAACCATTGGATCTAAATATCTTTACCATTTTAACAGATGGTTCCACAAGCATAATCTTTCCACGTTCCAGGTAGGGCTGAGCAATTGGTCAAATCCGTCATCATCACCAACTCTATCAAACTTTGCCTACTGAAGATGTTCTACAACTAAAAAAAAATGAAGAGCTTATATCAAGGGAAAAAGATGGCTCTAAAAAAATTAGGATAAAAATAAGTATACACAAAACCAAACTCATTAGTTCAAATTATGCATTCCAAACTCTTTACAGTCTTGAACTAGTTCTATTCAAGCTCAAGTAATTGTTGATAGAAGATGCATTATGGGATCCATCATCTTGTTTGAGTGTAGACTCGTTGCTGCTGCCATTCAATGATATTTTTGAACAGTTGTAAGTAAGAGATTGTAGCCATGAGACCAGTAGTGGCTTTCTTGTAACATCATCAGACTCTGCAACCTGGGAGTGAATCTCATCAAGGACCAGGTTTTGACCGTCTTTTGGTAACTGGGCAATGAACTGTGCTAAGAGCCTTAGCAAGTCAGGCAGTACCTGTAAAGAGATGGCAAAGCATATTATTGACCTATTGACAGAGCAAGAATCAGAAATTTTATACAGCAATAGAACCAGAACTCCGAATTCTTTGCTTGAGGCAGTTTTGATGCAACACCATGTGAAAAGTGGCTTCGAATTGAGGTTATGGTTTTAATTTGAGGGTTCTCTTCTTGAGTTCTTCAAATTGAAAGCACAAATGTGAAAGAAAGAAAGAACAAAGTGTGTATCTATATTTTTATAATATAAACAACGAAACTCTCTAGGCTCCAATTCTCCATACTTCAATAAATTTGAAGGATGAAAAAGGCACAACGATTGTGATCCCAGTTATGAGTCCATTAGTCTCAAAAAAGAAAAACAAAACATTTCTTTTTACCCATAACTGATGGTATTGAACCTTTTTCAGCCATCAACAAACCCAATATTCCATTTCTCAGGACATTCTGAAAGACATTTTGCATATAAGCTCCCCTGTTCAAAGTATAATTTTTCTCTTTCGTAAAATAAGCATCCTCATAAAGCGTTCATAGAAAAGTAAAATTGGAAACAATTTTGTGTAGCCAATTCATTTAAAGACTGCAAATGCATTTCTAATTTGCTGCAGGCATGGGCTTCAAAGCTTTTAAAAGGCATCATATGACTTCTTCTTCATTATTAATATGAAAGCACCTGTCCTAAATAAATAAAAACTCACTGCTCCATTCTGTAATTAACCCCAAAATAGCACACAACTCAAATTCCTGAGTTCATTGCTGTCAATTGGACCATCTTTTATATTCTTTAAAGTTTAAAGTTGCCTACAATTGAACAATCTTCTTCTAGTAGTAACTATGCAAAAATGAGAAATTTCAGATTGAAGATGTAACAAGATGAAGAAAAAATAAATATATGATGATGAGAAATATTCAACAGCACAAAAACTCAAGAGAGTCAGTCGACAATCATGGTCAAAATACCTGTATATCTACAAGATAGACTAGGCGTAAAAGCAACTCCAGAATTTTTTGGCAAGGCTCAGATTCCCCTTGCCAATTCTTCCACAAATTGGCATCTTGATTAGCATTTTTAATTAAGAGGTTAGAAGCTTTGGTGGCAAGGCTGTGAATACAATAAAAAATGGCAGGACTTCCAGCAGGAAGATGACGGATCAAGGCCACGACTCCAGAAGCCAAACCATCAAATGGGGTTATACCTGGATAAGTCTGCAATACAACCCAATCGCCAATTTAGTCCCTAAAAAGAATTGAAGGACTAAAGAGAACTAAAGATATTTCTCAGTAGCTCCACATACCTCTAGTGCTCTTTCCATATAGTAAAAAACAAGTTTCTCCTTGAGTAATGCCACATCGTCCTGATTATTATCATCTTTACCATAGGACATGAATGCCACAAGCACAGAATGCGATGCTCGGGCTACTTTTGCAATTGGATGCTGCATGTATCTGATCATTCATAGTAAGGAACAATCTATACCATGCCTCCTCTTCATAACTAAATTAAAAGACCAATTTGAATATACAAAAAAGAACTTTTCTTTTTACATATAAAATTGCTCTCAATAAAGGATACAAGAACATCACAGGTGCTACAATCTTCGCAAATACTGAACCAGGAATGTGGGAAATGCAAGTTGGTATAACCCGGAAATAGAAAAGGACACGCGCCGTCTGCACCTCATCTTTGAACCAAACATATTTCTTTTCAACCATTCCTTAAATTATATACAAAACAAATCATCAGAAGATGCAAAGGAAACTCACTTCATGGATATAATCAGCAGAAACCATAGATCCAAGTTTTATAGATAGATATCTATGCATATAAAGTGATCTACAACTACTACCTTGTTGATTCGTTAACTCAAGATAAGAAGGCATTGACTCAATGTAGGAGAGGCAAGCAGAACAACTGTCTTGTATGGTCCGCACCACACGCTGGATCACATCAGTGTATTCAGGCAATCGCACACGTCTTAGGTACTCCACACATGAAAAGGAGGTCAAAATTCTGGCAGCAGTCTCTGACTGAACTTCCTGAGAGATCACCGGACTCCACTTGTGCTTAGTCACCTCCGCAGCAAACACAACCACCATGAGAAATGCTGCCTCCGCAATCCTCTCCAAGTCCTCAAGCAATCCACTGCTCCTTTCCGGAAGAATCAATGAAACAAATCGAAGGTTTGAATAGATTTCGTGACAATAATCCCACATGCGATCCTCAACATGCAACTTGTTCTGTTCGTCCGCCAATGCATACTGGTTGCAAAAAATTCTTGCAATCGCACCCGCCTCCTTGAACAGACTGTTACCCAGATGGGCTCTAACCTCACTGACTCCAAGTGCCTCAGAATTCCCATTTGGGTTCTCAATCACTCTCCGAGAAAACATGCTCAACGGGAAGATCTCATTCGACAATGCAGAGAAAATACACAAAAGAACAGGTGCACGGAACGATATTGCACCGCATCGAGCCAAACCCAAAGAGAGGCACTGTTGCAGGAGACGATGATGAGGACCACTACCCGTGTCGTCGGATATCGCATACCCCGCAACAGCTGCGATGGAGTCTTCCATGGAACTCCTGATCCAAGGATCAATTCTAAGCCCTCCGTTCGGCACAGCCGTCCAATTCAACACCCTCAACACGCCGCAAGCGGCCATACCAACAGCAAACATGCACCGCACCTCTCCCAACCCGGCCGAGATCCCCTCACAGAGGGACCCAATTTTCCCAAAAGACTTCGAATATCTGAAATTCGACACCAACCACTCCGCCAACCGGAGGACCATGACCCCATGAGCCACGGACGGGGGAAACCCATCTCCGAAACCCCAAAATTGAAGAACCGAAGCTAAAATTCTAGAGAAATACGCACCGTCCGACCCGAAGAGAGCATACCCGACGCCTGCGAGGACCTCGGGGAGCGTCGTTGGGCAGGAGGCACCCGCCGAGCGTGCCTGCTCTTCCAAGAGCGTGGAGAGGAGACCGAAGCAGGCAGAGCGGGAGGCGTCCGATAAAGAAGGGACAGCGGAGATGGAGCCGAGGAGGAGGACGGATTCGGCGAGATGGAGGGGTGGGATTGGATGGGAGAGGAGATAGGAGAGGGAGGAGTCGATGATGGGGAGGGAGGGGTGGAGGGATTTGCGGATGTAGAGGGAGAGGAGTCTGAAGAGGAGGGGATGGTGAGATGGGGGGGATGTGGTGGAGGAGAGGAGGGAGAGGAGGAGTTTGGCTTGGGGTTCTGAGATGTGGAGAGAGTGCCTGGCGTTGAATAGGGTTTGGAGGGGGCGGAGGAGGTCTTCGTGGTGGGTGCGGCGGAGGTCACCCCAGGCTTTGATGATGGATTGGGCGGATGGAGGCGGCGGCGGGGGAGGAGGAGTGGGGGAGGTGGCGTGTCTTAGCCATTCTTCCAGTACTTTGGTTTGAGTTTGCATTTTGCGGCTTCTGATCTCTTTCGAATCCAAGTGTTAGCACGGTTACAGACACACAAAATGACACCAGGTCCCCGTTGGTTTTGAGGTCCTTTAGGGGCCGTTTGGGTGGCGGAATTAGGGTGGAATAGGGGTAGAATAGGGGAGGAATAGGTAAAATAGGTGTTTGGGTAGGCGGAATAAGGGGGTATAGTTATGCGGAATAAGGAGAGAATAAGCTGGTATTTGTATTCCAAGTCCACTCATGGAATTGTATTATTCCTCCACTAGAATAAGGAAACCCACCTATCAAATCACATATCATCACATCAAATCACATATCATCACCTCTTATACATTAATGGGGCCCACATGTCAAATCAACTTTTTACACCTTATTCGCATCTTATTCTTCATCAACCAAACACCACAACTTTTATTATTACGTTTCCCAATGAGAATAACAGAAAACACAACCAAACACAAAATCTCTTATTCTATTGATAAAGTCAACAATTCCTGGAATAGGTATAAACCCCAGAATAGCTTATGCCTCTATCCAAACGGGCCGTTTGGGGTGTGACATAAGGTTATTCGCCCTTGATAGCTATACTGAGATAGATAACAATCCATGTTGAATAGGTAAATTTTTGTTTGGTTGTCTTTTCTTTTATTCTCATTGGGAAACGTAAAATTGATCTTTTTGTTGTTTGGTTCACATTGAATAAAGTAAGGATAAGTGGTAGATAAGAGATGGATAAGAGTTTATGACTTTTTAAATTACAATTATACCCCTGCATAAATTATTTGTGTTTGGGAATAAGTATGAGAGATGTGTGTGTGATATGATAGATGTGATAGTTTTTGGAATGTGTGCAGAGAGTGTTAGGTAAGATAAATTTTTTAAAATGACAGATAAGGGTATTTTTATCCATTGATATAGATAAGCCCTGATAAGCAATTCTAGCCTTTTATGAGAACAGTTATCAAGCCTTATCCTAACTTATACAGACATAACTATCAAGGTTTATTCTTGTCAAACAAACAGCTGTTTGGAGGCTATTCTACTGTATTCTCCCTTATCTACCATTTATGCTTCACCCCAAACGGGGGGTTAAGGTGAATTATGTGGTATTTATTTGAATGAGATGTGAATCTTATCATTTTCAAAATGAAGATAGAAAAATAGAACTAAATCAAAATCCAAACTTATTTGTGACATTTTATGTGTGGGGGTCTGAAAATATCCTAAACAAAGATGGTAAAGTAATCTGTTCATGAAACGCTCCACGTAGAATCAGAATGGATGAATAAGACTATGGAAAAATCACTCGAATCGAGACACCAGTGTAGTGTCCGTTGGAAACACAGATTGAAAAGTGAATTTTGGAATAAAATTGTTTTTTACGATGATTTTAGACCTTGACTTTTTTAGGATGTTTTTTTATTTTATTCAGGAATCAATATTTGGAAGGAGTTTAATGTTTGGTAGAAAAAAATTGTTTTTCAATTTAAAAAATGGATTTGACAAAAAATCGTTGTTTTTTGGATTTTAAAAACACGGATTTCAAGAGAGAAATTAAAAAAAATCCAGCTTTTGATTCCGCCGAAAGCTGCCCCGTTTGGTTGCGCGTTTGAGGATTTCCAGCTTTTCAAAAAGCAAAATCGTCCCAAACGCGCAACCAAACGGAGCCTGAGTCTTCCATGCTCAAGCTCAAAATGTAATTCTAAATAACCGTAACATTTGAATAACAAAGAATGTTAATACATTCTCTGCATAAAAGATTTGTCCCCCCCCCCCCCCAAAGACACGTGGCTGTCACTGGGAGCTCGTTATTTTATCTTACCACACTATGAATGTTGAGTAGATTCTATTATTTTAGGGGCTATTATGCTCCTCTACTAGTAACAAATGACAACCGCTCCTCAACTAGTAACAACCCATCTGTGAGACTATTCTCTTTTTTTTTTCTTTTTTTTTGTTTAAAGTCTTATCTGCTTAATGGAGATCATTGGTTTGTCAAGGTGTTATATGCATTTCGCGCGTGCACGCGCATGTTTGGCTTAGGATTGAGCCGTTTGACATGAATAAGATATAAGTAACATGTTTATTGAATTAGACAAAGTGTGTTGTTTCACTTTTTCAGAAATGAAAATTGAGTGTATTCAGTTATAATTAGTGTGAAACCTGAACTGACCCGGAAATTGTCACCTCTAATTTTATGGTTCCATTTACTAATAGCAATCAGTGTAAATTTTCATACTGTGTTTTGACATGGAAACTCTTGGAAGTTCGTGACAAATGCGTGTGACAATGACAAACAAAACTGGGAGAGGTTTTTGAGCTTTCTCCTCGAGGCCTTGCAGTTTAAATGTTTTTGGAGAGAATGGTAAACTATTAGTACCCCGATTACATATAAACCGAAGTGTTTCTGAAAACAATTGCCTGAGATACCCTTTGATGTTTACTGGACACTCCAAGTGTTCAAACATCAAAATATGCTTTCCCTTCAAATTGCTATATGAAAGTCTAGTGCAAACATGATTGCTTCCTTTTTCGGTCATCTAAAATTGAGTACATAAAGTTGTATCCATAGTTCCATACATAAAAACCAAATTACAGGATCTGCTCTGTTCATTGTGTTTCCAGATTACCTCAATATGGTGAGTATGCGAGTATATTATCTCTTTGTTGGAAAGAGACATAAAATTGGTTCTTTAGCTAAAGTCACATGCTTCCTCCTCACAAGTCTCATGTTCAAAACCCTCAGATGTCCTTCATAATCGGGGATGAGGACACTCTAAAAGAAAACATGTGAGTTGAGATAACTGGGTATCGCTCAATGGATAGAGACATTCATTTTGTGATGAACTTCTGCTAGAATGATTGCAATTCAGCTATTCAGGAGCTGTGTGCGAATGCATGCTTTATATTGAAACTGTGTGATGCAGATTATTGAAGATAAATATCATATAAACTTTTAGATCATCCTGAAGAACATTGTCAAGGCATCCTGAACTGAAATCATTTGGCATATATATAGATGGAACAATGGAAACCATTTCCATTTAAGATAGATTCAGCTCTTGTATGTTATAATAAATGGTCTCAAAAATTATTTGGTCCAGGTCTTTAAGTGTCATATGTTTCATCAAGGCCCTATCGGATTCATCTTAGCAACACTGATGCAGTCCATGAAGAAAGGGGCTACAAGAATCTAAATTTAGAATTTAATAAGCAGATTTTTCTTTATATTTCTAACAATTTCTCAAGGTCTTTCAATCAAATTAGGAATACTTATTATCACATATTCTTTAATATATTTTTAAGTTCTTTTAGGTGATAAATTAGTGGGTCAAATAAGGTCACTGGGGTTGGTGCTAACTTTTAGTGTTTACAAGAGTCTTAGTTGATCAGAATTCTAGTGAAGAATCTATTCTTCTTCCTCCCTTGACTCTCTTTTCCTCGTGCCATCTCCAAAAGCTGAAGCATAACTTAGCTCATTAGTTGGCCATTCAAAACAGCCTTGAAGTATTCATTGAAGTGATGCCGTAGACCATGCAAAAGGTACTCAACAAAATGCTACTTCTGAGTGAGCACATTCCAGCAAAACACAAAACAAGATACTTTTTTGAGTCATGCAGATGTTTAATAGAATTAGATAACTCATATTTGGATGAGAATATCAATTTTATTGAAACTAACAAATTTTCTGTTGTTGCCATATTCAATGGAAGATTGACATTCATTGTAAACTGCTTCTGCCACATAAAGTTTGCATTGAAAAAGAGGGGAATGTTAATCCACATAAAGTTTCCTTGGATCTGATACATAATATTCAGTGAAGAACAAGAATCACTAAACAGAACCAACAGTTTCAACCAGAGTTCATAAAAGTGAAATCGATGAGTAAATTATTTGCAATTCAGTGTATTACTCTCAAAGTAAAAAATTCAAAAAATTGGAAGTAGATGAAAAGCTCAATCTTCAATACTTCACATGATCCGTTTACAGCTCATGTAAGCAAGTTTGAAACTATTTGTAATGACAAATCATTTTTCAGTTCCATTCAAAGCAACCAAATTATGAGACAAATAAATTGATTCTTCAAGAGGTGCATAAATCAGATAAGACACCTCAAATACCAAATTATTCCACTCACAATAAGGAAGCATCTTCAATATATATACCTTCCAATATGAATATCAAGCCACAACTGTCTAGTCTTCAGAGCCACAGACAAACTTTTCAATTGGAAACATATCCTTCTCGCTAATTTATTCTAAAGTCAAACTAGAACAGGAAATTCTGTTTCCTGCAATATAATGTGGATGAAGATTATAAAACACTGCATGCTCTGGCTCATCAAGAAAGAAACAATATTCTCAAAAGTGCAACCCATCATGAGACAAGATTTCTACCCTATGCTATTGTTTTATTAGACCATGATCACTCATACACTCATAGTACATTTGAATCCTACCTATAAAATGCAGTTTATTTTTAGACAAAGGTTGATGTGAACCAAATTTTATGAAGCCATAAACTAAATGATGCTTACATGACGCATAAGCGAAATGCACAAAGAAAAGAGGTGTAGGACACCAGGAACACACTGACTTAAAATCCTAGTATCCTGCACTCATGGATAAGACCTCAACAATAAAAATACCCTCCATATAGATACACGTCTTTTCAGGGTACAAGTGCTTCAACCCTTCTGCCTTATTTGTTTTGCAGGTAGGACACAAGCCAAATAGAGTTAATTATCTGGTTGTGAAAATGTAGGATAGCTATTCCCATTTTTATTTGGTTGAGAATTTTTTAACATGATCAAAATAAGTAGTTTTCAAAGATAAGGGTAACTCTATACTAGGAAAGGCCTGGTGTAGTTATCCAATGGATATCATGAGTTTTTCGAGAACCAGATAGAAGCTACAACAATCACACCACACTAACCCTTATGTTTTAAACTCTCAACATAGCAACCCCTTTCCTTGAAAAAAAATAAAAAACTTTCATTTCTTGTAGCCCAACATAAATCTTGTGATGCCACTTGGATAAATTGTTCCTCTTGTAATACCAAACAGAACTTCAGAATTCCACTTTTTAAAATAATGGGTAGCAGTAAGTAGCAACACTTAGCATTTCTCAACCAGAATTTAAATTTAGAAACTTTTAAAGCCCAAACAGAATTAAAATGAACAAGATCAGGATTTTAGTTTTCCCAATAGGAAATTTTAAATAATTTTATCAAATTCCAATGACAAGGGATTCAACATATATAATAACTGAGACCCAACATTCACCAAAATCGTATGAGCAAATAAGACATTAAATTAAGCATACACTCTTTTATGTAACGGAAAGGGTTTCTTGAAACAACATCATCAGCGACAAGATAACATAAATCACAGATATCAACCCTTACATAAATCATTGGAGTGACATTACTTCTTGAGGAGCAAAGGACCGACGTTATCGCCCGTAGCTTTGTTGTGCTTAACATGACTCCCATCGCACAGCGGGAACGTCCCCGACCTCCAACACCTTCTCCATCAATCAAAATCATCAATATCCATTTCAAACAAAATCATTCAAAAAATAAAAAACATGAAACAATTTTTTTTTTTTTTGGGTTTTACCGGCAATAAGCGGTGACGGGTTTGGAGAGCTCGGAGACGACGACGTTGTCGACGACCTTACCCTCCTCCTTCCTGATCTCCGGGTTTATCCCCTGCGCCCTGACACGTGTCGCACGTCGACCGGCCGATGCAGCTGAGGGTGCTCTCCTCTGCGCCGTCAGATCCTTGATCGATGGACCGTAGGAGAACCGAGAGGACACATTTACGATCGATGCCATCGTCTTCTCTCTCTCCTGTCTCTTGCTCTCTCTGTTGTTTGTCTGGGAGAAAAAAGAAGGATCCCCAAAGAAAAGTGGAGTGGATACTTTTTGAAAAAACGTGTGGAGAGAACGCTTTTGTTGGGTGGCTGGGTGAGTTGTAGAAGCCGATCGCATGGTGACACGTCATCAAGGTAATCGTAGTCGTAGACTTTAATTTGTGGATAAAGGTCGCGTGAACTACACGGGTGCCACTCTTTGGTAGGTATGTTGACTAGGGTGCTAAACGAGTCAAGTTTTGACCTGTTCAGTCTCGATTCGTTTAGCAACAGACTCTGTTTGGACTCGACTTGGTTCGGTTCCGCTCGAGATCGAATTTCATTTCGTGTTCAAAATCGACTCGTTAGGCTCGTGAAAAACTCGATTAAGGCTCGGCGACTCGGCTCGTTTGTTAAATAAACCAATCCGAAGCTCGAATCAAGGCTCGGTTCAAGCTCGTTTAGCTAAAAAAAACCTTATTTAACATTTGAAAAGTCACAATTCACAAATCACAACACCTTATACATGTAAAAATAACATAAGCTCGGGCTCGGGCTCGGGCTCGGGCTCGGCTCGGGCTCGGTTCGGGCTCGGCTCATTTCCCTTTTTTCAATTAAGTAAACGAGCTCGTCCAGGCTCGGGCTCGGCTCGTTTACAAACCGAGCTTTAAAAATTGTTCGAGCTCGACTCGTTTATCTAATCGAACGAGCATGAACGAGCTTTAACCGAGCCGAGCCCGAGCTGCTCGACTCATTTACTAGCCTTAATGTTGACACATTTTCATTTTGAAAAAGAGCATCATTTTTTTTAAAAAAAAACTCAATTTTAATGTGCTTATACAAACAAAAATAAATGATAACATGCGGCATGTTTGAACTATTCGATAGTGTAAATCTTGCAAGATCACGTCTAGCCCCACCACACTTTACTTAATCCGATCCCACGGCCCAACTAAATTCACACACTAACTTGTAAAATGTTTTAATCTCAAAACCCTATATATACTAACACAATTCATTCCCAATCTCACCACCTATCTTCTTCCCTCACCCTCCGTGACCTCTCCTCCTCGTTTTTGACGTCACAACTGTTGCTATCGGAACTCTCTTCCCTGTCGCTGCACGCCGCCGCTGCAGCTGCCACCACCTCTTCTGCCGCTGCCACCACCATTGCTGTCGTTGCACACCGTTGTACCGCAGCTCTACCGTCGTCGTTGGACCTCTCCTCTCCTCCATGTTTTTGACATCGCTACCGCTGCCCATGCCCACCCTATGATATATCTTCACTGTGAACTCTCCTCCATGGTGACCACCTCTCGTCATGACCTTCACACCAAAAATATAAAATTCTAGGGTTTTGATACGCTTCGACTGAGCGTTTGTCGATCGGTTGACTCTACATTCAACTGAGTCTTGGTCGATTTTAGGCATGTTTGACGACTCCAACAGTGTCGAATGAAGGTCAAATAAACATAACGTGATTATATTATTCGATGAGGTTTTTGTCATATATTGTTCTTAGAGTTCAGTGGGTTCATGGTCGATCTAGATAGATGGCTCGACTCTGAACCTATCGAATTGATTTGCAAAAACAAAATGCTATGTTTTGTACATCCACTGCAATCGAATAATATGAAACAATAACAAACATTATGCTTGCATTATTAAGTTATTCCATTTTAATATCCACCACATAAAACTAACAAGAACCAAATGAAAAGTACAACACTTTGTTATTCTCAGGAAATCAATTTTTGTCATGTATAGTCGCTGGAGTGATGTCAAATGGTAACCGGAGAGTTGACGGACGATGATTTTGCGGAGTGTCAATGGAGTTGTTGTGATATCCACGTGAGGGAGAAGCGGCCAGAGACAAATCACATGGGAAAGAGGGGGATAGGTAGGTCGGTGGGTTTAATATTTGAAGACAACCTGAATTTTTTTTTAGGTGGGGGGATGAGCCAAAATATGGGTGGGGATAGATGCCCCCATCTTGCAAATCTGATGGTCCTTTTCTCATAAATTTTTATCAACTAGAATTTAGTGAAATATGATCGTGAGATTTGTGTGATCAAACGGTCCATACGTGATCCTACATGATGCTCCCCTCTCCACTTGGTACACCTCAATCTGCTCCATACCACTATTCTCTCTCTCTCTCTCATACATACATACATGGTTAAAGACATCTACATCCTCATAAACATTGAATAATGTTGGAGCAGACATAAAAATCCCTAAAAACTCAAAAAACATAAATATCATTCGTGTGTTAAATTTTCATCTAAATTGATAGAATATTTTCATAATATTCTATTTCCATGTAATTGTGTAGCCATTTTAGTTCCTATAAACAATATTAAAGACATTTTAGTCCTTACAAAAAAATCAAATTATACCTTTTATTTTTATTATATTTTTTTTATTTAGTTTCACTCTCTTATCTTAGGAATGACAATGGGTCAAGTAAGAGTTAAGTTTAACATAATCCATACATAACATGTCTCTCCAATATTATACTCCATATCCGCCCCACCCAACTTTGGGTTTTACAATTTGAAATCCAAATCAACTATATCCTATTTCAGGTTTTACATATTGAAATCCATAATTGATATACTAAAAAAATTTATATAACAAAATAAATTATTTTTAACATAAATAGAAAATTAATTTTTATTTATAATTCATAAACCTTAATGACCATGTATAGGTCGGGTTAGCGGGCTGGGTCGGATTTTAAATATAAAACTCAAACTCAACCCATGTATTACATGGACAGGAAAGGGTTGGTGTGGGTGTGGAAAACATGAAATTCAAATCCACCCCAACAGGAGCAAATCGGATCGGGTTACTAATAAATCTCACCTCATTGCCATCCCTACTCCATCTCCTCCCGCTGGCCGCACCTCACCGCAGCTCCTCCGTTGACCTCCTCCATCAACCACCCTGAGCACCTGCTGCTGTGTGTTACCAATTATCAACTATCCCAATAATCGTCAAGGCGAACACAAAGTAACAACCCATTTGACCAAACGGGGAGCAACAAACAACGAGTATCCCTCCCACGCGAGCCTCAGCTCCGCCGCACCCGCGAGGAACATATCGCGCACAGCCTCGTACGTCGGTGCCGGATGGTGTTTAACGGACGTGCTCGAGTAGACGCTCACCTCGCTCTCCCCCTTTGCACGGTCCAGGCGTCCAGCCTCTGGTCCGATGCGTGCACCCCCTCGACGGGGGCCCGCAGACGCTGATCCTGGTGACTTGGTTGGAGGGGAGAAAGAGGACGGGAGGACTTGGTGTGCATTGGAGACAATGAGTGCGGAAACATATTTTGGGTTATGTTAGTCTTTTTACTGGTTGGGTTTGAGGTAATTGGGATATGCTGGATTATGGTTAAAATTTATTAATGTCAAGTATTTATGTGAGTTTTTTTTAAAGATTTCATGGATGTGTATATCTGTTGCAATTTTAACATTGATTTATATAAGATTTCTTATATTTATAGAGAGGTAGATTTCTTTAATCCTATATATTATTATTAACATCATATTATAAGATTCACAGTATATATTTTGTTAGAATTTTTTATATTTTCTATAAATAAATCTATGTGTGAACTGGAATTGAAATAGAAAAGGAGTTGTATGTAACATTATTATATGAAAATGATGTCCAACCCGTTTCCAACATCGTCCTTTGTGATTCCTAATTGTTCTTATTTTTTCAAAAATAACAAAAATAAAAAATAATCGAGATTACATTGAACCAATGGATTATATAGTCGACTAGGTGACTATCTTTGAACTGTGGAATGGGCTGTAAACATGATTGATTGTATCCACACTTTTATTAAAAATGAAATGTACAATTCTGTGTTTGCAGCCCCGTTTACAGTCATCAATGTTTTGATATAGTCAAATGGCGTATTAACATTTTTGTCTATTTTATGTTTTTCGAATAGATATTTTTTCTACTAGATTTTGGCCCTTAATTTGTCTTTATTCGAATTAGGGATGACAATAGGGTGTGATAAATGAAAAACACATCTCAATCTGATTTTATTAGAACAGGTTTGGTCCCTTAAATTTCAAACCCGACCCAACTTGTTTTAATCCGATGAACATATAGAATGGATTTAAGATGCAAATATAAAAACACACCCACATTCAGTTTACCCCATGTATTTTGTTTATATCCTTCAAAATTAATATAATACATAAATAAAATAAATCTATCATATGTTATAATGTTATAATTGATAAAATACTTAAACATTTATCAAATAATATTATATAAGATAATGAATAAAGATAATTATTTAGTTTATAATCTAAAAAGAATTAAAAAATATTTAAAAATGTTTGAAAAATTGAAAATGTTGAACTGGTTCAATTCTAAATGGGACGAGACAGGATGTGTTTGGGCTTCTTCAAATCTCGTTGGGATCGATTTGAAATAAAATTTTATTAACGAGTTTGAGATTAAGATTAATCGAACTCCTATAAACACATCCTATTGTCATCCCTAACACTGTAATCTGTTTTAAATTATTTAAATAATTATATGCTCACGTTTAAAAAAAATCATATTCTTTATACAATCAAACAAACAGATTTCTAATAAAAAGAAAATACATATATACATAAATAATTAAATAATCCAAAGAAAACGAAAAGAAATGGAGAAACTTTTAAAATGGCTAATTACAAAAAAACTACAAAAGTATTTTAACATAAATCGAAAGTAATAAAGCAAGAAAACCTATAAAAAAATAAAAAGAATAAAAAGCAAACGAAAGAGGGGTCCCATGTATCCCAAGTGGACTCTGTCAAAAACCCAATCAGTCTCACCGTCCAGTTTCAGAACCCCGAGAAACCCATATTAAACCACAACACAACAAAGAAAATATAAGACCAAGAGAACAAGACCGAAACAAGACCGAAACAGTCAAACAAAAACCACATTCCAAAATATCAGAATCCAAGACTGACACAAAAAATCAATAGTTTTGTTCAGGTATGCCATCTCGATTTTCAAATGCAAGCCAATAAAATAAATAAATAATGGGGTCTAAAAGCGGATAAATAAAAACTACAATCGAACCGAGTTTCTCACATGATCACATCATCAACACCACCACAAAAAAAAAAAAGTATCATCTGATCTGGAACAAAATTCCAAAAACACAAAATATAGAAGAAACGCATTCAAAGCAAAGCCAAAGCCCACGAGAACGCAATCGCTAGCCCTCCGACCGCCATCGAAACCCTAACATTCCGGTCCCAGATATCGTCTCATCATCGGCCGACTCCGACGGGGATTCAGACGGCGATCCCTCAGGAGATCCCATCGGCGGTGCGGGCGGAGAAAACGCCTCCGGTGACGGCGCCTTCGGCGAAGGCGCCGGGCTCGGCGAAGGCGACGGAGACACCCCCGGTCCGAGAGCCGGACCCGGAGAAGGCGAAATGCCGAAAAGCTCCATCGGAAGGAGCACATTATCAACGGTAAGGATACAGAGAGGCGTCGCATCAACGACAGTCCCCGAAACCCTAGAACTATCAACCCCGGTGTGAAGCGTGACCTCATCTCCCGCCGCTGACACCGTCAGTTCAAACTTCCCGGCACCGCTGGTCGCCATTGTGTCAATCGGCTTCGTCGTCGTCTTCAGCGTCCCCTTCGGGACGTACCTCGGCAAGGCGTGGAACTGAAGCAGCGCCACCAAATCGGCGCTGCTCAGCCGATCGACGTCCGGCACGCCCTTCGCCTTGAACGCCATATCGGACGGCGCGAAAATCGTGAGCCCCTTGTCCATCGCCGCCTGGAACGATCTGAGCACCCCCGATTTGACGAGGAGCGAGGAGAAGATCACGCACCCGGCCTTGTCGAGGACGACAGTGAGGTTGACGAAGGGGCCGTCGCCGCCGGTGAGGAGGCCGGGGAAGACGATCGGGGCGGAGATCTCGATGACGGAGATGTTGTAGGGGATTTCCTTGACAGATTTGGTGAATGTGGAGTCGAAAGTGGATCCAGGTGCGGTGGAGGCGAAGCCGACTATCCCGCCTTTTAAGTCGGTGATGTTGATGAAGCCGAGGTTGCCTTGGGCTTCGCCGGTGGTCTGGTAGAGGGTGGTGGAGAGGGTGGTGCCGTTGGAGAGGTCGCGGAGCTTGGGGCCGTCGAAGTAGTCGAGGACGGCGAGGAGGCTGAGGGCTTTTTTGATGACGGAGAGTGGGCGGTGGTCGGAGAGGGAGGACATGGTGGGGTTGGTGAGGACGAGACAGGTTAGGGTTTCGCGGGAGTTGATTTCGTCGGCGAGGCTGGTTTGGGTGAGGAAGCTGTTGTAGAGGGTGTAGTCGGGGTATTTGGAGAGGATATCGGTGATGTTGTGGGACTGGACGGTGGAGATGAGGGTGATGAAGAGGGTGATGAAGAGGATCGGTTGTGCCATTGTTGTGAGCGAGTCTCTTTTGCTTCACTGACGCCTCTGTTTGTGTTGATTGTATATAGGGGATCAACGGTACTGATTTAACTGGAGTTAGTAAAGTTGGGGTTAGCGAACTACGGTTAAGGTGTCCACGTGTCAAAAGGTGTTTTTGCTTTTTACGGGAGGGGGGTTTTGGTCAGGTGTTACGGAGGAGAATTGTTGGAGTTGTGGTATCTTTACGTGGCACTATATAGATGATCTTTGTCTTGTGACAAGTGGATGTGTCTGGGTTTATTTGTGCTGTGCGTGGAACATTGTAGTGGCCTCGGTCTCGGTGGCGGGAGCGTAGCAGGAATTAAAGGACCTTTTTGGACTATAATTATATATAAAGTAATTTATTTATTACTGAGCCTTGGTTTTTAAGGATCTCTGTTTTTTAAATTTTTTAAAATAATACTTTTTATAAGACGATTTCATCTTTTATAATATATTTTTTATTCCCACATTTGGTATATTATATAAGGGTTAAAAATGTAGCCTGTCATTGTCATCTTTTATATATGTTCCTTTTAGATGAATGCAGAGAAATTTCTTTTCAACTTAAATTTTTTTACTAGAGGTTTAGGTTGATCATGATCCTAAAATGAAATGACATTGAGAATTAAAATCTTCTTCTACGATAAATTTAACCTGTAGATACTAAATATTTGTCACTATACATAAAACTTCGCTTAGTTTATAAACTGTATAATACTTAATTTTGAAATAGTAATGCATTGCTAAGGGTGTGTTTTATTGCGTAATTGCAAAACTGATTTTGTAGGAATCTGAATTTTAAAACTGATTTTACAGTAAGCTTATTTTCTCAGCCTTTTGAAATCGCAGTTTTTTTGCACTATTTATCTGAAATCTGTGTGCAGAAAGCTGCTACAATAAAACTTTTTGGTTGAACGATTGCAAACGCAGCTTACTGCAATTACAAACGCTGCGCAATTGCGTAACTAAACACACCCTAAATTTTTTTATAGTCAAGGGGTCCATCATACCATTGTAAACGCAGAATCTTAACGAAGCAAGTTTTTGTGGAGTACATCAATTTTTAGGAATTTTAGACCTTTTATAACTTGACAAAACAACCACAAAGGGTCCAAACATAGGGAGAAGTAGGGAGGACAGAATAAAACGAATTTGATACAAGATAATTAAAAAAGCCTGAATGCCGAGGCGGTAAGGATCATATTGAGGTGACCGAAACAATGGGGTGAACGATCTGCATTGTGGTGCTACCATGAGAAGAAAGGCAAGGGGAGTGGATACAATGTCGAGAACTGAGTCGTGAGGGAGTATGTGGGAGAATAAATGGTTTCTCACGTATGTTGTCAATTGTAGAGCTGAAAAAATTACTACAAAGATGATGATGTGTCTGCTCTAAGACGTTCCATGCAACATCGAAAATATGATGAAGATGTCAAGAATCCCTAAATTAGGACACTGATATAATGTTTACCAAAGGTTTTCCGATGCTCAGATGAAAGTCTTGAATGCTATATTTTAACTGGATTGTGGATAATAAGATTCTTTTTTTTTCTCTCATGAGATTGTGCAGTATATGTGTGTGATATGAAGACCAATGATGAATCACCAAATAGCATATTTAACAATGAAATGTAACAAATTTCTAAGTCGTAAGATGAGCTCTAGTTTATCCACTCTTTCGAGCCGTGGGGATCATGACCTCGGGGGGAGGGGGGAGCATCTCTCATATCCTCAACCCGGATCCATCTCGGGTATGGTTGTGTAACCCGTAGTGGGCCTTCATCCAATTTACATGTGGCCCAAAGAGCTCGAAAAATACCATGCATCCGTGACATATGGTGCTCTCTGAGAGCTCTTTAATTTTTAACTCCCTAGAAAAATTTTCATTAGTCCCTCTAATAAATAAGTATTTTCTGTAATCCACCTCATTCACGTTATGTAGTTTGTGTACTCATCACGTGATACCCTTATTCTCGTATATAGGGATTAAAGTAGAAAGTCAGTATGTCTACTCTTATGTAGGATAAACAATAAAAAACAAAGATCAGATGACCCAAAGAATGCATCCATCCACTAAAAAGAGTGAAAGAACACAATAATAGCCAAACTAAAAACAAATAGACCACATTCGTACATCATAATGCAGCATGAAAAATCAGAAATGAAAACAAAGGAGAGCACACGCACACGCAATTCACAAAGGAACATCTTCAGCTACTGCAAAGCAGGCTCAATAAAAATAGGGGAAAGCATAGGTCGCAACATAAACGAGGAACATCAAGGCTGAGAGCGAAGAAACATTGGAGCTTCCATCAGATGATTGTCCACCTATACCTGGGGTTGTCTTTGATCCGCTTCCTATAGAAATGCAGTGTTGTGTTAGCAAATATGCAGAAAGTTCCTTTTAAGGTTATAGGGACACATTGCATATATCTAGCTTATAAATTTTTACCTTTCATTATGTGGCCCTATTTGGAATCAATTGTCAGACTTTTGTTGTTTCTACAAAATTAGTTGTTCAAATAGTTTAATTCTAAACAGGTTCTTTTTAAACTTCCCAATTTTTTTCGATTTTGGTGTGTGTGTTAAAAATCAACAGTATATGGAGAGAAAAAACTAGTACAAAATAGCGTTTATGAAACAAACAGTTAAGAGAAACTTCTATGAATTGCTTGGAATTCTAGTTCCAATTCTTGAGGGAACACCACCAATATTTGAAGTTGAAGAGAAATAGATCAACCACAGGTTTCAATGGATGATGTTTCATTACCTGAAGGGGTACTTGGGATGGTAGATGTTGGGGTTCGATCGCTCGGAGAATCCTTGGGTGTTTCATTCGGGGACTCTGTTGGTGGAGTCGCTGCTGCTGCTGTTATGACAATATGACAATTGACCAATGTAAGTCTACTTTTTCCAATCATTATAATAACAAGAGGGAAAACGCGATGAATGTTCTCACCGTTACACTGACTAACAGGAGGAGTCTGGACATTGCAAGCACCGGGAAGCGCTAATGCCAGCGTCTGATTGACATTGATCCCAAAAGAAGACCCTCCTCCATTCAACAATGAGCATAAGCACCTTGGATTCGATTGCACAACACTTGCGAGCTGCGAACAACAGGACGACGCAGGGGTCGACGTGTTTCCTGTGATGTAGTTCAGGCAAGGCGCCAATCCTATGATCGCGGTCGTGCACCCTGACTGAGCTGATGTTCCTGCGATGAGCGTGGCCACCGCGACAATGACCACTACTAGGCCTAAATTTAAACTACCCTGAGCCATTTGAACTGCTAGAATAGCAGGGACACAAAAAATGATTTCTGTTTTGTGTGTCTAATATATTCAAGCTTGATTGGTTATGGAAGGAATGTTTGTTATTTATAGGGGGATGTAGGGCAGGAGGGGACAGGGTAGTTGATTTTTTGGGCGGCCAACTCTCTCCAAGTTCCAATTTTTTTCCCTAACTTCTATTAAACTTCTCGTTGAGAATCAATTAATATGAAAGTCAGTAGAGGAAATTTTATATAAGAATAAAACATTATTTTAATTGTGTATTTGGTTGCTTTTATAGTATTTTGAAAGGCAGTTGGTAGGCACATGTTAATGAGTTGTTCTTGTGTTGCTAAACAACCTCTATTTTTTTAATTTGCTCCACACGCTAAAACATGACAAGAAGCAAACAATGAGTGGATTATTGTCCTAACATCCCAACCCTACCTGAAGATGTCAACGTTTGTTCATTAAACATCAGTAAACAAATGATGAGAAGATTAATGGAAACCTAGGGAACTAACTTGCCAAACCTAATCACAAACCAAGCACCTCTACTTTATTGGACTATGTATATATTTATTTTTTGGGTAAAAAAACGTATTTGAAATACATGCTTTTAAAACATCAAACGATAAATGAGACACATACAGGTTGTATGTGTTTGTAAATAAGGAATTTTTCATTTTGATAATAAGATATATATTTCTCTCCAGACGAAGCATGCATTTTTTTTTGTGTACGTGTACATTAATTGGAGTACATACTTTATATTTTAAGATAATATTGATATTCCTAAAATTTATGTACGTAGGTTAGCATATGACAACAAATCTATGTGTCAATATAATTATGGAGTCGTGTATCAACCGAAGAAGAATGTTTAAGATTAATGAACGACTTAGACAAATTCATCAACTGGATTGGTAAACCACTCATTATAATCCCTTGGTTGACAAATAATGTACAAGAATTTTATAGTTTGTTTTGACATTGACTTTGAATGCGATTTTTTTTTTAAATCTGGATTAATACTATCAGTATCATTGATATCAAACTGCACAATTTATTAATCGAACTATAGAGCCTTGAATTGAACTGTATAGTTGATGGAATTGACTTACACAAAGAATGACATTGTACCCAACAATTAACTGTACAATTCCATTTATAGCCTGTATAGTTCAATTAATAGAATGTGCAGTTCTATATTGATGACACTCAAGCCTAACTAGATCTGAACCCTTTTTTTATTAGTTATCAACTACATAGAAATAGGTACCCTGAGGATGAAAGCCATCGGCTCTTTATCCCACTCCTGCTGAGCCAGGTTGTTGTTTCACAGGCAATCTATGCTGCTTATGGTGATGGATTTAGAAAATTAAGTGTGCTTTAGAAAATGATTTAAAAGATTTTTAAATTAATTGAATGCATTTCAAATATATTTCAAATGAGTTTGGATGGAAAAGGTTTTGGAAAGCGTTTTATAAAAAGATTTTTAGATCGAGTGTTCACAATACTCCATCTGGACAATCAAGAATGTCCATCTCTTGGCTATTATTCATAAGAATTTTCTGTGGGATTGAGGCAAACAGGCGGAGGTAGCCTTCTCAGCTTGACCGTAAGGTCAACCACGGGGTCCTTCCGATATCAAAAAAAAAAAAAAAAATGTAGCAATTTGGTATGATTGCCCAAACGATTGATTTCCCAAAACCAATTCTCTGTCGTTGTGAATGATGGATCATTGTCCGAACAATCAAGACAAGAATCACATCTATATTTTTTGAATATTTGTTGTGATTTGGCATTCCCGCCAAATGTAGAGCCGGGTGGGGTTTTAAAACACTGGGTAAGCAATAATAGAGGAGGATCATAGAGTTGGATATTAAAAAATGTTGCATTCATTCACTAAAAGGAGCAAAAAAGAATACAATAATCAATAAAAAAAAATTAAAAAGTACCACAATATTTGAACCAGAAATAAATAGGATAGCAACCACATTCATACATCATAATGTAATATACAAAAATTAGAGAGAAAGTGAACACACACACAAAGGAACATCTTCAGCAAATGCAAAGCAAGCAAGCTCAGTAAAAACTGGGGAGAGCAGCAATGGAAAGGAGCAGAAACAAAGCTGAGAGCGAAAACATGTTAGAGCTTCCATCAGATGATTGTCCACTCCTCCCTGGGACTGTCTTTGATCCATTCCCTATAGAAATGCGTAACACGTTAGCTTGAAACTCTAATTGATTAGAAACTTAAGGGGGACCCAAAATTAATTCGGACACCAATTTTTTTATATAAGAATAATGTTACAAACAACCTCAGATTTTAATCCATAAAGATATATGGTATCCATGTATATTTATTTAAAGTGGATGAGAAATAAATTGACAACAGTTCTGGGTAAATGTTCCATTACCTGAAGGGGCATTTGGGGTTGCAGTTGATGTTGGGGTTGGTTTGCCTGGGGCAGATGGTGTACTCGGAGAATCATCCGGTGTTGCATTAGGGGACTCTGCTGGTGGATTCGTTGCAGGTGCTGCTGCTACAATATGATATTTGACAAATGTAAGGCTAATATGTAAAAACTTTTCTTAGCTATCAATATGTAAAAATGGAGTTTTACATAATACATCCCCTATGTAGAAGTGGGTTAATATGTGATATGTGAAATCTTGAATCTCCGACTCCGTTTATATGCTTATAGTCTAAAAAAATAATTTAGAGGCTATCGGTTTATTGTCATCTATTCTGACATATACTCATTTATTCCTTGCAAACAAATAATTTTTTTTTTTGTTCATTCACTCTTATTTCATCATATTTTTCACATGTTCTGCTACCCAAATAGGGGATAAAATTATAATTTTCTTTTCGTGATGAAAAAGAGAGTTGTAAACAAAATACCCTCACTGTTGCACTGACTAACAGGAGGAGTCTGGACATTGCAAGCACCAGGAAGTGCCAATGCTAGCGTCTGATTGACATTGATCCCAAAAGAGGACCCTCCCCCATTCAACAACGAGCATAGGCACCTCGGATTTGATTGCACAACGCTTGCAAGCTGCGAACAACAGGACGATGCAGGGGTCGACGAACTCCCTGTGATGTAGTTCAGGCAAGGCGCCAATCCTATGATCGTCATCGTGCATCCTGACTGAGCCGATGTTCCAGCGATGAGCGTGGCCACCGCGACAATGACCACTACTAGGCCTAAATTTAAACCTCCCTTAGCCATTTGAACTTTTGGAATTGTAGGGACACAAAACTTTGTTTTGTTGTATCTAAATTTAAGCTTGAGTGGTTATGGAAAGGATGGTTGTTATTTATAGGGGATATGGAACAGGAGGGGACAAGGTGGTTGATTTTCTGGGTGGCCTACTCTCTCAAAGTTACCATTTGTTCCCCAATGAACTTCTAACTTCTGTGTTTCATGAAAAAGTCGATAATGGAAAGTTTATAGAATATAAATCATTATTTTAATTATGTATACATATGGTTGCCTGAGTCGTATTTCATAAGGCAATTGTTTGGCAGACACGTATTATGTGGTAGTTCTAGCATTGCTAAGCCAAAAACGGATTTGGTCAACACTCTAAACCATGACAATAACAATAAGAATTATTATTGAAACCTAACTTGGTAAGGATCATTGAAAGCTAGTGGATTAACTAACTTGCCAACATTATCTAATCACAAAAATGCATTCAAATTTATAAACGAACAAATCCGAATGATTTAATTTCTTGTTTTGCGGAATAAGAGCACATCTAATACATTGGACTGAATTTTATTTTGTAAATAGACTTGAAATATGTAAATTTAAAAATATAAGAACTAAAAAAGAGACCACAATTGAAGCCGTTACATTAATACTTGTTTGTAACCTTGTTTGCATCTCCATTTCACTAATAAAGTATATGATTTGTTAGATGAAACCTTTATTTTATATTATTTTTTTACATTAGTGTGTATAATTAATTAAAGTATATATACTTATATTTTTCATTGAATGAATATACATTAAAAAAATGATAACATGTGGGGATTATTTGTAGATTGCACGCAAGACTTTCCCTAACAGACATAACGAAGGCACCATATCATTTTTCTGTTTGAGAAGCAGAGAAAGAAAGTTCTAGTACACATGATTGGAAAAAAGTAATAACGAAGTGCATTGACCTTGATTAAAGTAGGTGCGGGGTATCTTGAATCACTTCCTTGAACCAAGACTAAAAATGTGATGAGCTAGGATTCACTAGAACTCTATTTTTTACTTATGATCCAAAAGAAAGAGATATATGTCATCGCGTGGATCCAATAGCTACTTGACGATGTTGTAGATCAATAAGTCAAACTTCTCAAGCACGCAGATGTGCTCCCAAACGAAGCCTTAATGTATTCATTAGTAATATATGCCAATGTTTCATACGCCCAACGTACGATGTGCAATTGTTATTTTTTACAAAATAGATAATCCTAATCTACCGAAAGCATCTTTCTTCTACATGAAGAAGTTGTCGTACTCCTTTGCAAGCATTGAATCACATCTTATCATGTCTTAAAGAGTCTGTCCTTTTACAAGCATTGAATCATATTTTATCAAGCCTTAAAGATATCTATTCTCTTACAAGCATTGAATCATATCTCATCCGGTCTTAAAGAGCTTTGTCATTCTGCAAGCATTGAATCTTATCTTCTCCTGTCTTCAAGAGATGACTATGGAACTAGAATATGGAAGTGGTGGCTATAGAAATGACCTACTGGAAGATTAGCTGTTTGTCAAACTTATTTCATGTAAAGTAAAATCTGTTATGACTTGTAATTTCAATGACTTATCATATGACTTGTAGTTTCCTTTTGGGCAGGGGTGGTTCCATGACATTATTTTAGGATGGGCTAAGTTTTTATTCTTATATTTTAAAAAATAAATGTTTTTAACTTTTTATTAAACTAAATAAATTGATGTTTAAAGTAGATGAAATATTCATTCAATGTAAAATCAAAATGACAATGATATATACAAAAAATATAATAAAATGTTTATTTGAGTTTTTTTTTTTTTTTTGTATATAGACCAGGATTAGATGAAATAATTATCCCAAGTCCCAACTATATAACTAGACCCAACATGGAAGGTCCCTTAAGTCTTTTATAATGAAATGTTATTTGAGTTCATTGAGTATATATGATGTTTGCATCATTATTTTCAATAAATTCTCTTTTGTAATTTATGATAATATTTGAAATTGTTAGAATTTATGTATATATTCAAAGATCTAAATTCTTTAGATAAATTTTGGTGTGTTGAGATTTGATTTATTGAGAAGAGCTGATTTATTAATTAAAATGAGATTTAGTTTTTATTATTATTATTTATTTATAGCAAAACAATATATCGTCAATTATAAATTATTAAGGTCATGACTAAGATTTATGGCTTACGAACTTATTGAATCCATTTAAAATCATTTTACATGACAATTGAGTCATATTTTATTTTTATTTTTTACATTAAATCAGATTAATATACTTGATTTAAAATTTTTATGAATAAAATAAAATCATATTTATTATAAAATACAACATATATATAATATACAATAAAAAAATAAAAGCTGGCCCGGGCTATAGTCTGGCCCAGCCAACTAATATATCTGCCCGTGCTTTTGGGAAGGGTTAAATGGATCCCCATATGTTTGATTATTCAAAATATGTTTTTTCTTTAATTAAAATATTATAAAATAAAAATAACTTCTAAATCATTTTAATATTAGACTCATTTTAAAAGTCACAAGACATTTTCAATGATATAATAATGGATTAATATTAATAACATTTATTAATGAGTTTGATATAATATTAAAAATAATATTAATGACATGAAATAAATTGAGGGAGATGGTTCGAGTACAACCCACCTTCAAATAAAAAAAAAAATCTTCAAACATGTAAGTTTGCATTGGAGATGCTCTAATGGGAGGTTAGGTGTCCATTTGAGCGAGAAAGAAATTAAATGAGGTGAGAGAGATCTGATGAAATGAAAAAAGTTTTGGTTTGACCGTGCGATCCATATACCCATGGAATGGATAACTTGGTATCAGAGGTTTTGGAATTGTTATACCATTTATTTTAACTTATGTTGACATTGGTACCAGCTAGTTCCTACTAAACAAACAATTTTTTCTACTATCCACCCTTATATCTGCTTATTCTCCGCCATGTTCCTCCATCCAAATGGGATAAAGCGTTTCTTGATAATCATATGTTAATATAAATAATTAATAATTAAATATAAATATAATACTATGGATAATCAGATACAATAATATCTACCCGAACTAAAATGTTACGGATCCAGGTGCATATGATTCGGTTTTAATAAACAAGCATGGTTGGATGGGTTGGGCTCTAACCAAACCAAGCTCGATACGGACCTAAACATGGACGATCTACTATGGACCAAAAAGGGGCTCTTGAAATGTCCGGTCCAAATGATTCCATAAGACAGTCCAAAATATCGTCTTATTAAAAATTTAATAAAACATATACATAGTTAAACGAGGTATATAACCCTTTATTTTTTTTTACATTTAAGGCATTTTTGGATAAAGTGCAGATGGAGGTGGATTCTCATTTGCATGAGGTCAAATACAATTTTGTTTGGTTATGATAATTAAGTGTAACAAATAAAATCACAGTGTTTTCATTTGCCCCATAAAATGGGACAATCAAAATCTCAACCAACCCAATGTGTTATTATTTATAACATCTTTTATTTTCTCACCTCTCCTATGTTTATTATACTAATCAAAGGATTTTCAAGTGTGCAATGTAAATTTACATCTTTATCATCTAACAAATTTATTAAAGTCTATTATTATAAAAAACAAATATTATTTCTTTTAATCTTATCTTAAGATTTAAAATAAATAATTACATTTTATAAATTTATAAAACTTAGAATAATACAATTGTGTGAATTATTAATATTAATGTGGCATAAAATATTATAATTGTTATTATATTAATATACCAAAAAAATCTTATCTAACTATCCTAGATATTATCCAACAAAATTGTTATTTATAAAATATAAAAACCTTGTAGTATTATTTGTTAGTTGAAGTAAGATTTATTTTTGTTTATATTATGTTATATTAGAATCATTTTTTGTTAACCATATTGGCTTATATATATATTTAAAAAATAATAATATATGCAAAATTTAAATATTTTTTTTTATTATGCAAACAGTTTCACACATGTAAAACAAACAGTTACAAAGAAGAACATGCATGTAAATGATAACACAACATAAAAACAGAAAAAAATGTGCAAAACGTTTCTTACACGTGCAATATAAAATTTACATCGAGAGGGTTTTATAATAATCAGAGTAAAAATAAAAACCTTAGAACCTAATTAAAAATATGAAATGCATTTTTATAATAACGTCTCGTGTCAATACTATAAAAATAAAAATCTCCTTTGATTATGTAAAATGCTAACAATACTTTTACGCGCACACAGGGATCAGACACCTGGTTGACAATATAACATGCGTTCTCGAGGACATAACCCTTCATTGACAGGCCTATAAGGACCTACTGAGGTAAAATCAATGACCGATACCATTTGACACAAGACTTTTCTAAACATATCGAGTGGGCATGACCACTCCCAACACCAGACAATCTGATGGGTCGATTGGATCAATCATTCGTAAATAGGATGAATGTTGGCAAATTCCATTCAAATGACTCTCATCCCATAATCCATGTGGGTCAATTATGGAAGCAGTGTTTCAAATATGACCAATAAGACCACCGACCATACCACAATGCATATTATCCAATTTTTTTTAATAAGGTTTGAATACAAAGGGGAAGGAACTAGGTAAACGTTTTGCATTTTCTCAACTGCTCTTGAAAAAATACAGGCGAGCGAAGTGAGAATTAAATTTATTCATTCTTAGAAATTATTAATTTTCTGACTAATTAAATGTTGTAGTTTTTTTTGCAGCAACCCTCACCACATCAAGGAGGAGGACATCTGCATCAACATTTGATTTTTTTTAAAGATAGATGTTGTTATCATGATTTTATTTTTAATTTCGAAGTATAGCTCCAAATGAGGAAAGAAAAATAAAGAAAAATTAATCTAAAAAAACAAAAAAGAAAACTCGACATCATAATCCCCGAGGTATATAACCGGGAACAACATTTGATGGAGCATTAAATCAAATTACTCCATACAAGATGGACAAAATATCCTACCAAATACACATCTTAACTAAAGAAGCAGAACAAAAATTCAAGTGAAAAAAGAAAAAGTCCAAAATTAGTGATCTTGTAATTGTTACTGAATTTTCAAAAGTCGACTACAATGGATGACAAACAATTATCCATAAAGACAATGAAAAGAGTGTTACGATTTTAGAATCTTGTGATGCAATCAATCAAAAGAATAAACAAACAAAACGAAAGCTCGACCCCGTCCGACCCTATATGTAGCATCAAAAATCATCTGCGCACATCATCAGGCTCCACAATATAATAAAGAGCTACATGAATTTGAAAAGTCAGTCCACCATCAAATGCCTTATAGTGGAATGGAGAAGAAGAATCAATCGTTCGTTACCTTTGGATTGTCTGATCGTGAGGTGAAATGATGAAAATATGTTTTTTTTAATTGAATAATTTAGTTATTCTCAGGTACATGACTATTCAAATATAAATATAAATAAAGTAATTTTTTTTGTTAGGTTTGTGTTTTAAATTATTCTTGTTAGTAAACGTAATACTGAAAAACAATTATTTAAATAAAATGTAAATAAGATGTAGATAAGAATTTATTGTTGGAAAAACTTGGGTTTTGACCAATTTTGGGTTATACGATCTGATTGTTGTATGTTTGAATGTATGAGTGCCTTAAACTCTGTTTCAGTGAAAACTGAAACAGAGGAATGGACTACTCCAATGCCCCGTTTGGAACGAGTATAACCCCCTGGATAACCCCGGATAAGTATTTAGTGGTGTTTGTTTACCCCAGATAACCCCAGATAAATTATGCCAGAATAAACCTTGATAAAGTGGTATAGGGATTCCAATCAATCCCTAGAATAAAAGTTATCCTAGGTTATTCCACCTAAAGAATATGTGGGCCCACTGTCAAATCAACTGTCATCACCTCTTATAAATCACATGTCAAATCAACTATCATTACTTTTTTACCTTTTATAAATCCTTATCCATACTTTATTCACATTTTACCCAAACAACAAAACATTTATTCTTACGTTTACCAATTAGAATAATTCAAAATACAACCAAACACAAAATCATTTTATCCTTATTTATACTCATTTATGCTTGGATAAATCTATACCCTAGAATAAAAACTATCCCCGTTCCAAACGAGGCACAAGAGTCTTTTTAACTAATTTTCTATCCTATACATCCCACTTAGTCTCTGCATTTTAAAATCATCCAATCATTCACTGTAATAGGCATTCAGTCCCTTGGAGTTTGCATTCGAATCTCATAGCATAACAGTTAGAGAGAGTTGGAGAAAAAAACACAGTCAGTTCGCTGTCCCTTCGATTTGAAGTGCTGCTATCGTGGGGAGTCCGATCGTTGTATTCTGAGAGATTGTCGCCGGATCCGTTAGCATCTCTGCGCAGGGGCGGAACCATAAATTAAATTAAGGAGGGGCCAAAGAGCCAAGATACTTTAAGTAAGATAAAAATAAATTATAAAGATAAAAAATTAAAATAAAATTAATACAGTTAGATAATGATCAAATCCTTCGATCGAGTAATGATAATTCAGATCGAAAGTTTTTTTCTTTTTTACTATATTTAGTGATCTGAAATGATTTACATATCAATTATAAAAAATTATAGATAAACAAAAATCACAAAAAAAAATCAATGATTTTTCAACACTTCAAAACCATATACTAATGCCCTTGAGAAGAAAACTTTTCACATTTAAAAAAAACCGACGACTCCAAATCAAAAAAATTGGCATTTTACAGTTTTATTTGCATCGTCAAGTCTAACATAGTATATAAAATTGACAAATTCAGTATATATTTTACTATTTTCGTATACAATTATAGAAACCATAAATTAATATAAACATTTATTTTACATGAGCATGTATTTTATTTTCTATAAACGATTGGAATATTTTATTATATAGAAAAAGATACACACTGCTCCTATCGCAGTCTCAATTCCAGTCCATCCTTTTTTTTTTAAATCATACACTCACTCCTTGAATCTATGCTATTATATGAAATGAAGTATATACTGAGATACATAATGTATTTTTTTCATGATGAAAAAATAAAAAAAAATTGAGTCATACACTATAATAGTGTAGTATATATACTACGTTATCATAGAGGCTGTAAAATAGACTGAGTGTATCAGGCTCTATTATATTGGTATACACTTAAAAATTTTAAATATGTGATTGCTAATTGCGATGCAAATAGAATTGAATATAATATTTTTTTTAATTTTAAACCCCACTCATCAATTCGAGGACTTTGATCCACATGGGCTCTTTTTATTTTTAATTTTATTTTAGCCAATGGATTATATAGAAAATACAAAATCACCATACAAAATTTTCACGTTGGAAACCCATCAATTGGAACCAACAGAAAAGAAAAAAACCTAATAATCCATCTACATACATCACAACGTGGACAACATGGCTTAGGCCTTGGGGGGCCCGGGCCCCAGCCCCCCTGGATCCGCCACTGCCTCTGCGGGACGAATATAGTCTTAAGGACATAGAGTCTAGGGTTGCAACTTGGGTTGGGTCTAACCCAAACCTGACAGGTTGAACTCGATTTTTGGACGGACTGGGTTGAAAAAACTGGATTCGGGTTTGGGTTCAGGTTGAAAGATTCGGGTTGAATAGATTTTTGGATTGGATTTGGGTTGGTATCTCAGCCAACCGACCCAACTCAAACTCAACCCGCCCGAGTTGCAGCCTTAATAGAATTCAATTTTAACCTCGGTCTTCATCTTTCTAGAATAGAACATACTCACCAAATTAGTACACTTCTATTTCGTTCTAATATTGTCTTGCTAACATTTATAAGAAAGATCAGATAATGAGCCGGACAATTAAACGACGATGCATTCATTTATTAAAAGGAGATTTAAAGTAAACAGTCACTAAACTTGCGAAAAAAGAATACAACAATCACTGAATCGGAAACAAATACAGCAACACTCAAATTCATACATCATAATATAACATGAAAAATGAGAAAGCAAAGCGCGCCGCGCGCCCACACAAATGAACATAAATCAGCAAATGGAGAGAAGCCTAAGCAAAACTAAAAACAGGGGAAAGCAGCAATAGAAAGGAGCAACATCAATGCTGAGAGTGAAAACACATTGGAGCTTCCATCAGATGATTGACCACTTGTCCCTGGCAATGTTTTTGATCCTCCGTTTCCTGCAGAATTGGGTGACAAATTAGTTTGGAATTATATATAATTCTACAATCAAGAGGGACCCCATAAAGAGGCAGGGCACATTGATTTTTTAAAGTTGAAGAGAAATAGATTGACCAAATGTTTCAGTGGATGATGTTTCATTACCTGAAGGGGGACTTGTGATGGTCGGAGTTGTTGTTGGGGCTGGATTTCTCGGGACTGATGGTGTACTTGGTGTTGCATTTGGTGGTGACTCTGTTGGTGGAGTCGCTGCTGCTGCTGTTGTATATTTGAACAATGTCAATCTAATATGTAAAAATTTCTCTTCACTAATTAATATTATGTGAAAATAGAGTTTTATGTAATATTTCCCTTCAACAGAAGTGGGTTAGATGGGATGTATGAAATATTGAACCAAATACTCTGTTTATTTGCTCATAGGGTTTACTTGGAACCAAATTATGTAAAAATTAATTTTTACAGTAATCAATTAAAAAACAGTTTACATAATTTGTATTTTAGTGTATATATTATTATTATTATTATTATTATTGTTATTGGTCCCCATCTGTGTCGTCAAATAAATTATAAACTCTGTTGATCTGATTTTTTTAATTCTCTGTTAAACTGATTTTTTAATTTTTTTAGTTCTTGTTTGACATAAACACTAGATTTTCAATGGTGAAAGGAAAAATTTTAGTTTTTCCTTGCTTTCCTTCATTTTTCACCATGCTCAAACGCAATCTTAGAAAGATTTATTTTAAATTTTTTTCCAGAGTACAGTTTTTTTCTTAAATATTTTCAAACTCATCAACAGCCGTCTAAACATTTCCCAATAAAAGTTTAGAAATTCAAGAAAGTGATTCGGACACACATTCTTTCAAAAAAAAAAAAGACTAAGAGTATCTCCAATGGACATGTTAACTAACTAAGATTTTAAAGTGACATGTCAGCACTTTATCCATCAACTAGACCTTCATTTACTACAATCTCATTTAGTTGGTGGTTGTTGCTCCAATGGACTAGCTAAATAACTTAGTTAAAACAATAGTGGGTCCATCTCTTCACCCACTCAAAATTCTCCACCCACCAAAAATAATATTTTTTTGAATATTTTGAATGGTGGGACCCACATTTAGTTGGCTAAAGCACTAACTAAAATTAACATGAAAACTAACATATGACAGGTGGGACCCACATTTAACATACCCTTAACACTTTTATTGGAGCACCATTTTTACATCTTTTATAAAAATATGACACTAACTAGTGAGTTAACATGTACATTGGAGATGCTCTAACAATCACAATTATGATCAAGTTAATGACTCAAACTGAAATAGACCCCTAACAATAACCAACCCACCTTGATTTGATCAGATTTTTAGTCATTGGATAAGGACTCATTCATTCAACTATACCATTTAATAGTAGAAAATGTTAGATTCAGCCTGGTTTACAGCCCAGATGCAGTTCACATTTTTGTTTAATGTAATATATCTAAATGAGGTGTGCACTTTTGTATGAAAGCTGTAAGAAGGGAAAAAAATGAGCAGTAAATGGTGCTGTAAGAAGGGAAAAAAATGCTTAAGTGCACTCACCGTTGCACTGACTAACTGGAGGAGTCTGGACATTGCAAGCACCAGGAAGTGCCAATGCTAGCGTCTGGTTGACATTGATCCCAAAAGAAGACCCTCCCCCATTCAACAAAGAGCAGAGGCACCTTGGATTCGATTGCACAACGCTTGAGAGCTGCGAACAACAGGAGGAAGCAGGGGTTGATGTGTTCCCCGTTATGTAGTTCAGGCAAGGCGCCAATCCTATGATCACCATCGTGCAGCCTGACTGAGCAGATGTTCTAGCGATGAGTGTCGCCACCGCGAGAACGACCACTGCTAGGCACAAATTTAAACCTCCCTGGGCCATTTGAACTGCTGTGTTTGGAAATGCAGGGAAACAATAAAGTTTGTTTTGTTGTTTCTCTCTAAATTCAAGCTTGATTGGTTATGGAAAAGATTTGGCTGTTATATATAAAGGGGTGGAGCAGGAGTGGTTGATTTTCTGGGTGGCCAACTTCCTCCTAGTTACCATTTTTTTTTTTCTAAAGAAATCCTAACTTCTATTAAATTATGTAGCACAAGTCCCAGAACGGAGTCTTCTTTGAGAAGGGTTTCATTTGAATGTCATTGATGGAAATTAGAGGGAAAATTAAATCCAAGTATTTTTTTTTTCAAAAACATTTTGTTTTTATTAAGTTACTCCTTGAAAAGCGTTTCATTTCAGAGTCGATAGTGGAAATTTTATAAGGGAAAATTAGTTTCAGTTTTTTTTTATTGAAAACCCTTTTCTTCCTAAGTTGCAGGATTCTTAGCATTTGAATATGAATAAACCCCCAAGTTGATGGTTATATTTTTTAGTGGTGGTTCTCTTTTCTCTATGTTGTTTGTTCTGTAAAATATATTTATATCTTTGTTATGCACTATGTACGCTATTAACTTGTACATTAATTTTTTTTATGTTAACTATATACATTGTTGTGCATCTAAATATATTGTTATCAATTATTGTACATTGTTACATAATATGTACATATAAATGATATTTAGATAGAAGAACTTGAAAAAATACAACCGTTAACTTGGAGGTGTTCGTTCTCGTATGCTAAAAAAATTGAGAGAACTAAAAAGATTGACAAATTAAAAAATGCTTGAAATTAATTTTTACTTTTGTTGAGGATGAAAATAATTTTTTAATTATTATGTATAGGGTGTTCAGTCCTATATTTTCGATATTTGTGTAACGAGGTATGCACACACATATATATATAATTTTTTTATAAATGGTTCATACAATGTATTAGAATATATATTTTATTATTTAAAGAAAGTAAAATGTAAGCGAGCTACATGCAGAGCTGTCAATGACTAACATACAGAATCTTGAAAAGCAGTAAATTAGTAGGCACATGTTATGTTGGAGAAGTTAGAATTTCTTGTTCTAAAACGATGTGGGAAACCTAACTTGCCAACCTTATGTAAGTTGTTCATTAACAGCATTAAATAAACGATGATAGATTATTTAAATCTAGAGGATTAACTAACTTGCCAACCTTACCTAATCACAAAAATGCATTCAATTTATAAATGAACAAATGCAAATAATTTTTTTGGGGGTTAATTGCCTAGATACCCCTGTAGCAAACCCCAATTATTTCTGTGCCCCCACCTTTTCAAAAAAAAAATTGTACCCCTGCAACAAACACTCAATTTTTTTTTATCCTCCTCCCTTTAATTCCCATTGCCCACAAAATCACAATTTTCCTGTGTAAGTGCACATATATTTTCTGTAACTTACATAACACTAAATGTAATTTATGTAAATATTATCTGTAAGTGCATTATGTATGTTATATAAAAATGGTAACTTGTAAAATACTAAAGAAACATACATTAATATACAACACCTGAAAATATTTTATTATAATAAATACATCAAATCACTTGAATTCATCGAATATTTGCATTCCGACATTCTTTTTTTGCTCTAATGAACTGAGCTATTATCTTCCTTCGGATCCTCTTCATGTCCGTTTCATCGAGGTAGTCTTCATTGCAGAGCATCCTAAATCTGTGCCCCCTAGATTTAAACTCTATGAGGAATAGGAGGATCCCACAAAGCATATATCACTATAAACAAAAAATGTCGTTGGAAGCGATTGATGATGCCCTCCTCTACAAAGTCTTCCTTATAGTCTTGAAGGATCAATGCTAACCTGATTCTGGAAACTACTAGTCAGATTGATTAATAGTTTTACCCAACTTTATGAAGTCTTTATCAGCCATTATATCTACCATTGCCGTTAAAGAAGGCATCACAAATCTATTTGAGATGAAGCAGGACAAATGATTGCACCTAAAGTAGTTATGGGCGCGATTCAATGCCAATATAATGCATTCGAGGGCTGTGACAACTAGATAGTAGCCATGAGTTTTCGCTATGAACACTTGCGACCAAAAAGGCTATATGAATTACTTGTTAGTTAGTGAGCCTCCAACAAGTATGACAAATGTTCTCACCCGTGCATCTTCCTTGAGGAGGATACAACCTTCACTTCTCCGAAGTTTACGAAAAGCTCAACCCTAAAACTAGCTCAAGGTGAAAGAAGTCACCACCGGCCCCTCCACATTGAAGAAGGACAATGGCTATTAAATAAACTCACAACCATCCCATGATAGGGAGTTTCAGAGTACTCCCTTGACAGTATTCATGCCATCTATCCAATCAGGTAATCTGAGTGTTCAACTGATTTTTTCATTGGACGCACATACCAACTCTCAAATAGACAACTCCTATTTTTAAAACTCTATTCAAAGCTGAAGGTTCCCTGGGTCGCCCACAATAACGTTGTATTGCCACTCCTTCTCACTCAGGTGGTCACAAGTGATAGATACAGAAAATTTTTATCAAAAGGAGTGAAAGAACAAGGATTAAAAATGAATATGAAACACGCCTTCAAGAGGAGGAGTAATTAATTTCCATTCTAGTTCTTGTCATATACTAAAATCTTCACTAACACGGGCTTCAGATTACATTTGACAGGCACCCCAAGTAGATTAATCATTTATGAGAAAGCAACTACTAGGTATACGAGAACACCCGAGGTAACAATCAGCTCACCAGAGAACCATGCCTACAACATGTATATTGGCCTATCCTAACTTATACTAATTTAACCTAATCTAACAATTTCTTTTCTACATTGGATTGGGGTCACCCCGGGTAATAGTCAGATTCAAGTTGGACCTTTTCAAATATCAAGTTAGAGTAAACTCAATCTAACCCGTCGAAATTGTAGCCCTAACCCATACCCGTCACAAAACGCTACCGGGTTTAGGCTGGTCCGGTGACCCGAACATTTGGCCAACCGTCCGATCACTCTCTGATCGTGATTCGTCCCATCGATAAAGCATAATCAATTGGCGGTCAAGATGCGAAAAGAACGTGCAACGTCCGCGGATCAACATCCATAGAGCGAGACGGGCCAACAAACCAACCTCCCAACCAAGAGTCCCCGAAAGGCGAAACTTTCTTCGCCTCTCTGGTTCTCTCTCCTTTCAAAGTTCAAACGATCACCGGTCGATCAGAGACATCCCCGCCTTTGAATCTTTGATCGACCTCCGCGGGTGGGAAAAGCTTGTGGCGGAGAAGCCTGTCCTCCTATCGCCAAATCCGGTCCGATGAGAGGGTTGTTGTGGATCTTACTATGCTTCGCCCTAACGACGGCCTCGATTAGGGTTTGCGTGCAAGCGAGGTCCGACAAGGAGACGAGGGAGAGATTCTATGGAAGCCTCGCCTTCCAATCCCCTCCGTCCAGTCCAGGGGAGGGGAGCATCGCCGACATGTTCGATCGCGTACTCGAGAAGGAATTCTCCGATAATGATCAACCTGAAGGTGCGATTCTTTTGTTTTTCTAGTTGAAAGGAAATTTTGATTTTTTTTGCTTTATTGCGTGGATTGATGAATGTGTGAATGCCGGGTTTGTTTCAACGAATATTTATGATGTTTTTGTTTTAATTGGTGTTGATGAGATGGTTTCATGTTTCTTTCATTTTTTTTATAAACAGCGCCGGATAAGAATAGTTTCAACAACAGTGTGGCCGATCATCAAGTAGGTGTGACTTTCCTCTTGACACCATTCAATATTTACAATCATTTGTACTTGTATTGAATAATGTTTATATATATATACCCTGCGGACATGCGGACGGGCTCTTTCACTTTTAGTTTTCACTTTTTTAAATGGGAACTGCTGGTACCTGTAGGTTTCACTTTTCTAACACAGTCAATATCAGACCACTTGTTGATTTTGATTGTAATTGATGCTTGTTATGAAACTTCCACATCATGGGTCATTAAAACTCATGGTCATGTCTATCTTGTGAGATAGAAACTTGAAAAAAAAAGGCATGTAATGGGGATCAATTCAATGACAAGTTAGTGGGTCTGATATGATCAATTCAATTCAAATGATGCATCTACATAGCAAGCTCATAACACTTACAATTCATGTATAGCATCAAAGTTCATAATATTTTTTCTTCCATCAGAGAAGAGGAGGACTTGATTGCATATATAAACTACACATACAAGGATGACATATATAGACTGATTAACACCTCCTAAATTACTAATATCAATAATAAAAAAAACTTTTAAACTAATTTGAACCTGATTTTTTTTTTGAGACAATGAAAAGAACTTGTCATTTCATATTACTGCTATTATCATTCACCAAACAATGTGCTCATAACACAGATTTAAGCATGTCACCAACTCAATAATGGAATCTAAAATAAAAAACCCCCAATCATCACAAACCCTAGATGATAAAACCCTAAACATCACCGATTTAAAATATTACTGCTATTATCATTCACCAAACAATGTGCTCATAACACAGATTTAAGCATGTCACCAACTCAATAATGGAATCTAAAATAAAAAACCCCCAATCATCACAAACCCTAGATGATAAAACCCTAAACATCACAAACCCTAGATAAAAACCCTAATCATAGCGAGAGAGAGAGAGAGAGCTCAACCTGGAATCGGGGTCGCCGGGGGTCGCTGGAGTCGCGTGTGATCAGCGGGGGTCGCGGGTGCTCGGTGTTTAGTTTCGTGAGAGAGAGTCAAGATGGAGAGAGAGTCGAGAGAGGCATTTGAGGGTATTTATTCATTTGCTTTGGACCATCCAATCACATTTAAAAATCGGACGGTCGAGTACATCGTGGCCCTTTCCAATACGCGGTGGCCCTTTTTTTTTGTTTTTCACATTTTTTTATCACATTTGGACGCGTGATCGGACGATTGTCACTCGATCCGCATGTAAGAGCCCGTCCGCACGTCCGCAGGGTATCAACACTTGCTTCTGTATTGTTCTCCACAAGTTTTCTTTTTCTTTTTTATGTAAAATGTAAATATGATTTTGTTTTGAAGAATATGTTGCTATAATGAATATGAATGTGATTTATCTCGTATCTGCATCGTGACATGGTTTTTTCATTCACAAACCCCTGCATGGGCAGAAATGTTTGATAGAACTAGTGGAATTAGCTCTTATGTGAACCTTGTGAATGTTCAGTATGAAGGTGCATAGAACGTCTTGATAACACAAGGATGGTGTATAAACTGAACACTTGGATGAGCAGAATATAGCAGCTAAGATGGCTTGATGAGATTATTTTTTCTTTTTTAATTTCTTTTATGGTGGATGCGTCAGTATAGAATAATTAGGGAAGCACATGCAGGGCGTGATGAGAGGGGCGTAGGAAATTTTGGGATAGAAGGATATGAGATGCAATATCCTGAGCCATTTTTGTAATGATGATTTACCTGAGAGACGAATGCAAATCCTAAATATTAGATGCACATTTTCTTCGCTTTCATGGATGATTTAAACGCCTATGTTATTTGGAGTTGCTCTTTGTTTGTTAGATTAATCTCTGTACACGGTAAAGTATCTCACCCTACCAACTAATCTTGGTCAAGGACTTCATTATGGATACATTTCCTACCTGACCACTTGGCCTCTAAAAATTTAATGTCAATCGGTAGAGTGCTGATCTAAGGTAGCATTTCGAGGAGATAGTAGTTGGTATTGAGAGCCTTTCTGTTCTTGTAGATGTGCCCCATAGTTGAACCACATTGACACATTTAATGATTTGTTTCTAGTTCATGGTAGATTTTGAAATGAAGAGGTTTAAAATTACAATGCATGACTGGTTCTCTTGGTCTGGGAGATTGGTTGCCTCTAGTGGAAGTTATAAACCAGTAATTTCAAGAATTTGCATGTAGGACTGAACTTTGAGTTTGTACAATGGGGCAAAGTCCATCCTAGTCCTCGGGATGAACATGATAGTAATTGTGAAATGGATGGGCACTTCATTTCTCATTGGTCCTTTACATTGAGGAGACTGATTAAAGGTAGAATCTTATTAGGAAGATGCAGAAGTCTTAGCTGAGCATAACATATTGGTTACTTATGTAATATGATATAGAAGGTTGTTGGTGCTCCCACGATGGCAACAGTCAGGATTGATGTGCAAGCAATAGGATTTCAAGTTTGACATTTCACATTCCCTATTTTCATAAGAAGTTTGAATTAGAAACTAGAACAATTGTGTTTTGGCATTTCCTCAGGTTATAGACGTAGGTTTTATATCCCTATGATATGTTTGGACTTAGACATTGAACATTGAATGATTTGAAGAGTGGACCTTGCTGGTTACCCAATGTAGTATCATGTTTTTTAAAAGGCTCACATGCATGGAAGACTTTTTATTCTATCTAATGAGATAGTTTCTTTTAATAGTGAAGGAAAGGTGTTTTATGGAGGTCTGGCAATCTTGAATTCTTGGCATGTTGCATAAAGCTAATAGACTTGTACAGTGAGCATTGGGATAGTTTTATGCCTATTAAAATTTTTAGAAACCTTAAGTTCCAGTTTGGGAAGCAACATAAACTATTCACGAATAGTCGAATAAATAACTATTCTAGTAAAGATAACTATACCAGTGGAATAAATCATTTTTTGTTTGGTTGTATTTTTAGTTATTCTTGTTGGGAAATGTAATAATGAAATTTTTTATTGTTTGATTGATCATGGATAAGTTGTGGATAAAAATGAATAAAGTATGGATAAAGATTTATAAAAAGTGAAAAAATAATTTGACATGTGCACCCTTTATTTATAAGAGGTGATGTTAGATGATTTGATAAGTAGACCCTGGGTGGAAAGAAGAAGAAGAATGTCCATGCTTCCAATATAATGGGGATTCCATGCGTCCTTGTGACAGATGGACTATTTCTATGGTAAAGAATCCACCAATAGGCTCTTCTAGTAGGATGGAAAATTTGGGAAGAAAGAATTAATTGTAATATAAATGACCATCAGTGACATTTTTTTTTTATTGGTAAGTATTTTTTCTGGTCAAATCATCCCCTCACAAAGGTTGAGGGTAGAGGTACCTTCTACCTTCCTACCAAGAGGAAATTTGGTAAACCGTTAGTGACATTATAATGATCTCACAAGGCATTTAGCATGGTGACTTTTTTTAAATTTTTTTTCTAGAACTTAAAAACATGGTAACTCTTAGATGGGGCTTTAAGACAATATTAAAAAGGAGAATTCAGCATGTAGCTATATATTACCAATGTTCAGCAGCTTAATTGCAAAGTCAGCGTTATAATATAGTTGATTGTTGTGTATTATCTGAATAAATGTCTAGGATTCCTCTGCAAAACATGTGCAACCTTCCACAGATACTGACCATATGTATTCAGATTTATAAGTATCAACTATTAACTTATTCTTTAATAATTTACTCACATCTAGATTATTCATCACTGTGTTTTTTTTATTCTTAACAGGCTGATTTGGAGACTGTAGCTGTAATTCATGACAAGTCTAAGAAGAATGAAACAGATGCAAAGTATAAGCAAGTGGATATGGATTTCTAGTGTCTTCACCTACTCATTACCAGAAAAGCACTTATTTGTTATTTTTTGTGCAGTGGAACAAGATCATTCCAGATTCAGGATGTCTTCAATCTTGAAGGTGACGGTACAGATGATAGGACAACTGTGATAGATAAAGAGGTGCCTTGACTGACATTGAGCAACTGAGTGTGATCAGGATATGGTGACTGATTGCTTATCCTTTACAATTTTCCATCTGATATTTTTTTGATCTACTGTTGGCAGGATAATGTTTTTGTTATGGCCAACCGAAAGACGAAATATCCTGTGCTTCAGGTGGATGTGAGGTATGCTACTCTCCTTCTTTAATCCCTCTCTCATTTCCTCTCTATATCTTTCTGGTTCAATTATTTGCATATCTTTGATGTCTTAATGCATAGAATTTCTGTGTGATATGGTGAAAAAGTATGCCTTTATGGTGTTATTGTAAAGTTTTTTTATGATTACGTGTACATATTCATTTTGCATTTTAGCTTGTTCTTGATGTGGCAAAATGTACTCGCAGGTTGATTTCAGATTTAGTAGTTCTTATTGTTTCTGCCACGATTGGTGGAATTGCCTTTTCCTGTTTGGGACAGCCAGTGAGTACTATAATACTTATCTTGAATAATGTCTGTGATGTTGGCTTTATGTGAATTTTACTGTCGTTGAGGCTCTTCTTGTGCAAATATCAATTCCATTGAGGTTATGAAATTTCTTGTTGGTTTTTATGCCAGGTTATTGTTGGATATCTCCTTGCGGGATCTATCATTGGACCAGGGGGTTTGAATTTCATAAGTGAGATGGTACAGGTACAGTGTTGAATATCTTGGATCCCTAATGCTTTATTATAAATAAGTATGCATCTCTCATATTATACTTATGTATATTTTCTTTTTCTCTTCAAACATTGTGAATTCATTTTCTCTCTTGTCCATGTAATCTCCTTGAAAGATACACCTCTGGAATTCGTCCGGGCATCTTGATTGAATAAATTCTTCATGGTTCCTGATTATAACTATGAGTTCATGCAATTGATTAAATAAATTCTTCATTGTTCCTCATTTCAATTATTATGAACTTATACAACTGTCTTCACGCATTTGTGTTATTGCATGTTCTTGTTGCATTGATGAAGAGAGTTGAGAGAACCAAAAGTTGCAACTTGTGTCATTTTGATACTTTCTACATTGGTTCATCTGTTTGCCTAATTGCCCATACATATCAATTCTATATTGCTCTAACTTCTTTGACATATGTGGTGGCAATTTCATGGAACCTAAAATTGGTGTCCTTATTTGGTTTACATTTTTCATTTTCTGTAGGTTTAAAACTATTCAGTAGTCTTAACATCTAAACTTTGCAATCAGGTTGAAACGGTAGCACAGTTTGGTGTTGTCTTTCTCCTATTTGCTTTAGGCCTGGAGTTTTCTTTGACAAAGGTACCCTTAAGCAAATGGAAACATATTTGTCATATTCATTGCCCTTTAATAATGCATCCTTGTGATCAGATAATGAAAAATGAGATACAGTTTTTATGTTTTCTTTGAATTTCTAGATTATATATTCTAACTCATGCCAGTGATGCAGTTAAAAGTTGTTGGACCTGTTGCTGTTCTTGGGGGACTACTTCAAATTGTTATTTTCATGTTCTTGTGTGGCATAACTGCTGTGGTATTACACTGTTATAATTATTAACATAAACCAGCTAAATTAAACACGGTTTTTTATTGATTTATATTATGATTGGTCACTGTGGGTTCTACTTCTGCTTAACGTATGCCATTGTTGATTGCATGCAGTTATGTGGTGCAAATATGTCAGAGGGAATATTTGTTGGATCCTTTTTATCAATGTCATCAACTGCTGTGGTAATAATTCTATCTCCACAGTTGAAGGTTATAAAATTTGTTAGCTTCCTTGCCTCTTGAGGATGTTAGACTAATGCATGTGCTTTCTTTTCAAAATTAGGTTTCTAAATATTTGGTTGAAAGGAATCACAGTAATGCTCTTCATGGACAAGTCACAATTGGAACACTTATTCTTCAGGTTGGTTTGAACATTTGAATTTAAAATTCTATTGCAGACTGCTGAGTGGCAAATATTCAACGGTAAATCTCACACACTTTTGTTACAGGACTGTGCTGTTGGTCTACTATTTGCTTTGCTTCCTGTTCTGGGTGGAAATGCTGGTCTTTTTCTTGGAATGATATCTATGGCTAAGCTGTGAGCTACTTCTCTAAGAACATCTGATTTCTGTAACTTGTTGAGTGTCATTGATTGATTGAACATATTAATTACATTTATCTACAATTTGGTATTATCTTTTATCTAAATTTTATGGTGGCATGATTTATGTTTGATTATGATTTCATACCAATGTTAATTGTCAATAATTTATATGATGGCTAGGAGTTCAGATCCTAATAGACAAATTTTCCTTTGTCATATATTGAGAGACAGTTTTTATATTGAAATATTATGCTTCTGTCTTTTGCAGAGTGCTGGTGCTATCCATTTTTTTAACTACAGCATCTGTATTGTCTTGGTCATTTGTTCCTCGATTTTTGAAGCTAATGATACAATTATCATCTCAGGTAAGTTACAGTTTCTGTCCATGTAGACATTCTGAATATGTTGTAATTGTTCTAGTAGATCTACCACCACTAATTAATGGTATAGCAAGTGTATAAGTTATAACACTTTTGAGCATATTTGCAACAGGGTAGTGGTCAATAGGGCACTCCCAAACAGATTCCAATAAGCCTCATAAGATCTTGCTGAAAGGAACTTTACAAACAGGTGTTTTATTGAATTTAAACATTGGAGAGCATAACTCACAGCTCCACTATATTTGGGGGCTGTTGTAGGGCTTTGAGTGGCTCGACGGATGGCCTTTTTGCTCTTCTTGTCATTGCTTTCCTATTTTGTATAAATCAGAGATCCCTCGTCTTTGGTTGTTCAAGGGACAATTTTCTCTTAATTGATTGTTCCAATCTTAATTAAAAAACTCACAGCTCAACTGAGAATCTGGTGCGGTGGCTTCCTAATTGCCTTATTCTGCTTTGGGAGAATTTTGTTGGAGGCGCAATATCCACATAGGAACATACACACAAATCTTGAGAGAGGAGAATTGCCCATGTGTTTTTAATGATATTAACCTCCTTCAGTGATCCCCACATCCAAGGTTACCTGCCACCAGAATTTTAAAGCTGATCGCAGCAGCTTGAGAAGATCCAGAAGCTCCCTGTACTCCAAATCTGTCAAGGCTCTCCTGAATCTTTGTGAGTATATTACTTAAGGGAAAATTCATATAACCCCCCATAAACATACAAAAATCCAGATAACCCCTTCTTTTCCAGAAATCCAAATAGCCCCCCACAAACATAATCAAAATCCAAAACAACCCCCTGAGTTGATTAACCACTGAAGAATTGGAATATTCCGAGAATATTCTGTTATCCTAACCCAGGTAAATAAAATAATTCAAATAAGTCCCTGTAAACTTGGAAAACACAAATAACCCCTTACAAATTACATTTTTACCCCTCCTATTTTATATAGCCCCTTACAAATTACATTTTTACCCCTCCTATTTTATAATCTTTCCTCTTCTTCCTTCAATCCTCTCCAACCTATCCAAAAGTTGCTTACATTTTTTCAACAAATCAAAATCACAGTTGGAGGAGTGTTGCCATATGATTTTGAATTGACTGAAGGCAATGAAATATCCAAAAGATTATAAGAGTAAAACCTAACAATCAAAGGGAAGCAAAAGGTGAAGGGAACTAATAGAGAAACATTTGGAGGAGATGTTTTCAAGGAGGAGCTTCAAGAGGTCGATGAGATTTCGAGGATCTGATCCAAGAGGAGGCGTGATGAGATGATGAGGACGATAGGCAAGGAGCGGTTGTGACTGGTGAGGAGGACCAGATGAGGGCGGCTGCGATGAGATGAGGGATGAAGAGAGATTCTGGTTATGAAGGGGTATAAAGGTACTTTTAGTAATAGGGTTAAACTCAACTAGCCTATTCGTTAACTTATCTGACAGAAGGGGATATTTGGATTTTCATTGTGTTTGCAGGGGGTTATATGGACTTTCACAAAAGTCAGGGGTTATATGGATATCTGACATATTACAGGGCGGTTATATGGATTTTTCCCATTACTTAATTGCCAAAAGAAATAAAATAATTGGCCAAACTTCATCAGTAACTAGACTGAGCTGACAAGGGAAAGCAACATCCAAGGAGCTCTGGCCACTGAATTATCTGGCCAGAATTTGACATTCTCATCATTCAAACATGTAAAAACAGGTGCTCATGAGAGATAGGGGCAAGGAACACCATACTTTCTCCACAAGTTTGATAACATAGAAAAGTGAAAGCGAAGAGAGAGAACCTTGTGAAAGCACCAAATTATCTAGCTCTACTGATTATTACCCAAGTAACACCTAGAGCTCACATCCTTTCATGATCATTAGATCCAATCCCCACATTCCACCCCTTTGGCTGGCATTGAACCAGCTCCCAATTGACAAGATGGACACTCTTTCCGTTCCTTGCCACCAGACCATGAGAGCCTTCTTTTGAGGACATCCAATCTGGTAAGGACCCTTTTCGGGATCAGGAAATTTGATATAAAGTAGATAGGAAGACTGGAGAAAACATATTTTAATAACACAATCATACAAACCAAGCTCAACAATCCCTTTCCAATGTCCAACCTAATATGAACTCTCTCAACCAGGGTTGCCAGTTACTGACTTTTCTGCTGTTAGGAGGGAGGCATTAATAATAGGAGAATTACTGTTTTGAATTGCAGAATTTCCATATTTGATTGCAGATTTGAGGGAGATAAATTGACCCAAATATTAATCTTGAGACCTTTACAAAGCTCAAGGCTCTTGTCAGGATTTCTTTAAAAGTCCACACGTCTATATGACTGCCATTAATAACAAAAGGGTGTCATGCGCTTACTGCAAATGGGTAACTGAAGGCCAGTCTTTCAAGGGCGCAACCACTTACCCATCCGACTTATACTCCTCTCATAGAACATTGGCAAAAGTGAGGGGGGTATCCCTAATCCCCTTCCAGCTTTAAAGAATGTTACGGCTATTAATTTTGAAGGACTGAGACTTTTGTTGATTCTACACATTCCTTCATCTACCGAAGCCACAATCGGGAGAAGCCATGCAGTTTGAGCACATTCCACAGGAATCCCCAATTAATGGAGTTGTAAGCAAATTTTAATGGAGCCATGAAAATGGAGCCTAAGGATTTTCTCTTTTCCGCAAATAATTTTAGTGACGGGCAGACCTCCAACCTATGAAGTCACCTACCATCTCTAGTAAGCAAGGGTTTGAAATGACTTTCACTGTGGGTGGGCAGACAGCACCACCCACCCACCCACCCACATCTGGCGGGCTTGGAACCACCTCTCCCATTTTAGATTTTTTGCAATTTTAGCTTCCTTCTCTATTGAACCATGATTCAGAAAAAAGTACATGTTAAAAAAGAAAGACATATTAAGAGGTTGTTCAAAAAGAAAGACACCTTAAAAAGAAGAAAAGACTGCATTATGTTTATGCTTAACGATACTGACTAGGACTTACTTTGAATTCACTATTTAGATTTTTTAATTCCATGTTTACCATATTAACTTTGGTAAACTAGGATATATTGATGTTTCAGCTTCTACACATTGTTTGCAGACAAATGAACTCTATCAGCTGGCTTCTGTGGCTTTCTGTCTACTATTAGCTTGGGTAGGTGCTGAAGCTTTCTATAATTCTGATGTTATTCCATTTTTGTTGTTGAAGTTTTTGGGTAGCCATCTAGCCTAATTTACATACATATCATCCTGAATCTTATTGTGGTATAGCGTTAGAGCTGTTATTTCCATTTTGGAGAGATTGCATTTTAAGGCAAATAAGCAGTATTTATTTTTCTTGCTCAACTTTCGTGAGTAGCTGGTTTCATTGTTACCTAATACTCCAATTATTGATTAATTTACGTATTAAATGTGCACTTTTCATGAAAAGTTTAATTCCTGTTTAAATCACGTTTGATTAACCATACATGCCTTATTCGCTATATCAGATGAATTAAATATGTATTAGACATAATACTCTTGTTCTTGTTTAGCAGAATTAAAAACCAAGGAGGAAAAAAAAATACTCGACTAGGCTTTGCTTTGCTATATTTTAAATAATTGGTGATTTTGAATTCAACTTTTATAACTTGAACTCGAAGTCTTTGAAATGTTTGATGTTATAGCATCATTGAAAATTCATTTTATTTTTTGTATTTTGTCCAATTAATTCTTGATTTTTTCTCGAATTAATGTTTACCAAATTGTGAATTTTTTTCCTTGCCAAATTACCGGGATTCCAAAGAGGTAATGAAGGCTGGTGCCTGGTTTAGATATTGGTGTAACTTAATATTACTATTTTATCATTGTGTTTTTCTTAATTCATATTTATTATTAAGGTTTATATTTGTGTAATCAAACTTTGAAGAAATGCAATTCCTGATGATATGTTCATTTCCATTCTTTGAGAAGTTAATCTATTTTCTGTAAATAAAGAGTTTGAAAATATTTTCTTGGATAACATGCTATATGTGCATGCATAGAGATGTACAAATCATTAAAGTATTGCTCTCCCCTCTGCTTGCCGGTTCTACACGTTCCATCTTTTGCAAATCAGTTTCATTCAAGATCCCTCTTTTATTCATCAACTCACCTCTCAAGAATTCAGCACCACCTATAGAGGGTTGATGTCAATATTATTGGCAGTCGTAAGACTATCAATTTGGTTGTAGAGCCCACTGGAAGTCGTAAGACTGAACTAAATATGGTTGTATAGTCCTATCAACTGCTAGACATTATAACTGATTTGATTTGATGGGAGGCGACTTGTCTTTTCTATTTCTGCAGTTAACTTTCTCCAATATTATATGTTGTTGATTTTGGGCCAAAACTTGTTTCAAAATTGTTTTCATTATGTTTTAAAATAAAATTCAATTTCAAAGTTTGGGTTCAAAACCAATTTTCCAATGGTCAGATTTAAGTAGTTGTGTTTGGGATAGAAAATTAAATCTAAAATGATTGTTGTTGGGATTCATGTGCAGTCGTATAAGTGTTCCATATTGTTCCTTGTGCGTATATGAAATTATTATGAGTTTGGACCTCTTTGCAAAAAACTTGTCTTTGAGTTGAGGAATGGGGGAGGAATAGTGGGTATAGGGGAGAATAAATAAAAAAAGGTAAATGGGTATAGCTACGCAGAATTAGGTGAGAATAAACTGGTATTTGTATTCCAGCCCCCCCCCCCCCCCCATGGAATTGTGTTACTCCCCACTAGTATAAGAGAATCACCTGTCAAATCACATGTCATCACCTCATATACATCAATGGGGCGTACATGTTAAATCAATTGTTTACACCTTATTCACATTTTAATTTTTCATCACTCAAACAAGTCAACCTTTATTATTACGTAATGAAAAAAAAAAAAAGCAAATAGAAAATCACATGTCCATTGATAAAGTTATTATTCCTAGATTAGGTATAAACCCCATAATAGCTTATGTCTCTACTCAAATGAGAACTAAGGCTTTAAACATAATTATAGAAATAGACAGGATTCTTTCACCATTTGTTGCTTACACCACTCATGGTTAAAAATTAAATGAGTAACTTAGTAGTGCCGTATGGCATCCTCACATAAGCCTCCTCATGTTGGAGGTTAAAAAAAAAGTGAGTGTTGTTTGAAGGGGTGCGTCCCCTGCCATGCAACAAAGTCCACCAAGCAATATTGCATGTTTTAATTAAAAAATGAAATGGATTAATGTAAAACAAGGAAAGAAAGTCTAGATATTTCGACAAGCTGTGTAAACAATTTGTTCGTATTATTTTACTTGAACAACCGACCTAATCTATTAATCCCACATCGGAATATTTCACTTGTTCGGCTGACCCATGAATCTATATAAACCACGGACTCCCTTTGTTAACATGCATTCAATTCATTCAAGTTTTCATTTGGTGAAGGTTGCAGCAGTGTGAGGTATGCATTTTTATTAAGAAAAAAGGTAATGCATTCTTTATTACATTATTTATTTATGAGAGATCTTTTTTGTGTATTTCTAATTCGAATAAGTATTATTTTATTATATAAAATTAGAGATGTATTGTTCAAATAGAAAATAAATATATGCATTTAGGCTCATATACTTAGATGTAATACTTTCAAGTTTTAGCAATATTATATATACACATTTTTTATTTTGCGCATGAGTGCTTTAGACTAGCACAAATATCAGAGAATTATCTCTGTGGAGATGAAGTTCAGTTGTCCGTGAGACATGAAAAATAGCCTATCACAATTATTGCTGTCAATCTGATGTTACTGTGAACCCATAGCCGAATGAATTTTAAATCGTTCACAAATTTGTGCTTCAGAGCAGATGAGGTGCATGAAAGGGTATTTGATTCTGGTATTTAATTGGCTGAGGCGTAGGTGCAGACGTAGTAGAATGTAAATGGCTTGTGAATCCTGGGGCAAGTCCGACTAGAACCCTATGCACTAAGGGGGCAGACCGATGTCCTTGGCACGTGCATGATCCATGCACCTCAGGGTTATCTATTTAGCTAATTATCTGGTTAACATATATTAAATATTTTATTATTGTATATGTCTCCACTTTGAGTGTAACTCTGGTTCCAGATATATATAGATATTAGTTTACTTTAAATTTTGATTCAAGAGTTATATCTGAGCTAGAACACCAGCATTACATACTGTTCCTTAACATGCTGAAGTTCAATTCCCAAGCAGGGGTTTGGGATTTGTTATGATATATGCAAGTCTCATAATATATTGAAGTTATCTGAGTTCACTTTTGAAGTACTTTCTTACAGTTCTATTGGAAGGGCATGATCTAAATTGGACATTTGGATTTAGATAATATGGCTATCTATAGTGTATTAAGAGAATACAATGAGGAAATGTTCTTTATTAAGTCACAGGGGAATGAGGGATATGAGATAACGGTTAAAAGTTCAAAGTTTTTCATTACCTGCCACATTTTTTTTTTGTAGTTTTTCAGTATCTGCTGTAAGTTCTCAAGTGATCTGTTCTATCATTTATCAGTGCAGTGATAAGCTCGGGTTAAGCCTTGAGTTGGGTTCATTTGTTGCTGGAGTTATGATATCTACAACTGACTTTGCTAAACATACTTTGGACCAGGTATTTACTTTTATCAGATTCAACTTATGTGATTTTGTCTGTCCTTTTTAATAGCATTGTTTATTCAACTTTAAAGGACATTGCTGTTAAAATAAAAGCACATCTCAGCCATCTGATTCTGATTGTCTACGTCATTCTAGGCACACTGAATTTACTAATTTGTCCCTTTTAATTTGTCTCTGTGGAAATTAGAAGGTATTTAATTTTGGGTTGAATGTGGAAATTAATAACCAACCATAGGTTTTGTAGTCCTTGTTCGGAGATGAAAATCATGATCTGTGTTGGAGGCTGCTAATGCAAGTATTCTAGTCTACTTTGAGTCATGGAAGTTTCATATTCCATAAGTGCGGGGTCAGTGGATTGAAATATTCAACTGACAGATACGTCAGTAACTTAGAAAAGCTAATGGATAGTTTATGACCTTTCAATAATATAAAACCCCATGACTTGGTTGATGTAATATTCTAGTTTTATTTAGAGTTGAGTTCCAGGGTTCCATCTTTACGTGGGGTAATAAATTTTGCAGGTCATTAAACTTGAAGCTGATATCTGCATTACAGGGACAATCTACGAAAAAGTGAATGTAGTAGTACTGATATTTTATCTCAAATAATTAGGAAGATTAGTTAAATCATTAACGATTTTGAAAGAACTTGATGTATAAGTAATTGTCACCGCATAGTTGTCTGGTTGCTGCTTAGACAACTATGGCCATCACTCAAATTCATTGTCATGGGTACGACAACTTGAAATTCATCATGATCCTTGAAGAAGTAAACATGAGCATGGATATTTATGTTGACTGATGTTGGGAGTGTAAATTTGGTCGGTTTCCACATGATTCCGATGCAATTATATCACAAGTGCTTCTACATTTCAATGTGACAAAGATGTGAGGGAACTATACGCATTTTTGACTTGGGGGGGTATCAGAAATGAGTATCTTCTGTGCTTCCTTGATACACAGATCCTAGGATATGCATCCTAATGTTTTGTTATGATGCACTACAGGTGGAACCAATTCGCAACTTGTTTGCAGCACTCTTCCTTGCAAGTATTGGAATGCTCATAAATGTACATTTCTTATGGAGCCATGTAGATATATTACTTGCATCTGTCATTCTAGTTGTGGTAGTTAAGACAGCTGTGGTAACTGTTGTTATCAAAGCCTTTGGATACAATATCAAGACATCATTTCTTGTAAGTAATATCTATTACCCTCATGAATTGTGAGATTTTATTCGTGATTTATCCTTTGAAATGATGGCTTTTGTATGTTTTCAAGGTGGGTGTATCACTGGCTCAGATTGGAGAATTCGCTTTTGTGCTGTTGAGTCGTGCCTCAAATCTAAATCTTGTTCAGGTAACCTATCACTTTTTGTCTTCATAACTCATCTCCAAAACCACCTAATCCCCAACATAACCCCCCTCCCCCCCAATCAAAAACCTCCAACAGCAGCATAATGTGACGTTATGTCCATTACTTCATTTGTGTTACTATACAGGGAAAAATGTATCTTCTCCTCTTAGGAACTACAGCGCTTAGCCTGGTTAGTCCATTTTCAATTGAATTTTTGTTGGACTGAATGTTCTTATTTTTTCTTAGTTTTTAATCTTCCGCTCTCAACTTTGCTTAGGTTACTACTCCTCTCATGTTCAAATTGATTCCTGCCATCATGCACTTGGGAGTTCTCTTGAACTGGTTCCCATCAGAAGGGAACGTGCAGACTGAGGTGCGTTGTCCTTTGTCTTTATTCTTTGCATTGTTCTGTTTCAATGATTGGTTGCTCTGATGTAAAATATCCAGTCATGCAGGAATGGTTTGAAATATATATTTTTATTGTCACTTTTCTTTAGGGTTAAAGACATGTAAGTCCCTGTAAACATTCAAAAAGTCATAAATCCTTGTGATTCTTGGGCGGGTCATACAAGTTCCTCGAATGTGGCATGGTTAGTCATTTTCATCCCTATGTTAATTTTTCATCCAAAGTGACGGAATGTTCTCAGATATTCCATTCACATGCAAATGAAAATCATTGTAGTCCCTCAAAATTAAAGTAACAGCATTTTAGTCCTTTTCAAAGACCATAATACTCTTATCCTGACTTTTTCTTTCTTCTTTTATCACCATATTCTTTCTCCCCATCTTCCCCTCCACACCATGCTTCCTCCTCCCCTCTCCCCACCTCACCTGAATTTGATTTCCCTAAAATTGGTACAATATTGAATGTCAAAGTAGTTACAAAATTAATAGCCAAAAAATGGCAGGATCAAAACAAGAACTTGAGCTTGTCCGCTTCATGTCTTCCCTCTCCATCTCATAAAGCAAGGCGATCAACTCCCCCCGCGCCCGTCCACACCTAACCCATTGATCATCGAACTGCAAGCTGACAATCTTTGGGTTTGCCATCGCTCGCTACGGTGCATGATGAACACTTTGACCCATACTTTGTCAGGAAGTTGGACTCTTCCATGGTGGGGTGGGGTCATCGCCGCCGACCACTGACCACCTGCAAGGTGCTTCTGCCGGAATATCGGGGTGGCGCTGTTGCATACGGCGCAGGCAGAATGCTGCGGTTCTAGTACTCCTTGGACCCGGGAAACATCAGGCAGCGAGCAATGGTGATGGCAACGACGACCGCGTCAGTCTCGACAGACGTCAAATTGTAGCAGACCTTGAAGGGCAGTCCTCATGAAGTTCAATTTGGTGATGGTTTCAGAGAGGATTTTGGTCTTGAATCTGAGGGACTGGGCGTGGCACCAGTTCATGAGGTCAAGGCCCAGGATCGGCTTCAGCTCCGCCCGGGTGGTGTAAAATGGCCGCCGGTCCTGCTGCCAATGGTGCGGGTGCGGAGGGGGGAGGGTCTGATTCCATGGTGGCGGTGATGGTTGTGGTGGTGGCAGAGGTCATGGGTTTTGCAGCGCTTGAGGAGGGTGAAGAGATTGCAACAGTCTCACAGTGATAGCTGGAGAAAGAGAGGGGGCGGGGGTGGGTGGGTGGGTTAGATTTGACCCAAATTATATTAGTTAGGATCAAATAAAACATATGACAGGGATGAATATGGGTATTATTCAACTTTTAAGAGACTTGAATGGGATGCCCAAGAAAAATGCAAGGATTTATGACTTCTATGAAGTTTAGAAGGATGTAGATGTCTTTAACCCTTCTTTAATGTGTCAAAATATATTCTTTGCAGTTTAGGCATCACTTGTCTCATTTGCTCAATAACAAAAAGAATCAGTCATCAGAATTGATCCTATCTATCAATGGCATTGGTATAAATAATGAGTAAACTCTTTAGTGGTTAGGAAATCTCTCATCATATTTATGCTTTCTGTGTTTTACTATCAATGCCTCATTGGAGCCGTGAAGTCTAAAGTTGAGAAATACTTCTCTGCCAGATTGTTGATAGTGCATGATCGTTCAATATGTGACTGGCTTCTGGTGGATTTTGTCAACATGCATTGCCAAGCACATTACACTTACCTGGCATAACCCTGAACGGATATCTATTTCAGTGAATTTAAAATACAATCTCCCACTGCATAGTGCGTTGCATCCTACTTGGGCCACTTTATTCTCTCTTTTTTTTCGTGATGGGGCACTATGAATGAAATTTTTCTTTTTCATGATTTGGGAGCTTTCTCCGTTCACTCAGTTAATTCTTCTCTTGATTTTGTACCTCTGATGAATAGTTAATTCCATTGATTTGTACCTCCGTTCAAACATTTATGTTTTTTTGGGTCTGGTTTCAGGATAGAACTACCAACAGAATGCTGTGATTTGCACTGGATTCACTGGCGTGTCATGTGGATAGATTGTGGCATGACAGTTTAGAGATGCTTCTAAAGTCGGCTATTCAAATTTTTTTGGTTGATTACACAGGATATCATTAATCAACGCGCCCATTTGACGTCTGTAAAGTTTAGTCCTACCTATAATGTTTAGTCGTATCTATCTTTTATTTATCACCTTCTGAAATGTAAATATTTTCTATATAGGTGATGTAAATCTTCTGGTACTTCTCAATCGTCATCTCTTCCTAAACGGGTGAACATGGACAAGGAATAGCAGCAGATAATGAAATATTAGAACCAAAATTGATGTATTTTATTTTCTATCATTTTCTATTACATGTGCAAATAATGGTTTTTATTTTTCGTCCTTTTCAATTACAGGACAATTAAATTTTTTAAGTCATTTTCCATTAATGCAATAATGCCACAAACATATAAAGTTGGTCAAAAGAAAAATAATTTTATTTTGTAAGTTTCTATTTGACTCAAATCTTTTCTTTTTAAATATTTTTCCGTCAAGATTGTGCATAAACTCGCTTTTAATGTTCTCACGGTTTTATTACAGAGAAATATTGTTTGATGGTTTTTTTCCAACAAGAGATGGTACGAATTCTTTTCAACCATAGTAACATGTTAAATATAGTTGCTGTTTTGTAAAACGCAACCATATAAACCATAGTAACATGTTAGACATGATAAAATCATAAAATTGCTCAGAAGGGTATTCAGCAGGATAAAATTGCTCGCACTGCTGCTTAAGCCTTGTACGCGCCTGTTGCACAATGTTGTCATGTTTTGGCAAACAATGGGTCGCTTATACATAATTTTTTGACAGTGGAATAGCTTAATATATGAAAAAAAAAAGTGACATCTTGGTCAAACACCCAGGGGTCATTGTTCCATTAACTTAGAACGTGACATTTGTATTCCGTCATGCCCTTGTGGGGGGATTGCACGTGTTTCCGGGTAGCATCTCTAGAAATATGGTTCGATATATAAAATAAACAATGATACCTAATCCAAATAGTAGCACTTGTAGTGGGTGGATATTAGTTGGTACTTCTTTTTATAATTCTGTTTAAAGCGGGGCAAAGAGGAAAATCCTGCGCTGCATCTCTGACCGCTTGATGAATGGCAAGTTGTTTCATCGGATGACTAATATTTAACCCCCCGTATGGGGTGTGACATTGAGTTATTCGTTCCTGATAGCTATACTAGGATAAATAATAATTCAGACTGAATAATCAATTTGTTGTTTGGTTGCATTTTTTGTTATTCTCATTAGAAAACGTAAAAATGCTTTTTTTGTTGTTTGGTTAATCTTGGATAAAGTGATGATAAATGGTTGATAAGGGATGAATAAGAATTTATAACTTTTTAAATGGCAACTATACCACTGGGAATAGTGTGAGAAATATATGATTGATTTGATAGATGTGACCGTTTTTGAAATCTGTGTGAGATTGTTAAGTGAGATAAATTTTTTAAAATGACAGAGAATGGTATTTTTATCCATTTGCATAGATAAGGTCTGATAAGCAATTCCAACATTTTCTTAGAATAGTTATCAGGCCTTATCCTAACTTATCCAGACATAATTATCGAGGTTTATTCTGTTAAAACAAACAACTTTTTTTTACTATTCTCCTGTATTCTTCTTTATTCTGACCTAATTCTTCATGCCATACGGGGGTAAGAGATTTGAAATATCTAAAAACCTAAAAAAATCAACTAAACGACAAAGGTAAAAAGTGAAAAGAAGAGAGGGATAAACAGTAAAATAAAAGTTGATCCACATCTTTGACGGTGATGATGCTCTTTACAGTAAACAAGAAAAAAAAGGTCTCGGCCTCATCTCAGCCGTCCAAAAAGAAAAGCTTGCACAACCAAGTTGGAAGAACAAATACGTACAGACACATCTCATCTTCCCTGACAATGTGGGGTCCGTCATCCACTCTTTGAAACACAACCCGACGTCCACAGACCTTGTGCTTCGTGGAGCCATAATTCTCACCTTCGGTAAGATTAACTTTCCTTCATGTCAGAATTTTGATCTTTCACTGACGAAGCGCGTCAGACAACTTTCTTTCACTACTTAAATGTTACTACCATATAGTGAGAGATACTGTATCTGGTTTTGTGATCTCTCTCTCTCTCTCTCAATCACACGCGCACGCACCAAAAGATCGGGCAGCAGCAGCAGAAGCTGAGCTACAGTGGGGCTTACACAGATATAGAGGGAAAAGAGAGGCCCATGTGAAAGATGGAGGCAGAGTCTCCACCAGCAAAAGTAGCCCGCATAGTAGACTCTTCTGGTACTTCTCTTTTACTTCTTCTCTTCTTGAACGGGTGAACTTCATATATTAAAACGGAGGTTGATTTGGGTTTCAGAATATGAGACTTTTCCAGCATCAATGCTTGGGCTAGGACTCGGGCTTGGACTTGGGTCTGAGAAGTCTGGGTTCACGTTCCTCCAACTGCAGGAGCTCGAACACCAGGTGCTTATCTTCAAATACATGGTCGCCGGAGTCCCTGTCCCCTTCCATCTCGTCCTCCCCATCTGGAAGAGCGTCGCCGGTTCTTCTTATCACAACCACCATCCCTCCTGTACGTCTCTTCCTCTCAAAATCCCTGTTTTTAAATGTGGGTCGGTGTTTTTTCGATTTGGGTGATCGAAAAACAAGAACTTTTTCAATCGGGTCGGTTTGGTTTTGATTGAAATGCCAGTTATGGCCGGATGCGGAGGTGCTGGTGGGTTGTGGTACGACTACAGGCGCAACAGCATGGAAGCAGAGCCGGGGAGGTGCAGGAGGACGGACGGGAAGAAGTGGAGGTGCTCGAAAGATGTGGTGCCCGATCAGAAGTACTGTGAGCGTCACATGCACCGCGGACGTCTCCGTTCAAGAAAGCCTGTGGAAACCCCTTCATCATCAACAGCAATAGCTACTCCAACGACGACATTCAACAACACCCACCTCTCCATTTCCATCCCAACAGGGCTCCAACTCATGACCTCTTCTTCCGCCTCCACAGCAACCACAATGAACAACAACAACAACAACAACAACAGTGGGTCTTCTTCGAGGTTTGGTTTCTCTCCCACAAGCGTCCTTCAAACCGGTATCTGCAAAACAGAGATTATTTGATAGGTTGGTTTCGATGATGATATCTTTTTGTGTGTGATTTGAAGTCTGTTTTCAAATGGAAGATACCGTGATTGAGTGTTTGTAATATTTTAAGATGGGCTCCATCTCTTTCTGACAAGTCTTCACGTAATTATTGATCTTGATGTCGTCTTTCATCACCTTTTATCATTGTTTCTTGTCGATTCATTTGGGTGAAGTAAAAATTGGAGTTCATTGTTTTAAAATCCGGTGGTGTGGTGTAAATTCGTTATTGATTTGTGGGTGGGTACATGCCTGCACACACGTCTCGTGATCTTTTTGAAGGGACAGAGAGAACTGCTGTCTGTGTTTTGATGGATGAACAAGATTGATGGCGTGTACGTACAGCTATGCTTTATTTGCTTCTCGTCTTGGATTGGCGGTTCAGATTGTACGTATGTACGACTGGAACTTAGACTTATACAGTGTACACTGTAGAGAAAGGATCATGCTTATTTATCTATGTGCCTACTACATGCTGAGAAGGAAAAGTTAATGCGGTTGTACAAGTTTGGCATATTTCATAAGGGTAATTTATTAAACAAAAATTTGACCTCTGTGACATTTAAGCTTCCAACATGTCTTTTTATTATTGGTTTAAATATGTTTGTTAAAAATTTAGTAAAATTTTCGGACGATGAGAATTCATATATTAATTGTTGGCATGTCACACAAGATTTCATTTCACCTAGTAAAAAGCGTAACATTATATTCCATGTTGGTATAGGTATACTATGGAAACTGGTGTTGTATTTAATTCGTGTGATTCCACCCATCTATGACATGAGATATGAGCAGTGCCTCCAGTTAATCTCAATCTTTCACACAATGAGTAGTTCGAGGTGGCTCTTTTTTGTCTCCCTCTCCCTCTCTCTTGCCCACCTTCACCCCACCGCGCTCTCTGTGCCTCTCTTTTTCTCCCCTTTTTCTTTTCACTCTACTGCGTCACCTCACCTACGGCCGCCTCTCTCTCTCTCTCCCCTCTTTTTCCCCCTCCCCTCTACCAAATTTCCAAACCCACCTCCCAGATTTTTTTGAATGATGGGTTTCGCAACTTGGTTGGGAGGAATAATTGTACCATGATTGAAATGCAAATTATTTACCAGAAAAAAAAAATCTTGAATGTAGCATCTAAAAAATCATGGGTACACTAGATCTATTTTACAACCCTAATTAAAGCCTCATATACCTTGTCAGCTCCTTGCACTCACTCTAATGAGACATATATAAATTTTTTTTTTTACAAATTCTATAAATGAGTCGATACAATTAATTAGAGTATATATATATATTTTTTTATAAAAATACATATCTCATTAGATGGGTATATTGATTTAAAAAAAATAAACAAGTTGTGACATGCATTTGGGTTGAAAATAGGGTTAAGTCTTAGATTTCCCGTCTAAAAACAGTTGTTATTACACAAATTTTTATTTACAAACCCCAGATGCAATTTTAAATCAGCCCATCTTATGTGAGTACATAGATTTTTTTGGAATTGCTTCATTTTTATGAAAATTGAGGAAAAAATATGTGAACGATTGAGATTAACTGGAGGCAGTGTTTTCCATTGGTTGAACCGGTTTAACTTTCACTCGCTTTGAATTCCAGTTGATTTATCCTTAAAACCTAATCATATAAACCCTTGATAAAACCTAATCAACCTAACATTGAACCAACAATTTTCTAAATTCGGCAATGGGTTAAATAAACTGACCATTTCTTTATTTATAATATGATTATTTTTTTTGTTAAAATATGAAATCTAACAAAAAAAGTTTATGATTCATATAATAAAATCATTTTATAATATTAAGTAAAATCCTTAAAAATATTACAATTAGGATTTGATAATTATGCTAAAATATTCTAAATTATTTCATATTTTTTTATTAATATTTATTTAGTAATAATAATTAATACTTTTATTATATAATGATAACGTCACGGTTCAAATCAGATTAATTCGAAGATTGAACTAGTGACCTTTAACCCTCTCATTTTTCTAATTCAGTGAACGATTTGATTTTTAAAACCTGGAGAGCGATGGTGCAACAATTGGTGAAGGTTGTAGTGAAAATGGTTCTGATACCAATTGATAATTAATTGTTCTTTGAAGAAAAGCTAAATTCATAAAATGAATCAGAAAAAGTAATTTATTTCAAGGGTAAATCAATCTCCTAGTGCTAAAAATCACTTAAAATTAATAATCTCTCTGCGTTCTTTTATTGATATGTTCAAGTAAATAACAGACATGACTCACCAAGGTTGAATGTTGGATGGAAGGAATGGCGACAGAGACAGAAGATAAAAAAGTGAAGATTGGGTAGACTCAAGGGTAAATTGAACTGATGGTAAAAATTTAATATTACAAAATCAATAGATTAGTTTTGATGGTCATGTGGCGAACACACGATCTAATTAGTTTGTCTTGAGCCCATGATCATTTCTTGAAGTGATTCAACAGTCAAATAAATGGATTCAAAGACAACTTCAGGTTCTTGTCCCGCGCGGGGTTGATAGGGACACCCCCCCAGTTCCTGGGGATGCAGGATCAAATCCTTCCGTGGGTAGGAAGGGAAAAAAAGGGCACTGCTATACTTAAATTTTTTTTTTTACAAATTAAAATGCAGTCTTATATACATCGTCAGAAATCTAGTAAAACATATATATTGTTAGACGATGTATATATATTATTAAATATTTTCTTATACTTATTAGAAATAAGTTCATTTTATTCAAAATGAAGCATTTTTTATTAAAGTTATAACCGAGTCTAATATTTTTCAAAAAAGAAAGGCACACAACTCTTTGGGTTGGGTATCCATGGGCTTTAGCCCACCGTTCCCTATGGTCCTTGTTAGCCCTTGTTAGTAGTTTGTTGTTGTTGTGGTCGGGACTGTTACAAAAAAAAAAAAAAAAAAATTGAGGTTCTTATTGAAATCGAGCAACCTAAACCCCCAATTTAAATCCAACCCAAGTTCAGCTCAAGTTAACTTGGGTTTAAGTCTTGAAATCGATATAAAAAGCACAACCTAAACCCACCCCCAAAATTCGGGTTGGGTCGAGTAGGGTGGATATTTATCATAAACAAGCTACTCTATGTAAATACCAAGTTATTTGCCTAAAAAACCAAATGGAAATCTTCAAAACCTAATACTTTGCAAACACTAGACAAACTATAATTTAGATATGTGGACACGTTTCTCTTTTGGAAATTAGGATTATTGACTAGAATGACAATTCGAATGAATTAGCCCATCAATACGATTATAGTTTTTTATTCTTTCAAAAAACTAAATAAATACGATTATGGGTTTGTTCAGCTCATCAATTGGCCAATGGGCATGCTAACAGAGTTATTTCTCTGGCTGTTTTGATCAATTGCATTTTAATTTGTTGATTCATCCCTATCTTCAAAATGTGGTTATGCTGATTTTTTGCAGCTATCAGGTGACCTATATCTTCTTAATATATTTAATTCGATTAATCTTTAATCTTTAGTTGAGCCATCTTGTTGCCACCATGGGCTAGTTCTGAATGTCATGCAGTAAGACATTTATTTCGTGGATCCTCTAGGAGAAATTTGTATCCTGTAGGAAAATCATATAGAAGGAACATTTAATGGAAGAAATTCATTCAACAAACTTGTAGGCTTGATATTTTTCCTTTTTATTTTTAAATATAAATTGGTGGTCTCTCTTGGACGCACACCACCAGGAGTAGGATTTCATCATGTGAATTATGAGTTCCATAGGATCTATATAAGTTAGTGCGCAGGCAGACGAAAGCAAATAGAAAAGCTAAATCATAAGAGTTGAAATCATGGAAAGCAAAGGAGAAGGATCAAGTGCATTCCCCTACTATATATTGAACTTCAATTAATTTTTCCAATTTTGCATTGATTAACAGCTAATATACCTTTTTTCTTCACATGTTTTCTTGTGTTTTAATTTGTTTTTGCTCTTATACACATTTTGTTTTTTTACTCGAACAGGATGTTCTATAAAATTTTCAACCTTTTTTTTTTTTTAAATAAAACAGGAAGTACTTTGAATGTGTTTTGGATTAAGAGGAGTCTGAGTTGGTTAGTTGAGTTTATCTAAATCTTAGATGGATGATAGCCCCAGAACTGGTTTGGGGCTATCATATAGCAGCTGACTCGTTCCCTTCAAAATGTGTTCTTTGTAAATGGTCATACTTTTCCTTTTAAAAAAGGTGTTCTTTGTAGAAGAAATGTTTCAACAAGTATTGTTGGAGTTGAGGATTCAATACCACTAATATAAGAATTCTGCACAGAAAGGAGTACCTTCTTTTTGGGATGAATACAAAGAAAAGCTTATACTGACACCTAGATTTGCTTAGCATCATTTCTATTTTATTATCCTTTGCTTGAATTAAGTTCCAGATTTGATAGGCTCTTAGATCATGATCTTACATACATAGTCTACAATATCAAATTCATGTGATACAATGGTGATTTCATTACAATGTGAATCTGACACTGAAAATTTGTCTCATCGATTCTTTCTAATTTAATCATCAAACACCTCTTTGCAAATTTGTTCTTCAAATATGGATTTGAAACTGCAGGCTCAACTGCTCAAGTGCCCCTAGTCCAGAATTCTACCACAGCTCCAGGTACGAAAAGAACTGACCCGCATCATTGATATCACATGAAGAGCAACCACAATCTGGTGAAGGAAAACACTATTATCCTAGGTCAGAATCAGTCAGTTGTATTATACTCTCTCTTTCCCACCTTGCCCTTTAGAATGTTCAAAACAAATGAAATCAATCAGTCATATTATACTCTCTTTCCCACCTGGTCCTTTAACATGTTAAAACAAATCAGCCCAAGCTTTTATAATCATTTGTCAGGAGGAACATAAGAGGGCACTGACTGAAGAAAGCTAAGGCAACAAACAAAGGAGAAATAGTTGTTGGGTTTATGCATGCCTTACATTTTCTTGATCATCAGAGAAGAATTGCAGCAACGGAAATTTTCCACGGTCGACTATAATTTACCTCTATTATATGACTGTAGGGCTGGTAAACGAACCAAGTGGTTCGGATTCGGCTCGATCTGAGCTCGTTCAAACTTGTTCAAGTAAACAAATGAGCGAGCTTGAACAATTTTTAAAGCTCGGTTGGGCTCGGAACCTGAATCGAGCTTCATTTTGTATTTCAAACTCGACTCATTTGTGTTATAAAAAAACTTAATTGAAGCTTTACTAAACTCCTTTGTAAAATCAGAACATTAAATCAATATAAAGTTATGTTCGTTTAGACTCATGAACTTAGTTCATGTAGGCTAAAATATTATTTTTAACCCCTGAAAACCCTAAAATAAAGAAAAATGCTAGGCTTGTTGAGGCTCGTGAGCTCGGTTCGGCTCAACTCATTTATAAACGAGCCGAGCTTGAACATGTCAAAACTCAGATCGTTCGGTTCGTTTACCACCCCTATATGACTGGAATGAATTCTAAAATCCCCAAATAGCAGCTCTCAACACTTAGACAAGACCCTTCACCACAAGCTTTCAGAAGAAATAAATGAAAAAATGTTATATTCAATAATGGAGATCGAAAGTTCTCTTATATAGATACAAGATGTACAAATCCTGGAAACAGAATAAAACCAAAATACTTATGAGAAAATTTTGAGTCCAGGGTGTTGCCCCGGAATCCTCGTGGGCCCAATCAGTGATTCCCCGCATAAGTCTGTTCCCCCGGCCCTAGGGAAGTCTACAACCTATGAGGGGCAGCGCCCCTCAACCCCTGGGCCTCCAGGAAGCCCAACAGGATCTATATAATGACTTTAATACTTTCCACATGTATCATCAGCGGCTCTTATATTCATATTCATAGATTCATATTCATAGAGAGATGCCGGAGGATGGACAAACAAACCAAAAAGGAAGAAAACTGCTTGTCCATCTTGCCAAATTTATTGTATGCTCAACTCATCACCCTATCTAATTCTACCCATTTATTTGCCTCCTTGGGTGCTTTATGAGGAAGAAATTATTGTGATTAGTTAGATAAGCTGGGGGGCTTTAAAGTGGTGATTGCCTGGCAGACTACTATCAGGGACAAGATTTTGCCTATCATTTTCTCACAGCCACTTTAAGGGGGACATTGCACATGATGCAATGACTCCTAAAGTCCTATTAAAAAAAAAAAAGAGTCCTAAAGTCCCCACAATATTGCCCCAGGAGCATCAAAAAGCACTCCAAACCTTTTTGTTTCCCTGCATTCCTCCATTAATCAAGCTGCTTTCACTCAGCCGGATCTGGTGACCACTAATATTTGAGCTTTCAGACTGTAGATCAACCATTTGTAGCCCCCATTTGGGAATCACCATTATGTTAGCATGGACTTTGCCACTGAAACCATATGTTACAGTTATGTACTAATGCCCTTTGCGGGCCTAGTGTCCTCCATATAAACAAGGTAGTACTGTAGTAGTATTTTTACTTTTGGTTCTTACACCAAGCAAAATTTGAAACTGTTTTTTTTTTCTTTGGATATTTTAATGATGCCTTAGTTAAGACATCAAACATGTTACCCAATATTAAAAAAACAAATTCACAAAAAAAAAAAGTGTCATCCAAGTAATTAAATTCTCACATTAATGTATCCATCCATATATAAAAAAAGAAAACGCACAAGAACTTCCCGCATCTAGCCAAACAAATTTTCAGTCAAAATATTCTTGTATTGTTACTTCCGAAGAAAGTTAAAAAAAAAAAAAAAAACAGATTGGACCCACATCCCACCCTTTTTTTTTTTTTTTGACAAAAAAATCCATCTCAGGATTTCCTAATAATTTTTTTTACATTTACCTCCCTTGCATTCATGATCATTATGTCACTGATAATGTAATAAGTTCCATTTCTAATGTTAAATAAATAAATTATTCAAATAAAAAAATTGGAATGGCAGGGACATTATGTCACTCCCTCTCTTAAAAAAAAAAAAAAACCTATCCCAATTAACCAGGCGGTAGAACCAGTAAGGTCAGAAAAAAAAAAAAAAAAATGCCCTCCGCCGACAAGATCAATGACACCACCCACCCATCTCTCTCCCTCTCCATCTAACGGTCCCAAATCCCTCCCCCTTCAATCCCCATCTAAACATCCACCGTTCGATCAGATCTCTCCCCCATCCCTCCATTAATCTCCTCCCCCCCCTTCCATCACCATCTCCACATCACTCGGCATCCAAACATGGTGGAGGGCGTCGGAGGCGGAAACGGAGGCACCACACGTCGCATGAGCAACCCCCGCCTCCTCGAATCGGACCAATTCATCGTCGACATCCCTCCCACTCCGCCTTCAAAGCAGCCGATCTCCTCCTCCTTCATCTCCCTCATCATCCCCTTCTCTTCACCATCATCTCTACCGTCCCCAGCCCTAACGACGGCCCTGATAATCGGCTCATGGTACTTCTCCAACATCGGAGTCCTCCTCCTCAACAAGTACCTCCTCACCATCTACGGCTACCGCTACCCGATCTTCCTCACCACCCTCCATATGCTTTTCTGCTCCGCCTACTCCTCCGCCGCCATCCGCTTCCTCGGCCTCGTCCCCCTCCAGCAGATCGTCTCCCGCCGCCAGCTCCTCAAGATCGCCGCCCTCTCCGCCATCTTCAGCGCCTCCGTCGTCTGCGGCAACACCTCCCTCCGCTACATCCCCGTCTCCTTCAACCAAGCCGTCGGCGCCACAACCCCCTTCTTCACTGCCGTCTTCTCCTTCCTCATTACCTGCAAGAAGGAGTCCTTCCACGTCTACCTCGCCCTCCTCCCCGTCGTCCTCGGCATCGTCGTCGCCAGCAACAGCGAGCCCCTCTTCCACCTCTTCGGCTTCCTCGTCTGCCTCGGATCCACCGCCGGCCGGGCCCTCAAGTCCGTCGTGCAGGGGATCATCTTGACGTCCGAGGCCGAGAAGCTCAACTCGATGAACCTCCTCATGTACATGGCGCCGATGGCGGCAGCGATGCTGCTGCCCGTGGCGCTCTACGTCGAGAGGGGGGTGGTCGGGATCACGATCGAGAAGGCGAAGGGGGACTGGTTCATGGTGTGGCTTTTGATCGGGAACGCGACTGTGGCGTATCTGGTAAATCTGACGAATTTCTTGGTGACGAAGCACACGAGCGCGCTCACGCTGCAGGTGCTCGGGAACGCCAAGGCGGCGGTGGCGGCGGTGGTTTCGGTTCTTATATTCAGGAACCCGGTGACGGTAATGGGGATGACGGGGTTCGGCGTCACCATCTTCGGAGTTGTCCTGTACAGCGAGGCCAAGAAGAGATCTTCTTCATCTTCTTCTTCAAGAGGTTCTTCTTGATTCCTTCTCTCTTGATTATCCTCTGTTTCATCTGTTGGGATTTATTTTTTTACTCAGAATTGTCATTAGATTTTGATCTGTCACATGTTGTCCGATTTGTTCTTGTATTTTACATACAAACATTATAATTGTGTGATATGAAATCAAAGAAAGCTATGGTGGTGGTGGGTTGAGTGGGGTGAGATTAGCATTGCCCCCAATTTCCCACGCCATTCGATCCATTCTTGGTTGGTTTCTGTTTATTGTTTGCCAATATGAGAAACCAAAGGAACAATGGAATGTATAGGTGGGAGGGACCTTTCAAGCCCTTCTTCCCTCATATTTTGAATGTTTTCTCTCTCTGGGGATGTATCTTTGAATATATAATATTTGGAAAATATGAGGGACAATCATTCTTGTTTTGAATTTTGTATCACCATGTTTTGAATTTTGTAAATGTATATAATTGTCTAATGAAAGTATGAAATAAATACATTCACGAAAAAATAAAGCATATATCCGAGCTAAGTGAATGCGTATCTTTTTGCATTTTAATATAGCTCTCATGTAGCAAATTATGATCAGCGCTGTTAACATTCAGCCCATTTTACACTTATTTATACTACCACATACACCAACTGTAGATAAAAATGTCTTGTTAGAAATTTTTACATAACCTATCGATAAATTTATACAATTAATTGGAGTATGTATTTCATGTTTTATAAAAATACACACACGAAATAAAATACTTTTAAAAATATCAACAAAAAGATGCAAGCCGAGTTTAATATTTTCCAATTATTATTTTTTTTAGGGGTGGTGGTGGTTTTTTTTTTTTTTTTTTTTTTGCTTCAACCTGATATTTGTTACAATACTGACATATTTTAGGCAAGGTTGGGGATTGATTATTCCTTTGTCTTATTTTTTTTTTTAATATTTTGTTCCATAATTTGCTTTCTTTTATTTATTACAATCTTATGTAAGATTGTGAGGTGGGACAACGAGGAGGGCAGGATGTACGTCACTAGGGGAAGACGATGAGGACTGTTGGTTTGAATCGGTCTTTTTTAAGTCTTACAATTTTTAACTGAAAGTTTCGGTTATCCTTGATGCCCACCCCAAACGAAATTTTTTCAATAACGAACTATGGGCTGGTTTGACAAGGGGATAAATGTTAAGATAATAGGTAATTATGGAGATAAGTGAGTGAGATGACAATTGATTCCCGTTTGGTATAAAAGATAATTGAGATAAATTGTTGACAGTTGTCCCAATTTTGAAATGAAAATAAAGATATTTTGTTCCACCTAAAAGCTGTGATAGCATTTATCTTCATTTTTTATCATAATTTTAACAAATGTAAATATGCAGATGGCTCTTATAATTAGAACAATTTATTCTTAAAATCTTATTCCCTTGTCAAACTAGTTCTATGACTGAATGCATGGGTTATTTTTTTTGGGCAATTTTAGGAACAGCTCCTCCTGTTGCAACCCCCGATTTGCAGCTTTAATATGTATTTTTTACAAGAAAAAATAAATTATATACTTTTAGCTGAACAGATGTGATGGATTAGGGGTCTCTTACTCCAGAGAAGTCCGTGTTCTGAAAGACATCCTTAAGCGGATTGATTCAGTGCGAAGGCGTTTCTTCTGGATGATTGATGTGAAGGGGGTCTCCTCCACTCAGTGTATGGTGGCTTGGGATAGAGTGTGAGATTCTCAATCTTGAGACGATGAAATTTTCATGTTATTCTGAGTGGTATAAAAATAAATGTCATATTTTGGAGGGCATACATGCAAAAATCTCAGTTGTTTTAAGTAAATCAAAGGTGTTAATTATTGAAAGATTTTTGTTTCTTATATTTGGATCCAATATGCTAAATAATTCAAAATATCTATAAATAGAACAAAAGAGGGAGTCAAAATATGAAAGATATCCTTAAGCGGATTGATTCAATCTGAAGGCATTTCTTCTGAAGTGGAGCGCAGAGGGGGTCTACTCCACTTCGTGTTTGGTGGCTAGGGATAGAGTATGTGAGATTAAAGACAGAGGCAATCTTAGAATTCTCAACCTTGAGATTCTAAATTTTTCAAATATTATTTTTAGTGGTCCAAAAATAAATGTCATATTTTGGAGGGCATACATGCAAAAACTCCAATTGTTTAAGTAAATCAACGGTGTTAGTTATTGGAAAATCTTTGTTTCTTATATTTGGATCCAATTGCTAAATAATTTAAAATTTCCATAAATAAGACAAAAGATTGAGAAAAGATTAAAGCGCATATCCAAAGCATCCAAAGCAATCTCCATTCCATTCAGGGAGCTATATACCCATCCCATGAAATGAGAATTTCAGTTCATTTTAATTTTAAAAAAATGAAAATGTGTTTTTATGTACTTTTAAAACAACGGAACCCACCCCTACCAATCCCACTCCCTCACATTCATTGAACAGCACATCCCACCACAGAATTAAAAAAAAAGCCTGGGCACCTCTCTCTCGTGCTCTCCCTTTCTCATCCCGTTGGCCGACCGATGACTTCTCCGGCACTTCTTCAAATGAATTATGTTCAAATACTTCCCAAAATGTAACAGAACTTGTTATAATGTCATCTTCCATGCAATTAATGCAAAGTTGGGAGAAGTGGTTGACGTGAGATCCGCAGAAATGGAAGAAATTGATCATGGAAAGGCGGTTGGGGACAACAAATCGCCAAATCACGAAGAAGAGGGTGTTCCACCAAACCTGCAAGAGATGAAGAAAAGGGGGAATCATCTCTCGTCGTTGATAGCATCAGTTGTGTTAGGGTTAGGGTTTCTACGGAGGCGATTGGAAGAAGAGGTGGTGGTGGTGGTGGTGGTGGTCGTGGCGGAGGAGGGCTCAGCCTCATAAGCGAGGGAGGACGGTCGCGGCGGAGGAGGGCTTCAGCCTCTGTAAGCCGGGGATTCGTGACTGGCGGAGGGAGACGGTGAGACTTGCGGAGGGGGGAAGGTGAAGGAAGGAGAAGACGAAAAACTTATTGGGGTGGGATTGCAGTGTGAAATGTGTGATATTAATATGGGTGTGGGTTTGTAACTCATAAATTTTGGATGGGGTGTCTAACGGGGTGGGATTGAAAAAAGGGGGGTTTAAAAAGAGAGTCAAAATCTAAAAAAAATCTTTTTAATATGGGTGGGGGTTTGTAACTCTTCAAAAGACCCCTTCTATTTAACAGGGAGTCAAAATCTAAAAAAAAACAGTCCTCAAAAGACTCCTCAAAAAGAATTCGCTATGCGTTTCAATACACATGGGAGCCCGGGGCCTTGCATGTCATTTTATTTTCTGAATGGAAATGACGCCCGACTCTGTTTTCAAACTGGTTGGACCATTTTACTTTTATTGCATATCATTAGATAAGTATAGGGTAAATTGATTCCATCAAACTTTATTTTTTAAGTCTTTATATTTTTTTAGCATATGAAAACACCTCTTAGTTAACGGGGGTTTTTTTTTTCATTTCATCTCTTTTTTGTTGCTTATTCATTTTTAAAATATCATTTGTACATTATTATGCATTATGTGTAGGCTGCTAACTCGGTTACTCTTATCCATCCCCTAAACATTGTTATGCCAATTATGTACATTGATATGCATCTATATACACTTTTAAATCTCTGCATTGTTATTTATTCATGTACATTGATACCGTAACACATATGGATGAAATTTAAATGGAAGAACCTGGAAAAAATAAACCTCCCAATTTTTTTTTTTTTTTTGGTATAACAAAGAAGATAAAGTTGTTGTTTAGCAACTTTATCCATATTCCCCTACTAAACTAGTCCAAAGAGAGAGAGAGAGTGTGTGTGTCTATATACGCATTCTCATTGATGCAGTCATTATTCATGTGAAGCTGTGAAGGCATGATACAGACAGGATAAAATAGAGATAGAATCACTTTTCTTATTTGGCTCAACTCAAAACATGTGAGGTGAGAACAACTATTGAAATGTTTGGAGCATCCACAGAATAATTAAAGCATCACGTGGGAAAGAATGATAAGCTTGGAATTGTGAAATCTCTATCATTTATAGTTTTCATGATGGTGTTTCTTTAATAACGCTTTGATATATATTGCCCAAAAAATGGTCTGCAAGTGAAGTTTGTACTATAGGATACAGGATTAAAACAAATGAACAATAATCAAATGTCGATCGAGTGTATAACATCTCTTGTCGTGCAAGTCCATACAAGTGAATGAATACCAGAGGATTTACAGCCAAAGACAAGCATGTCATTCATCCTTCTTTCAAATTGTTATTATTTCAAGATCTAGTGACAAGTCCATATTTATAAATTACACTTTCTTTTGTGTACACCAAGTAATCTTGTCCTTTATTGTTTGAGACATGAATCATCTCCTCTGGAACTTTAAGTGTTTGATGCTGAATCCGAAGAGGAACAAAAAAAATAGGATGATCACGACATGTAGCGTAACTATGAGAGGGAAATATTTGCTTTCGAGACCAAGGTAGCCTTCAAGGAACGCCTTCACAGGCTCATCAGGTGCCCCTGGAATCTGAATTAGCTTCTCTTCATCTCCCAGTTGCGAAACCATCTGACCATATATTGTCCACGCAGCAGGGTTGGCCCAATAAAACCATCTCCAATAACTTGGAAGCAACTGAAACAATATACCCAATCTTAAAAACTCAAGCACAAAAAAGTCTCTGTGAGATCAGTTTTGCTATTACTCACCAATCGAGGGACAAAGAATCCACAAAAGAGGTTCCACAGTATGAAGAAGAAGAAGGAGAGTAGGTCGGCCATTTCGAGTGTTGGTGTCAGGGTGACAGTGTTCATGCAGAAGAGTATCATGTATGCGAAGCATAATGTCATGAATATCAAGAACCAGAAGAATTTTACGAGTTGAAACTGAAATCCGATCATTGGATACACAATCACGCAGAAGACGATCACCTGAGTCATAGCATATGGGATCTCTATTGCTACCTGCTTAAAATGAATTTTAAGTGTTGTGTTACTCTGCTTATAGATTTAAATTAGTGACTAATCGATTTTGAATAAAGAAAGAGGATAACCTGAGCTAAGGCATATGGCATGGAAGAATACATCCCGGCTGATCTTTCACGATAGAATACGGTCCTTTCCATTGCCACCACTGGCTGTAATATTCTACCACTTGTGAAGCCAATGAATAGTGATGCTCCATACATAACTCCTAGAATGTTGAAGATATCTTGCTCTGTGGTTCTGATAGTGCATAGTAATGCATTTTAGTCATTATGAAAGAATAATAGGTAAAATGAGAGGAGGTTGAGATAAACCAAAGCTTACATCTTGGATGCGATTCTCCAAAAGACAGCACTGAATAACAATGAAGTGCATATTGTAATAATGAAACGAATGACGTTGTGCTCAGGGTTTTTCCAGTAGGACTTGTGCTGCTTCCACAAGCATGCTATGCACTGCACTTTGAAACTTTGTGCATATTTGGTTGGAAAATGCAGGTCTTCCTTGTTTGATTGTGTATTGCTGAGCTCCTTAACCAACTCTATATTTTTTCTGAGACAGAGAAAAACCAATATTAGTGTCTAATTTTCTCTTCCTCTATTTGTATGGATATTCTTTTAGCCCCTGTTTGTTTTGAGAATAAAGGGTGCACAAGGGAAGAATAACTTTAATTCTCAATAAACAAAACATTTTTGTATAGTATGGATATATATTGCAATGGTTACACTTGGGAAGACAGATATGTTTATTTTTATTTATCCATCCAAAACTAAAATTATATTTAATAAGACAAAACACAAAAGATAAAAAAATTTATCGAAACCAAATAGCAAATCATCTTATTCTCAATATATCTATGTATAACTATTTTATGCCCAGACAAGCTACTGGCAAACCAAACGAGGGGCAAAGAAAATTTTGGTGAACTTACAATGATTCTGAGGAGTTTTGGTATAGCGCAGCGAAGTCTACTTGAAGTTTAAATTCCATGGAAGTGGAAGTCACATCCAACATCCATGCTGCAGGGTTTTGACCTTCTTTGATCTTGGGAACTCCTGCAATGGCCTCAAAGTATTGAACCATTTTCTGTGAGAAAGTACCCAGTGGCCCTCCATAGATGAGTTGCCCCCCAATTTTCATCAATAGTAACTGCACAAACAATTAATTGTTCTTTAACCATCACATCCAGTTAAGTAAAAATTTAAAAACAAATCGCGACTACCTCATCGAAAGCTTCGAATATATCGATGCTAGGTTGATGGATGGTGCAGACGACTGTGCGCCCAGTATCAACTGTCTTTCTAACTGTCCTCATGACTATTGCTGCCGCCCTCGCATCCAGGCCTGTTGTAGGTTCATCCATGAAGATGATTGAAGGACTAGCAACCAATTCTACCGCAATTGTCAATCGTTTGCGTTGTTCAGCAGATAATCCACTAACTCCTGGAAGACCGACCATTGCGTTCTTCAGTGGTTTGAGCTCGACCAAGTCCATAACCTCTTCCACAAACATCTGAAATGATTTTTTTTTTGAATGGGCTATTATTCTTTGTAGGTGAATTTTTCAAAGAAAGGATTAGAAAAGAAAAAATCTTACATTTCGTGTTTGAGAATTGATATGGGAAGGCAAACGCAACCATGCAGAGTACTGAAGAGATTCTTCAACCGTGACGCAAGGCGAGTGGACATCTGATTGTTCGCAGTATCCAGAGATTCTAGCAAATGTTTCTTGCCTTTTTGGATGACCACATATGTTGATGTTTCCTTCAATGTATCCCCCTGTTTTTCTTCCTGCCAATACATCTAATAATGTAGTTTTTCCAGCACCTGTAACTCCCATTAGTGCTGTTAAAACTCCAGGTCTAAAAGCTCCAGTGACATCTTTCAGCAGCTGAAGCCTCTTCTCATAAAATCCATGTCTTTTCATCTCCTGATCATTAACAAAAAAAATTATATTTATTAGTTCATTAAGACTTCATTTTTACTCCATTTTTTTTTATGCAACTAAGATGTCACTTACAGTGGGCATGTCAACAAAATAGCTTATATTGTTGAATTCAATGGTGAGGGGTTGGAAAGGCAAAACCATTCCACTCTGTGGAGAAATTGCGCCTGTTGGTTTGATATCAATCTTATGTGCCTGCTTGATATTCTTTCCCCGTACACGTGTGTTCGCTTGATGCGTTTTTGGAGCTGCATTAAAAAATATGGTTTAAATTTAGTTTCTTATGTGAAATTTGTTTTTTTTTCTGATGTCTAATTGTATATTTGATGGATTGAAAAGAATTTCTTACGGTTCAGAAATTCCAAGGCTAGGACTGTAAGAAAGTTGAACAGCAGAGAGAAGCCAACCAAAGCTAACACACTTATCCAAAACCAATGTTCCTCAGTGAACATTCCGCGCGATTTGAGGATGGCCTTTCCTACTGTGTTCTCTTCAATGTTTCTAATGTGAATTTTCTGCATGCACAATGAGAGAGTGGACTTTAGATATCTTGTACTTCATAAGTTGCCAATCCATTACTGCTCTTATTTGATAGGTTAGTGCATAAATGAACAATGAATTACTAACCTTGTTCCACCTATTATCTAGAAATTCATTGATGGCTACTGCATTTTGAGCATACGTTAAGGGAGACGCCCAATATCCCCAGAGCAACCATTGCTTGATGTTATCTACAAGGGAGATTACAAAGGGATGAATTATACTGAAAAAAAAAGAGATTTTATATGTCTGAAACACAATGATCACCTCACCTCTTGATATAACGAAACCTCCAAGGATATAGATTGCAACAAGAGTAGCAGTTCCCAATGTGTTGGCCATGACTTGAGTCCTCCCAATAACGGCTATGAGACGAAAGAGACTCGATGACATCTGATGGACGCAAAAGAGCGCGAGGAATTGCTTGAAAAATCTATCACCAACAAGTGAAAAAATCAACAACATCAAGTACTTATGATGCAAGAGAAGATTGTTAGCAAAGCATGATGCGTGTTGTTAGTCCTACCTCACTATAGGGGGTGCGAAGCCAATGACATAGTAAGTTAAACAAGTCCAAAGCCCTGTTTCGGCTAGTGACATAGGTAGGCTAAGAAGGAATATTGACGAGAGGAGAGCCCAACCCGGCAAGAACAACAACTCCCTTTGCTTATAGAATGTCGGTAGTCGTCTCATCATCATTGTCATCTCAACCATGCCATTGAACTTCACAATTACAACCGCAGTTGTGAGAGCACCAATGAAATGGTTCCCATCAACGACAGTGTCATGTTTCATCTCTGTCCTTATGAAGACGGTCATCACGATGAACGCCAATAAGGAGATTTGTATGATCTTAAAAATGTGGAGTGGCGAGTTTCGCTTCATGAGAAGCACCTCTCTTGAGAAGCAAGTCTTGAAGAGCTTCCCCTTGGAGATACTCCCTATGCCTTGTGTTTTGATCAAAGCATCCCCTTGTTTCTGATTGTCAGGATTTTTTAGCTCCTCTTGAAGTCTCAAACCAACATGGAATGAATGGAATGATTGGGCGAATTTCTTTGTCTTGACGTATCGGTATGAACTGTGGTCTCCTGTCCAATATTGGGCTTGATCCATTTTTGAAATGACCTGTTTTTAAGTTCATGTTAGTATTCTTTGGGCATTATATTTTCTAAGTGATGATGTGACTGAAAGCGATATTAGGTTTCATCAGTCTCCAACAAGAAACTGACATGTATCATATCAAATGCATTAATGTGTAACTTTCGATATTTTTACTTGCATGTAATGGATCCCATCTCATTAAAAGCATGCATGATGCAAGAGCCTATTCTTTTATACCTCTTGAAGAAAGTCTGCTGTGTTTTTTCTCTCTGGGCATCTGAAACCCATGGATTCAAAGAATTCAAGGACACTCTCTCTGGGACCTTGATACACGATGCGACCCTCACACAAGAGGACGATGTCGTCGAATAGGTCGAACGTCTCGGGTGGCGGTTGAAGCAAGGAGATAACCATGGTGAGGTCCATCAAATGTGTCAACTGCCTTAGAAATTTTATGATTTCAAAGGTGGTGGAGCTATCCAGTCCTGTGGATATATCATCCATGAAGAAACTCCTAGCCAGCCCCACTAGCATCTCTCCTGCAGTGATTGAAAAAATGTGAGTTGTTTTTCCAAAGTCTTATATATATTTTCTTATTGTATCATTTGATGAATGATTGTGTTATTATTCATAATATACACACATGCATTTTAAGTAAGAATTAGATATTACATACCTATGGTCACTCTCTTCTTCTGTCCCCCAGAAATCCCCCTTCTCATGTCATCTCCTACTAATGTGTCTGCGCACTCGTTTAGCCGAAGTATCTGCGTGTGAGGATAAAAAAAATGGATTAAAATATAATTAATTAATAATAGTTGGAGGAAATGACATTGGTTTTAAAATAATGGATCATTTGCATTGTTTTGTTTTCATCTTTCAAACCCAATGATCCTTTCTTTTTTTCCAAAAAAACACACATAATTGGCATCTTAGGTGAAAATTTGCAACTGTCTATGCATAACAACATTTCTAATTAAATTAATTTACTTGATTAATAAGAAAATATTCTTGAAGTTTTATGTGTAATCATTCAAGCATTGATCCGTAACAATGTTTTAAAAATCGAATCATTCAATTAACCAAAAAATCATCGAGTCAAGGGATACTGGTTCAACCGTTGGTGCAACCAGATTTAAACCTATAAAAAAATAAATATATTAATTATCAACACTAATAAAAAATATGAAATATTTTTTAAAAAAAAATTGCATAAAATTTTTATTTAACATCATAAAATGATTTTAGTATATAAAACCTAAAACTTTTTATTAGATTTCATATGTTATCAAGTAATTAATAATGATTTATATGAATAAAGAACTGATCGATTTAATCAACCCATGCTGGTTTAAAAAAATCATCAGTTGAACTGATGGATTGATTGAGTTTTATCGATTTTTTGTATAATTGAATTTTAGAGATAAACCAAACTAGGATTCAAAGCGAGTGAATGTTTAATTAACTGGTCGGATCAATTTTTAAAACATTGTCCAAGATATAAATCCCAAGGTAATCCATGATTCACATGTAATCACATAACGGCAGGGAGGGTGGGCTGGATACGTTATGAAAAGGCATCCACCCTAGTGATAAGATGTTATCCGTTGAAATGAAACTTTATATCAAACAGTAGAGGGTGGGTTGGACACAGCTCTTAGGCTATTTTTTTTAACATTGATACATGCAGTCATTTTTGCAGCCTCATACACTATAATAACGTATTATATACTGCATTACCATAGTGTATGAGTTTACTTTGATTCAATTTTTTTTTTCTTTTTAGATGAACTACAATTGGAGCTAATGAGGCTTTTGTGTGTATTTTTTTTATTTTTTTTACTTGGCCAGGTGATTACAAAAAACAGACCCTTATAGGACGATAAAAGACAAAGTGGACACAACCCACTGTGAACACACGCAGCCCAATGGGCTATTTTCACTTAAACATACTAGTACATACTTTGTGTGTTCACAGTGGATAGAGTCCACTGGAACATTATCGGCCCAAAATATCTTTAAATGTAATTAACCACGCCATTTAAGTACGCTGACCAAATAATTAATATATAATAGATAGAAGAAGAAAACAAAAGACTGCCTTTCAAACATTAATTGAAAGTCATCTACCAAAAAAAAAAAAATTGAAAGTCACGCACAAATACTGTGAAGGAAATCATTGTCCAACAAAGTGTGAAAGGAGTGCAAGTTGAGTACCTTGAGAACGTAATCAGTGACAAAGTTATTTCCCTTCTCTTCCGAAGATGTTGACTGAACCATATAAATCCAAATTAAACTAAACCATCAGTCCTGTGATTTGGTGCTCTTTTTTTCCTTTCTTTCTGAGACTTAGAAAACACACAAATGGGAAATGAAAGCAAAAAAAACCTCGGAGGAGAAATCATCAGAAGAATCATCATCTTCACCCTCCTCCTCCTTGAGCATCTCTTCATAAACACAAGAAAAAAACAATATTAGACCAACATATTACTCAATAATTTATCTGAACAATAAATACATAACCATAGGAGGATGATTAAGAATTAGATGATGTTCTATTTGATTGCTATTCTTTCTCAACTTTGATAATTTTTTTATCTTTTATGTTCGTCATATTATAACATATTTATGCTTTTGGATGAATAAGTATGAATAAATTATGAAAAATGATACATTCTGTTTTGTGTACATTCTTTTGATTTTTTCCTCTATAGCATATATAAATATATATTCATCTAATGAATCATATACTATTATTAAAATTGCAATATGCATGTAGATAAAAATAATAATATTTTTTTTCTAGAAAATGTAATTTTTAAAATATTTTACATGACACTTGAGCAGTATATACACACTCCAAATCTGTAAAACCAACTATATCAACGCCCATAGACGACCTATTTGGGTAGAAGAATTGTGGAAGAATATGAGGGAATAGGGAGAGAATTGGGTTAAAAAGTTGTTTGTTTAAAAGGAATAGAAACATATAATTATAACATAATAGGTGAGAATAAGGTGATACTTGTATTTTAGATTGTCATAGAATTATTTTACCTAATCCATTCCATTAGTATAAATGGGCTCCACTATCAAATCAACAGTCATTATCTTTTATAAATTATGGGACTCACATATTAAATCATTTTTTTTATTTTTTTATAAATTCTTATTCACACTTTATTTATATTTTATCCACAATTTATTCATGGCCAACTAAACAACAAGAAATTTATTATTATGTTTCCAATTGAGAATAACTAAAAATACAACTAACCAAGAAAATCAATTATTCTACTAAAATGCTAATTTATTCATAGAATAATCATAAATATCAAAATAGTTTGTCTCTACCCAAAACGGCACCTATCTATTTATAAAAAACTTACGGATCATAATTTTTTAAAACTACTAAATAATTAAATAAAAAATTTACCCATTTGTTTGATGGTAAAAATTTTAAAAAAATTATGTGGAACCGGGATAAATATATGAAGGTAATCTTCCCAATTTGATAGTAAAGTCAGATACGAGATGCCCCTCCAATATAAAAATAAAATAAAATAATTTTTTTGGAATTTAAATCTATTTTCTTAATTCAAAATAAGCACAAGTATTGTACTGAGCGGTGAAAAATAAAATTTTTTTTAAAAAAAGATTTGTGTGTTTGTCTTTTATCGTATGGACGAGATGTCAAAAAGACGTACGTGCGGGGCACGTATTACGAGTTTACGACACGAATGCGTGCGTGACCGGGGGCGGGACGCACCAGAAATGTGACGGTCACCTCCCAGCATGCGCTCGGAGAACTGCAGTGTCTCCCTCACAGTCATCTCGGCGTGGTGAAGGTCATCCTGGCTCACGTACGCGCACGTCCTCTGCGGCACGAATCGTGACAGATCTTCTCCGTTGTAGCTCACTTTTCCCTTCACCTGCATGTGCACAGTAACTACGATTCATCGTATAAAAAAAACAAATTGAATTTTTAAGTTTCTGACCGACAGTCTGACCTTGAGAGAGAGGTCCAGCTTCCCAGCCAGGGCCCGTAAAAAAGTTGACTTTCCTGATCCGGGAGGGCCAAGGATAAGTGTCATCCTGTCATTAATCAATATCATTTATAGCAGCTATTCACCATCCTGTCATTAATCAATATCATTTATAGCAGCTATTCACCGGCTAACTGCCTTCATTTATAAATCTTTATATATAATATTCATTTGGCTATATAAAAATATATATTAATTGAATATATACTAAGAAATCCTGGAAGAGATACTTTTTATTTGTAGAAATATCCCATACATTCGGAATCCATGCATCTACTCCCAAACTTTTTATAAAGTCTATATAACTATTTGAAAATGGATATGTAAATCTAAATAACTCCATGAATTAAACTTCGGTTGATATATAAGGAATATTATGTGAATATTCTATTTAATTAACCCTGATTTGAAAACATAATATATCAAAATCCTCTTACAATTAGTTAAAAATGTAAAAAATCATCTATAAATGATGGATTTACCTTTCTGAATAGAATGTAAAACTCCATCGGGAATGTAAAATCGTCATTTATTTTGCATTTTTAACACACATTTTAGAAAGTTTTAATTAACCAAACAGAATCTTTCTCATCTAACGAAAATTTAACTCGGGGGGATATTTCAATTTTACATAGGTATTTTTAGGGGGTTATATGAATTTCAGAAAGTTATATAGGGGGCTTTATAGTGAACCGATTATGTGCGGTTTGCGGTCGGTGCGGTGCGCGACGTGGGCCGTCTGATCGCGGGTCCATCGCATCCAACGGTCGACGTGAATCGCACCCGACCGTCTGATGCGATAGACCCGTGATCGATGGCCCGTGATCACGCACCGCACCGACCGTAAACCGCACGTAATCGCGACTCGGGCTTTATATGGATTTTTCCTTGATTTTAATGTTCCAAGTATTTAAAGTTTGAGGTACGACCAAACTAAAATAGCTCCTTGGTTGATCTAATTAAAGTTGGAGAGTAATACTACAGTTTATTCAACAGCAAAGTACTTTAATGAATACGGAGATATCTATAATTAGTAGGTTAGTTTAGAAAATTTAACCAGAAAATTAAAATAACACTTACGATACAAAAGCAGTACCAAATTAATCCTTTCTCATTACAAAAATTCGTAATATCCATGCACATATTATTGTAGCCAAAGTTAAATACAATAGATGTATATATGTCGGGCCTAATATTATGAGTTCTGTTACACTCAGTCTTTTTTATAATTCAAAAGGCAATTTTATATATCTAATTAATGCCCCGTATCATTCACTATATATATATATATATATATATATATATATATATATATATATGGTCGCGATTACGTGCGGTGTGCGGTCGGTGCGGTTTACGACGTGGGCCGTTCGATCGCGGGTCCATCGCATCCAACGGTCGACGTGAATCGCACCCGACCGTCTGATGCGATGGACCCGTGATCGACGGCCCGTGATCGCGCACCGCACCGACCGTAAACCGCATGTAATCGGCTCCCATATATATATATATATATATATATATATATATATATATATATATATATATATATTCGATAATATGCGGTCGGTGCGGTCGTGCGGATTCGACGTGCGTCGTCCGATCGCGGGTCCATCGCATCCAACGGTCGACGTGAATCGCACCCGACCATCCGATGCGATGGACCCGTGATCGACGGCCCGTGAATCGCGACCGCACGACCGTATAATATCACGACTCTATATATATATATATATATATAATTTTTTTACATTATGCATAAATATATGATATTATTCTATTAATTAGAATATATATATATTTCATATTTTATATAAGTACATACTTTATTAGATAAGGTGATTAAATGTTATCTATGCAGATGAAAACATGTGTTCTTAGTGTTTTAAAACTGCAACATGGATCCAGTGTGACGTTTTCCTAATAACATATAACGATGAGAAAGTGTGTATCTCATCAGCTCACCGAGAAGGACGTATGATGCCCTTCATTCCCTTGAGTATCTTGACACACTTCTTCCTATCGAGTGTTATGTGAAATGATCCCATCAGTTCCTGCAAAAATTAAAACACAAACTCATAATCTTCATCGCATGCCATGTGACATCCACTTCTTTTGAGTCGTTCACTAACAAAAATATGTCAATCAAATTAGCGAAATTTTTAAAAATAACCCTCTCAAAAAAAGAATTTCATTTTTGACCCTAAGACAAGTTTATTCATAAAACTGACTGTGAATTTTTTTTACTCCGATCATCACGCCATGTGAAACGTGATTCACAATTATGTCTCCGCTGCTTCAATCCCCCACGTGCAGCACGGGTTAACGCACATGGGGATGATTATTATTAAAATTACATGCTTCACACTCGCACATAATCCCGCGTTGCGCGTAGGGAGACATGATTAGTGGGGGAGATGTGTCCCCCCTGCACGTAGCGCAGGCCGGCGCGCGCGGGGGGGAGGGGGTGAAGTGGCTGAAACATGATTACGCAGCCATTTGTCGACCGGTCAACGCACCATGTGAGCGTGTTGACCGGTTAAAATTGACCCTAGAGTCAATTTTATAATTAAATTGGCCATGGGGCTAAAATTGAAATTTGTTTTTTTGTAAGGTTATTTTTAAAAATTGTCCATCAAACTATAGTCGTTTATATCAACTAATTTTCATTAAAAGACAGGTGATCATCAGTGAGTAATATGCATTTCATTAGTTCACTTGCTGTGTGCCATCCACTTCTTGGTGACATAGATACTTAAAGATCATACCATAATTATCTGTCTTTATTAATATCATAAGTGACCTGATATACATGTATGTTTAAAAGCATGAAAACAAGGAGAAAGTGGAATTAAGCAAAGTACAGAACCTGAACAGTGTTTATGGTTGCATTCAACAGGGTTGGAAGAGCCCTTGTACCAACCAACATGTTGGCTTGCACTCGTAAATCATCGAAACGGACTTCAATCTTCTGTTCCTCAACTCCTGACCTGCATCCATGGATTAAACATCCCCATGCAGAGAGACCTCTTTAAAATAATGTCTAATTTTAATTTTAAAAAAGAAAGTGATTATACATCATATGCTCTTATGATGATTGTGTCTTCTGTTACCTAGCCCTTCTGTCACGAAGTCTTTGAAGAAACTCTTCGTTCTCCGCATGAGTCATCGGAGGCCTGTCCATTCTTTCCCCCATCCTCAAGTACAAGAAGATGATCTTTAACAAAATCCTTGGGTGAGAATCTGTATTTATAGGAGGAAAAAAGCTGAATGTCAAGAAGAGAAATAAATGAAGAGGTGGGAGAGGAAGTAAGTGAGGTGAGCTTGTCATGCACAGTTGAATTTTTCAGAGCTGGGATAAGCACGGGTGGCGGTTGGGGACCTTTGAATGCATAGAGTTATTTGTGGGGTATGCAATATAATTCAATATGGTGTCCATGTGAAAATGAATAGGAGAATGACTATGGATATACAAGCCGACCCATCAACCATTTTATTGCAAATGGTCCCATATAATTAGCAGCAGCCCCTCCTATTCATGTCACTGCAGTACTTCATCTATTGCTTTATAAATTGTATATTGTTTTGATTGAGATTGGTATTCTATGGTAGATACAGAGAGTCAGAGACGGACACGATAAGAATATATGAGAGACGTGCACATAGCCAGCAATACACTTTATAGACATATAAGATTAAAACATACAATCTTATGGACATTAAAGATTAAACAATAGTTGCAAGCTTATTTAGGGTAGATTGGTATTCTAAGATAGTAAGGGTCATCCTTGATAATTGAATTTTTTGAATGGGCCTAAGTGAAATTTTAAAGTGATGCCTCATACATTATTTTTTTTTAAAAATCTAGATTGTTTTAATCTTGTACATTATCAATATTCTTAAATAGATGTACAATATTATATAATAATTTAAATTAAAACATTATACAATATCATTTGCACTAAAAAACAAAAAAAATTAAATTTTAAAAATTGAAATTTCTATTAAAGTATGGTTGGAGAGATTTAGGGAAAAGAGAAATTTTAAGAGTCAAACAAAAGTTTGTTAAGAGGAATTAATTAAAGTAACATATCTCATCATACATTTTATTAAAGTCCACTGAATATATGGTTCTTAGGGGCCTTTGTTGGGTGTGGGCCCTAAACAATTACCTTCCTTGCCTTGCCCCCACCTATTCTTTATACTATCATCATTATATTGTTTGATTACATTTTTTCGATAATCATTAATGTGTTTTTAAGATGTATAAGATAGGACAAACTATTGCAGCACTCATCCTCCCCTTAGAATTAATATAAGAGCTTATGCTAATATATCTAGGCATACTACCAAGTTTTAACCACACCAAATAAATAAAAGTATTATAACTACTTTATGTCCATATAAACTCAAGATTAATGAGTTAGGCAGAATCACTACACCAATTAATTTACTACTCAAACTATACACCAGTTCACTAGTACAAATGCATTCACTTCAGAAGTCAGGATAGAATACTACCTATTCAATGAACTACAAGTAAATTCGAAAAGTAGGGCTGCACGGAACAAAATCATATATGAAATCAAAAAAAATGATGGGCTAGTAAAGGCAAGCATGCAGTTTTTTTGTCCCATGCTGTATATTGCGATAGTAGGTCATGCATATTGAAAATGCGTATATATATATTTTTTTAATCAATCATATATCCAAATCAATGTATTCCCCCATTTTTCAGGGAAAAAAGTGTTAATTCCCCTCAAGTTAGGCAAACCTTGATAATAAGATCCATAAGACTGGACCCAAAGAACCTTGTCTTGTACTGTAAAAAATTCAAAACAATAGACAACCTGACAAATTTGGATGCTTGGTCTTATACACAACAACTACTTCGTTATATGATTTCAAAGAGCAGTTACGTTTCAATAAAAAAATCCTCAAAATAATAGGCGCCGTATAAATTAAACTCAAAGTCCTTCCCGCGATCTATGGCCAACGAATTATTTCTTGTGATTTCTGTTGATTCCAACAAAACGTGCTGGAAAAACATGAATTGGTTTTACAAATGTACTTTTATTTTTGAAGTCCTTAAACTTCAAAAATAAAATAAATATACATTGTTGAAGTTTGATATCACACACCCAACTTGGACATCATATGTACAACAATAACTTACTCAAATAAACATGCATGTATGCAGGAATTTATTGATACTAAATATTTGCATGGTCAATTTTTTCAATTACAGTCGTTTTACTTTCGATATCATTTTAGCTTTGGAAGTATGTATATTTATACGAGTGCATAGGTCGCTTATCGGGCTAAAAGCAAGGCTAATAACTAATGTATCAAAACTGTAATACATAGAATTTACTGTCAATAAATCATCTCCCCTTAAGTTTATTATAGTTTTTATGGATGCATTGAATTTGGCTGCCATGCCTTTTTCAATGAGATACGTTGGGAGTTGAGCAGGTGTTCTTTCAATGGAGGACTGGTCATTTTGAGCATTTTGAGATAAAACAAAAAGGAAATCTCTCTTATACATGCGGCTGTTAAGAGTAATGACCATTTGCATTTTCACCCGAAGAAGAAAAGAGCTACTGCAATCCGTTCAAAATTTTAGTTAATTTTATCGTTATATACTATTATTTGAAATTATATATGCATATAGAATGAGAAACATAGAACATAGTACTTTGAACTTTTCCTAATAATTGAAAAGGTACGCTGATGGATATTTCTCATGCATACACACAGTGGGGGAGCCAGAATTTTTATAAAGACCGTCTAATGTGATTTATATAAATATTTTTTAAAATTATATCATTATATTTTTTATTTCAATAGCATAGATTAAAAATATGTATAAAATGAAATACAGACATTCATATAAAACATATCATTAAATAAATATAAAAAATAATTATCATATTTTAAAACGATATGTCATATTTCATATTGATAATTCATAAAAAAAATGTCAAAACATAAATCTAACAAGCAATACATATCTTTAAATTTGACTTCGACGAGGTTTCATATTATGAAAATGTTGAATGATTTGATTATTTTAGATATTTACACAAATATTTTAAACTTTAAATAAATTAGTAACAATGATAATAAGGTAAAATAAAAAAAATTATATATCTTCAAAGTATTGTTGGAAAATATGACAGGATTATAGATTGTAGATTATCAATTGTGTGACATTTAATGGAATAAAAAGTAAAAATTATTTAAAGATGAATATTGATATTAAGAACAATTGAGATATAAAAAAAGAAAAAAGAGATTCAAAAATTTATTTTTTTCAAGATGGGTACCTAGGTGAAGACGCTGAAAAATGAAATTTATGCTTCTATAGCTGTTTGTGGGATATGGATAGAAGGATGCTTGGGGATAAATGAAAAAAGAAAGTTAAAAATGACATTTGTGTTATGTGGAGAGGGGAGGGTTAATTAAAAGAATGGGTGAGTGCACACCATACACATGGATAATCCAGATGGATAATAGATGGTTGTTTTAATTTTATTTTATTTAGTTGTGAGTGGTTGCTGTTTAAGAAATTTCATATGTAGGTGGACATATGATCTGTAGACCCTAATTAAAATTAACTTACCATAAAAAAATTAAAAGGACATAGAAAAAAATTAAAAGAACATGTAAATAAATTTCCTATGGTGGCTCCGCCACTGCATACACATCGATCACATATCCATTTAGTTTGGATGATTTAATTATCGCATTCTGCGTAATTAAATAGCTAGCTAGTTAATTCTAATTGTTGTTGGATTGACACTGACCATTGAATTTTATACACATACTAATTATGACAAACTATATCTAATAAAAAGTACTCTAATTACCTTCACATTTTTAATATATTTATTATTTACGAATATAAGTATCGAATGAAACACTTACCGAATATTTATGATACATGAACTTTATTACTATGATAAGACAAGAATACTGTCTTTAATACAATTGAAATGCTCCGTATATCTCCCAGACAATAAATTCCTACTAGGGCTTCTTTAAATGAATTGTTCAGAATGAACGCTGTACATTGAATGACAGATAAATGAGAGACAACATTAAGAGATAACAGTAGTGGTAGTTTTAGATAACGATATGGTATAATTATTTCATTAAATAAGGGATATTTTGCACAATTTTGTATAGATTGTAAGGTAATGCTGGGGAAGATTAGGTGGGCTTAAGGGGCAAGTGGTGGAACTTTTGACAAAACAATAGATGATGGGTTGAATTAATCTTGGGTTCAATTAATCTTGTTCAGAATTTAAAGACGATCGCCTCTGACTTCAAACAGGTCATGTCGTTTGGGTGTGACTTTAATTAAAACACGGATTTAACATGATTTGATGGAGAGATCTGCATATATATCCTCCAAAAACAATTAATTAAAAAATAAACAACTCATATGGTTCATATTTTAAATATCGTAAAATTAATAATAATTTATATACCCCCAAGTCAAATATATTCAATGAGGTGGTTAGCCATCTCCGAAAATCCATTTTCAATCGCCATACTGAAATATTTGGGCAAAAACAATATATTTGTCTTTGTTATTTCAAAGGACTAAAATGTCAGATATATTTTGAAAAAATTAATTCCGAGGTATTTTTTATAGGGTGCGGTTACACCCAGAACCTTTTTGTTCTACCGCCTAATTTAACACACCACCTTCTTTTTTATTTTTTTCCCAAACCCTCAACCCTATAAATAAAATTATATTGCAACTAGATTTGTCAATAGGTCGGGTCTGGGTCGGGTCAGGGTGGACCCGAACTCAACCCATTTGATTGTTGGGTCCTTTGGGTCAGATCCATATTGGGTTTCGAGTTGGATCCATATCGGGTCTCGAGTCAAGTCGGGTCAACCCATTAACAAGCTCAGACTAGACAAAGAGAGATTGAAGAACTTCTAAAGGGCCTACAATGACTTCATTTTTTTTAATAGATTCTAGTGTATTATAAATAGTTTTTTACTATTTTGATTTTTTAATGTTTTATGAGGGAACATTTAGAATACGGTTTGGATTATTATGCTTTTACATGAAATCAAAATTAAAGATTACAAAAATATTTCAAATGTTTAAAATTTTAAATTATTATTCAATATTTAGTTATAAATGTTTAATTAAATCATGAGTGTTAAGTTGAATCATAAATAAAAATATCACATAGTATTTTGGTTGGGTCAATCGGGTCCAAAGGATCAGGTCGGGGTGGACCTAGACCCAACCCATTTTGATTGTCAGGTCCTTCAAGTCGAGTATTTACGTCTGCTATCAGGTTAGGTTTTGGTCGGGTCCAGGTCGACCCACGACCTGTTGACAGACCTAACCGCAAAAACAAACCCACCACTCAATCCTTTACCATCGTGACCCCCCTACCACAGAAGACATTGATCTGTCGTGACTATCATGACCCCATCGATCCTTGTCGTTGGAGATAGTGAGAGTCCTTGAAGATCTTCAGTTGATCATTGAAGCTCTGGAGCTCTCAGGGCCTATATGACAATGGGATTTTTATTTTTTTTTGTTGTCCTAACTCGACATAGCTCCAGTCGGGCATTACCACGACCTTTTGACATAGCTACTGTCGAACTGGAGAGGAAATTTGAAAATCGGTTGATTGTGGGGTTTGGGTCTAGTGAACTAGGGATGGAAACAGGGCGGGGTGGGACAAGTTTTGTGAATCCCAAATCCAAACCCACCTACAAAATTCTATCACAAACTCGTCACAAACTTGTGACGAGTTTAGCTTTTTCATTCCAAACCCGTCTCATTTAGGTCAGGTTGGATCAGGTCGGGTTGGACCAAGACAGGTTTAGGAAAAAAATATATTAAAACATATTTTTATGTAATATTTAATCCAAAATAAAATTTTAAATAAAATAAATATTTATTAGAATAAACCCAACAAAATTAGAAATAAAATAAGAAATGTGTAGAGGTAAAAATCTGCGCTAGGACACGTGTCAAGACAAGATGGACATGAGTCATCTGACTTGGGGCCACAAGACCCGATCCAGGTTGGGTAACCTCATGATGACGTCCTCAGGTGTGCAGGCACAACTAGACTGAGAGTCTAGTTGGACAGTCGAGTACCTCGTGAGCGAATGTTACCTCGAGCAGTATAAGACACGACCAGACATGAGTTCTGGTCGGCCGACCTTCCTCGGGAACGAGCAGTCTAAGGCACGATCAAACATGTGGTCTAGTCAGTCGACCTTACTCCTCGCTGACATAATAAAAAAATGTAACGTACGGGTGAGTACACCAAGAGACCCCAAGTAGAATGGAGGAACGGTCAGAAGACCACCAACGCCTGTAACTGCCAAGTTGACACTTAAGACTACCAGCAGAATGTGGGTAATCAATGGCCGATGTGGAGCATAAATACTAGACATGTTTCCCTGAAAAAAAAGCTCACTAAACACTTAGTGGCAAGGCGGTTAAAAGGGATTTTCGGGAACTATTTGTGGTTTGATCCCTCAGGGGTACGTAGCCTATAAAGAGGTCGTGCGCAAGCACTCTAACGGTACAACCAAATATCCATATTGTTTAAGTTTTTTTTACCACCAAAATCCTTACAAAAATTATCTTTTGAAGTTTACATCCCAAAAGAATTACAAATTTAACTGAAGGGGGAAAATATCCACCTCCAAATGTAAACTTTCAATTTCCATAACAAGTAACAAATATAATGTTTCAATATTTTTTTAATGCTAAAACACAATTTGGTGTATGTTTATATGATTTCAAATTTTAATTAGCGTTTGAATTTATCCATTCTTATTTTTTTGATTTTTTTGGAACACCAAATGAAAAATATAAATTATGTAATTATTATAACAAATATTTAATCTTAATATTAATTGCAACCATGGCGGGTTCGGGGAGGGTTTTGCTAAGTAAACCCATTTTCCGTCCCAGACCCGCCGGGTTTCATTTTATCTATCTCAAACCCGTCCCAAACTCAAACTCGACCCATCCCAATCAGGTCGGGTCGGATCGGATGCCCTATTGGGACAGTCTCACTACCATCCCTATAGTGAACAATGTAAACATAATAAGTTTTTGGTGTTTGATGTATTGTTTGTGAGATTCTAGATTTGAGTGGTATATGAGTGTCGACTTGCTTGGTGAATAACAATAGAGGCATTGTTGAATTGCCTGCCTAGTAGTCGACTAGAGGTCCATCAAATGACCCATTTCATTTTTATTTTTTTCCATTCGACCAACACGGTGTCGACCATGTCTGCTGGCACGCGACAACCCTGTGTCGAACTGGGACAAGTTTATCGATACTGCATTCGTCGACATTAGATTTTTTATTGTAAATCTTTTCCTCACCCAAACTGGTTGTAATCAAGAATTTTCTGGTTGTTCTTGTTGGTATGTGATCCAGTTTTGTGGGCACCAGTTGAAAATTCACAAATTAATCGTGCCATTATAAAAAAAATTTAAAAAAAAGCATTCTATATGAGTTCTGCAACATGATATTTAATGGCATGTGATTTATTTTTTTTCACTCTCATACATAATCTTGGCCATAAATTTTGTTTTCAGATCATTGTGTTAGACAACGATCACCGAAGTGAGACGGAGCTTCATCGCCGGAGTGACATGGTTGCTGGAATGCACGCAAGGAAGAAAGTGTAGGCTTTATATTTTTTTATTTGGGTTGTGATTTGGTCATTCCTTTGTTGTAAGATAGTGGAAAGTGTAAAGGTAGGGGGTTCAATGCATTAGAAAAAAAATATACAAATAGCTATTTTGGTAATTTTTGGTTGTGTGTTTAATAAACAAGGTGGTGGGAATAACCGCACCCTTTTTTATATCGGTTATTGTTTTTGACCGATTGATTGCATCATTTCAAATAAAAATTATAACTGAGATATAATATCATTTTTTAAAAACTTTAAGATTTGATCATTAGTCATCATTTACGGAGATTGGATAATAGCTAAAGATTGGATAATAGCTAACTTTTCCAAAGCTGGGTTATGTCAGATTTGAAAATTAAAATAGGACTCAATTAAATTATAACCCTTTCTTTTTTACGAGTATTCTTAACTTTACCTATCTTATACGAGTCACGGATGCGTTGGACAATCTAGCTCTTATCCATTTAAAATCCACATGGTCATTTTTCCAAAGGACAAAATTGCAATTCATATATTAACATGGGTCTCATGGTGCAATTTAAAAACAAAACTAATATGTTCAGGCATTTATGCATCCTCATCCACATAGGTTTAATTTTTAAAATAATTGTATATTTTTTTTATTAAAATACATGTTGCTATACAAAATAAAATAGAAACTATGATATAATAATATATTTTTTTAATAAAAAATAAAAAAATCATAATGTATAAAGTTACAGATGAAATTACAAAATGAATTGATTGTATTAACGCTAGCTCCTTAGGTTTCTGCATCTATGATTACTTGATATAATTTATTTCATATAGTCTTCACTGATTCATGATATGTTTAGCACATATACGAGATTAGAAAATATAAAAATATATAAATTCACTTCATTTTTGTATATATATACTGCAGACATGTATTTATTACAAATGATTATTTCTAACATTTTAAAATTAAGATAAAGGAACATTCAAATAGAATATAACTGATTCTTATAACGTCATTCATGTAATATACATACAGACAAATAAGAGGAAAAAAGCTCGGTTACAGTCAGGTCTTTTTACATCTTATTTACCTTCTCGACTCACTGTATCAAAACATATATACCTTGTTAGAAATTTTCATATTTTTAATGAAAATCATCATTCAATTTATTATTAAAATATATAATTTAAATTTTATAAAAATTCATGTATAAAAATGAGATATATGATTTTTAAAAAAACTTAAAAATATGTATAGCCTTTGTTGGACTAAAACACATTAGAGCATATCCAAGGGCGTTGTTGTTTAGGCTCCTTCTGTTAATTGGAGGAGTGGGGGAGAAAAATGTCCTCCAACCGACTCCTCGTCAATCAACAAATTGGATGGAAGAGGGGATAAGCTCACCAGACGGGGGAGCCATTTGGGAGCTCCCACATGTGGGGTTCACTGTAAAAAAATAAAAAAAAAATGTTCTCTCATATGGTGGGTCCCACAAAATTTTAAAAAAAAATGAAAAGTTGCGTATATCTATAACAGTTATATCTCACAGGATCTTTCTTTACCTATTTAACTCATCCTCATTCATACATTTACACTAGCAATCTACAGCCTTTGTTATTCCAAAATTAAAGTATTTTATCTCTCTCTAAATTTTACATAATTACGTTTGGTCTGAATTTCTTATTTGTTATTGTGGAATGAAAAATGTGCATCATATTAAAAGATGATACGTATCAGGGCTTAGACGGGTATGGGCCACCATATCCGACATCCGAGGGTCCAAATCTAAATTCGGAAGACCAAATGGAAACTCCCGACTAGGTGGGACACGACCAGATTGAAAATTTGGTCGTCCAATCTTACACCTTGCGACGAATGTCATTCCGAGTAGATCAGGCACGATTAGATTGAAGGTCTGGTTGGGCGGTCTTACACCACGCGGGTAAATGGCCATGTACACGTCAAATAAGACCACGTGTAACGATCAGGCCAAAATCACGAGGACCAAAGAAACGGTCAAACATCCACAACACCTATAACTGTCTGATGGGTGATTAAGACTCATTACTTATAGAACGTGGGTAATTAAGGGCACGTTCAACTACAATAAAGCATGGCGGTTACCACCAAAATCACTCATTAAGCAGTCATTAAGGAAAACGGCTGGAAAGACAATAACAAAGGCTACCTAAGCCAAGGACCCCTATAAAAAGAGAGGTGATGAACGAGTTAAGGTATCTAACTTTTCATTTACACACAAGCCACCAAATTAGTGAGATTAACCTTTAAATTCCTTTACTGATACATCTCTTCGATGTCCTTTGACTAGCAACACACCGGTGTCCCCCTAAATTCTTTTTGAGTGCAGGATCCACATCCAACCGGGTCCGGATTTTAGAAGGAAGCTCCGACGACCGATTGTTTTAATTTAAAGAGAAAAATACCTCTTCAGTTATCATTTTATTTTTTCAAGTATTAATTTTATTAATTTATTTCAAATATTATCATTAAATTATTTTTTGTGACTTTAAATTTTAAATATAATTAATTTGAATTTAAAAAATACAATAAAATATTATTGTATGAGTCATTCAAAGAGTATGGTTGAAGTGGGCACTGTAAACAAGGTTCTTTACCTAGATATATGTTTTATGCTCCACCAAATGAATGAGGCATTTGTGGAGCATGGTTGGAGCTTCATTTGGATACAAAATAAGACTTATTTTTAGGCATACAGTTATTCTGGCATAAGAATAAATAAAGATAAAGTGATTTTGTGTTTGGTTATGTTTCGAATTATTTTCGTTCGAAAACATAATAATAAAAAATTTGTTGTTTGAAAATGCGAATAAATTATGGATAAAAATTTATAAAATGTGAAAAAATGATGATAGTTGATTTGACAGGTGATTCATAAAAGGCAATGATATTTGATTTGACAATTAAAAAAAGTAAATACGGTGGTCCCACATATGCACATATGCTGCTGTCCAATATAAATTGATATAAGTTTTATTCCATCTCAGTCTAAGAATAGCTATGCAAGGTTATAATAGATTATTCATGCACAACTTATACATAGCATTTTAGTCCTCCCAAACATGTTAATAAACCTATTCTATTGCCCCCCGTTTGGGGTGGAGAATAAACACCGGATAAGGGAGAATATAGCAGAATAGCCCCCAAACAGCTGTTTGTTTGACAAGAATAAACCTTGATAGTTATGTCTGGATAAGATAGGATAAGGGCTGATAACTATTCTCAGAAAAAACTAGAATTGTTTATCAGGGCTTATCTATACCAATGGATAAAAATACCCTTATCTGTCATTTTAAAAAATTTATCTTACCTAACACTCTCTGCACACATTAAAAAACTATCACATCTATCATGTCACACACACATCTCTTATACTTATTCCCAAACACAAATAATTTATGCAGGGGTATAATTGTCATTTAAAAGTCATAAACTCTTATCCATTTATTATCTACTACTTATCCTTATTTTATTCAAGGTGAACCAAACAACAAAAAGATTAATTTTACGTTTCCCAATGAGAATAACAAAAAAGACAACCAAACAAAAATTTACTTATTCAAGATGGATTGTTATCTATTCTAGTATAGTTATCAAGAACGAATAACCTTATGTCACACCCGAAACGGGCCCTTGGAATATTCCACTTCTAGGCTTCTAAAGAAACAAAAGATCTACTTGAATAGTTGATATGATGCTCAAACAACTAAACATGGAGACAAGATATTATGCTCTTCTCAAAGAGACAGCCGTCACATCGTATCATAATGGGGAATGGTCAATATCCCTATATATTTAATTGATACAACGGTCAAAAACATGCATTGTGTTTGGAGAAAAAAAAATCTACAATATTACCACTATCCTATCAATTATTTGAACTAATAGACTAGGTATTTCTTTTAATTCGGAGTTTTAAATTGTTAGAATAAAGGAAAAAGAGAATTCTTGTTATTATATTAGAGGAGACAAATGCTCTATTTATAGATACACAAAGGAAACCCTAAAATATCAGAATAGGAAACTAGGAAAACTAAAAAACTAATAATAACATAATAATTATAATAAAGACAAAATATTCTCCTAATAATTATTCTTTAACACCCCCTCTCAAACTGTGAAGGTTAAAACCCTTAGAGTTTGCACAAAAATGAGATGGTGGTGGAAGTTGACGACAATAACGGGCGGCTTGTGGCGATTGGTGCAGACGGGCGCATCTCTTCGCTTCCGCTCTTTGAGTCAGTTGGAGTCGCTTCCGCCTGTTGAGTCAGACGGAGTCGCTCCCGCTCTTTAAGTTAGTCGGAATCGCTCCCGCTCGTTGAGTCAAACGGAGTCGCTCCCGCTTGTTGAGTCAGTCGGAGTCGCTCCCGCTCTTCGAGTCAGACAGAGTCGCTCCCGCTCTTTGAGTCAGTCGGAGTCGCTCCCGCTCATTCAGTCAGACGGAGTCGCTCCCGCTCGTTGAGTCAGAAGGAGTTGCTCCCGCTCGTTGAGTCAGACAGAGTACGGAGACGACGACGGCGCGAACAACGCGCAATCACAATGAAGATGACGACAACGCAAAGAAGACGACGACGCGAACAATGGAGATGAAAACACAAACAACAGAAGAAAATATGGATATAAAAAATCCTCCCCCGCTCTGATTGAATACTCCTCAATCGGAGCGGGGAAGAAGAAGAAATTTTTTTTTTTTTTGTGGATCTAGGGTTTTTGGGGTGGCTCTGATACCATGTTAGAATAAAGGAAAATGAGAATTCTTTGTTATTATATTAGAGGAGCCAAAGGCTCTATTTATAGATACACAAAGGAAACCCTAAAATATCATAATAGGAAACTAGGAAAACTAAGAAACTAATAATAACATAATAATTATAATAAAGATAAAATATTCTCCTAATAATTATTCTTTAACACAACTCAACCCAGTTCCAAAAGAAAAGATCATGCAAAAGATCACCAACCCATAACTTTGTATCCAGAGTATACAGGCTAATACTGACCACTAAACTCTTAACAACGAGTCCATAAAGCTATAGTAACTTAAAGACGGTTTGGTAACATGATTGAAGAGTAATTCTACTTTTAATTAAATAGAAAGCCGAATCGTGTTATCAAACGGGTTTTGAAAAGTTAACTTAATTAAAAAATAATTTACAGTTTTTAGTGTAAAATGTTTGTTTTTTATAAAGCGCAGAAATTATGATTTTCAGAAATTAAAGCCTATTTAAACTTCTTTATTCAAAATCTTATTTTTCAAACATGTTTTTAAACGTTCCTCAAAAAAAAAAAATACATGTGAAAACTTATCTCTTTTACAAAGGACTAAACATTTTCCCATGTTTGGTAAACGGAATAAACGAGTATAAGGGTAGTATAAGGGTGGTATAAGAATGGATAGAGAAAATGGTTGTTTGTTTGGAGGGTATAACTTGGTATTACTAAGCCAGTTTAAACGAGTATAAAAGAGTATAACAATTCTAAGTAACCCCTAGGATAAGCTATACTCACTTTATCTATTCTCATGTACCCACATGTCAAATCAACTTTTTATAACTTATCACATCAAATCACCTATCAACACTTCTTATACATCAAATGGCCTGTCAAATCAATTTTTTTACACTTTATTTATATTTTATTCTTTATCAACCAAACAACTCAACATTTATTCTTACGTTTTCAGTGAGAATAAAAAAAACACAACCAAACAGAAAATTTCTTATTCATGTAGATTTGTTATTTATACTGACATAATTATCTATTCAGAATAACTCAATTCTGTTATCTAAACCGGTACTTTATTTTTCCTCCCATTTGGAATTGAATTCACAAGACGAAGAGGGTGTCCCATCCGCCACGCCGAAGTATACGGGACGGATTGACTAACTGACTGACTGATATTGATTATCTACGCTGAGGTGGTACGGACAGTAGAAAAATAGCTGAACATTAGATCAAATGAACCCAATTGTCAAGGACTTGACTGCATTTAATTTTTAATTACAAATTCAATTAGGTTTATAGGGACTTGACTGCATTTAATTTTTAATTACAAATTCAATTAGGTTTATAGGGACTTGACTGTATTTATTTTAGCTAATTAAATTAAAGGAACACTTGCACTTATACGTGACATGTCACACGCTTGTGTAGATAAAAATATATATATATTTCAAGATATTCTGGTATTGTTTGAGTATGGTCTAATGCGAGAGGTTCGGTTAGTGATGACATTTCAGTCTTTTGATGGAGAGGATGAGCAAGGGTATACACAGACTTTTAATGAGAGTTCTAGATGAAACCTATTAACCTAGCAAGATTTTGAGAGGAATAGTTGTTCGCACCTTTGTTTGGTTTTAATTTTCTGTTTCATATAACTAATAGAAGTTGATCCAAACATTTCAAATTAAAGATTTCCAAAGCAGGTTGGCAAGTAAATGATACGTCTCAGTCCCGTTTTTGACTCACACGAGCGTATAGTTTTTTTATTTTTTATTATTTATATACTTAACTAATTAAATGATGTATGTATATATTCAAATGGATTAAATGCATATATTTTTACTTTCTTCAATAATACATGATATAGTGTAATATAGGCCATGTTATAAGATGATTTCATACACTTAGAGGCATGACGATCGTAAAATGGGCTACAAAATGGATTGAGTGCGTCAACGATTTTTGATAAGAGTATATACTTCATTAAATAAGGTATAATTTTTTAAAAATCAAAACGGGTATGGAAATTATTGAATTACTTCATCAATCATTGTAAATGAAATTTTATGACATTATGACGTTGATGTATGCTTCATCATAATTTTCAAAATCTGTCTTCTCTTTCTTATAGTCATGGATTAATTGAAACAAGAAAAGCAGGGTCCTATTACTTAACTGATAGATTAATTTAGTTTGTGTTTACTCTTTCTATTTCATCAGCAACCGCAAAACAAACATTTTCAGCCATGAAACTAGTGAAACTCAATTTTGCTTTATGATAAGTTTCTCGAACATTAAATAATTATCTATATTGAAAAAGATTTACTGAAATTATCGATTCAGACACTGTAATAAAATATTTCTGCTCCCTAAAATAGGGCCCGCCTGTAATGGTGTTTATTATATCATTTTTTTTATACATCTCCGTTCTTTTTACTAGATTTTGGTATTACTTGATCTATCTAAATAACATTTTATTTAATACTTCTTTTGAAGCATAAAGAAAGTTATACTTAATGCAACCCATCCTAGAATGATTCCCCCATCCTAGAATGATTCCCCTTGCTCTGCCTAGGATTAGTATGCACCTTCAGCTTACTTAGATGTATTTAGATTGAGGTAATTTTGCATTTTTATTCTTGTCAAAACTAATTATATAATACATATTGAATTATGTCACAAGAAGCTGGAATAGCTCAGTTGGTTAGAGCGTGTGGCTGTTAACCACAAGGTCGGAGGTTCAAGCCCTCCTTCTAGCGATTTTGATTTTTTTTTTTTTTTTTGCATTTCTAAATGATACAGTGGTTATCTGTTGTGTTAACAATACTTTGGCCATAATCATTCTCAACCAATAAAACCCCAAACACAAATGAAACAAAATCACATGCTCTAAAAATGACATTATAAAAAGCGAAGACCCTTCACATGCATTACTGATGCCAACACCAAAAATGTTAGGCACAACGGTCAGATAATATTTCAAAAAAGTGTTAGGAGTCGATCACAACCACAAAGCATCACCGACTCCCCTAAAAAAGACCACATGCACTCGTGAAAACTCTCCCCATATTTTTCGTGTATCCCCGGGTACTCACTCCCCCACTTTTTAAAGTTATGGATCCTATCAACCCAAAAAAAACCCTTTCCACCCTCTATTTCACGTGAACATTATTGCATGCAAACACGTAGAATCTATTAAGATCATATATATAGAAGCCTCAACATGGCCATCTCATTAACTGCCCCCCACAACCACAACCACACATTGAAATGGCATCCAAACAAACCCCCAACGAACACCACTTTGTGGACATCCATCCGGTGTTGCCCGAGGAAGACGAAGAGAGCGAGCGGCCGACTCCGGTGCCTTTCAGGCCCCGCTTCGAGAGGAGGCCTCAGAAGAGCTTCAGCCGACAAGTGTCGCTCGAGACGGGCTTCTCGGCTCTGAAGAGGGAATCGAGAGGGAGTGACGATGACCGGAGGATGCTCTCGAGGAGTGGGAGGAGCCTAACGGGATACAGAGGCGGCGGCGGAGGAGGGGGAGATGTTGTGAGGAGGAGAGGTGACTTTGACTTGTTTAGGACCAAGTCTTCTTTGAGTAAACAGAACTCATCGTTGCCGTTGAGGAGGGATCAAGGAGATCATGATCGCCCGAGCAACGCTTTCGAAGCGTCCGGTGCAGCGGATGCGTCGGTGAATCAGAGGGTTCCGGGCGCCGGGAGGTACTTCGCGGCCTTGCGGGGACCTGAGCTTGACCAAGTAAAAGTGAGTATTTAAGTTTAAAATAATTTCAATTATGCAACAAAAAAAAAAAAAAGGCTTTTGCATGACATCTGGTTTTCCGTACCCTAATTACATTATGGGATCCAATTTATGTAAATTACCTGAGCTCGACCAATTATGCAATTTTTTTTTTTTTTGGCATTTACATGACATTTAGATTTTATACCCTAATTACATGATGGGATATATCCTTCAATAACCCTATTAGGCTTCATTAATCACAAAAATGATGGACTCACATGAATCATTTCATGCACACTCATGTTAGTGTCACATTTAAAATTGAAGACACAATTGGATTCTCATATCTCTACTTGTGAAATGGAATCTAAAGCAAATTGGATCCATAGTAGGATCCTATGTTAAATTTGAGATTGCCACCGAGATGACACAATATCTTTTGAAGTATATATGCAATGACTTTTCAAATAATATTGTAAGTGGGTGTATTTTTAAATTTGGTTTTTTGTCCATTGTGTAACATCTTGGTATTGGATCATGTAGAAGTCCTTTCTATATTGAAGATCCGCACTTGCAAGATTTTGATTCTACTTAAACGATCCACAGTGACACAATGATACTATATCTGTTTAACATATGAATTTATAAATATCAATCTCATATGAAAAAATATAAAATTTTATGACCATAGTTGGATCTCAATTCTTAGTTTACTTTGTTATTTGCATCGAATTCCATCAAATGTGTTTTTTGTGTCGTCTAATGAGAACAGTGGGAGTGATTCAATTATTGTTGGATCCCAGCCAACAAATCCAACGCTAACAGGATTCTATCTCATGTATTTGCACAACAATTCATCTAAGGGTCCGTTTGGTAGCGCGTTTGGGGGCGATTCTGCTTTTTAAAAAGCGGATTCCACCCAAACGCGCAACCAAACGGGTCGGATTCCGGCGGAATCAAAAGCTGGATTCCTTTTAATTTCTCTCTCGAAATCCGTGTTTTTAAAATCTCAAAAAGAACGTTTTTTGGTCGGAATCGATTTTTTGAATTGAAAAGCAACTTTTTCTACCAAACATTAAATTCCTTCCAAATATTGATTCCTGAATTAAAAAAAAAACATCCCAAAAAAGTCAAAGATCTAAAATCATCTTAAAAAGCAGCTTTATTCCAAAATCTACTTTTCAATATGTGTTTCCAAACGGACCCTTGTATTTGCACAACTTCCCATGTAGGATTCCGAGGACATACTCCTACCCAAGGACGAGAAATGGCCGTTCCTCCTCCGCTTCCCCATCGGATGCTTCGGTATCTGCCTAGGCCTCAGCAGCCAAGCCATCCTCTGGGGCGCGCTCTCCACCAGCCCCGCCACCCGCTTCCTCCGCGTCACCCCCAACATAAACATCGCCCTCTGGCTCCTCGCCCTCGCCGCCCTCCTCTCCGTCTCCCTCGCCTACTCCCTCAAGTGCACCTTCTACTTCGAGGCCGTCCGCCGCGAGTTCTTCCACCCCGTCCGCGTCAACTTCTTCTTCGCGCCCTGGATCGTCTGCATGTTCTTGTCCATCGGCGTCCCCCCCTCCTTCTCCACGCACCACCAATTGCACCCCGCGCTCTGGTTCGCGTTCATGTCCCCCGTCTTCTTCCTCGAATTAAAAATCTACGGGCAGTGGCTCTCCGGCGGGAAGCGCAGGCTATGCAAGGTCGCCAACCCCTCAACCCACCTCTCCGTGGTCGGAAACTTTGTCGGCGCGATCCTCGCCACCAAAGTGGGCTGGCCCGAGCCCGCCAAGTTCCTTTGGGCCGTCGGGCTCGCGCACTACCTTGTGGTGTTTGTGACGCTGTACCAGAGGCTCCCCACGAACGAGGCGCTGCCCAAGGACCTCCACCCAGTGTACTCCATGTTCATCGCCGCCCCCTCCGCTGCTAGCATCGCGTGGGGCGCGATCTACGGGGAGTTCGACTGCGTGTCAAGGACATGCTACTTCATCGCGCTCTTCCTCTACGCGTCACTCGTTGTGAGGATCAACTTCTTCAGGGGGTTCCAGTTCTCGGTCGCGTGGTGGTCCTACACGTTCCCAATGACCACCGCGTCGTTGGCGACGATCAAGTATGCCGAGGCGGTCCCGTGCGATTTCACCAAGGGACTGTCAATCGTGCTGTCACTCGTGTCATCCACAATGGTGTCGGTGCTGTTCATTTCGACGCTGCTCCACGCGTTTGTATGGCGGTCACTCTTCCCAAACGACTTGGCGATCGCGATCACGAAGAACAGGAACCGTCAGCCGAAGAAGGAGAAGAGGCCACTGAGAAAGGCGTATGATATCAGGCGATGGACGAAGCAGTCACCGCTGTCCATAGTATCTAATTTTAAAAAGAATGTGTCCGACAGAAAGGGTTCAGCAGAAGATGAGCGGATGATTCAACACTCAGTAGAATAGGATACATTATTTCACCTTGAGCTGATAATCCAAGAGAGTGTAAATCAAAGAAAGATCAATATATGGATTGTATTGGCAAAGATGTCTGTTACATGTGAATTGCTTTTATAAGCTCTGGGGATCTAAAAAAAAATCTTCTCCAGGGCTTGGGGGGCTTAAAGGCTGTACAACTTTTAATTCACTGCTTATAAATTTTACCTCATCTCAAGCAATCAGCAGCGCAACTGCGACATAATCCAGCATTTCTGTAGGTGAACAAGTGCAAAGAAAACACAAGCCAGCACAAAGAGCAGCAATTTTTTCAGAAAAGCTTCCTGTGTAGGTCCAGGGATCAATGGATATAAGTTGGAACCACCGGATTTCTTGTGCTGCTATAATAATTCATGTGAGGGATGCAAGATTTGAGATATCCAGCCAATGGATGTGAAAGAGCCGCGAATATGATGTATCTTCATTGTCATCGAATGCCCACACCCCTGATGCAATTTGAGATCACATGAGTTTGATTGTCATGCTCAAGTCATTCATGATGAGAAACTGAACCACTTTACCTTCGATAATTCATGGAGCCATTGCAAGAGAATATTTTCAGTATTATAGCATACTTTCATAAATGGCAAGTTTCTTGTCAGCCAAATAACAGCTTGTTCAATCATTTTTATACTTAAACTAAGTATTCGAGAGGGAATGGAAAACAATTAGATCATCATCTGCACAAGGCAGCTGCCAACTTTTACATCAGACATAATACTTGAGGAAATCCTAGTTCATTTATCAGATAATCAACAAAGAGTATATAATATATACATATGCATGTCATCAACTGAATTCGTTAAGATAATTAAAGTATACTCAACAGCAGGCAAGCATGACCATGGAAGAACCCTATTATTAAAGAAGCACCCCCCCCCCCCCCAACAAAATCCCAAGCCCCAACTACAATCATCTGAGTTATCATCTTCCAAGTTCATTGCCACTACATGCATTGTATAGTTTCACTGTTATTTAGGTGGCTAGCTGGTGCATAAAATGTAATCATTATATCACATGGTGTTGTAGGGCAAAGAAATACACATGCACCCAGGCATGTGTTTATATTTTGCTTTGTCTTGAAAAGCTAACTGACCTTCAGGAGCAAGCCTTCAACAATACAACCAACCAATGAATTTCCTTCTCATTCCAGGTGATTCACCAATGTTGCAGTCCACCACAAAATTTTGCAAAGAACTTTATTTCAATCAAAATAAATAATGTGCATCTACAACATATAGGCTGTTCCTCGTTTGTTTCACTCTAAATGCCACCCACCCCCCAACCCATCTCCCTCGTTTGGTTCGCGAATAGCAGATCAGGTATAGAACAGTTATACGGGGACAGAGAAAATTTAGGTGATTTCTGTATGGTTGTTATTCCTTTCTCGATGTGGACAATTTTTTCTCTTTGGTGTTTGTCTTATTAGTTTGCAGTTATAAATTGGGATGGACACTATTCTCAACTTATTCCTGAAACAAACAGGGCATAAAGGACCAATGAGCAATGATAAACAATATCACTATTTTACACAAGTCCCAAATGAACATCAACATGAGAACTCAATGATTCTTTTTACCATAATACAAATAATGTGAATCTAAAAAATTAGCATGATCCCATTTGATATCTGAAGGACTCATTAGGAACTATATTTACTTTCCACAAGTTCCAATTTGTATCTCATGCTGAAGAAAGCAACTAGTAGAGCTCATGCATAGCACGAATCAGTAATGCATACATCACATATCTTGTCATCATTGTGATTGCTCAGCTAAACTGTTGCATCTTCAACAAGTAATCCAAAAGAAAAATGTTTATGATGCAAGAATAGAGTAAGAAATATTTCAATTCATTCTTCATCAAATAATCATAAGATTTTACCTGCATAAATTGGTCTTGGATCGGGTTTCAGATGGAAGTCCATTTTTCCCATATTGATTTTGTGTCGCTCCAAATTTTTGCATTCTTTCCTTGTTCATATGAGTCGTCTATAGATCAAAAAGGAGAATAATAGATCTAAGTTCATAATAATCCAAAAGGTTGGAGTTCTTGAAAATCAAAAGGCTTCCCATTGGGCAAAAAGATTAAGAAAGATAAGAAATTTGGTAGTGTCGCTTACCATATTTTTTTGTTGCATAGGGTGAACTATATTCTCTTTTGATCCCTTCAATACATTAAAACAACTATTGGTAACTATGGAGAAGTCCAACTACCAATGCACATACGGTGGACATATATAAAAATTGAAAATAACCTTGTGAGGTAGACATATGGCCTTAGGCGAATTTTGCTGAGAACCAGTACTTTGCCCTTCTGACTTGAGGGAGAGCTAACAGCCAATATTTCCACAAAGGAGAAGATGGAAAAAAAAGGGTGATCAATCATAGCTACATATTTTCACTAGAATTGAAATAAGCACAAGAAGTTACAATTTTTACCTTGCTAAAAAGTTCGATGGGTGGATTCTGTTGAACCCTTTTGTCAGTGGAGAAATTAAATCCCTATTAAGGAATGGTAAGAGGCAATGATCAGAAAACAAGATTGACAATCAATAGAAAATTTTTAATCAATTTACTGATAGAAGTAGATTGGCAAACCTTGGGTATTGTGGTTTCCTGCTTACAACTACGGAAAACACCAAGATCTCCTTTACTAGAAAATATCTGGATTTATAAACAAAAGATATCTGCTAAGAGGCAGAATGCATTCCAGTGACAAAAAAAAATGGAGTTGGTGTCACTACCTTTCTGTTAAGAGGCAAAGCTTTAAAGTTGGTTGTCCCATGTCTATCCTGCTTTAGACCACTGTTCACACCAATAAGATATGAGATTCCACATTGAGAATCCAATGATTTTCAATCTAAATATGGCAAGTGACATTTTTTAAGCAGCACCACAATTCCAGTCGGTAAGAAACATGAAAAGGAACAGATATATTTTGATAATCACACCAGACTATTTAACACAATGAATCCACATTTTTCTATATGCCATTCATTTGGCTGAATTTGGTAATTGGAATGGAAACTCATGGTGATGCATTAGCATATGCAATGATTTCTACAGTAAACAGTGTCTAAATCAAATTAACGTAGATTTGGGTGACTATGCATTTCCTAGCAAATTCAGGAAAAAGCAACTAATAGGAATTTTGCAAATTAAGGGTTAATACATGGGTCTATGTACTTAAATTGATGAATCAACAAATGAAATTGGCTATGCAACATAGCAAATGATAAGATTTATTGTTCTAGTAGTAGATATACGAAGCAAAGTTAAGAAAAGCAGAAGTTAGATTATGTTGCCGGGTTAAAATCATATATCAGTTTAGATCCAACCAGTAAAATTCGTATGATCATGGTGTAACACAAGGATACATTTAAATATCATTATGACACGAGATATACAGAGCTATTACATGATAATTTACCTGGATATATTTTAATACTGTATACCACCGATTTATATAAAGTTCTGTAATCTTACAGATAAGTGAATCCCGGCAGAGGGGCAATCTAAATCCAGAATATTCAATCAGACCTTGTATCCACTAAAAATATAAAAACAATGGGTGTGTTTGGCGAGGAAAATGGTGGAAAGAAATAAATAGTTAGATAATTTTACATCAGCTGAATGTACATAATAAATGGAATAGCTTATTTGATAAAATAGATGATTGCTGCGTGACAATTATATATTTGAATCTTTTTTAAACCCCAAAAGAGGGAGGTATTTATTTTTGAAATCTATCTCAAGCAGGCTCCATTCTACACTTTAATAGAGCATGATTTATAGCTTTATTTATTCCAGTATTATGTTACGCAATTTATTTGAAAATAAAAAAAATAAAGCGAAAGGCAAAAAAAACTACACATTTTTTCAATTAAAAAAATCAAGATGAAGCAAAAAGTTACACAACCTACCGAGTCTAATATCCATAAAGCAAAAAAAAATGAGGCGATAAAAAAAATGTGGATCAAAAGCATTTCAAAATGACTTGAACTTACTTTTCAGGCTGAGAAGTGCCAGACCTCACATTTTGTAAATGTTTCGAGTTTGAGATAGCATTTCGTACAGTAAAACAAGTCTTGTGGTCATTTGTGACCTGAAAACAAAAAAACGTTACATCATACAATTAAAATTAATATATATGGTAGAATATAATACAGAATATGAAATATACACTATATATCAAAAAAACCAAAGTAGAAGTATATATAATTTTTTGTTAATTACAAGTAATCAGTTAAGATGGATACATTATCTGCATTGTTGCAAAACGCTAATGATGATGTAGCAGTTGCTGTGTTTTGCATGGCCCGTTCACATGTCTTTAAGTGGAACTCCTGATAACATTCAAAGGGAAAAAGTCAACTGCTAAAAGCATGGAACGTCCTCAATTTGCAGCATACTTTAACCTCTAAAAATTATCATACAAAAACTAAGCAAACAGAAAACCAAAAAACTTTAGCAATTCACTAGGAATGATGAGAATGGCATATTGCTCTTTTGAGGGGAATGCATGGAAGATGCCTGAAGAATGTAGAGAAGAAAAACAATCATTCTATAAAAAACCACAACAAAAATTTAGTATTTTGTCACAATGATCTTAAAAACAACCTTCATAAATAAAATAATTAATACTGACCTTTTTGTTCATGCGGCGTGCTTTGAATATGGGTGCAGTTCCTACTGAATCCTTACTACTGTGAGACCTGAGATACCAGTGTCAGACCGGTCAAGGAAACTCCTTAGGAAAATCATGTCAACATTTCACTGATGTGATTCAGAATCATTGTAGTTTTAGAATACATACCTCAGCCTTTGGGCCCTCTGTGCTGTTACCAGCTCAGGTTCCCTTGGTATTGTAATTTTCAACCTGACATACTCAGAATTTCCTTGAACAAACCCATCCTTCTATAAGATCCACAAAAGCGGAAGCTCACAATTAAGAAGCCATATGTTTATTTTAAAACCATAAATGAGGAACACTGCTGTGCCAGGGTGCATGTTACCTTTTGCGGAAGCTTGCGCATAAAAAAAGGTTGCTGCTTTACATCCAGCACCTGTTTAGGCATAAAAAGAGATATTTATATATTTTTCACTATAACACTTCAATTTGATGAACCGATGTGGTATCTGTGATTTGTAATGTCTGTCAGCACTTACATGTACAAAAAATCATGCATGCACACTTGAAGACAAATTCAACGCAAACATGCATAAGCAGCAGAAATCCAGTATATGAAATTGCACTACCAAACTAGTAATCGGATTAGGGGAACTGGCTTAGATTTTAACATCAGTAGTTTACCCTGACTTAGTTACATGGCCATCAAGACCACTGCAAATGTCAAAGGATCTATGACCAAGACTAGCGTAGCAATTATGTCTTTCATATTTTCATATTAAGACATAAATAATTTTTTACGCATAGAGAATTTTCTTTCTTACTTTACTGAGGAAAGTCAACATTGCATTACCGGTAGGGCTCTGAATGATAATAACGGAGCATATATGTTTCAACACATGAACATGCATGTGGGGGACCCAAGGGGGGTGGGGGATCCCCAAGCCATGGGTCAATATAGGGGGTAATAACTGAAATGATATTCAGTCATGTTTGCATTCCATCTAGCAAACATACATTTGTTTTGTTTTTTTTAATAGAAAATGAAGTACGTACTCATATCAAATAAATGCATATCTTTAATTTATTTTTTCTAAATAGTGTATTGGGAGATAGTGAAATATATACTGCAATTTTATACATTGTATTAGACATGGCTAATGCAAATAGGGTTGTAAAATGGATTGAATGTATTCGTGTCCATTGAAAATTGATTGTGAAAAGTTTTGTTTCAGGGGAATATTGGTATATGACTTTGAAAGGTTGAAAAATCAATGATTTGTCTTTTTTAGATATTTTTGTTTTTGTTTATTTTGATTTTTCATTATTGTTACATTAAGTCTCTCATATTTTTTAAAAATCTTTTCTCAAAATATAGGCTTCAAGAATATGCTTGTATGTTTTTATGATCAATTATTTTCTTAATAATTATCATTTTTTCAAATTTTGAAACTTCATTTTGTTTTGTGGTGGGAATCATGAGATTTTATGCTTTTTCTTATATCTTTCATAATTTATTCCGGATCATTAAATACAAGAAAAGACGTAAAAAAAACTTTCGATTTGAGTCATCATTACTTCAAGGACTCCATTATTATTTAATTGATTTAATTTTATCTCTTTTTTTTTGAAAAGAACGGTAGGCGATCTCCTTAGTTTTATTCAAAGAAAGGTAACTTTATATATTTATGATTATTTTTTTATCTAACTCTAAGTTTATTGGCCCTTTGGCCCCCCTTATTCTAATTCCTGGTTCCACCCCTGCATACATGTAAAACATATAGGCCATACCTTAAATATTACATCATTATACTTCAGCAGGTTCTTTCAATGCATTTTATAAGAAGACAGTCATTTGTTTCGACCAAAAATGCATAATATCGGCAGAGATCGCATCAATTCGTTAGTCAACCATAGTAAAATTTGCCTCAGTTAGGTGACCCAAGATCACCACCAATAAGAACTATTTGTAAACATTAGCCTTTCAAAAACCCAGTGACTCTATTTGTGAGGTTATTATAATCAACTGAAAGTTGTGAAGGATATTCGGCAGGTGAATAAATAGTGGAAGAGACTGGATGAACCACAAAATTAAGAAGTCTCTATACTCTGAACAATCAGAGAAAGATTATCTAATCTTATACTTGTATATATATGACACCTTGTTAACACTGAATTTGTAACAGATCTTGATGAAATGAATAAATTTTCAACATAAAAATGAAAATCCATATCTAATCATGTAAAAAAATTTCAAAAATGGTAAACGTGAAAATTTTCCAAGTATATTATCACAATAAATAATATATTTCTCATATTAAGATGCAAACACGAATATTCAAAATTTGAAATAGGACACCTTTCCTTTGGTTCAGCATGAAAGTCCACATATTCATCAAAAGATATATTAAAAATTGCCCTTGAATCCAATTGCACTACTGAATCTCCATGGTGTTCTTTACTTAAACCCATTAATTATAATCTCAAATTCAGGCAGGTTGTACAATTTATCATGAATTTATGACAAGAACACAAAAGGCATTACAAGAAATGAATTGTTCAATTTATGTCCAAAAAATTGTACCTTCCGCAAGTGACCTCCATCTAATTTCTGCCTTTTAGAAGCCTGAATGGTATTCTCCAGCATGTTTTCAGTACTTGTGTCATTCTTTTGTATCACTGGCTTTTGGAACCTTGATATTTAGAATGTAAGGAGGATGATAATCAGTCTGAAGAAGATAACCATATAGAAGCAAGAATCATGACAGTAAAGAAGAGAGATAAATTTGATAATCATCATAACCGTATATTTCAGTGATGGACTGACAATCAGAAGAACAATTGTGTTATCTCCAAATCATTACATCTATAGGTGGCCCTGATGAGTCCACTATATAAACCAAAGCTTATTTGCAAACATTTCTATATATGGAAATACTGGCAGAGGAGGTATAGGAAGCTATATTAGCCTATATATACCCAGGAGAAGTAACTATGACAAAAAAATGAAATACTATAAACAAACTGACCTCGTGATTCTGCTAGAAGTTTTCCCCTCTTTTATCTTATTTTGCTTGGCCAGGTGGCTTGCAGTAGGCTTCATTAAAGTTGAACCTCTAGCAAACGTTTCCTTAAACATCAGCCTTGCTTCAACTTTAGCCATATCTTGGGATATTTGACCGTATGGTCCTGCAAAAATATAAAAATAAATAAATAAAAACTTTAAAAAAATAATTAGCTAAAAGCATTGTAAAAGTCGGCTTCACATGCACAACTTTACATTAAGGTAACTCATAAGATATTCTAAGTTTTTCTTTTTCTGCAAAAAAAAATAGATATTCTAATGTTGGGAGTAAACCCAATGAATAAAAAGAGAGAAAAAAAAAACACTTCGGTCTCATGGATATGCTCAACATATATTGTTTATGTATGGAACTCATAGGGCAAATAAGAGACAGGGTGCATATTAATAAATAATCTCAAGAAAAGGAGTAAACATTTGCTAGCAATCCCCACCATGAAAGTTGGCACCAGTAATATGATTGACAAAATGATCCGCAACTAAAAAGTTGGATTCTTGTTGTGCATCTTGAAGATTTTGGAGATTTACAGCACAATCGATGACTTTATCTTTCATTTCCTCGATCTCTGGCCCACATATAAAAAATAGATGTTATCATAGAGATATTGTTATGCCAAATTAAATAATCTTAACAAAATTTAAATATTTGGTTGCAATACCAGAACTAAAGGAATTCCAAAGAGCATACCAAACAATGACATAAGAGAAAAGTATATTATAGTTCTTTTAAAGTTTCAATTTACTTGGCTTCTCAAAAAAGAAAAAAATCAAATGGCCAAAAATAAACAATACACGGTGCCAGTTTCTGGCAAACATGTCATAAACTACATATTTGACTAGAAACTGTAAATGTACAGTTTTGAAGATGTGTGGCATTGCTTTTAGATTTAGAAGAAACAGAAGGCACGTTCATGGCCTTCACCATAAAAGGGGGAAAAAGTAAAATTTACTTCACACTAGGTGAAGTTCAATATTCAAAACTCCTACACAGAGGCCTTGCCCATTTAAAAATTAAAATCCACCAATATCAGCTGTCTCTTCCTCCCCTCCCCCCCCCCCCCTACCCCGCCCACCATTGAGCAATAAGTTTAAATTGTCACAGCATACATTGTCATGAAATTCATAATACATTTTCTCAGTGAAGAGATATTTCATTTTTTTCAAAATTACCCCATATTTAATGAAATTTCATACTGTAAAGCTGCTTAAGAATCAAAAACATGATTTTTATAATATTTCAAAAGAAAATCAAAAGCTCAGCTTCCATAAAGTTCTAAAAGCAATTTCCAAAACTATGTTTATTTTTAATATACGATGGGATGCCCACAAGATATGTATATGGTGAACCTCCTTAAAAAGGAAGACAAGGCATATATATTCACAAGTAAACATAAGGGAAACTAAAACAGAAACACAAAGAATGACTTCCCATCATCAATGCCCATATCAACTCAAGTACAAGGAATCCGCAGCCATATAACGGGTCTCATGCTATTAGTCATCCCAAAATTCCTTCCAATTATTTTGCAGTGTTATCTTACCAAACTATGATAGCACAGAATTTGAAATCCATCCATGGAATATCATATACTTGTATATGTCACGATGTGGAAGTCAATATATAATATTCTCATCAGACATGTAAACCCTTTTGAGAAAGGGGTGAATATTTGTAGCTCCAAACCCCTGCTCACAAGGTAAATGGCGTAAGCAACCAAGCATCCCCGAGGTGGCTAACCAAATTGAAGGAATAGACCTAGAAAGATAAATTTTTCCCAATGAAAACAAAAGCAGATGGGAGAGTAATGAAGGTCTTCAATAATATACACTCAGTGCATAAATGACACAATCTAGGCCCAAAGGTTAACAATAAATAGAAGCATAGTTGCCTTAATTTCTATGTTATATATCACATTTATCATTTTTAGTAACTTGGATAAATATATGAATCATGGAGAAGACATCTGATAAGAATATTTTCCATAAGAAGAATTACAAAAATGACCCAAAACCACTGAGTACTATGTCAAGTTATACTATCAGCTACCAAGACAGCAAATCCAGCCAAAAAAAAACCCTCTTCATGTGAGATATATTATATAACTTCATTAAAGATTCAGACACAAAAAACAAAGTTTTATAGCTTCATGAAACAAAACAATAAGTATTGTTAAACACTTTCTTGAGCTGCACAGTACCATTAGAAATTTCATCAGGCACAGTGAACATTTGGGCGGGGTCAGCATCTGACTGAGAATCGACAGAATGCGTCTCTTCCATATCTATAGACTGCTGAAGGTAATTGACATTGACATTCTCCATAATACCACCTTTTCCCCAGTTTAACTTCACTATAAAAGCTGAAGATAAAAGTAAAAAATATGAGCATCTACAGATAAAACAATTATTGCTCAGGAAAAAATAAGAATAAGTGTGCTCAACAAACCATAATGTTAAAAAAAAAGAGTAAAAAGCTATGAGCATCTTTCACTTATTAAACTTGACGTAAATAGTCCATTAATGGTTCTTGCAATTGCAAAATAACATTTAAAAGCATCATAATAAGGACCTCATTCTTCAGGCTGTGGAGAAGCATCTGATGTTACATATTCGTGTCAAACATTAACACTTGTGTTCCTATCCTTACTACATCACTGTACAAATCCTTCCAAAGGCATATAGATACCAAATACATATGCAAATATTTAGTCACTAAATAGAGACCTATAGCAGATTGAATTAAGGATTGAAAACGTCGGATGTTATGCATTGGACTGAAAGAATACCTCAATCTCCAACTCCAATCATTAATTAAATACGTGTGTGTGTGTGTGTGTGTGCTGTTCCATGATCATTCACTACTCCTCATATCATACTTCCCCTTTTTACATGTTGTCTCATTTAGATTCCTACCTCAACCAGTGAAACTCGATATTACCCAAAAAAAAATTTACCCAATTAGGCTCTCAATGCAAGTTTCACTGCCCTAAACCAGCGATTACAAACAAATAGACAGCATTTATCCCCTGCATTGCCATTTCAAACACAAACAAAACAAAAAAAACGAATGCATAGGCGAATGAACAACAACAACAAATAGAACACAAGAGAAGGGGACATTACGAGAAGGAGAGTAACCGCAGGCCTTCTCGAACCAGAACTCTGACTCGCGAGCCTCCAAGGGGGACTCCTCCCTCTCGAAATCGAAATGCCGAGGCGCGTCGAACTCGTAGTCCAGGTCGATCTCCGCCGTCGGATCGCCGAATCCCTCCTCTCGCGCGTCTTCCATCATCGCGTCCATCTCCCGCCGCCGCCGCCGCCGCCGCTGGAGACGTCGAAGGTGCCTCCGCGGGTGAGCCTAACAATTTATCCTCCTCCGCGAGAGAGAGAGAGAGGGAAGAAAAACGTGTGAGCGAGAAAACGGGGGCCGAGGCGGAGAGGACGGAGAAAAAATTTTATTTCACAGACCTTCGAAATTTGAAATCGAAATCCGAATGGTTCAATGACTCATCTGCCCCTGACTTTTTACACAAAAAAATGCCGCCTCGCGAACTGTTTTTTTTTATAGGGATAAAAATATCAATTATTTTATAAAGATAAATATTTAAGATAAATTAGTGTAATTTATTTTTATTCAAATTTACATTTGATAATGCATTTTGTTATTCTTATATTTTTGTGTTTTTATCATTAACTTTGTATTTGGATCACATGATAAAAATATGAAATAACTTTTTAAAAAATTAAAAATTATCAAGTCTATCATTTTTATTTATGGTTCATGTAGAGGTAAAAATCTGCATTAGGACACGTGTCGTGTAAAAGCGATATCTGGGCCATTTGGTGTAAGGTCTATTAGGTCCGATCCACGAAACGCAACGTCATCTAGAGTGCTGACACAACTAGACTTAAGGATTTAGTCAGACAGTCATATCTCGGAAAGAAATGACATATCTAGTAATCTAAGACACGACTAGGCGACAGGTCTGGTCAGGCGACTTTATTATTCAGGTGTGAGTAATCTAAGGCATGACCAAACGATAGGTCTGGTCGGTCGACCTTATTATTCACGCATGGGTAATCAAAGGCGCGACCAGACGACAGGTCTGGTCGGACGACCTTACTTCTCGAGAAAGTATGCGGATGAGTAAGCACACGAACAGATGTGGAAACGGTCAAAAGACCCTCAAACGTCTGTAACCTCTACGGTGGTACTTAATGTCCATTATCATCAAAATGTGGGTAATTAAAGACGACATAGACAGTAATTGCAGGAGACATTTCCCTAAAAAATAATCCATTATCTCTTAGTGGTAAAACGGTTACAATGTAACCAACTGAACTACGTGAGATTTGATCCCCCAGGGGTACGTAGGCAGCCTATAAAGAGGTAGCGCGACAGCACTCTTATGGGATTAGATTCGAGATTCCTCATTCAAGATAATTAAGAACAATCACAGTGACAACTCAGTCATTTGTGACAGTCAGGCTCAGTCTCTCCCTTTTCACCAAAAAATCAAATTTTCGCATTATCCTACTACTAAAAATCCATTATCCAAATCCCTTTTGAAGTTCTGAATCTAAAAAAATCACAAATTTAACTGTGAGGAAAAAAAGATCATGGTCGTTCATTTTGTAGCTCTTAATCTGGGCTGTTCAAATTTTAGACAAATCTAATTAATCTTATGAGTTGCGTTAGGTTGGTTTATTTAATTTGCACAATATGTTTAAAAATCAGGTTGGATCGGGTTGGGTCGAGTTGATTTATTTAATTTTGGGTTAGGTTCGGGTTAATCCAATTCAGGTTGAAAATCGGGTTGGGTCGGGTTATGGTTGAGTAATTTAAAATTCGGATTGGGTTCAGATTGAGGTCAACTCGAACCTAACCCACCCAAGTTGTAGCCTTACTCAAAATACAAACAATTATCCATGTTTTTTTTTTTATGTTATATGAAATAACATTTGATTTTATTCAATTATTCCTTTATTCGAACCTCTCTTCCCGATATTAAACCTGGCCAATGGGTGTGCTCGGTATTTTGTGTCCAGGGGTATAACAGTACAAACGACTCTCCGGGGTTGGAGCTACGTTGCCGAGCTGCCATGTCACCGTTTCCGATAATGTTTCGGACCGAATTGACGGTCATGACCTCGCCTTGGTTCGAACGTGTCCGTTACGTATGAGGGTAAATCCGTCAAACATAAATGTTACATCGAACGGTGTTCATAGATGGACCCCAGGTGGAAATTTTTCTATGACGATAACACCCCTATGTTCTAGTCGATTGTTTGCCTGAACTGGTAGCCAAGATGGGGCGTTTTCGGTAAATTGGCCAACACCTTTGAATTCGCTGGGTGTTTGGCCGTCTTTGGAATGTCCATAAACGCATATGATTTTCCTTATTTTGTCGATGAATTGCCTCCAAGAATTCAAAAGGAGATTTTGTATAGCGTCACCCCCACAATTTCTTATTGTCCACCCAAACTTTGGATGACTTTGGTGGTGAGGAGACTGACCTAAAGAATGACAATAGAGTGTGAGTGGATTATTATTATGGGGGTGGGAATATAAAGTCCAGGATTGGGTGGGTCCGAGGTTGTAGAATGGGTTCGTGTTTGGGTCCACGCATGGCCCGATCCGTGACCCGGGGCAGATGCCGCGAAAGAAACAAGGATCACAAACGTTGAAGAACATCCACGGCTCGTACTGCTAGTCCCCCCAGTTTTTTTGCATTTCACTGTGCCGGATTCCATCATCAATAAGTTGCAGTGTTTTTATCTTCAGGGAATATTAAATTCAATTCCATTCATCTTTAGAAAAAAACAATATCTTGGATACGCTTATACGCATATGTACAATTTTTTTTATAATTCATGTAATTGAAATATGTTTATTTTTATAGAAAAAAAATCATATATATGAAGAAAAAAAATTGCACTCTTTGGTAAAGCAGGTAAAAAATTTAATTTAAAAACAACATTTATAATTAACTTTTTTTAGATTTTTTTTTTAGAGAATGCATTAGCTTTAATTTTATTCAAAGAAAGATAATATCCAAAGGGAAAACAATACAAAGGGAAACCCATCACAAGATGTTTAATAGAGGAGGTGTCTACTACGATCACTTGAATTAAGAAATCCTAATAAAATAAGACTACTCAATACAAAGTTTTCTTCTAATAAAATTAATCTTCTTTGCTCCCGCACATGCCACTCCCTAGGCTTTCATATTATGAACCACTTACTCCCATATATATGTTTTCGTCATATGCCTGAATCCTCTTAAATAGAGGTGGTAAACGAGTCAAGCTTTGACCTGTTCAATCTCGGCTCAAGCTCGGCATGACTCAGACTCGATTCTTAATTTCGTGTTCAATCTCGATTCATTTAGCTCGTGAAAAGCTTGGTTTGAGCTCGGCTTGTAAACAAGTCAAGCCGAAGCTCGAATTAAGGCTCTGTTTGGGCTCGTTTAACTAAAAAAAACTCATTTAACATTTGAGAAGTCATCTTTCACAAATCACAACACCTTCTATGTGTGAAAATGGCATAAGTTCGGGTTCAGCTCGGGTTTTTTGTTTTCCCTTTTTATGTTAAATAACGAGCTCACATAGGCTCAGGCTCGACTCAATTACAAACCGAGCTTTAAAATTATTTAAGATTGGCTCATTTGTCTAATCGAACAAGTCGAATGAGCTTTAACCGAGCCGAGCCTAATGTGAGACTTTGGTCAATGCACTCTTGACCAAAGTGCATTGACCAAAGAAAGATAATATCCAAAGGGAAAACAATACAAAGGGAAACCCATCACAAGATGTTTAATAGAGGAGGTGTCTACTACGATCACTTGAATTAAGAAATCCTAATAAAATAAGACTACTCAATACAAAGTTTTCTTCTAATAAAATTAATCTTCTTTGCTCCCGCACATGCCACTCCCTAGGCTTTCATATTATGAACCACTTACTCCCATATATATGTTTTCGTCATATGCCTGAATCCTCTTAAATAGAGGTGGTAAACGAGTCAAGCTTTGACCTGTTCAATCTCGGCTCAAGCTCGGCATGACTCAGACTCGATTCTTAATTTCGTGTTCAATCTCGATTCATTAGCTCGTGAAAAAGCTTGGTTTGAGCTCGGCTTGTAAACAAGTCAAGCCGAAGCTCGAATTAAGGCTCTGTTTGGGCTCGTTTAACTAAAAAAAACTCATTTAACATTTGAGAAGTCATCTTTCACAAATCACAACACCTTCTATGTGTGAAAATGGCATAAGTTCGGGCTCAGCTCGGGTTTTTTGTTTTCCCTTTTTATGTTAAATAACGAGCTCACATAGGCTCAGGCTCGACTCAATTACAAACCGAGCTTTAAAATTATTTAAGATTGGCTCATTTGTCTAATCGAACAAGTCGAATGAGCTTTAACCGAGCCGAGCCTAATGCGAGACTTTGGTCAATGCACTCTTGCCCCCCCCCCCCCCCCCCCCCCCCTTCAAGCACACAAGGTCCTTCCTGCACTCCAAAGCTCCTCGAAAGTGGAACACCCATCCATGAACTTTGTAGCCTCACCAAGTCTTCTCCAAGTCCAACGAGCCAGCGGGCATTCTAACATGACATGTAGGGTCATTTCCTCACCACCGCTGTACGAGCTACATGACAAGTCCACCCCATGAACCCATTTTGCTCAGTAGACTTTCATGAGCAACTTTTCTTGGTACATCAACAGCAAAAGAACTCTACTTTTAACGGAATTTTAAATTTCCAAATCTTCACCCATTTGCTTGTTGTGCATTCATTCCGTGGATGAGATCACCTCCAACAAGAATATGCTTTGTTCGCTGAGAAACCCAACCGCTGTTGAGGCTCCCACACTGCACAATCAGGTCTGTCTGTAACCAACAACACCTTGCCAAGTTCTTTCTGCAAGTCTGAGAGGAGGACCACTTTCTCCCCTCGCACGTCCCTTCTTAAACGAACATGTCACACCATTCCAAACTACTCCTCACCCACGTGTTGGACAACTATGCCCTCCCTAACCGCAACAAGCTCGAACAGCTCAGGGTGCTTCACCTTTAAAGGTGATTCCCCTAGCCATATATCGTTTTAGAATTGGACGGTCCACCTATCTCTAACGCACCACCTAATTGCTTCCTTGAAGAGAGGAGTATCCTTCAGGATGCCTGAATAGATATGAGAAGGCTTGGTAGCTGCTCTTGGGAGATCGTCGAGATCACTTGTTGAGAAATTGTATCTTGCCACCACAATTTGCTTCCAATGGGAGAATCAAATGACACTGCCCGCCACCGATTGATCAAGTTTGTCCCTAACCTTTTTTTAGATTTTTAAAACCAAGGTTTGAGAAAATTTTGTGGGTATTGAAATGAGGTGCACAATGAAATTGGAAAATATTTACTTCGGTCAAGTTTCGTATGTCATGGTTTATCTTCTCCATTTTTACTCGTTATAGGATGGCCAAATGACCCTTGTACCCTCAATTTACCCAACTTCAACCTCCCAACCTCACATCTCTCTCCAAACCATCTCAACTTCTTCTTCTTCTACCAATTCTATGGTCATGGTTGTCATCTCATCTCTATGAAACCAATTGTTTACACCGTTGTCATCTCATCTCTCATCCTCTACTTCTCGGCATTGGTATCAAACGGATTCCTACATTGAGCATTTACCCCATGTTTGGTTGGGGAATAAAATGGGTATAAAGTGGTATAGGGAAGAATAAAGTAAAAAAATGTATTTGGATGAGTGGTATAACACGGTATATGTATGCCAGAATAAACTAGTATAAAGTGGTATAGAGATTCCAACCAACCTCTGGAATTAAAGTTATTCTAGGTTATTCCACCCAAAGAATAAGTAAGACCACTGTCAAATCAACTGTCATCACCTCTTATAAATCACCTGTCAAATCAACTATCATTACTTTTTTACCTTTTATAAATCTTTATTCATACTTTATTCACATTTTATTCAAACAACAAAAAAATTATTCTTACGTTTTTCAACGAGAATAATTCAAAATATCCTTATTTATACTATAATAATCATAAACATCAGAATAATTTAATTCTCGAACCAAACATGGGCTTAGAGTTTGGTTTAGGGTTTTGAATGAAGAAGGGGGGATTTGGGTTCGAAGTGGAAGCAAATGGAGGGCTAGGGTTTTAGGAAGCTCACATTGATTGGGTAGAAGAAGTTAGTCTTTTCTGTTCAAATGTAAGTTAGGGCATTTAGGATATTTCACATATGGAATTAGATTTAGTAATCATAGTTAATCCAGGGTTCTTCATAATATGTGTTAATGAGGTATGGTTGCACTAACTTAAATTTTTGAGGGGTATCTTTGCAATGCTGATTTTAACAGGGGTATTATGAAAAAATTGAAATTTAACAAAAATATATATATATATAAAATTACAAACTCAAATGATTTGAATGCATTTTTTACATTTTTTTGTAATAGTGTATACAGAGATAGCAAAGTATATACTATATGAGCTAATTTTACATACTGCATTAGTGAGGTGACGATTATGAACGGGGTTGCAAAAATAAACTGAATATATCATCACATATTGAAATTTTTGAGATCAGGAGTCGTGGGTCTATGTTTTTTTCTTGAAATGTATCAACTAATTTTGGTATATGGTTTTGAGAAGTTGACAAATCACATTTTTGGATTTCTATATTGAAATTTTTGAGATCGAGAGTCATGGGTCTCTGTTTTTTCTTGAAATGTATCAACTAATTTTGGTATATGGTTTTGAGAAGTTGACAAATCACATTTTTGGATTTCTTAGTGTTTTTTTGTTGTTAATATTGGATATTCATGATTACTATTTTGAGTCTCATTTTTTTGATAGTCTGATTTTTTAAAAAAATCCAAAATCTAAGCTTAAAGTGTATCATTGTATTTTTTTGTATTCAATTGGTTTTTCAAATTCATTTTAAAAAAATTTCCAAGCTTCATTTTTTTATATTTTTAATAAATTTCTTTACACTTTTTTCGGATTTGTAAACACAAGTAAAGAATTAAAAATAATTTTCAATATCAGTAATTCATTATTTCTTGGAAATCAACTATAATGTTGCAGGCTTGTACAAGATATTATTTGCTCTCCTTTATTGGGTTCACAACTTTAAAACGTGCCTTGTTCTAAAAGAGTCGTGCACACATATAAGCACATATTATCATCTCCCTTTATGTGATGCGATACAAAACTTTTAGTTGGAACTCATCTCACCCTCACCCTCACCCTCACCCCATCTAAAGGTCTTTGGAACTCTTAGACCTTTTGACTTTCCCAACCCATCATTCCTTCAATGGGCCATATATGACAATTGATCACCCTGATGGGCCAAACATCTCCGCATGGGATTATACCCATCATCGCATAATGGACATACTCAAATACCAATAACACCCCATACTTTCATGTGTACATATTGTCTGGTTTGCTTGTAAATACAATTTCTACCACATGTAAGGTATGTACTCACGTAAAAGCATAAGACATCCTCTCTCATTCATGACTAAACAATGAATCTAATCTCACCCCACCCTCATTGTCACCCCTCAGCGGGGTACTGGACATTGCATCAAAAGCAAAAAAAATATCATTCTTGATAATCAACCCTTGTTCCAAACACTGCCTAAATCTCCTTCCCCCCAAACATCCTTCCTTGAGAGACCAATTGTCATATAGATTCAACTTTAGAAAAATATCAGTTTTAAACTAGTATTTTTAAACTTTAGCTTTTCATTTCAGGTTTTGGAGTTTATGTTTTAAATGTCATAAAATAACTTTTTACAAAAAAGTTGGCTGAGAGTAGTTTTTTTATAATCAATTTTATTATTCAATTTAATCCTTGTTTAGATAGAGGAATTAGATTATTCATGAGAGATAATTGTACTAGTGTAACAAGTCATTTTTGTTTGTTTAGATGTAATTTTAATTATTCACATCGGAAAACATAATAATATTAAAATTTTTGTTATTTAGATGACCATGAATAACTTGTAGATAAAATGTGAATACAAATTTCTAAATAGTAAAAAAAATTTTAACATATGTGCCTCTTGAAAATGTGATAAGACATGTGGGTCCCATTATATCAATTACATAAATTGGATAGAATACTCAATTGTAGAAGAGATCTGAAATATTAATACCATTTTATTCTCAATTATTCTATCATACCAATATCACATTATTCCCTAAATCTAAATAGTTTTTTCTCTCTTATTCCTTATCAATTTTTATTCCACCTATATTATGCTATCTAAACAAAAGACTATAAAATAAATTGTTTTTAAAAGTCAATTTCAAACAGAGCATTAAATGATAATCTATAAAAAAAAATAGTATATAAAATTTGTTCAAACTCGTCCCGCACCCGCTTAGCGGGGTGGTAGAGGGACACCTCTATGCAGACGGGGATGCAGGGTCAGATCTTGCCACAGGCAAGAAGAAAATAAAAATAGCATCACAACTCTATGGGCTGAGTATCATGACTTTTAGCTTCTGACCCTTGTTAACCCATGTTTGCTTATTAGTAGCAGTCTATTATGTTATAATCAGAATTGTTGCCCTGTTCAGGGCTTCTATAATCTATATGTACCATTTTTTTTTTCCAAACTCATTTTAACATTTGCCCTGTTCAGGGTTAACTCATTAGTTAGTTCAGATTTTTAGAAAACATAATGGTGCTCAGTGGAAGTGTTAAGGACATATGTGGGCCCCACCATGTTAAGGGAAGTGTTAAATTTGGCTATTTTTTTTGGGCCCTCATTTAAAATATTCAAACTATTATTTTCATTTTAACCTTAACAACAACCAACTAAAAAAAGATGTAGTAAATTAGTGTCTAGTTGAGTGATAAAATGTTGACTGACACTCTAACATCTTAGTTAACTAACATATTCGGAGATCCCATTAAATAACCTTCCCTCGCATCCCACGCGTATTACACGTGCCTCATGTTCACAAAGTCAAAGCCAACTGTGACGTTAAGTCTTCCGTGCCCGGTAACGCAACAATTACAGACAAGTCTCCCCTAACCCATAAAAACAATAAAATATCCAACTTGTTTTCCAAACCTTTCGACAGATTGCGATTGAGTAACTTCGGATAAATACATGAGTTCAATCAAGTTCAGCCTAACACGTAACACAATAATTTTGCGTTTTTTTTTATTTAAAAAAAACTGCTCCACTTCAATTTTCAAATGAGTGCTTACGCCAATTTTATTTACGGTTTAAATTACAGTTCATGTTTGAAACATATATCTTATTAAATAATATATATATCTTATTAAAAAAAATTTACATTTAGTAACAATAGATTCATTCAATTCGATATGCACTTTTTATTAAGAGATCGAGTTAGATTCAACAAATGTTAAACAATTTGATTGTCCAATATGTAGACAACCGTCTGATCTTTTTATTTTGTTGTAATTGAGATACTTTGTAAGATTTTAAAATTAAACTTAGAATGTAATTAAATTCTAAACTTTTTTTTATGATTCAATTAATTTGTGTATCTCGAAATAAAAAAATCAGACGGTTAGGAGTGGTTGGACAATCAAATTGTTCAACGCCTATTAGACCTAATCCAATTCCTTTTATTAAAGTATATACTTCATTAAATGATGTTTACTATTTAAAAAAAAATTAAAAACACGTGTAGTTTAAGTTATAAATTGTAAAAATAACTTAGTCTAACATTTTTTTTTCCAAATTTCAATTTGATAGGCCTAAAAACTTTCCAAGGTTGATTGATGACCCAGACCCACCATTGTCGCTCTCACCAGTCACCAACCTTTAAGGAGGCACGCAAAAATCAGTTTTGTTTTTCCAACCCCAGACATCCTTATCTGCACTGCTCTCCACACATCAACATATTTTTAAATCCAAACATTCTTTATCTAATTATCTTCCTCGCAGACAGAACCTCATTACCTCAAACACCTCACCTGTTTCATCCACCTTGATTATTTTGAGCCACTAAAGCCAATTCATGTCTTGAAAGATTTTTTCTTTTAAAGCTCAGTGCATTTCCATTGAGATTGTTCATGCATAAAACAAGTATAGGAAAATCTGATTTAAATATAAAAATTACCTACCGAACGCGGACTAGTTGGGTGCGTCCAAGGGTGACCAAACATGTTTCCCTTTCGTAAATTTTACTCTCGTCTTTTCCATTGTCCATTTGGTGCGTGTTTGGGGGTGATTCCTTTTTAAAAAGGGTCCGCCCAAACGCGACCAACGGGTCGGACGGTGGAATAAAAAGTTTCTTTTAATCCTTCGAAATTGTTTTTAAAATCTCAAAAAAACGCTTTTTTACGATTTTTTGAATTGAAAAGCTTTTACCAAACATTAAATTTTCCAAATATTGATGTAAAAAAAAAATCAAAAAATCAAAGGTATAAATCATTTAAAAAGGCTTTATTCTAAAATCTACTTTTCAATATGTGTTTCCAAACGGACATGTAATCCCATTTGGATGTAGTCTGTTTTGAACTAAATTGGCATAGATACACCAACACTGGTCTCAAAAAATATATATATAATTTTTTTTCTTACTCACAATTTTATATATAATATTGAAAATCTAACTCTTTGTTACATTATAACTTCATAAAGTTAAAGAGGGTAGCGTATCTACCTTTCTTTTCAAAAAAGAAAAAGCAAAAAAAGAAGAAGAAGTTATTGGACTTTTTGTCATATAAATTAAATACCCCAAAGTAGATGTTATATTTTTCAGTCATTCTATCTTATCCCATTTTGGATTCTTCGGCACATTGTCATACATTTTGTATGAATTTGCACATTGTTATCTATTACCTATATATCATTATGTTAACTCTATAAATTGTTATGCATATGTGTATATTATTAAATTATGTACGTAACTTGCACATACGAATGATATTTGTATTTTAATACACTAAAAAAATTGAATGACATAAAAATAATGGATTAAATAAATACTTGGAATTAACTTCTTCAAAAAGTTAATAGCACGATAAAATCATCAAATAAAAGTATTCAGAGAAACATATAAAATGAATTATAAAATTTTTCGAGGACTCATTTAAAATAGAATGCGTTAAAAATAGAAAATGATAATTTCAATCTCTTGTTCAACTCCAATGGCATTCCACAATTGTTTTTTTTTAATTATACATCGTCTTATTAAAATATAAATTTTTATGTGAAATGAAATATATAAATTGAAATATAATAATACATTTTTTGTTTTAAAAAATTAAATTTTCTTTTACATCACACATTATCATTTGATCTATTTGACATTTGATTTCTCGTGGGACCCTATATTTAATTTTTCTTTTCCCTCTCTTTTTTATTCTATTTGGTGGACCACAATATTTTGGCAAGGGGTTTCTTGCGGTCGGAACCAGCTGAAGACAAAACGTGGATTTGGATTCGACGGAGAATGGAACGGATTCCGCCAAAAAAAATTCCTGAGATTCCTCTGGCATTCAATTCTGACCGTACAAAACAACGCCTCATCTCCTTTTGTCAAAATCACAGTTTCATCGTTATTTTTCTCTAATAAAATGGCCATGGTTTTTGAATTGTGGCGGGCAGAATTTCAGCAGCAATTATCGGGAGGGTTGTTGAAATAGTACTGCAACTTGAGTCGGATCTAACTTGAACCTGATCCGATGGGTTGAATTTGATTTTTATTTGGATTGAGTTCAAAAAATTGAGTTCGAGTTAGGGTTTGAGTTGATGAATTCGAGTTGTTTAAAAATTCAGGTTGAATTCGGATTAACATCACTCGACCCAATCCGAACTCATAACAAACACTTATATGATATTTTACATAGATAATAGGTTATTGATACTTGATTATTTATTCTAAATCTCCACCGTGAATCATAAATTTATGAAATTTGTGCTCTTTTTTTTTACATAATTTGTTTTGGAATTTTGTTTTGTGAGCTAAGCTTAAAAATTAGGTTCGCACATTGTTACAGGTTGGGTTAAAAATTAAATTCATCGGGTTAAGATTCGGGTGAGTCGGATTAGAGTTAAACACCTTAAACTTCGGATTGGATTCAAATTGGAATCAATCGAACCCAGTCTGCCTGAGTTGCAGTATTAGCGAAAAATATGCTCTCTATTTTTTTATCGAGCTATTCCGTCATTTGGAAATCCTTTTGAAGTTTTGAAAAATATGTTTTTTTTTAAATAGTTTAATAAAACTAATTACAAACAACTTATTGTTTTTTATTTTTAAAAAAATTATTTTTTTAAAAATTGAAACTAATTTCTAAAATTGTATTCTTATTTTTGGAAACATATTTGCTAAAAATTAAAAGCAAAAACATGTCTAAGGGTCCGTTTGGTTGCACCGATTTGGGCGATTTCTTTTTGAAAATAAAATCCCAAAATTGCAGCCAAACGGGTATTCCGGCGGAATCAAAAGCTGATTCCTTTTAATTTCTCTTCGAAATCCGTGTTTTAAAAAGCTCAGAAGTGTGATTTTCGGTCGGAATATTTTTTGAATTGAAAAGCAACTTTCTCTACCAAACATTAAACCCCTCAAAAGATTCTTAAATTAAAAAAAAGATCACAAAAAAGTCAAGGTCTAAAATATCTTAAAAAAGCTTTATTCCAAAATCTACTTTTCAATATGTGTAAAAAGCAGCTAAATGAGTTTTCAAACAGTCCTTAAAAGCGTCAATACACGAAATCTTGTTTGCTGCTTCATCACCGAACCTCTTTTCATCTCAATTTTTTTACTATTACAAATAATATGTCACTCCTTTTACTAAAATTATAGTGTTATATTTGAAAAAAATTATAATGAATTTGAACTATTATTTATATTAAGTTAATTTTCTATAAAATATTTATTAGAATAATTTTATATGTAAAAATCAATTTATTTTATTAAACATAAATCAATTTTCACTTCTACAATTTAGGGTCATTTTGACAATTGTACATCAAATAGCTTTTTTACAACTTCCTAAACAAACATGCAGCTTATTTTATACTTTTGAACCGTTGCAATTACAATAAGCATATTTATTAATTATCAAAAAAAAAAAATAATTTATAATCTAATCATAAAAAAGGTTATAATTTAAACCGTAACAGACATTACTTAAATCTGAAGTGACATTAGCAACTATCTTTGTAACATATAAACCAAATACAGGACGACAATGTAATGTTAAGGGCAATTTAGTAAATGTAACCTTTCCCATCCATCTACATTGTAAGGAACGGCGGACAAAACATTTCCCCTCTCCCCACCTCTCTCTCAACAAATTCAGAGAGTTGGGAGAGGGAGAAGAAACCTAGACATGCACAAACCCTAACCCCCAAATGACCATCGTATCCCCAAACACCTTCGGAGGACCACCGAAACCGACTGACAAGTCCCGATCCCACGGCGGAGGCGAAGCTCGGACGGCGATGAGGATCATCGTCCCTCTCCAAGGCGTGGTCCAGGGGAGGGGAGGACTCGTGTTGGGCTCCGTCATCCCCTGCGCCCTCTTCTACTTCCTCCAGCTCTACTTCAAGCGCAACCGCTCCCCCTCCCCGCCTCCTCCGCCGCCGCTCCCGTCGTCGTCCTCCGGGAACCTCTTGGACGGGATCCATAGATCACTCTCGCGGTCGCTTTCGGCGTCGCCCGCGCGGGTGTCGTCTAGGGCATCGTCGGTGCTCAGATCCGGAGACTCGCCGTACTATGCGGGGATCAGGAGGTGCGTCGAGGACCCGTATGATGCTGTGTCGAATCCGGATGGGATGGTCCAGCTCGGTTTGGATGAGAATCAGGTTTGGTTTCTTTGTGGTGGTAGTGGTAGAGGATTTTTTATTTGTTTTTTTGTTTCTGAGGATTTTATGGATTGTGTTTCTTGTGTAGAGCAGTTGTGTTTGGATCTTGTTCGGGATTGGCTGAAGGAGAACTTGAGTGATTCTTTGCTCGGTAGTGATGGCGGCGGCCTGAGTATCAGCGGGATTGCGACATATCAGCCGTTTGATGGGTTGATGGATTTCAAGATTGTAAGTGATTGCCCGACTTTTGGTATGCTCAGTTATTCTTGCAGTCCCTGCTTTCTCCTAACCTAGTATGTTACATTAGGCTGGTGTCTATTATGTTAGAAAAATACAAAAAGGTATGCAATTGATTTATTGGGTATATGCTTAATTTTTTTTTTTTTTTGTAAAGGTTTGTACTTTATTAGACATGTATGCATCTTTGGAAAAAAAAATTCAAAACGGTAAAAGAGACCACAAGAATGACTCTCCTTGACATTTTCCTTTTTGTTTCTGAATGATGTTTTGTTCGGAAGGGGAAATGATGTTTGTTTTTGTTCTTTGATATATTAATATGCCCACTTTGCAAGCGTTAATATGCATTGAGCAAGTATAATTTTTTTTCAGTAGAATTTTTTTTGATATTTGAGTGATGGGATTTGAACCCAGGGCATCATGGTTGCCAATTTTATTGTCAATCATTGAGCTGTGGTCCAAACCTGCGAGAATTGTGTGGCTATGGTTAATTTTATGGTTACAGTAGTCCTTTTGTTTTCTTCCTTGCTTGAGAACAAGAATAATTCTGCTGAAAAATAAAAAATGTGATGATTGCAATGGAACACAGTTATTAAATTATTCATAAACGCACTTAACTGTATTGGGGCCCACTTAGTGATGCTTGACCAATCTTTATGAATGCGAATATCAAGGAAAAGTAATGAGTTGTCAGGACTGTCTACCAGTATTGGGATAGCTTATGGATGTACAATTCATTTGACATGCAAAATTCAAGATACATGAAGTTATTTTCTGTTTCCTAGTCTTGAACTGCTAAAACATTAGAATTGTTATTGTCCTATATTAGAATGGTAGGAACTTGAAGAGTTGAGGGGCTATTCACATTCACCTTATTGCAGGGGTGGCGGTGCTAAAATATCTTGACCTCGGAACGTGATTGCCTCTTCTTTACATTTTCTATTTTAAAGTTTAATCTTCTAACAGCCTAACAGGAGTTCATTTTGACTTGTGTGACTTTGTAATCTCACATTGCTAACTTCCTTTGAAGTGCTTGGCCTATTATATCGTGCCACACATTGAAAGATTTGGAAATGCATAGAAATTATCTGGGTGGGAGTTGTTGTCATGCATTTTAGTTTTTATTTTTGTTCAATCTATGATGCATATTGGAAAGTAAAGCAATGTCTCGGTAAATGGTCTTAGATATGGCTTGTGCATAAATTGAGGATCTCTACCTCATCAAGACAATTATTTTTCTTAATTCTTTGATGGAGCACAATTTATCTTGTCTTGTTTTAGTGAACAGCACGTGTTGGCCAACCCTCCTGTTTCTAGCTTAAAAAACTGTCTTGGTCCAACTGACATATTAGTATTTCTTTTGGCAGGCTGTGGCTGGATTTATGAACCAAGTTATGCAAAGGAAAGTTTCATTTAATCCTACACAAATAATATTGACAGCAGGTGCAACTCCAGCCATTGAGATACTTAGCTTCTGCTTGGCAGATCCCGGAAATGCTTTTCTCATTCCCTCACCATATTACCCGGGGTAAGTTTATAGTCCCATCAAAGAATTTCTAAGCTGCCCATACTCAAGTTGCCTTATATTTGTTTCTCTATATCTCTCTAATTTGAAGCTGCACTCTGCAGGTTTGATCGGGACATCAAATGGCGAACTGGTGTAGAGCTAGTACCAGTTCCATGTCGCAGCTCAGACAATTTCAGTTTAAGCATGGCTGCCCTTGAGAGGGTATACAATCAAACAAAGAAAAAGGGGATTAAGGTTCGTGCAATTCTCATATCGAACCCCTCCAACCCAGTTGGCAATGTATTAACTCGGGAAACATTGTATAGCCTTTTGAACTTTGCAAGAGAGAAGAACATCCATCTGATCTCCGATGAAATATTTTCTGGTTCATTATATGGAAATGATGAGTTTGTCAGTATGGCTGAAGTGCTAGATACAGAAGATTTTGATAGAAGTAGGGTGCACATACTATACGGGTTGTCTAAAGATCTATCAATTCCGGGTTTTAGAGTGGGAGCGATCTATTCTTTCAATGAGAATGTTGTGGCTGCTTCTACGAGGTTAGCAAGGTTCTCATCAGTCTCAGCTCCCACACAACGCTTACTTATGTCCATGCTTTCGGATACGAAATTCATCCAGGAATTTATCAAGACAAACCGGAAACGGCTTTTGAAAATGTATGTTGCATTTGTAGAGGGGCTGAAGAAGTTGGGTATTCAGTGCACTAGTAGCAGTGGAGGCTTTTATTGTTGGGCAGACATGAGCAAATTCATCCGCTCGTACAGTGAAAAAGGTGAGATTGAGCTTTGGGACAGGCTATTAAATGTAGCTAAAATCAACATCAACCCTGGATCATCCTGTCGTTGTATTGAACCTGGCTGGTTCCGTTGCTGTTTCAGTACGATATCCGAAACTGATATTCCTGTAGTCATGGAAAGGATTCAAAGGGTAATAGATAGCAGTAAATCTCGTGGTTGAAATGATGAGTTATTCTGTCATGTTAGATTATTGTTGAGCACAAGCTTCTTTTGTTGATTTATAACCAGTTAAAAGTGTTGTAAGAAGCTGCTGCTGAGTTCAGTGGGTTGGACATTCCTTCACATTTGGGAAAGAGTGATGCCTTAACCATTTGGATGAGAAGTGATCTATGTACAGGATCGAATAACATGATTGAACTGTGAATGGTCATGGGATTATATAATAACTGCATGAAAGTGATCCCACTTGCCTGGAGTTCCAATCCGGATATGATTTTGGGCACATGATCAAGCTAATCTTTCCGAGCTCTTCAGTGACAACTTGCTGCAGGTGCAATGCCTATCCCTTACACCACCTCCTTTGGTTCCTCTTCATCAGTTGTTTCATGTTCCAAAGATATGGCATTCGATTGCCCCTGTGATCTCTCATTTAAAGTGCAGTCAATATAGAAATTATCATGAATATCTTTAGACATTCATCGATGAAATGCAGATGTATAAAACATTTTATTTATTATATTATTGTTGTTGATATTATTCTGGTTTGCCTGAAAAGAACTATTTTTTGTTTATCTTCTCCATTGAATTCAAGTAGTTTTGATCCCTGGTCTGTCTTGACTATGGATTGTTGTCTGTACTAATCTATTCTTGTTTGGAAGAGAAACGTGAAAGTAGGGTTTACTTCATTTCTTGATGAATCCATGTTCATGTCGATGTTTTACAGGGTCTGTTATTTCATTTGCCTTTGCAACCATTTTACCGTTTATCTGTATAGTTATCTTGTCCTAATTAGACGAGAATAAGGAAGAATACATGAAAATAGCTCAAAAAAGCTGTTTGTTTTGATAGAATAAACTTAGATAGTTATGTCTGGATAAACTTGAATAAAACTTGATAACTATTATAAGAAAATGTTGGAATTACTCATCGGAGTTTATCTATACCAACAGATAAAAATACCTTTCTCTGTCATTTTAAAAAATTTATT